>CM023535.1:187999-1387999 GCA_013350335.1 Chimonanthus salicifolius | reverse complement strand
GCCAGAGCCTAATCCGAGTTGCATCTTTCTTCCGTGTGTCAGTGCACACGTGTGGGTGTGCATGCGTGCACGTGTGTGAATGGTAGTAAATTATAGATCAATATAGAGTAATCATTGTGTTAATTTTTTCTTTTTTCGTGGTCTGCTAATTTTAGTATCTTTTATGCAGTGGATGTCATTGACTTCTGCAGTATTGAAGACCAGAGAGACCAGAGAGAGTACTTGGACTGTCAACTGAAAGAGGCAAAGGTTGATATGCTTAACTGTCTAGTTACATTAGGAAGTTCTGATTCCTTTGACATGGATGGCAGAAGAAATCTTGAAAAAAACTTAACAATGATCACTATCATTATCATTATCACTAGGAAAATTATTTTACAGGGCTAGAAAAACATAATAATGGAAGAATTAATGGCCCATTCTTACAATATGGGTGTGGATTGCATTACCATGTGCCAGTCTGATTTGTCAAATATTGTTCTCAGGGGCCTGCTTCTGAATCAAATGCTGTAATCACACCTTTTGATGAAGAGTATGGGGGTAATTTGTCTTCTGAAGTTTCAGCTATATATCTTGCAATGCAGCAGTCGAAATTGGAGTGTATTAATGAGCAGCATCAAGAAATGTCCACCACTGATGCTTGTGTGGAAGCTGATGAAGATGATGAGAATGATGATTTTGATCCATACTTATTCATGAGGAATTTACCAGATCTGTCAGCCGTGGTCCCCGCTTTTCGTCCCATGCTTCTTCCAAAACAAACACGGAGTTGCCCCCCCACCACACTTGTTTTGGATTTGGATGGTAAGCGACTCCACTCCCAACTTTGCATTTGGTACTCCCATTTATGTATAAAAATGTTTGTGTTAATGGGTACATCTTTCACCATAATTATTAAGAGGAATTACAAACCCATATTTATTGAAACCAACTTTGTTATGTTGCCAGAAACGTTAGTGCATTCAACTCTTGATCACTGCGAAGATGCAGATTTTACATTTTCTGTAAACTTCAATTTCCAAGAGCACAGTGTCTATGTAAGGTGTCGTCCTCATCTCAAGGACTTCATGGAAAGAGTCTCTAGCCTCTTTGAGATAATCGTGTTTACAGCCAGCCAAAGCATTTATGCTGAGCAACTTCTCAACGTCTTGGATCCAAAAAGGAAGATATTCCGCCACCGAGTATATCGTGAATCATGCGTTTTTGTGGAGGGAAATTACCTCAAGGATCTCTCTGTTCTTGGCCGTGATTTGGCACGCATTATCATAATTGACAACTCTCCACAGGTACTTTTGGAACTGATGTCTTTATTCATTTCGATTTCCCTTTAATGGTGAAATTTCAGTTGTCTCACACCTTCCAAAAAAAAAAAAAAAATAGCTATCACGCAATTGGGTAAACTAGAATTACACAATCCTACACAGGAGAAACAATACAAGAGCTAGGCGATGCTATGTGGGGTTAGTGCATATTAGGAGATGGGGCATCCATTGTTTGTGACAGTCTGATTGTTGATCCAATGGGTATCGGCTGGCTGCAGTGTTGCAGTGATTGCCATTTGAACAACAATTATGGATGCTTTTTTGAATATAACCTCCAAAAAGGTGATTGAAAAACACTAGTTCCATGATCAATGTGAAGGATGATAAGGTGTTGATGGTTTACCAAGTCTTAGTTATTAATCACATGGTATGCAGGGTCAAAATTGTGGATTACTGAATCATGAACAAATCTTCAGACTATCATCTGTCCTTGTATTGCAGAGATGTGAAATTTCTCACTCAGGCTGGTGTCTCAGATGCCCTTGAGTCAAAGTGCAAGAATAAATTGTTTTATTCACGTTATGGGCTTCTATCTCAGATTATGAATAATGAATGCCAAGAAAATAGCTATAGCTGTTTCGCAATCCAATGTGTGAAACTACCATAATTATCAGTTTGATTTTTGTAGGCATTTGGATTCCAAGTTGACAATGGTATTCCTATCGAGAGCTGGTTTGATGACCGTTCAGACCAAGCTTTGCTTTCATTGCTTCCGTTCCTGGAGAGCTTGGCTGGAGTTGAAGATGTCCGGCCGATAATAGCAAGAAGATTCAACCTTCGGGAGAAGGTTGCAGCTGCAGTTGGATCCTTCTCTTCATTTCAATAGAGGGGATCCCTTTGACAGGAAAGCCTGAAAGTATTTGAGGTACCTTTTATTTACAATCTGCTGTTAAAATGTGTAGGACTATGTTTGCATCACCTTTCCTGATCTCCCGTCACCTGTCTTAGCTAGTTAAGTGTGCTTTCCCTCTGTATTTTAGGAAGCATAGGTAAGGGCAAGCTGACTTTCATGCAAATGTGTAGGTCATTTGGTAAAAAATGAGTCATCGACGGTTAGGATGAATTTGTTGCCCGTGTTGCAGTTTGATAAACTACAGTCCACTTTGAGAAATGTGGATTGTAATTTCCTTTAAGAGGCAGTCGAGATCGTTCTCAAGTGTATTGAATGGAATTTTTTTTGTTTGTTTGGTTGAATAAATGAAAGATAAACATAACGTTGTGTGGAGGGATTGATTTCACTCTCCTTTCTCCATGTTCACTCCTTTGACGTGGGACATGATTTCTTATAGTTTGGTATTTGGTTGAAAATTTTGGTCCATTTTGGCCAACTTTGATTGGAATGTTGGTCCATTTATTTATTTTTAAATCAAAATTCATATATTGGTTGACATGGCCAAAAATTTGACTGAAAAATTCCTGTCTTCCGATGATTGAAATGCCATAATTAGCAAAAAAAATCTTAGACGTAACTATTCAATTTTTTTTTTTTGTGTAAGGGTGAGAATTATATTATATTTATATAATCTAACATAATAGAGATTTTTTTTTATATATATTCTAGAGTACAAGTATCATCATATATATATATATATATTTATTCTATTTAAATTTTAAAATATGTGCATATTTTAACTACCTCTAGTCTCTACCTGGACAAAGTCTTAATAAAGCTGAATATGGAGCATTGATATGCACTTAAAAGTCCTCAATATTATTGCGTAATGACAATAATATATAATTATTATATAATAGGTTAACTAGGCTAATTTTTTGAAAAAACGAGCCTTTTTTAAGTCTGATCCTTAATACTGCTAATCAACTTCAGATATTTACTCAGTCCGATAGTTTTTTTTTTAAATGGTTCATATCAGGGGTGCAAATATTAGTTGATATGTGTTGTATTGGTCGATATGATACGGTTTTGAAACTGCATCACATTGGCCGATACATCGATATTACAGCCGTATCATATCGGTCGATATTACGGCCGTATCATATCGGCCGATATCGATTATTTTTTTTAAAGAAAAGAGGAGAGAATAAATTCAGCCGATAATGATATATCGACCCTGGTTCATATATCAATAGATATAAAGGCAGCATATGTGCAAATATAAATAATAAAACTAAAAAACAAACAGAAGGTGGAAGGAAATCTCCCGCCACGGCAACGACAGGAGAAACGTTTGAATATTTCCCGATGTGTCGGCCCACAGATAAAAGAATTTTGATGTGACACGCTTCACTTTGATATTGTTTAAATAAGACTAAGCAATAGGTCAGGTCACATACTAATAATAAAAAAAAAGTCGTAAACATAAGGGAAAGACTAAAAATTATATATAACGACTGTTTTACACATGAAAGATGGATCTATTATCATTTCCAGTGACCGAAATTATTTTATTTTTGTGGACTGAGGAGGAAAGTTATTTCCTTAAAAATGATGATTGGTCTGCTGCTTCCAAGTTCAAACTTTGAAGAAAGTTTAAAAAGCAGAGTAGATCTGCATTTGACCCAAGATGTGTTCAAAGTTGTCGGTAGATTTGTCAATTGGGTGAGTATGAATTCCTTCATAAGTAGTCACCACAATGGCATCATCCTTTGATAGCCTTTGAACTTGCTTCTTGACATTGCATCCCTGATGGGTACATTTGTAGTAGCTTCTGCAAGGAAATTAAAGGAAAAATCAATGGCATAGAAATGTTTAATCTCTAATCAAATTATATTTTTATAGGATATAGAAATTTAGAGATTAAAAATTAATATAGAACTATTAATAAATAAAAAATACTTAAATAACACGAGTTTATAAATTAAAAATGATTTTTGGTGGACTCTGGCTTCAATATGGAGCCAGTGTAGAATGCCACAAGAAATGCAATGAGATACCAATGAGCAAGGGTATAAATCTTGGTATCGGCTGAGATATAAGTCAATAAATTTCTCTCTTATTTTTTTTTTTAAAAAATCATCAAAATCGGCCGATATATAAAGGTTTAAAAAATCAATATACATCGGTATCACTCCTGCCAATGAGAAACACATTCATATGGCCTGTAACTACTTGTGATGAAAATGATACAAGTAGGGGTTCAAATATTGGTATCGACCGATATCTGAATATTGGTCTGGAAATCTCTTTTTAAAAATTAAAATCAGATGATATTGGTCATATATATCACCCGATATCTACTGATATGATACGTATCAACCAATATTAAAACTGTTGGACGCAAGAGCTTTCACTATTTGCTCCTTTGATGTCATCCCCATAACCCTAATTATGGCAAAGGTGGATTACTGTGATCTATAAATACTAAAATTATGGTCTATACAACACCCAGCAGTCATTGAATTTGACATTCTATTGAGTAGAGTACTTGGAGGAATGTTTATAATCCCTTTTATATAATTTGATTTAACTTATGGAGTATTTGACTAGTGAAACTCACTGAGTCGATTTGGATTAGTTGAAAACTTGAAACCCTTCTTAGTGAGTTTTTAACATTGTTGGTTCGAGTTGTATGGCTTATTTTGGTAATGAAGAAGGAGGGTCTATAATCTCTAAGAACCTTATAGATTTTCATGCAAATTACTTTAATAAATAATTATTTTCATATAAATACATGAAAATATTATAATACTATTAAAACTAAAAGAAAGTATATAACATGACTTACTCATCATGAAAGGATTCATAATACCAAATATTATTTTTGTCGCATTTGATTTCAATAAAGCTACACCTAAAATACAACCAAAACACAATCACTTCTCAAAAAAATAAGGCTTAACAATCTAAACTTTCTAACTAATAAAAATCATTTGTTAATCTACATGCATAACTCAATTGACTTGAGCTTTTGAAATTATACTAGAGGTCTTGGATTGAATTCCTCTTCAACTTATCTTAATACATGAGATTTACAAATTGCTTCATTTATCTATCAGGATTAGTCTCGACTCCAACATAGAGTAGAAATACATTATAATAAAAAAATAGAAAAAAAATATTACTTAATTTTCACATCATTTTTCGGTTTTTAGGTTCTTATCTATTACAACAATGCTTCTAAATGGATAATTTTCAGTTTTACAAAAGACACAATATATTCGAAAAATATAAAAGAATAGTGAACCAGTGATGTAGAATAAGTGATGAATGACCATATAAATCCATCTGCATCAATATAAATTATAAAGGCTTTAGATGCACAACATAACATCAAATGATCATAACTTTCAAATAAAATTAAACTATATATCTAAACTTCCAAACTCAATTATATTGATCTAAATGATAGAAACAATCGTCTGCTACTTTTCTACACCTTATAAAATCTCAAACAATTTTTACTTCCTAAACATCTAACACAAGAAGAAAAGAAAATCAAAGAAGTAAACTATTTTAAAAAAGAAGAAGAGAGATTTGGCAATGAAATTGACCTTGGATGCTTATTGTTCTTCACTGCCTTTTGCCCATATTTCCTCCAACGATACCCATCATCAAGTATGTCCACATGACTCCTTGTTTGGAAAGCAAATCTTGCCTTTTTATCCTTCTTCTCTTCCTTCTTCTTCCCTTCTTTTACCTCATTTTCTGAACTTTCCATTGGAATGGTGATCTTGGATTCAACTTCTGATTTTGACCCAAACAAACCATTTCCATTTCTATTAGAACTACTGAGAATAGATGAGAAGAGAGGGAAATGGGTAGAAGATAAAGATGAATCTGACGAAGAAGGTTGGAAGAGTATTGGGTGGTTTTCCATGAGATACAGAGAGAGACAGAGGTATTATTTAAAAAAGGAAGAATGTGACTTGACTATATAAGGCGGCTGGCTGTTTAGGACTATTTATTGGTGGTAAATTAGTTTACAGTTAATTGGATAATCAATTTTTATTTTTACAAATTTTTTTTTTTTTTAATTTACATGAAGAAACCGCAAAAAACCCAAGAATCTAAACCCTTTAAACTTTAAATCATTCATATGATTTAAATTCAGTTTTAACAGTAACTTTATCTTGAAATAAATTCACTTTGAATTTAAGTCTAATTCGTTAAATAATATAAGTATAAAAAGAAAGAAATGAATAAGTTTTAAGCTCTATTAAAAAAATATTTTCTCAATTTTCAATAAACTAATTTACAATGAATAATGTTTTGTAATTAAATGATTAACTGAGGGAGTGTAATGGGATAGAAATGTTAGAATACAAGAAGTTGGAGACGGCACGGAAGAGAGAGGAATCTGAGAAACATGCCATGGCCATCTTGGACTCGTGTGAAAGATCTTAGCCTTTCATCCAGTTGGATCCACCGTAAGACTCTTCTGGCTAAAATCGGACCCTTCATTCATCAGTCGGGCAAGGAATATAGGAAAAATGGACAGGTCAGGTTCATCTTCCAGAGTTTTTTTTTTTTCAATGATTAATATATTTTGTATTCTTTAAATATTTTATACTATTTAGAGCATTCTACTAATTTTCAAAATATATGTATTACTCACACACTAAACAATTATAAAAAGAATGATCTTTTAAAATAGAGTGAAAATCGAACTTAAGACATCAGTTTTCTAACCAAATACATTTAAATTGGCTAAAATGGTCAAAATATCAGTCAAAATTTTTAATCTATTAAAAGCGCAAAATGTCATATTTGAGTGAAATTTCAGCCTTAGGTCCAACCATACTTGGAAGAATTAGTGAATCACTCTATTGGCAAATTGTAATCGATTATCATCAAATGGATGGTTAAGAAGAACATAATAAATGTTTAATGGATAAAGCTAAAATTTAAAAAGAATTTGAGATCTTTAAGATCTGGTGATAGGACATGGCCCACCCAATGTACTGAGAATGAGTTGAGAGTCAAAGATCCTCTACTCATCTAGAAACTAATGTTGAAATTGTGGCTGCTTCATGATTAAAGTTGGTAAGAAAGTGAAATTAGGGTTCTTTGAGATCCACATACAATGATCCGAAATCTGCAGAGGTCATTTTCTATTAAAAACAAGAAAGACTTTCAGTGGGTCCAGGAGGTTGGACTCCGATATAAGGAGATAAGTGCATTTAAAATGTATTTTAAAAATAATGATTTTTATTAAAAAGACAAATTTACTGAATTTCAAAAGTCATAATTCTTAATAATAAAAAAAATCAATAATCAAAATAAGACAACTTTTTATAAATCTTAATTTAAGAGTGTAATCAACTTAGAATTGATTCAAATTGATTCATAAAGGTATTGGATTTTCTTGTATTTCTCTTGTGGCCTGCAACTTTTGGGCCCTTTCTGTCTTTATATTACCTCTCTCTAGTATCTTTTTCTTTTAATGAATTTATTTTCGCCACTAAAAAAAATTGATTCATAAAGGTTAGAAGGGTGTCAAGAGCCAGCTAAAGTAATTCTAAATTTCAAATAGTAAGGATCTTTAATCGTAGTCTAACGATTTAAATGCTACAATTTATATTTATTTAAGATATCTGCTCTTAGGATAACAATCTTCCGACGGGTATTTTGTTTAATCTGATACGGATTTTACTGTATTGCTCATTTTGTCTTTTGAATTGGCTCGCCGAACCCTTCGAATCACTTACAGCAAAGGATTCGGCGAGTCTATTCGAAAGGCACTACAGTAAAACTCGTATCGATTACACAAAATATCTGTGTGAGGATCGTTGTCCCTACCCTTAAATCCTTAATATAAAAAAAAATAAAAATAGATAATTAAAAGTGGAAAACAAAAAGATAGCTTTAAACTGATATATCTATGAGGGGAAACCAAGTTTCAAAAATCGTCCAATTTCAGTCGATATAGTGACATATGCAAATCTTGTGAATATCGGCGAGAAGTATATTTTTGAAAATTTAAAAATCTAGATGAAATAGGTTGAAATGACTGAAATATTTACTGAAATTTATCACCCTGACCAAAATTGTTTTATAATTTTATTTTAAATTTAAAAATATTTATTTTTAAAGGTTTTCTTTAATGAAGTCAATCAATGGGTTCAACAACCTTGTCATGTATGAATTTAAAAATATTTTTTACTTTTTTTCTGTTTTATTCTTGCTTGAAAACGACAATCCTTCCATTCTGCAGGATTCTGATATTCAATTTCTTCCTTTTATTTCTTTGTTCAGTTCACCCTTTCCTTCACCTCAGCTCACCTGTTGCTGTATGTAAGACAGCACTAAATCCGGGATACGCACGCCCACTGTTTCCTTCCATTTTTATTTTAGGCGAGCCGCACCTAGAAAATCTGACTTTACACATCCATTTTCAAATTTTTAGGTGAAGTTACCATTCTACCAGCATATAAATTCATTCGAACGAATTTTTAGTTCATTCTCAGTTCGTTTAAATGAATGTACTCATCCGAACGAACACCTTAGTGTAATTTTCATTCCAAGGAACGAGTGTTCATTCGTTCGAATAAACATATATTTATCAATTTTTCACAAAATTCGACTCATTCATTTGAATGAACTAAACTGTTCCGAATGAACTGAAACTACACTGATTTAATTGTTCGGATGAGTATATTCATCCGAACGAACTAAAAATGAACTCACAGTTCGTTTGGATGAATAGAACATGAAGGGATAGAATGATAATTTTATCCAATTTTTTAAAATCAGGTGTTTAAGATAAAAAAAATCGTGTGTTTACATGGGGCGTCTTATTTTATTTGCTTCTTTCTGTACTTGTCAATTCTATTGCTGACCCTTCCCACCCTCCTTTATTTTCTTCTGATTTTTCCTCATCTTTCTTCTCCGTGTCCATCTCTGTTTTTTCATTCCTTAATACACGATTTGTAGACATCCATTTTGGGTTTTCGCCCATATCTCCTCAGCCAAAAATCCCAAGTTCTTGCCTTCGATTCTTCTTTAATTTGTACCAGGTCCAAAATTCTGCCAATACGAGATGTATTACGAAATCTTTATCGAGATTTGATCCAAAAAAGAGAGATACTGTGGAACCCAGATATCGGCCGAGATGTCAAGATCTCGGCTCTACCGAATTTTAGACCCCTGATTTGTACCCGGTTCAGCAGGGCTTGCCTTTTGTTAGAATGGTGTGGAGCCCACATGTCAATGACCCAATAAAGAGGGTTCCAACTCGTGAACAGGAATGGGGCTAGAGCTTGAAGGCCCAATGTGTTTTTTTAAATGGGCCAAAATCATGAAAGTGGGCTTCAGTCGGTTTAATTATTTGGATTAGCAGATTATTAGATGCAAATATGGGTAAATCCAAATCAACATAGGATTTCAAATGAATATTAGATCGGATTAAAGGTCGATTCAACAAATTAAATGAATATACAGTTTGCATCCAAATTCATTTATTTTAAATTGGATTTTTTGACATTTAGATTTCCAAATCATATGCGATGATTAATTGAAAAGATCTAATATATAAAATTTACGGAAAATCAATCAATCTAACTAGAACACCTCACTCTTATTTCAGACTTTCTAACTTTCATCTCTTTGAATTATGATTCTATTCATGAGTCGTCTTTTAACGAACTCAATATTTAATCAAAACCGTCACTATAAATCCATATTTATAATTTGTCAGTGATCATTGGATCTCACCCATCTTAATTCTAAATTCAGGCATACAGCCTGCGGGTCGTGTCAGATTCTAACCTCTATGGTATAACCTAACATACCTTAAAGACATTCGGTATCACCCATAAACATTTTAGGCTGTGCTCTTCGTTGTTTCTTACGTGCGAATTTAAAAAAAAAAAAAAATTCAAATAAAAGAAAATAAGAGAGGTTGTAGCCCTAGGTAATAGTATTAGCTACTGTATTTAATTGAAAGCTGAAAGTGTAAGAAGGGAAGGGCAGAATTGGTGGCAAGAATGAAAGTATGAAATAACTGTGGTGTGAATAACACGTCGTTTATTATTATCCTTTCCCGCCCTCTTTAAACGCCCGTCCGTCCGTCCGTCCATGCAAACGTTTTTTTGTCCTAAATATAGCGAAGGAATTAGGATAAAATGAGGAGTTGGAGGTTGTAATCATAATTAATTATCTATCAATAACAATAATGGCTTCCTCAATTCTCTTAATCTTTTCTGTCATAGCCATTGCCGCCGTGGGAGGAAATGCTGAAATCAAATACAATGTCACCAACAACGTGCCCGGTTCGCCGGGTGGGAAGCGGTTCGATGCCGAGATCGGTGTCGATTTCAGCCTGAAGACGTTAAAAGATGCTACACCTTTCATCTTGAAGACATTCAAGATGAAAGAAAGTGACCGGCCGGAGATTGAGAGCATAACGTTGATTATCGAACCGGCGGAAAATATTGCGGTTGTATCCGATCATCAAATCCATTTCGATGATGGTTACATTGCAAAATATACGGCGACGAACCCGGATTTGAGAACTGACTTCGCCGGACTTCTTCACCATGAGATGACCCTTATGTGGCAATGGAATGGACAAGGCAAAACTCCGATAGGACTGGTGACGGGGATAGCGGATTGGATGAGTTTGAATGCCGGGTACGTTTCGCAATATTGGCCGAAACCCGGTGATGGAGAAACATGGGATCAAGGCTATGGACACACGGCACGATTCTTGGAGTATTGTGAGAGTATCAGAAAAGGTTTTGTAGCAGATCTGAATGCCCAGATGAAGACTAGTTTCAGCACAGATATGTTCAGAGGGCTACTTGGGAAGCCTCTTGATCAGTTATGGAAAGAGTACAAGGCCATTGCTGCCGTGAGAAAAATCAAATACAATGTCACCAACAACGTGCCCGTTTCGCCGGGTGGGAAGCGGTTCGATGCAGAGATCGGTGTCGATTTCAGCCTGAAGACGTTAAAAGATGCTACACCTTTCATCTTGAAGATATTCAAGATGAAAGAAAGTGACCGACCGGAGATTGAGAGTATATCGTTGTTTATCGAACCAGCAGAAACTATTGCGGTTGCATACGATCATCAGATCCATTTCGATGATGCTTACATTGCAAAATATACTTTGACAGACCCGGATTTGAGAGCTGACTTCGCCGGAATTCTTCACCATGAGATGACCCATTTGTGGCAATGGAATGGAAAAGGCAAAACCCCGGTTGGATTGGTGGAGGGGATAGCGGATTGGATGAGGTTGAAAGCCGGGTACGTTTCACAATATTGGCCGAAACCGGGTGATGGAGAAACATGGGATCAAGGCTATGGACAGACGGCAAGATTCTTGGAGTATTGTGAGAGTATCAAAGAAGGTTTTGTAGGAGATCTGAATGCCAAGATGAAGACTACTTTCAGTCAGGATATGTTCAAGGAGCTACTTGGGAAGCCTCTTGATCAGTTATGGGAAGAGTACAAGGACAAATATTCCAATTGAATGGATTGATGGGCTTGGGCTTGGGCTTCTTTCATAGCCCACCTCCACCTCACCTACTGAGGAAACCAATTTTTTGGGGAATTTTTCAAAATGTAAATATATATATATATATATATATATATATATATATATATTTTTTTTTTTTTTTAATTTTGTGGAGAGATGTGGTTTAGTTTAGAACAATGTCTTTGTCTTTGTCTTTGATTTGAGGGCAACTTATCCATTTTTCCAATGTCATTTGAGATTTCAAATCTCACCTTATGAGAAATAGATTATTTGAAAGAAAAGAAAATGTTTTATTTTTTGTATTATTTACAAATAATTAAAATGACAGACGTTCTTGAGTTAGAATTCACTTTCAAAAACTAAGAGGACACCTTAAATGTTATATAGAGTCATTCATTTCATATATTAACGATGTGGAATTTTTTGTCACTTTACTGCAATATTTTAAAACTCGGCTCGTGAAGCGACCCTTCTTAGAGGAAGGGTTCGTTAAATAAGGTTCAACCGTAGTCAAACCCGGTCAAACCCTTCTATGAATATTATATTATAAAAAAGATTAAATTATTAACTAATAGATAGATGGTGAATAACATTCTAAGTTCACTAGATTAATGAATCTATATAGATTATTCAAGATGTTTTTATATAAAAAAAAAATTCATCCATACTTTAAAAATTAATTATTATAATTTTAAATTAAAATCAATATTTAAACAACACTTGATCTTTTTTTTTTATTAATAATTTATAAGTATTTTAATTTTTATTTGAAAAATAAAACCAAATCTTATCTCTTACTATTATTTAAAAACTTAAATGATCTCAAATTATATGAAAAATGGGACACTAATAACGGTTAGTTTCTTATAAAGTTGGGCCATAACCATTTCATTAAGTGTGTTAAATAACAAAATTAGAACATTTTTTAACAATAATAAGCCCTTGTTAAAAATTAAAAATTTGTATTTTATAAGAAAGGGTCTATAGTCCTTTGCCTATCAAAGATTTTGAGTTTCATTAAATAATAAAACAAAAATTATTTAATGAAGACCCAACGGCAAAACCCATGCCAATTCTCTCAAAAGACAAAAATGCCCTTAGTTCTCTCAACCATTCAAAAAGCCCTAAAAAACTGAAAGCCTTTTTAGGGTTTTTTTTATGACCGCCGTTCACTATAAAGAGATGAAGGTGGAGCCTTTCTAGGGTTTTTTCTATGACTGCCGTCCACTGCAAAGGGATGAAGGTGACCGCGCCATTCACCGTAGAAGATGAAGTGATCGTAGTTGCAGAGGAAACTGGAAATGGAGGTAGAAGAGATGAAGGGAAACTGGAAATGGTGAAAGAATCGAAGAAGAGATGAAGAAATCTCAAAAATGGAACCCTTCCTGCTACTTCCTGTTGTTTTGCAATTTGAAGCATTCAATGTTTTTTTTTTCCATATACGGGTTTTACATGAAAACGGGTCACGGGTTTATGAGAAAACCTGGGTTGAACCACAGGTTGAGGAAGGTATTTACGGGTTTGAAACCCATACAGGTTTTAAACAGATCCGACCCTTTCTTTTAGTGGGTCACGGTTGACCTGCAGGCCGGTCCGGTTTGATAACATTGCTTTACTGTGTGCTTGGATGAAAGGAACTTAAGGTGGAACTTGGTTTTCCATATTACACTTAGAGGTAGTATAATCTCCTACATCTTTTTTTAAAATTTTCTTCTCTATCAAAACACAAATTCCCTACTCTTAATTCATTCTCCATTAAATTTGCTAACAATTCAGTTTTCACACTCAAGGGAAGAATATTGAGGTGACTCACCTCTTCATTTGGGAGGAAGTTGTCAAAGAAAATTTGAGATATTATCACTCACAGGACATACTCTTCATAATTTGGAGAAATTAGATTATTTTATTTACATGAGTAAAACTTTTTCTAAAAAAGTTTCTAAAAATAACATACATTCGTCTAATTAGAAATTCTCAAATCCAATCAAACTTAATTCCAAATAACCTAAGATCCAAAATTAACAACACCTACTTTTAGCAGAAGTTGCTCATCTAATAAGACACAAGAATACCTTACGACAAAGTCATATGGTTTGTGTTAGAAAATCATGGCATTATAATATTTTTCAGATAAAATTCATTCTCAAAAGCTAGTCATTGAGAGAAAGGTGCTTAAACCGATGTGAGATTTTTTATCACTTTACATCTGCCCTTACGTCTAACTGTACCCTATAGCTATATGCAGTACCTACTTTAATACAATGTTAGAAAACCATAACATGATAATGTTCTTAAGGAATAACTCACTCTCAAAAGCTAGCTATTGAGAGAATGACGCCTTAAGCATTATATAGTGTTGGAATATATATAGAGTTTTAATATTAATAGACTTATTATACGATTAAGATTCCTAGTTTGAGTTTACTTCTAATTAAATGGTCTATTTGGTTTATAATTATGTTAAGAGTTACAGTTTGAGTGTGATAGCCCTAGGGTCGGCTAGAGACTATATATATATATATATATAATAATATAGAGATTTAATACAATATTCAGATTATTTCTTTTCTACATATAGAGTCAATGGTTTCACATATTAACGATGTAGAACTCATTTCACAGTGTGTTTGGATGAAGGGAACTTAAGATGGAACTTGGTTTTCGATATTACACTTAGAGGTAGTATAATCTCCTAAATCTTTTTTTTTTTTTAACTTTCTTCTCTATCAAAACAGAAATTCCTTCTGTTTCATTAGGAATTGACTTCACGTGTTGATTATCCTCTTTGAAACTTGATGAAAAAGATGGATTCTGAATCCCAATTCAACGCACCCTTGTGTAGGTGATGATTTAGATGTACAGAGAAGCTACTTAAGAATATATTTGAATAAGGTAGAAGTTAGGTTGTGATTGTTGGGAAAAAATGAAGAAAGATGATCAAAGTCTTAGGAAGGATCAAATGAAAGAAGTTCAACATATCATGCAGTAAGAAAAATTCAAATTGGAGTCAGGGACAGGAGAGCAAGAGAAAGGAATCTGATTCTGATAAATAAATCTTTTTCCAATCTTTTATATGAATTTATAAATTATTTTTTAAAAGATAAAAATATATTTATTATCTGACATAAATGATGGCTTCCAAAAGAGGATGTGACTAAATCATTTTGGATATGTTTTTGCCGTAAAATAGTATATTTGTACTTAATAGAAACTTTTCCTTAGATTTTCCTAAAAGGGATTTCTAATGTTATCTTGCTTTTAATTACATTCTTATCTGGATTATCCTAATTATGGCAAGGAATGAGTTAACAAGCAATTAAAATGATGCTTATAACTCCTCTCCTCTTTCTCATACCTCAAAGCAGACTTACTGTTCAATTGTAATGGCATCCTCAATTCTCTTCATCTCTTCTCTCATAGCAATTGCTGCTGTGGAAGGAATCCATGGCGTCAAATACGACGTCACCAACAAAGTACCCGATTCCCCGGGTGGGAGGCGGTTCGACGCTGAGATCGGTGCTGCTTTCAGCCTGAAGAAAATGGACGATGCTACAACTTTCATTTGGAAGACTTTCATGCAAAGTGAAGCTGACCGGAAGAATGTTGACAGTGTGTCATTGTTTATTGATCACTCGGACTATATTGCAGTTGAATTCGATGACAAGATCACTGTCAAAAATGGTTACATCGAAAATTATACCGACCCCGATTTGCAAACTGAGTTCGCCGGTATAATTCAGCATGAGATGACCCATGTATGGCAATGGAATGGAAATGGACAAACTCCGGGAGGACTGGTGGAAGGGATAGCGGATTTTGTCCGGTTGAAAGCCGGGTATGTTTCGTCACATTGGTCGAAACCCGGCGAGGGAGATAGTTGGGATCAAGGCTATGGAATCACGGCGAGATTCTTAGATTATTGTAACAGTCTCAGAGATGGTTTTGTAGCAGATCTGAATGCCAAGATGAGGACTAGTTACAGTGACAATTTCTTCTTGGAGCTGCTTGGGAAGCCTGTTGATCAGCTGTGGAAAGAGTACAAGTCCCAGTATGGGAATTGAATATTTTTAAAAATATAAATAAAATCTTAATTATTGTTATTTGAAATAATGTTGTTCACTGGAGGGGAAGAGGCCCATTTTCCCACTGCCCTATTGAGAATGTGTGTGGATTGATTTTCTTTAACTAAGTTAAATATGTAGAAGAAGTTATATTTAGATTTAATTCATGTCAATATAATCTGTTGAAAAATTATATTTTGATTTGTTTCATGTTAGAATTTTATTAAATTATAAAAAAAATCATATTTTTAAATCTTATCCTCATTAAAATGAATGATTTGTAGGCAAGCACATTAGATTTTGGACTAGATCTAGGTGAAATCATTGTTTGTGTCCCATAGGTGAAATCATTGTTTGTGTCCCATATTCACTTTAAATTTACATCTGCAGAAAAAAATATCTCAGAAGGACATTGGAAAAATGGGTCAGTTGCCCTCAACATTATTTTAACTTAAACCACATTTCTCCACAAAATTAAAAAAAAAAAAATTATTTTTACATTTTGAAAAATACCCAAAAAATTGGTTTCCTCAGTAGGTGAGGTGGAGGTGGGCTATGAAAGAAGGCCAAGCCCAAGCCCAAGCCCATCAATCCATTCAATTGGAATATTTGGCCTTGTACTCTTTCCATAACTGATCAAGAGGCTTCCCAAGTAGCTCCTCGAACATATCCTGACTGAAAGTAGTCTTCATCTTGGCATTCAGATCTCCTACAAAACCTTCTTTGATACTCTCACAATACTCCAAGAATCTTGCCGTCTGTCCATAACCTTGATTCCATATTTCTCCATCACCCGGTTTCGGCCAATATTGCGAAACGTACCCGGCTTTCAACCTCATCCAATCAGCTATCCCCTCCACCAATCCTACCGGAGTATTGCCTTCTCCATTCCATTGCCACAAATGGGTCATCTCATGGTGAAGAATTCCGGCGAAGTCAGCTCTCAAATCTGGGTCTGTCAAAGTATATTTTGCAATGTAACCATCATCGAAATGGATCTGATGATCGTATGCAACCGCAATAGTTTCCGCCGGTTCAATGATCAACGATATACTCTCAATGTCCGGTCGGTCACTTTCTTTCATCTTGAATGTCTTCAAGATGAAAGGTGTAGCATCTTGTAACGTCTTCAGGCTGAAAGCAGCACCGATCTCGGCATCGAACCGCTTCCCACCCGGCGAACCGGGCACTTTGTTGGTGACATTGTATTTGATTTCTGCATTTCCTCCCACGGCAGCAATGGCTATCACAGAAAAGATTAAGAGAATTGAGGAAGCCATTATTGTTATGATGATTACAACCTCCAACTCCTCATTTTATCCTAATTCCTTTGCCATATTTAGGACAAAAAAAACGTTGTTGAATAGACGGACGGACGGGCGTTTAAAGAGGGCGGGAAAGGAAATAATAAACCACATTCCAAATAACGTAAGATCCAAAATTAACAATACCTACTTTTAATAGCATCCAAAAATATTCATTTCTAATTTAGATTAAATTAAAAACAACTAATCTTAATTTAGATAAGATCGATCTAGTTATAAGGGTGTGAGAAAAAAAGTGAAGAAATTTTAATTGTCATAATATATTGTGTTATTACTGTGATTTTATTGCCTGATCTACTTTCACCTAAATTTCTATAAAATTTGTATAAATTAGAAATAGAGAGAAAATTTTATTTTTAATAGAAAATGAAGGATGGCTTCTCTTTCAAGTGAGTATATTGGAGTATAAAAAATTGAGATATTAGGATAAGAGTTTTTACTAGAGTGATCTACATAAGTTAAATTAATAGATAATAAATATATAAATTAATTAAATATTATTTAAATTCAATTCGGATTGAAATCTGTTTTAAGGACCCCTCTACCCAACCTGATCCAAACTCATTTCATGTAGGTTTTGTCTGGTCAATTTAAAATTTTATAAAGACATGTATGACTTAAATCCATTTTATTTTACTTCGGTGGGTTCATGGGTCAAGTTAAAAATTGTTATCCATATTAGATGTACTCACTTATGATGTAAACATTTGAACTCGATAAATTTAATAGTGATCCGATCGAGATCCAATTAGACAAAATCAAGAAATTGGCCAGGGAACAAGTGGAGGGAAAAGTGGGCTCTACTTCAAGTTCCCATAGTAGCCACGTCACCATTCCCGGTAGGCCCACTGAGGTCAAACCAAGTCAAGCAACCGAGTCAGCAGAGAGAAGAGAGAGAGTATCTTTGGCCAATACCTGAAAACGGTAAGTGGGATCAATCGAGAGGAAAACTTAGCAAGTAAAGTGCGCGAGGAATCAGTTCAGCCAAACAGAAAAAGAAAGAAAATTATAGAAAGAAAGAGAATGGAAAGCATGGAGAGAGGATCGCTGCAGATCGAGAAGGAAAAAGAAGAAAAGAAAAGGAAAAAAAATCCAGCTTCTGCAACGGCTAGAGGAAGGGAAACCCAAAATGGAAAATCCAGCCAAATGCAGGCGCTGCTTCAAAGACGTTGGAGGAGAGAAGATAAGAAAGAGAAGAAGAAAAAAAAGAAAGGAAGGAAGAAGATAAATAAGAATTAGAAGGAGGAGAATCGATTGAGATAAAACAGAGAACAAGAATGGAAGGAAGAAATAAAACAGAAAGAAGGAAGAAGAGTTGCATTCGGATCTTGGGTGATTATTCAGGAAATTTCATTATTAATTTTAATTTCCTTATTTGTTCTATTTTCTATATCTTATTTGCGAATAAGCCTATAAATTCAGGCAAGGATCAGACTTGTTCACACAGTACACCGGAATTTGATTTGAATTTTAACTTGAAGTCTCCCAAAGTGTGAGGTGAGTTTTTGTTTGGTTCTTTGAATTTAATTTAGTTTTTTGTATTTGAATTAAATTTAATTATTTGGGTTTAGATTGTTATAGTGTTACATTGTCACAATTAGTGAGTTATATTGAGTATAATCTCTTTACTTTATTTATATATAAAAAGGACAGTCCAGTGTGACAGTCGAATGAATCTTGATCTTTATTTGTTAAATGGTTATAATTTGTTTCTATGCTAGGTAGAAAATTTAAAGAAGTTTGTCAAAAAATTAATTTGAAAATATATTAAAAAAATATGAAGATTTGATTTAGTAATTTGCTTTTCACAACTTTTCTCCTCTGTTTCATACCTCAAAGCAGAGTACTGGTCAATTGTGATCATGGCTTCCTCAATTCTCCTCATCTCTGCTCTCATAGCCATTGCTGCTGTGGAAGGAATCAATGCCGTCAAATACAATGTGGACAACAAAGTGCCCGGTTCGCCGGGTGGGAAGCGGTTCGATGCCGAGATAGGTGCCGCTTACAGCATCAAGACAATGGAAGCTGCTTCTGCTAATGTTTGGAGGATTTTCAAGCAAAATCCAGCTGAGCGGAAGATTGTTGAGCATATAACATTGTTTATCAAACCTATCGAGTCTGTCGGGCTCGAATTCGATAATAACATCTATGTCAACGACGGCTATCTTGCAGAATATAACTTAACCGATCCAGATTTGGTTGCTGACTTCGACGGACTGATTCACCATGAGATGGCCCATGTGTGGCAATGGGATGGATGGGGCAAAACTCCGACAGGATTGATCGAGGGGATAGCCGATTTTGTTCGGTTGAAATCCGGGTATGTGTCGGAATACTGGCCGGAACAGGGTTCTGGAGATAAATGGGATCAAGGCTATGGACACACGGCACGATTCTTGGACTACTGCAACAATCTGAGAGAAGGTTTTGTAGCAGATCTGAATGCAAAGATGAAGACCAGTTACAGCAACCGTTACTTTGAGGAGCTGCTTGGGAAGCCAGTTGATCAGCTATGGAAAGAGTACAAGGCCAAGTATGCCAAGTGAATAGGCCCAACTGCAGAAGAAATTGGCGGGTATTTTAAATATGTAAAAATAAATAATTATTTATCAAATTTTATACCGAGAACATGACATCAATGTTTTCAATTAGATTTTTTTAATTAGTATCTTTTATTATCAAAATTATTGATGTAGTTCAATGATATCAAGAATAATACCTTTTTTTACTTTAGAGCAAGTTTTTCTTTGGCCTTGACACATCTTACTCTAATTTTGATGCCAATTCTCAATTGTCTAAATTTACCATCAATATAATTAATATTCAATTTTGAATTAGAATAATGTAGTGTTTTTATATATTATCATAATTCAGGAGAATGAAATTTAACTATTAAAATTATATTATACTCTTCTATTTACTCATTTAACCGAAATCCTTGTTGCCATTGAAGGAGACGTCAGTCTCCTTGGTAGTTTTTTTAATGGATCTTGGGCCCATATATTTAGCTATGATGTAAAGTGGATCATATTATTAGAGATAGGCCACCCATCATCACACTGGTTTTTTTTGTTAGGAGACACGGATTTTAAAAAATTATGTGAAAACTCCACTTTATCCTTCACCTCTTCTAACTTAAAAAAAAAAATGAAATTATAGGTGCACCGCTATGGATGAGTTCTTCACGCCAAAGTTATAGTTAATTTCCAAATTATAGGTGCAATGCTCAGAATTATAGGTACACCGCTCATAATAATAGGTGTACCGTTATGGATGGATTCTGCACTCCAAAATTATAGTTACACTGCTCATAATTATAGATGCACCGTTTATAATTATAGGTACACTGCTCATAATTATAAATGCACTGATGTGCTCTACTTAAGATTTGTATACAAAAGGGCAGGATACAGTGGGAATTTTACTTTATCCTGTGTTTCCTAATAATTAACACTCATGCTAGGATGGGCAGCCTTAAAAATATATAAAATTTTACTTATATTTGATCATTGTATCCTTTAATTTAATTTTTTAAGAGTTAATGATATATATTCATTGAAATTTATAAGACGAAGATTATATTGCTATGTGAATAAATAGATGGGTGAAATCAGATTCAAAATAATTTTTTTGGTGACGTGTTTTTTTATTAAAATTGTCCTACTATTGTAGCAAACTCGCATTGAAAATATCAATTTTCTATGAGTTAACAATATAAAAATGGACTTCAATTTTCAATTTCAAAAAATTCTAAAATAGGTGATAAGTGACAGCTGTTTTAGAAAAAGTCCATTGAAATTTATGACCTACATTGCCAAGTGTCCAATTGTCAGCCAATCAAAACACCTTTAGTGGGAATCAAATTTTTCAAATGTCTTATACTCAGCATTACTGCATAAGCAAAAAATTTAATTTCTTGAATACGCCAAGTGCTTTGGATTGATGATTCTGAATTTTGGCATTGTGATGTGTCATACTCACCACATTACATAATTCAATGGTCTAAAGAAGTATGTGCATTTTCAATGGTGTATTTTACATTTTCCGAATATCTGGAGCAGGGAGTTGAGATTTTTTTCTCTCATATTTTTTTAATTAAAATCACTGATATCGATCGATATTTCTCAAATATCAACCGATACCGATTGTATCCATCGATATATAAAAATTTTATTCGAGTCGATTTTTTTTAAAAAAAAAAAGTTAAGAAACTTTTAACTTTAATAAAATTAAAATTTAAAAAGTAAATTAGAGTCAAAACATGTTCATTGAAAGAGTCTTTGTTTAATTATCTCAATTCACTAAAAGACATATTCATTGGATTGATCAACTTATTTTTTTTTTAAGCTCTAAAATGTGATTACTTTAAATAAATTTTTAATCTTTAAACAAATGTTTTGATTAGTTTGATCAAAATGATTTTTAACTAACTACAAATACCCAGTTGCGACCAAAACACACGTACGTAATTAAATTAGGCATCTTCCACTCTATTTAAATTTATACACGTAAGCTTTTGCTTAAGCGCTAAGTATACTTGGTAAGCCACCCGCCTCTTGTGGGCCCCACCATTTTCGAAATCAGCTCATGGGGCCCACTGATTGATCAACTCATGCTAATTGCTGACCATGAATCAACCTACTTCACATAATCAAATCATCTTTCATCATCATTTTCCATTCTCGATCTCTTAGACTAGTTACCGGTAAAAAAAAGTTTTAAAGTCTGTATTCCAGATAAATTCAAAAAAAAAATAATAATAATAATGTAGACACAGAGAAGGAGACAGAAGAATTCATCTTTATCCTGTCCAAATAAGATAAATACATAATCAAAATACCCAATAAACATAAATACTTTAAAGATGCCCTCTCTAAAAGTACTCATCACAGATAAAATAGCTCGCTAAAAGCCAACGTTACTCATCCTGCTTAATTCAATATCTATCTTATTCTATTAGTTCAAATGTCCAATTCTTTTTAAAAGTTAGAAAAGCAAAAAAGGGACAAATTTGACTATCCAAATCTCTCTAACATTTATTAAATTTAGAATCTAGTGCAAAGAATAATTGAAGTACTTATAATGGGTAAAAATCACACTTACAAGTTAGAAGAAATGGATTCATAGGATAAAGTAACAAATATGCTTCTATCTAATTAGACATGGAAAAGTGTCTCATCTCTTGTGAAAGCCTAGACTTTTAGTATTGGATACCTCCCAAAATTAGATAGGAGAAAAAAATAATAATAAAAGATAAGGTGTTTAGTAGTGGAGAATGGAATGATGATGCAATTACGGATTAAAATGTTTAAGATTCGTCAAAGATATACCCAAAAAGATTTTAAGTGAAACTGGTGGAAATAGAATGTGTGTGCAAAAGGAGATGGGGCGGTCGTTATACATAAAAAAAAAATCAATAAATATAATCAATTTAAAAAACTACAATTTAACGCAAAAGGTCACTAACAAAACTAAGAAAAGTCCGATGAAGCCTCAATAATTTGATGTTAAATTGGAAACAAGAAAGTGGAGAGAAGAATTTATAAGCTCGCCAAGGTGCTATAAAAGTAGAAATCTTAACTACATGAGATGTATTTAGTACCATAATCAAAAGATTTTAGTGATAAACAAATAAATTAAGAAAATATAGAAAACCTAAGGCTTGTTGAGCAATCAATTTGAAGGTGGGGGTTACATGGAACGAGAAACAAATGGGGATATAGTGAATAAAAAAAAAAGAGAAGTGAATCAAATATTGAAAAAGATAGTGAAGAATATAGACATCGAATAACATCTCAATCAAAATTTAGTCTATCTTAAATAAAAGTAGGGTATGTTGATAACAAAATTTTAACTTAAAAAAACATGTCACATGAGCGGTGGACGAAAACAAAAAAAAATATTCAAAGCTAAATCAATATCTGAATCATTAGACTTGTGAGTAACAAAATAGAACTTTGAGAATGGATCATAATAGAGGGGGTTCACTAATATCTGAAAATCAATTTGGATTTATATCGTATAGGTCAACAACAGAAATTATTTTTATTCTAAAATAATTTATATAAAATAAAAAAAGGAAATTAGATACAAAATATTTTCTTTGATTAGTGGTTAGGCAGATTTTCCATTTACTTCAACTGGATCGAGTCAACCACAAGTTGTTTATGTCAGAAAAAACATATAATAGAGTACCAAAGAATCTAATTGGGAAAATTCTGAAAAATAAATATATATTAAACGACTATCTAGAGATTATTGAAGATGAATGTAGGAGAGTTTTCAGTAGAACTTCGTCAAAGATTCGCTCTAAGTCTAAACCTTTTTGCTCTAATCATGGATGATTTAACTTCAGAAATCCAAGATGAAGTATCACAGTGTGTATATATATATATATATTTTTTTTCAGATGATATAAATTTAATAAGTGAAGACAATAAATAAGTACAAGTTTAGATTAATGGAGGAGAATATTTGAGTCAAATGGTTTAAAAATTAATATTAAACTGTAAAAATCTAAAAAAATTAACTTAAAATAGCAAATAATATAAGATCAAGGTGGGCAAAATGTTAACTAAGTATCATTAACAATTTCATATTGTTCAAAGTATTAAAAAAAGTGCATTTAAATTATTAACATGCAACTTATTAATAATAAATCATTAACAAAACTAGAATTTGAATGGCATGTGGAAATATCGAAGTTATGAACACGTGATTAAACATTCTTAACATTTAGATTAAAAATAAGAGAACTTAAGCCCAAACATACTTGCTGACAAATTAACAAATTATCATTGATTAATCTTAAGAAAATTATAAACACATGATTAAATATACGCAACATTTAGATTTAACAAAAAAAGAAAAGAAAGAAAGATAACATGAAAACAAAAAACCTTGCTAACAAAGAAATAAATTATCAAAATTATAAACAACTGATATTCTTTATAGTCAGATTTTTTAAAGGAAGCTTTTTATTTAAAAAAAAAGAAGCTAAATTACAAAACCTGACATTGCATTTGGAATTCTATTTTCCTTGAATTCTCCCTCCATTTTTCTTGGATTCTTTTTCATCGTCCTCTTCACTCGCCCGGACTCCAAAGGCTCCAAAAACGCGAATTAAACAAGCCCATCACGTCCGGCCAGACCTTCTTCACCAATCCCTCTTTCTCCTCGCTCTCTTCGTCCGTTGGTACAGACGCCATCTCCTCCAGCCAGTCGTCGGACACCTCCCCATCCCTTTTCGGAGACGGTAGGGACGCCGTCTCTCCAATAGACTCCGAATCGGGTTCAGGAACTTCCCCAACTCTCTCGGTCTCAGTATCGGAATCCTCCTTTCCTGCAGAACCCATGTCTGAAGTCGAAGCCTTTTTCATTTCAGGGCCGGGAACAGACTCCTGGTGCGGCTTCTGGGCCTGTTCAATGGAAAAACGGCGATCTTTCTTCTTGGGTTTCGTGGATTTGGAGGAGCGGAGGTGGTCTTCGAAGGCTTCGAGAGCGCGGTCGATGAGGGAGCGGTTGGGGGAGGAATCCCAACGGGTCCAGAAACTGGTGTAGCAGTCAAAGCACTTGCAATGGAATAGAGGGGTCTTCTTCTTACATTTCTTGCTTTGCGGGTGTTGAAGGATGGAAGGAGGGTGGTCGGGTTTGATGGAGTGGAAGATGTGGTAAGCGAGGACTTCCTTTTCTTCCGGAGAGAGAGCTGAAATGAGGACGAGAATGGCAGCCGGAAGGAGTTGGTAAAGAAGAGAAGAAGGAGAAGAAGAAGATGGCGATGATGATGAAGAAAGAGGATAAGAAGGAGAGGGGTGGATTTTTCCTTTGGATTTTCGGCAAAGATTCTTCATGTTTTCGCAGCTTTTGAGAGAAGGAGCGAGAGCGAAAGAGAAGAAGGGTTTTTCACTTTTTTTCCAAGAATTCGAGGGAGCACAGTTTTGTGTGATGCGGATGTGTTTCTTCTGTTTTTTTTTTATTGTTTTTTTTTATCTTTAGTGAAACATATATTGAGGGTCTTTTCAGGTGTGGAAAAGTGCGACGTGATGACCGGCTATTGTAGGTGTAGAAGTAGGGCGGTGCGTGTACAACTGTAGACCATGGAAAAGACGCTGTCCGCACTGTTGCGTGCATGTGAGGCCCGTGAAAGTATAATACATTTTAATTTATTTTTAATTAAATATTGATACAATCTTATCGTCTTAATTTTAATGGTAATAGTAATACTTAAGTACGCGACATCTAACGACGAAATATTTAAATCATAAAGTATTTATATGTATTTCACTAATTAGATTGAATAGATTAAATAAGAAGACTGAGAGAATTTTATAAAATTTTGCATTAACTATTTTTACTTTGATCTATTTTATTAGTTTCATAAAATATGAAAAAACACGTGTATGTAATCAGCATGTTACATGAGCATAGAATTAATCATGGTTTAATTTCTAATAGATCGTTTACAAATTTATATTCTTTTGATAGATAATTAAATAGATATAGTGTAGATAATCCAAGTCATATAATTTTGACTTTTAAATTTTGATAAATTTGAACTATTAATTTTTAAAAATTTAATAAAAAAATAAGGTCATAGAAGTGAATCTTCATGTAAGAAAGATTCATATGGTCTTTTGTAAAGTGTATTTTACTATAAGAGAGATAGTAACATATTTCGATGGAGTTTTTAATTATTATTTTTTATAATATACGTATTTTTATTTTATATTAAAGATGAGACTAATTCGATAAATACATGTAAATCTTTTTAAGTAAAAAAAGGAAGCCAACTAATCTAGTTTGAGTTTTTAATTTTTATAACCTTGTAAATGTCAAATTACACAGTAAAAAAAATACTGTAAGGTTAGACATCAGTGGCCCACATTTAACAAGTTGAAGATAAGGTGTGAGACAGCACATGTAAGTATCTTATTAGATGGGCCCATCATTTAGTATTTTTTCAGATCCAAAGTACAAAATATTTATAAACAAAAAATTGCAGTTGATTATATTTTCAACTTACCAATCTTATTATTGGACACGTGTCTTTTATATACATTCAGGAAATATACTTAGTTGATTTTTAATAAATTGCAGGCTGTTTAATACTTTCGTATCTCTAATTTTATAGGGAACATCCCTCACTTGGAGTCACCTTTACAATTAAGATCACCTTTAAATACTCCAAATATGTGTATGAATGAAGAGTAATTTTATCGGAGTCACCCTTTACCGTAATTTTAAACTTGAGATCATCTAAGCTTGAGACCATATTTGAATACCCTAAATTTCAATGAAATATTTAAAAAAGATAAATTTTTAAACTTTTACTCTCATTTACTATAATTTTTGGGTTACCGAATAAGACAGGTGACTCGGGGTGAAACCCCATCCAAACGGGTGAAAGTCTGGAGTAAAGCCGAGGGCTGCTTCTCATTTGCATAGTCCATGCAAATGAGTCAGGAATCCCATCATACGAGGAGCCCTACTTCTCTTTTTATTGTCAAAAGCAAGAAATGAAGGAATATATATATATATATATATATATATATATATATTTTTTTTTTTTATAATCATACTTTACCATTAGTCAAGTTGACAACCTTCATTAACACACTCTTTACGGTGATAACTTGATAAAGTTTATGTCGGAACTCAGTAATCTATTAAATTTTCATTAAATTAAGTATATTTACTTTTATAATCATTTGCTGTTTTTCTTTTATATTAGGCAGACTTGGTCAATTTACTTTTTTCATTTCATTGAGAAAAAAATATGTTGTCATCAGTAATATAACTTTATTTATTTAATTAAGAATTGTTTTATAATTAAAATATCCACTCATTCATATATTTCAAATGAAGCTATCAAACTAGATGCACGAAGATCACATGAAAACTTGTATCAGAGGAATATTGTTACCCATATTATTATTAATACTTTTAATCTATAGAAAATGATGGAAACACTATTATTTTGAATAATAAATGATATTATGTATATTTTTTATCCAAAAAATAAATAGAAAAAACACATCTAATATCTTTTATTATAAAGATATTGGTTTTCCTACCACTACCTTTAATCTACCTACTTGCAAAATATCAATTTCTACGTAATCTTCTCAATCTGATGAGGTATAGTTGCTGAACAAATTAACCCAGTTAAGTCTTGGGTGGTAGGCTGGAATTATTTTTTTTTAATGGTATAGGCTTGACATTTTTGAGAAGTGAAGGTAAATATGTTAGTTTGTGTCTGACAACTCTAATCTTCAAAGAAAATAATTTTTAATATTAAATATTTTAAATTTATACATTGGGCAAGTAATTAATAAATGAAAAAAAAAATATTTAGAGAAATAGGAAATTATGAGCTAAAAGATACTTTCTAATCGTGTGTAGATATCTCAATTTCTTCTAATCTCTTAAATTCAAATAACATAATTTACCAACTGTTAAATAAATTTCAGTAAATAATTGATTTTATAATTAAAATAGAGTCAAATAAAAAAAGAACTCATCTCAATAGAATTATACTAGTTGATCAGTGATGAGTGGTATCAATCACCAGTAGGACTATAAATTGGGATGGTCCCACGAATTACATAATGGATTGGAAACGCAGGGAAACAGATAGAGACTACAGAAGCCTCACCAGTCACCACACCAATGACCAATCTTGTCGTGCATTCACTTAATTTGGGCCCATATTCAGTGGTTTAGGTTTGAGAGTTGAGGCCATTGGGCAGTGTGAGTACAAATAGAATAATGGTCTCTCAGACATCAAACAAAATGTGAGATATAAAGTTTTAGTAGAATAAAACATATAATAATGACTTGATTAAACTTGGAAGTAATTTTATATTATATTTTAGTAAATTTAAATATTTAAACTCTATAATAAACTTTAATAAAGAATTTAATTTAGATATAATCAATAAGTCAGTAGATGATTATCTAATAAAAGATTCTAACTCTAGTTAAGAGCGTAATTTTTTTAAAACATTTATCAAATATAGAGCTATTCAACAATGAATATTAAAAAGTTTTTAAAAATAGTTTTGACAAATGAGAGGAAAGAGAAATGATCAGCTGCATTCATTCTAATGCTACTGCTGAGTAAAAAAAAATATATGAACAAATTGACTTGACTCAAAATATGGACAGAATAATTGAACTTATTTAAAGCAGGGCGGAAAAAAAAGCCCCAGCCGACATGATTCTCTCTCTTCTTTTTTTTTTAAAAAAAAAAATCAGTATCATTTTATTATTTTATTTTTTCTGAATTAAAAAATAGGAAAAGAAACTATTCTTTTTAAAAAAATTGAAAATGTAAATATCGGCCGATATTTTGACCCGGGCCCATCACTGTTTTGATTTTTTTTTTTAAATACCGATATTAATTATATCGGTTGATATTGGACTGATATGATTCGACAATATATCGGCCATATCGACCGATATGAAGGCTGTATGACCGATATAATACGTATCGACCGATATTATACAATTGTTAAGAACCGAATGATATCGGCCGATATGTCTCATATCGGCCGATATTTGAACTCCTGATTTAAAATATGGATATAAGGCAAAAGATTTAAACCTATTTTAATTTAAATAGAGTTAGAGCCATGCTATCTACTTGAATTACCTAAATTATATATATATACTACATGCCATATTTTCTATATGTTTATTTAAAGATTTTTTCAGATCTAAATCTTTGTAGCAATTATATTTTAACGGTGGAGATATATTTTTATAGCTTTTTCATCGTTTGAGACATTTTAATACAATCTATATTGACTCAATTATTTAATCATATGCATTGACTTATGATCCAATTTAACCTCCCTTGAATTGGTAGACACAAATTAAAAATAGATTAAATTATAAATAGGTGAATAAAGGGTTAAAAAACATGAGTTGATTTGAAAGTAATTACTTAGAATTTAATATGAATGATTGGAGAGTAACCTTGCAACTTGACAATTCCATCCAAATTGCGCCACAGGTTTGAAAAGAAAAAAAGGGTGGCCATTTATACATTTCACTTTTCTTTTAAGAAATACCTCATTTCAAAATTTTATATGAAAATTACCATTTTATCTCCAATTTTTTTTAAAAAAGATGATTCTTCCACAAAAAATTGAAAGGTAAAATGGTAATTCTACATAAAATTTTGAAATGAAGTATCCCTTAAAAGAAAAATGGAATGTCTAAATGGCTACCCAACAAAAAAAAAATACTTAATGAGTCAATATTTTACTGTCTTGGCCCGTTGGGCCAACATTTATGGGCAGATATGCTGAGTTTTAAAATGTGGAGAATATGTATCAAATAAATCTGCTCTTGTTATATTCTGGCTGCAAAGGAAATAAATGTCTTTCTATTTACGATTGAATAAGTCATAAGAAAAAGTTTAAAATCTTACTTTTACATGTTTATGAAGTAAAATCACTGTTTAATTAAAATAAATCAGATGAATCAGTTTAAATTAATTTAAATTAATAGAATTTTGAGTAAAGGAGTCAGTAAATCTTTTTCGTTTGTCAATTTCTTTTAAACTTTATCTGAATGTTTGAATTTCGAGTTTTCGAGACTCGACCAATTCTCCAGAGATCAAGTTTCCTACTTAAAGTTTTGTGACAATTATATTTAAATTATGAAGTGATAAAAAACTTGGTAACAAAGTCAAAGTATGTCTTCTTAAAGATTTTTTTTAATAATTATCATTATGAGGTGGGCATCACTTACTTCTTTTTTAATTGTATTAAAAGCTAGATGGCAACATTTTAGATTTTTGTGAATAAAATAATTTTTTGTTAATAAAGTATGATGAGTGTCAAGAGTGAGACTTAAACAGTAAGAAAATATAATATTAAAATTCGCCACTTAAGAGAAATGAAGACAAGTTAAAGTAGATTACTCAATTATTTATTATTATCTTTATTATTTTGCAGGTGGGTCATGTTCAATGTAGCAAACTAAATTATTGTAATTTTTATTTTTTACTCCCTCAAGAGAATCTTTATTGATAATGTGCACTGCACTTTCTTTCCCTCTGTGGTCTCACTTTATAATTTGTAGCATCAACACATGAAATATTTGAATATACATAGTACATACGGTCTAGGGCTAGTGTAGAATTAGTTCATAGAATATGGTCGGTCAACTATCAACTATCTCAGTCGAAACCCAACCAGTTAAATATATCATTGGTTTAAATTTTAAGATAGTCATTTAACTTTTCTTTCAAGAGATATTCTATTTAAAAAAATTTATACAAAATTATTATTTTGTCTATCAATTTTGTATAGAAAAATTGTCTTTTTAAAAAAATTAAAAATTAAAAAAATAATTTTCACACAAAATATTAAAATGAAATATCTCTTAAAAAAAAAAGATGGACCACCCAAATTTTAATTAAAAAATATATATCCATCATTTAAATTAAATCATTATAAAACAATATAAATGTCATTCAAACTTGCATCAATCTCTTAATATGTCACCAACAGCAGCCTTTATTGACTTGGACTGTTGTACACAAGAACGTGGGAAACAGGTCAAAAAATATCTCCCCAACATTATCTATCCAATTGAAGGATTATAATTATAACTATAAAGTCGGTCGTTGAGAATCAATTATTTTTATACTACTACAGAAAATCAATTCATTATAAATTGAACATAAAATTCTTAAATATAAAAGTAAAGACTTATCTTTATTATAATTAGAAAAACTATTTCTAATAATTTCTCCTCTGCTTACAATTTAAATGATTGGGTGCTCTGCTCTGTTGTATAATGGTAAAAATTAACTCAATCAGTATGAAAAATAATAGATGATTATTTTCCTCCAGAAAGGGTCGGGGGAGGAAAGAGCGGGAGAAAGTGAATTAGAGAGAGCAAACCCATGTTTAATAATTAAGTGAGAGAAGATACGGTTAATTAGTAATTAATTGATTGATTAATTAGTAACTATGGTAAAGGACGACCCACATTCTCGCTGCTTGTCCAAAACATCCGTACAATGATAATATAAACCAGAAGTTAAAAAAATGTCTAGACCGATATATCGGCCAATATGCAAATATCGATTGACAATTTTTTCTCTTCTCCGATATCAGCATTTCTCTCTCCTCCAATATCAGAACCGTGAAAAACCGCAAAAAACCGTGAGAACCCATGAAAGCCGTAAATCCTAAACCGTTAAAAACCATGAAGAACCGCGAAAAATCATTAAAAACCGCAAAAAAACCATAGAAAACAGTGTAACAACCATCAAAAAAGTGTTTAAAAAAAAATAAAATTAAATACCGATATTTATGAATATCCGCCGATATTGCAACCGATATTTCGGACCGAATATCGGCCATATCGGCCGATATTCGGTATGTATGTGTCGGCCGATATCATTCGGTATTAAAATACTGATACATATCGACCGATACGATATGTATCGACTGATATTTCAACCTTAGATATAAACCCTTTATTTTCAAATTTACTTTATTTTTATTAACAAAATACCATTACAGCGTTAAAAACACATTTTCATCACTACGACGATAAATTTTCGATAATTTTTCAGTAAAATCACATTAAAAACACAAAAAATGATAATATCACAATAATATCTCAGTAAATTTTTGATAAATTCCTTATTACCATTTGTATTTTATTAATATTTTTATTTATTCTATTTTTATTTTTTTTAAATATTATAATTTTTATAAGACTTTTCTATTAATTTTTTGATAAAAATCTAAAAATTTAAAAATGTCCTGATATTACCCGTTAATATCCGAGAACGATATTTGCCACAATCATATAAACCACATTATTATGTTGCAAAGTGGGTCCCACCTTTTGAATCCCTTGGTAGATCAAATTTATTCAAAATTTCAGTACAAATTGTCCAGAGACGAAAGTAATTTTAAAAATATTAAAAATCAATGAAAATGGTCAAGTTTTCACCAATACAACTGAGTTTATACTGTATTAATATCAATTGAGTTTTTTTGTATCAACCAAATTAATTTAAATTTAGTGGGTTTTTAAAAATTCTAATATCAATACGTGGATAACAATGATGAAAATATTTAATGAACAATTATATACAATTTTTACTATTTTAAAAAGCCAATTTTAGTCTTTCATACAACTTAGTTATTTTGAATTATCAAAAATATCCTTTGACAACATTAAATTTTGACATTTTTATCAAATGTTGCTCATCTTTACAACGTCTTAAATAGTTAAATCTGCTTTTAAGAATTTATTTTTTTGTTAATTTTTAAAATCAAAGATACAAATAAATATTCTTTCAAAATTTGTAACTATTAAATCCACCAGTAGATTAATCAAATAATAAATATTTATAAAAAATTATAAAATTTATCACGCTGTTTTATTTAATTTATTCAACAATTAGTGTAATAGTTTCATAAACAATTTAAAATTTTAAAATACATTCTCCTTTCTAGTTTCCACTAAGATGACAAGGATCCATCCGCCTTTATATTACAAACAGACCTTTGTGTAACACGGTCCCCCATAAATTCCCAAGCAACTTTTAGTAAAGTCTATGATATAATTTGAAAATTTAAAATTTGAATTCCACTAAACTTTTATTAAATTATATAATTCAGATAAATAGTTCAAGATAAAACTTTATTAAATTAAATTAATACAAAATGATAAGCCTAATTTTTTTTCAACAACATTAAAAAATAAAGCAAACAGTTCAATATATTTCCCATAATACAAAGGCAAGATGACAGTAGAAATGGTAAATTATACAATGAATTTTCAAGTAGCCGCCATCAGTCAATTCTCTTCCAATTTAATTAAAAAAAGAGAGGAGAAAATGATAGCAAAAAAGGAAGCTCAAAATAAGGGTGAAAAAAAAGAGAGATAAATGCCCACAAAAATGAAAAAAAAGAAAAAAAGAAAAGAAAAACAACTAATCCTTATCTAGATCTGATACTGAGACTGGATTAGATTTGGGCAACAATTGTTTTGAGTGCAAAGCAGGAAGGGCTTCATCAATAAAAGATGTGAAAAGTTTTGCTTTATCTGTCATTTTATCTTTCAAACTTTAAAATTTTAGAAAATAATAATTTAAATTTATTGAAATTCGATAAAATGATAAATAAGCAATAAAATTTCACAAACTGGTAATGGTAGAGCCATTAATCCATTGCACTCAAATACATAGGCCCAAATCTGAATAGAGTCTATTAGATGACAATACTCACAGTAAAGTCTCGGTAACTGAGACGGGACTCACGTCAGCAGAAGGAAGATGTAGCAGAAGAATTCCGTGAAGGCGGGATCCGAAAGTACCAGAGCCGACCCACGGCCTTGACCCGATTCTTGAGGCAGAGAAATTCTTGGGCATAGACCCGTTCTACCCGCCGATCCACGTCATGGAGGAAAACGTGGGTGACGCCTTCGCCCTTCCGGTTCCTTGCCATCACCGCCGCCGAGTAGATAGCAGCCATCCGGCCAGGAAGCTCGCCGGAGTAACCCCTCGGCGCGTCGATCATGATCAGATCCCACTCCTTGTTGTATATTTCATCTGGCAAATCCCTCAGAGCCAATTTGCAGCGTCGATTTCCCTTGAGGGAGGAGACGGGTGGAAGGCAGGCGGGCTCGGAGCGGTAGTGGGAGAGGAGAGAATCAGCTTCGGAGAGATGGGTGGGGTATTTTACAGTGAGGGCGTGGAGGAAGGGGGCGTCTTTGAGGACGGATTGGACCCACTTGGGATCTTCTTCAAGGAAGGTGGTGGTGCCTCGAGGGTTGAAGGAGGACCACATAATGGAGTCGTGGCCGAGGCCAAAGACGAGAAAGTTGAAGGAGGCGTAAGTCCGGATGACGTCGAAGGAGACGCGGATCTCGGCAAGAGATTGTTGGGGTACGATGTGGGAGGTGGCGTAGTGAAGGATGGCGTTGAGCTGGATCGAAGAGGGATCAGAGGCAGAGGAGACCATGGATTGGGTCAGCGAGCAGAGAAGCGACCGGTCGGACGTCAAAGTAGCAATGGAGATGAGAAGGGCTCCTCCCATCAGACCCCCTACCGCCAGCGCCAGAAACCATGGCCGCTCCGTCAATCTCAGCCGCATCATCTTTTCTTTGTCTTCTTCTTCTTCTTCTTCTCCGGCAGTTCTGACGATTTTTCTCTCGCGCTCTGGTCCTTTTTTGAGGAGGCAGAGTGGAGATTTTTCTTTTGAAGGACTTGTCGAGGGCAGGTTAGAGTTGGGGGAATTCGCCCTCAGGATGAGGACACGTGGCAAGAACCTTGTGATGAGTTCGGAGTTTCAACGTTCGATGGGTGGCCAGTCAGAAAACAAGTAACGCTAAGCTGACATAATTGTGTCACAAGTCTTTCGTTACGCGATTGGGAGGTGACACGTTAATTTGAATAATGATTTTAAAGATGGTCCGAATCCACTCAGAATTAGTCCCCTCCCTCTTCATATCACCATTTTTTATATAATAAAAACTCATCAGTATCATTTTCATCTGATTTTGAGTATGATTTAGTTAATTTATTTTGATTGATTTTAAATGATGCAATCGATGTCCCTTAAATTCATCACGATTAAATTCTATATTTAAAACTTTATATCTACTCAATTTAAATTAAAGTAAATAGAGGATTAGAATAGAATGTCTCGTCACATCTCGATTAATTGATCTAAATTTTTAAAATTAGATTAAAGATTTTGATTTGAATCCTTGATACACAAGATTTGTGGATGATTTCATATACCCGTACGAGTAAAAAAATCACAAATATCAAGATATCGATCGATACAATATGTATCGACGTAGATTTGTAATCTTATATACTCGTACAATTAATCACACCTTTAACGTATAATGGAATACTCATTTATAAAAAAAAAAACTTTATTCAGTCATCTAATTTATAATTGATATAAGAACGATCTTTATTTTAATAAAAATTATATATTATTAGGCATAAAATTAAATCTTGAAGACCCTGGACTTAACAAGTGAGACTAGACGCAAAAGGGGACATGTGGCAACGGGTGGTCAATGGGGAATAATACCAAAGTCATAGTGAGGCTCTCCAACGCATTAACTTGAATATAATATTGATAAAATTTTATTATGATATTATAATTACATTATATTGTTAAAAGTTTTAACATTTAATTTTATTTCATGAGTAGATTTCGTTATATTATAATGATAGCTCTAATTCTAAAAATTAAATTTATGATCAACTAAGTACAAATCTACAATTATTAATTCATAAAAAGTTAAGGGAAAGTGAAAAAATTAATTTCTTAAAAAACATTTTGAAACTTATAAGGATTTAATAGTCTTAAGTTATTTTAAGACTTCAGCTTAACTCATCATTAATTATATTAGTATTGACGTGTAATAAGTAAGTAGATCTCATTATACTGAGTTAGAATTGTATAAGTATTTTAAAATTACAAATGAAAATAAAAATAATTATTCAATCAAAATATGTTAAATTAATCATCATTTTTTCATTAAATTTTAAGTATTTAGATTATGAGCTCAAAGTTTCAAATGATTTAATTTTAAATTACTTTAAAATTTTATATTTATTGTGATAAAATCCATCAACTACTATACTTCACATGTTAAAAGTTGATATCTTTTACTTAAACCAACATGGTGTAGTTTAAGTGGTTGTCTCCCACCTCAAGAAGAGAGAGATTGCAGATTCAAGCTTCCATGGTCTAATCTTGGTGTGCCCTAAGATAGTGGGTTAATCTGTGAAAGTTTTACGATGGGTATCCTATGGTTTCCACGCCTAAATTAAAAAGAAAAATATTTACTTAAACTAAAATAATGAATTTATGTCACTAAAGAATTTTCTTTATTTCCATATGTTATATAATCATGGAGCCACTTTATCTTAGACATCTAATTGATAAATAAAGGATTTCAAATTCAATTATGTTGTAAATAAAAAATAATAAATACGTCCTAATTTTTGTTTTCACTATTCAGATAAATTAATTACTTTTTAAAATATTCATATTCACATTTTATTTAAATATTTTTGTAAAAATATCTCACAAATATAATCAAGATAAGGTCCTCACCTTTACCTTCCTACATTTGGCAGCTTCTGACAAATACTTCCACCAATCAAGGAGTGGATTATTCGGGTGTTTTTTTTTCCAACACAAGGGCCATATATGGAATTTGTTCCATATTAAATATAAATGGATGAGATTAATATTAAAAACGCTGCCATCAACCGATGTTGGCACGTTACCTGTCCATCTTTTGACATTATTTTGATTTTTATTGTTTTTATGTCTAATTTAGTGTCCTTGTCTTTGAAGCCCTATTTTCATTTACGTATTTATCCTTCATTAATGGGATAATTCATCCACTAATCCCATTAATGGGACCTTAATTGTGAAAACAATAAATATTAACGTCTTTATTAATGGGGCATTTCATGATTTTCATCTACCAATCCACATCCATTTTGGTGCAAAGAAATTGGGGAAACTCATTGTGGGCCCAAGATTGAGCCTAATTATATATTTCAATTAATTACTTGATTTTGATTTGACATCATTTTATAAAACACTTTAAATTATAATTTTTTTATGACCTAGGTGTTTAGACTTTTTAGAACATTCAATTAATCTTGGATAAAAAATCTAAATTATAATGACTGCTTTTTCCCTTATCAATAACTAATTAAAACTCTAAAATAAAGGCCCAAATAATAATTGTTAGCCTAATACCCAGGACTAAGATAGATTTGTGGGCCAGTGAAAGTCCATCAAATCAAGCCTAGTAGATAAAGACAGGCCTAACCCATCTCGGAACTGAAAGCTCGGAATGAGTCCATTAGGCCCATATTGTTGATTTGTATTTTTTTCTTTTCAAAGAAAGAAAGAAAATTGATGATGATATATGTTGGCACAAATGGGCAAAAATTTGAGCCCATTTCAGTTGAAAAAAGAACCTGACTATTTTTAACTGAAATTTTGGATTTTGGCCAATATTTTTTATTGAGCTATTTTATCTGAAATGACAGGGTAGTTAATAATTTGTATTGGGTAAGATTTGGACCTTGATTGATCACAAGCCTTAACACCTACATTTTTTATAACATGAGTATCCCCATTCCGCGTTCCGCGTTGAAGGTGATACTAATCCAAGTATCCAACTACATTATTAAATAAATTTAACATATTTATTTATTTTTATTAAACATTTAAACGGAAACAAAAACTTAAACTATGTTTAAACCTAATTTTGTTGCTATTGAATATTTTATAAGAAAACCAAGTTTTAAAAGTTTATTTTAAAAAGAATAAAAAAAGCATAATTAAGTACTAGGGGTGAAACTTGGGCCGGGTTTTAATCCGACTCGCATCATCAGTCCCGAGAAATCAATGGATTTGGGTTAGGTATTTGTTTATTTCAGGTCGGGTCGGGTCGGGTTGGGAAAAAGAAACCTGCATGATTCGGATCGGATTGGGTTGAGAAATTTAAAATCAATGTGATGTAACCTTACTTGACCCGAGTGCACCAAGTTATAAAATAACACTCAGGTTGAGCCAGGTCAGAAATTTGGGTTGGGTTGGGTTTAGTAATTCGAGTCAACAATTTGAATCGAATCGGATCGGGTATAATAAGTTTTGACATGAGTTGAATTGAGTTTATTAAAACCCAACTCAATCCAACCTGAGTTTGAGCCTTATCAGGTCCATACTAGTTTCTTCGTCATTTTAACTTTTCTAAATATTCTATATTTAAAAGCCTACCACTTACTTTGAAAAAAAAAACTATTCAAATTATAAATTCATATGAAAAAGAAAAAAAAAAAAAGAAAAAAAAATTAGACTGCTAAAGTAGTTGAACGTTGAATACTTCGTGAACTATGATACAAATATAACATGTTTATGTAACAATGCATGTATAATTGAAGTATCTATAATGAGAATATGGTGTTTTTTTTTTTTCCCTTATTAAATATGGTTGATATAAGTATAAATACTATTTTTAAACAAGATTAGCAAGGTCTGTTACTGACACCAGGGGTACAAAAATCACCAGTACTGAGATATTGGTGTCTCCGCTGATATCTCTCTCCTAAATTTTTTTAGACAAATATCGACTGTATAAATATGTATCGGCCGATATCTCGTCAGTATACAGTATCGGCCGAGATATCTCGGCCGATACGCACAGTATCAATTGAGATTTTAACACCTGAGATTGACACTCTCACGCTCGATACTCTTTGCCAGGGTTTGAGTTTGGCCGTAGTTTGGCCAAAAGAGCTGACTGACGGTAGACTTGGGCCTATAGAGATGTCAAAAACCCATAATTTCTGAAATTCAAGCTTAGAGAAGGTCAGAAAATGGATCCAAATGACTGGACTTAAAAGATGAAGCGTGCCCTATATGATACTTTCTACCGAGTGTAAAAAAATCGGACACCGATATCTCGGATATTGGCTGATATCTCTCTCCCCTAATTTTAAAAAAAAAATCTTAGTATGCATCGACTGATACTGGTGAGAACTCGGCCGATATTTGCTAGTTCGGCCGATATAATATGTATCAGCCGAGATTTATATCCCTCCTTACTACAAGCATGGCTTTAAAAGTAAGCGGAGTCTACATCCACTCAAACACAATCCCTCTTGACACGGCCGAGTCCAATACAACTCAGGCCGATTTCAATTATTTACACCTCAATACGCTTGAGAGGTCGACAAGCACAATTCAATTCCTTGAATTTTGCAAAGTGGGTTTATACATATGACACATTCTAGCAGATTATTCATCTATTCTGTTCAAGGATAGAAACATTATGATTTTGAGTATGCAAAAATAAAACAGAAAAACAAAAAAAACTGTTCCTATAAGTTCTTCACCTGCATCATACATATCCATATCTTCAGAGAGAAAACAAAGGATTTTCGCCAATTTGGTCATGGATGTGTGATGGATGGATTAGACAAAGTTGGACGTGGGTATGTATAATCTGCCCATAGCACACATGATAATGTTGTAACCTTTTGCAATCGAACAAATTACATGTTCATAGATAATACAACCAAATTAGTCCTACAATCCTTGATTGGAATTTCCAGATGTATCGAAGGACTTCTTCCTAACCAAGAGGCATGTAATCTTGGAAGGGTGGGCATGGGTGTTATCAAGAGTACAAAGAACGAAATCGGGACGGTGAAGTGCTAGGCTCAGACGGTCTTCTCCTACTACCAACGCCGATGCGTCGAGAAGAACATGCCATGAATTCCGATGAGCCTCCGAGACCCAATGCATGGAGTATCGGGTCCCCCTAACTTCGGCCGGGTAAGAAAACAGACCCTTGGGACTATGCTTGCACTTCCTTCGAAAATATTGACTGAGTTGTGAACCTTTGATCCTCAAATCCAACCATGTCTCCGGCGCCGGAATCACTTTGGAGTCCTTGTAAGTAGCAAATTCCCTTATGCAATCGATTCCCTCGTCGATGATTGTCATGTAGCAATTGTACCTAAAAAATGGATAGCTTTCCCCTACTAACATCACAGCATCTTTGTAGCTAGCAGTGAAGAGGACTAGATATTCATCGTCGGAAAGCCCACAATGTCTTAGGACCCGATTCCGTGCTTGAATCTCAGGGATTGATATGAAGCTCCCGGGAAAGGATGATTTCTTGTTGAGGATGTCGAGCAGCCTTGATTGCTCTAATTGGGTCTTGGCGAGGTCGGGAAGGTTGCTATTGCTGAAGGAAGGGGACGATTCTCGGATTCCACGGGGGGATTTACGCCTGTCATCGGTGGCTTCTATAGCATCATTGTGGAAGTAGAAGGAGTCATAGAGTTCAGTCTTATTTCCTTCTTCAATCAGACCATTCGAGTACTGTGGATACTTTGCATGAACATACTTTTCAACATATTCCATCTCATTTTGAGTGATTGGTCCCGACCATCTTAGATCAAGGCCATGGAGTGTGGATATGGCTTCAGCTACTATGTGGGGAGGGATGACTTGACGAGGTGCCTGTTTTTAACTCACCAATATTCAATTTCAACATTAGAAGGAATCCGAGGAAGAATCCGACTGAGAAAATTGCATCAGTTTCCTCATCTGTTGTGCTTCACTTCAATTGGGCATATCGGAAAATCCATGATCAGACCATTTTCCTCATCTCTAACTCGGAGGAGACAGAGCTTTAGTCGTATCAATTGGGTCGGACAGGAATCAACTGAAAAACTGGTTGAAAATCAATGAAAATGAATGACTTCTAACTAATTCAACTGGTTCAAGACAATCAACCAAGTTGTAGTAGGAATTCAAGGAAGAATCAATCAAGAAAAGTGCTCTGAAATCAAGGTTTTAAATATTGGACTCCATCTCAGACTTGGTTGAGACAACAGTCCAATTTGTATCCACCGAGTTAGATGAGAATCAACTGAAAGGTGACTGAAACTACTCGGACTCGAGTGATTTTTAAAACCTTGATGGGAAGCCTACATTCTTTTCCACCTTCTAATCTGTTTGATGTCTCAGCCTGATCATGCTTTAACAGATGCTGGAGTAAATGGTCTGAATCATGGGCTTTTCGTCCCATGCCGAAATTCAATTGAGTGCATTGGGTTAGGAAATCGTCGAATGATATCAGATTTAACCTCTATGCGATATGTGATTGGAAAAAAAAAATATATTATCAGACTAAATGAAGAACACGAAAAAGAAGACAATTCAATTTACCTTGACAACCATACTGCTAGGCCTGCCAATTTCATTAGGCGACTTGGGTATCATAGCAAACAGCGAATTTTCGTACTCAGTTTCAACCATAGCCTGATTCAAAGCAAAAAATCATTATTGTTATTATTGCGATGTTTTAAGGATTGAGACTTAAGAAGGTGATCAACTCATCAAGAGAACAAAGAATTTAGAACTAGGAAGTTGTCATAGAAATCCAAGTTTCAGACCTTTGATCCCGCGTGTAGAATGATCTGATCTTGGATGTTCTTCCCCATTGCGCTTGGTTTATTCACTTCTCAAGAACAAGAGCCAAGAAGTGTAGAGAAAAGCAAACTGCTGCAATCGGGTACCCTCTCTTATAAAACAACAACTGAGGAACTGTAATTGTAGAACGGCAGGAAGCAGAGGATGCGCTGGGAGGTTCGGACGCTGCTGGGTCGTCGCAGCAGGCAGTGAAGGCAACGGTGGGAGGACGGGACTGAGCCGACGAGCACCGTCGTGGCAGGGGATCAGCCCGGCAGAGCTGTGGGGCGACAGATTTGGGATCAGTCCGATGGAGGACAAGAGAGGCGCTGTGATGAGAAACTGTGGAGACTCCAAACGACAATCTCACTCCCGTTCTGCAAGAACAACGATCAGAAAATAGGGAAGGAAAGGAACCACTGTTCCTTTGCTCGACAGTTTCCGGCAACAAGAGCTCCTAAAAAACGAATCGCAGAAGAGGAAGAAGAAAGCGAAAGAAAGAGGAAAACGGAAGAAGACGAAACAGAGGAAGGTAGTCTGAGAGAAGATTAAAACAAGCCAACAAACCTCTCTTGTTTAAGATGTGGATCTTAATGGGGTAATTAAAGAAATGGAAAAGAACCGACGACGACGAACAAGCACGCCGACAATGACATGCAATTGACCTTAACAGAGAACCATGGAAATATACTACCATTGGTCTGGTCATCAAACCATGGTTAAAAAATTACAAAAGTTCCTGATTACCGGCTATTAATCCATAGGAGATTGGCTAAGCTCTCCTCACGAAAGAAGCTCTTAGTTCGATTCATCTTCAAATTCTTCTGAGCCACTTCTCATGATATACTCTTCATCAATTTATTAATGTGTAAATTAAGAGGTTCACACATACTCGTTGAATTAATCTCATGTACATAATAAAGTAGAGATATCATGTTAAAAAAATATATAAGATAATCACTACTTGTTTGAGAAAGAATGAAGAAATGATTCTGAAGTTTTAGTCATGAAATCAATAACTCATTTTCATTCAATTAATAATCATGTTCATGTATTAGAAACCCTTCTATGTGTTTCAAGTTTCAACAACTCAATATCAGTGTCATCTGGATTTAGGGCATTGGATTTTTGCCCAACTCAGATGTAGGACCCTAATTTATGTAGAAAACGGGCACGACCCAAATGGTCAAGAGTATTGGTTCAATTGCAATTCACAAAACTGAATGAGCAAAACCCGAACCAGGTCCAATTGCAACTCATTACATGGAGCACCAATGTTCAAGTGTAAAATGTCTGCCCATAAGATTTTGTGCCTTAAATGAGGCAAGAAATTTTAGCTGTTTCAGACCATTTTGGGCCCTGTTTTTTTATTTTAAAAAATTCCTTATCGCTGATATTTTGGCAAAAGTTTCGGATAGTTTGTTTTGGACCCATTTGTGAAAAACCAGATTATTTTTGGTATTTGTGAGTTGCCCCCTCTAGATACCAAAATGTTTGGTTGAAAATTGAAATTCCGGCCTATTTTTTTCTAAACACTGTATCATGAATGTTCAACCATCTCTTATAATTAGTTCATCAACTTGGTTGAGTCATGGCTGAGTTAATCTGATTAAACAAGGTTCCAACTGAGCCATGACCCGAGTTTGAACTTTGAAGTTTCATCCATATTCAAAATATTTGGCTCATATAGGTATAGTTCAACTGGTAATCTCCCGTATTGAAAAGCGGAATGTGTCAGGTTCGAACTCCTATGGCCTCACATAGGTGTGCCCTAAGGGCAGTGTGTATTACCCGTGAACCGTAAGAGTTTTACACTGAGTTTTTCGTAATTTTCCACACACAAATTCAAAAATAATTGCCCCTTGATGGGCTGATATGTTGCCAATTCAGCCCATTTGGGCTCAGATTTTCTTCTCATTTTTTATTCAAAAGTATTTATTGCTGATATACTGGAATTTTTTGGGCATATCAATGTTGGCCCCATTACCCAAAAATCCTGATATTTACTCGATAAATACCGAGTGGATTTTGAAATTTAGACCGATAATAACGAGCCTTAATTATGAAGTTGTCAACCATGGTTATAAGTTATAACCATTGGTCTTCCTTAAGTTATTACCTCAACCTACCTGACTAAGTCAACAAATAGAAACGAAAATTACAAGATGAGAAATAAAAATATCCTTATAATTAGAGAGTCCAACGTCATGAGAATTTAAAATTTTGAATGGAAAGTGACCGTTGGAGAGAGAAAGGGAGGCGGGTCCCATGTGAAAATTTAAAATTGGAGGGAAAGAAAATGATTGGTTGATGACAGTGACTTATCTTTGGAGTCGGCCGAAGCCACCTCTGAGAAAATGATAATTATAGGATAAATAAAACAAAACCAATCAAACCCACCAAAAATTTTCAGGATGGCCACGTCTTCACTTATGCTTTCATGTGGGACCCAATGAGATCCAAAATCACAATATTTCCTTTTGATACTCTTATACTCAGTGACTCAGTGAATTATATCTTACTCAATTCAAATTTTGACGATTGTCTTTGAATGCTTGAAAATTATGATTTTTGAAATTTAATAAATTTCATTTTTTAATGAAAAATAATATCTTAAAAATAACTTCCAAACTATTTCTAAAATATTTCCTTTTAAACACAACAATTCTCATATGAGTGTCATGGGAGTAAGGGAGATTGTCTCACTTATTTTTGTCTTTTTTTTTTTTTAATTAAAATAATCAATATTGACTGATATCGAAAATATATGTCACCGATATATATCAGATGACCGATATATAAAAATATAAAAAACCAATATATATATATATATATATATATATATATATATATATATATATATTTAAACCCACATATTATTGGTCTTGGAAATATTGAATTCTCCGTATTTAATTCAGGTGGCGTGATGGATGCCTTTTGTTTAAAAAGTATGGGTGCTTTTAAAGTAATGTAGGTTGGTAGGTCCCACTTTATAATAAGAAATTAGAATGAATGAAAAGAATACCATGGGATCTATTAAACCTTTAAAATGATACCTGTTCAATCATGCTTAGTTCTTGATTTTTTTAATAAAAATATATTACTGGATAAATATTTTTATCATAAGCAATTTGATGGTGAGAATGCATCAAACGAATATAAAAAATAGTTAGACACAAGAGATAACAATGAAAATTTGACCATCAACAAATTTAAATGAAAACAAAATACAATTTTGCCCATAATATTCTACAAAAATCTCCCCAAATATAATCTAAAATATAGTAAAATATATTATATCTTTTATATGATTTGACAGACAAAGTCAATGATTGTGATAGTATATGATATTTACATGCATAAAGAGAAATTATTTTATCGAATCATATATTTCAATCATTTAGAACAACTAATGATGTTGGAATAGAATTTAAATCTTAAATATGTTTGCAGATTTAATGTTGTTCACGGAGAAAGAGAGAGATTGATTTTTTTTTTTTGAACAATTGGGTGAGATTCATTCAAAATAGGGGAAAACCTTGAAAAACATACAAAAATGAACTCAAATCATGAGAAAAAGAAAAAAGAAGAAGAAAAGCCCATAGTCCGAGCCAGGCCACAAAGCAAAAAGAATTCTAATGGAGCAAGAGAAAATCTACAAGTCGGCAAAGACTCTCATACCAAAAATTTAATTTTTAAATTTTGAAGGTCTTTAAAAAACATGATTTTATCTAATAAAAATGGTCTTTAATAAGCACCTAAGTGAGAGTGGATTTTTTTTTTTTTTATCATTTGAAAGTGGCCAAAATATGCCATGTTAGGAGATGCCAGGAGCAAGTTGATATGCAAAGACAAGAACCATAACAATATTATTAGTCTATGATATAAAAAATATAAAGTATATTATATTATATTATATGAAAGGATTGGTGAGCCAATCTTGAGTTGAGTGGTGATTATTGTATATTATAATGTAGATTAAAATAATTCAAATGGGTTGGTTGAAATTAGCTATTTCAAAGAGACACAAAGCTTCATTGTCTGTCCATATTCAACAATTTTACTTTTTTCTTTCTTTCTTTCACGATTGGTGTTAGTCAGTGATCAAACCTTGAGCATGCTTCCACGCCACACTCATTCTTATGGAGAATGACCCGTTCAAACTTCACCAAATTGTAATTAGCCCTAATCGAGTATTTATGCGCGTATAATCTCTTTCTCTTTTAAAGGGTCATGTTTCTAGTTACAAATACACCTATAACCTCCCTCCTCAAGAAGCAGGAAGTTGCAGATTCGAGCTCCCGTAGCCTAATCTGAATGTGTCCTAGAGATAGTGGGCTCACTCGTGGGAGCTTCTAGAATCACACCATCAAGGAATTCTCCAATATTAGGCCATTCGTCCTTGGGCAATCTCATCTAGAATTTGTATGATGAATGATCCAATGCTACTGAGAGGATGAGAAAACATCATTTTCAGGCCTCATCAACAGGCCCACCCCACATGTGCATACATGACAATTACGGCCCAAATGCCCAACAGGATGATTTGCTCATCAAATGAAGAATTCAAAACTCTAGGAAAATAGACATTGGCATGCCTGCCTCTCCTATGTTGGGGTATAAATCTCGGCCGATATGCACAGTATCAATCGTACTAGCGAGATATCGGCCGATACACATTTATACGGCCGATATTTGTCCAAAAAAATTTAGGAAAGAGATGGAGATATTGGCTAAGACGCTGATATCTCGGTAAAGGTAATTTTTATACCCCTGCTCCTACGAGAAAGTATGTAGCTGGGCTCAATGCCAACACAACATTTTTATAGACTGGGCCTCATTAATATGTGCATGTCTAGTGGTTTTATTGTATGAGGAGTATGAGGAGTGACCCTTCTGTGTTGAAAGTGACTTAAACTCAAGACCTCTTGCATCTTAGGTGGGTTCTTAACCGCCATGCCAACCCTCAGAGGCTCTCTATATTTTTTTTTTTTATTTCTATTAGGTTTATCAAGAGTCTATTTGGATGAGAGAAAAACAAGAGAACTGAGGATATTCCCCTCCTTTCTCCAGTGTGTTTATTAAATAAGAGAAAAGTAAACCCCAATTTTCTCATATTGTCCCCTTTCAAACCAAAATTTATTTTGTCCATTTCTTTTCCCAATATACCTTTTTAATCTATGATTTTAAATAAGATAAAATAGAATCTCTTATAAAATTCCCTATTAAAAGAAAACTCCTACTAAGAGAATCTGAACTTGACGTCATGTATTTTGTGATATTGTCATCACCCTTTTGGTAGAAAAAATTTAGATAACTTCTTAAAAAAGGTCTTTAGGTTTACAGGCCTCAAACATAATCCTTCTGCTCTAAATTACGGTAAAAAAATTTCATACAAATATTTCATATTAATATGATCAAAATACTATGAAGATTGAGAAAATCATGTAAAGTAGTGTTTATTTTTTATAGAGTTTCAACTCAACTTTCAAAGTGATTGAATTAAGAAAAAGGCTTGCTCAGGTTATTTGCTCATTGAGTCGAGTCGAATTTTAAATACATGTGAAACATTACCAACGAATTAATTTGGTCTTCCACATGCAGTTTATTAATTTATTTTTGAAGTGTTTAAAAAGTATGTATTATTAAGAATGTTGAGTTGCTGTTTGAAGTGTTTAAAAAATATTTATTATTAAGAATGATGAGTTTTAAAAATAAAATTTGTTGACAGTGGGATTTGAACCCACGCCCTTTCGGACCAGAACCTTAATCTGGCGCCTTAGACCAACTCGGCCATATCAACTTATTGATACAATTATAATGCTACAAAACTATCTAGATACATTTACATGTTCTCCGTCACCTTTTTATTAACTTTATTTTTATACTTTTCAATTAAAACCTAATTTCCATGATCCGAATTGACTAAATAATATTGATTATAATCATCATTATTATTATAAAAAAATCTTAAGTATTTGAGATTAACATTCACAATTTGAAATAGAATTGATAAATAATATACGACAATCACATGGATTATTGAATATTATACAAATGTGTTATTTCTTGTATCAAGTTGATTCTAAAAGGATAGATGCTTCAAGAGTCTCAAGTTAGTCCATTCAAAATTTAAAAGTCTTAATTGGAGTGGGTAATTATAAATCTGACTTGACCCACTTTTACCTTAATTATATTTGAACTTAAAAATAGTGATAATAGAATGGAATGAATAAGTCTATCCAGCATTTCAGTCTTTTTTATTCGATTCTTATTATTCTTAAAACCAAAGAATTTTTTATTATGTAGTAAAATCATAATTTTAAAATTTGAAAAAATTCAGGTTGAGTAAAAAATTTAGTCCCTGCTGAGAATAAAAAAACCACCCAGCCAAAATTTTGTAACTCTAGCCATAATTATGTAGAAATTGGCATTCTAATCAAATCGGAATTCATCAATTAGCTAATCCATTTCTTATTAAAACAAAAAGATTAAAAGAACCATAAAGCTCATGATTCTAAATTCCTAATACAAATCCTGAAGAAAGAAACTAAAATAAAATAAAAACCCTAAAACTAAATCCAAAAGAAAAAAGGAAAAAAAAATCAGAAATCCTCATCTAACTTGAACTCAAACTTCCCGCCCTCTCCATTCAAGCTATCCATAATGGAAGCTTTCTGATATTCTCCAACTCTCTTCTCGAAGAAATTCGTCTTCCCCTGTAGCGAAATCAGCTCCATCCAATCGAATGGATTTGCGACATTGAAGATTTTTCCACAGCCCAGTTCTCCCACCAATCGATCGGCGACGAATTCAATGTACTGACTCATCAATTCTCCGTTCATCCCCACCAATCTACAAGGCAATGCCTCACAAACAAACTCCTTTTCGATTTCGACTGCCTCCGATACGATCTCTTTCACCCTCTCCTCTTTCAGTTTCTGATTCAGCAGCCCATATAGCAAGCAAGCAAAGTCGCAATGCAGCCCTTCGTCGCGTGAAATCAACTCATTCGAGAATGTGAGGCCGGGCATCAGGCCACGTTTTTTCAACCAGAAGATGGCGCAGAAGCTACCTGAGAAAAAGATGCCCTCCACACAGGCAAAGGCGATAAGGCGCTCTGCGAAGGATGCAGAGCCATCGATCCAGCGAAGCGCCCAATTGGCCTTCTCTTTGATACAGGGGACGGTCTCAATTGCATGGAATAGATGGTTTTTCTCAACTGGGTCTTTGATGTAGGACTCCAAAAGGAGGCTATACATTTCAGAGTGGATGTTTTCGATGGCAATTTGGAAGCCGTAGAAGGCACGGGCCTCGGCAACTTGGACCTCTTTCATGAAACGACCGGCCAGGTTTTCAAGCACTATGCCATCAGAGGCTGCAAAGAAGGCGAGGACATGCGAGATGAAGTGTCTTTCGTTGGGCGTGAGGGACTCCCAGTGGCGAAGGTCCTGCAAATAAAGATGTAAATAGATATTCAAAACTCCGAAAATCCAATCCAAAAATAAATGGGTTCAGATGTAAAATTTAAATCCGTGGGCCCAAATTTGCATCAATATTTAACATTCCACTGTCTTTGATTCAGTAGATTGGATGATATATGTGTAATTAATATAAACAAAAGAAAATGTACAAGCAATGTTGTGTAAAAAACCAGGAAAATCCAAATGCATGTCAGAATTCAGACGATGAGATAGATAGAAGTGAATTCGAAGTAAGTATCTATATATAAGAACCCAATTGAATTCAGATTCGAATCTTGCATTGAAGCTTCAGATTCTACTCAAAACTCCACCTAAATCCAAACTGTTTACATCCACACCTGTGAAAGATCGACCTCCTCTGCGGTCCAGAATGAGGCCTCTGCCTTCTTGTACATTTCCCAGATTTGGGGAAATCGGATTGGGAACATGCAGAATCTGTCCGGGTTTGCGGTGAGGAGGGGTTCTTCAGGGATCGAAGGCATTGTTATAATTTGGAAGAATTGATAGAACTTTGCAATGAAAGGATAAAAGTCGAAGAAATAATGGATTTCAAGATAACTGAAGTTGTAATTTTTTTTGTAGAACGGAGTGGAAGAGAAAAACTAATAAAGCTTAGTCAGATAGAGATATCGTCAAGGGAAAATTGATTATTTAATTTTTTTCTTTCTCAGTGAAATTGAAGAGGGACCAGAGATGGAGAATTGGGCGTTTGGAGGAGAGAGTGCAGATTAGAAAATGGATTGAAAAATATGGGTTTTTTTTTTTAAAGAAGAGATTAGATAAGAAAATGACCGTTGGGAACTTTTTCCTCTGTAAAATTGGAGAGAAATTGAAAAGAGAGAAGAAGGGTTTCGGTGGTGAAATTGCAGGTGAAAGAACAAAAAAAAGGACAAATGGGATTTAAAATGAGAAGAAGGGTGTTTGGGGGAGAGAAATTCGCTGAAATTACAGAGAAAAATGGAGAAAAAGAAGATACAATGGGGTTCTTGAAGAATAACAGAAGGCAAAAGTGGGGAAAAGGGAGGAACTGGAGAATGAAAGATGCAGAAGAACGGAGATTTGGTTGGTGTTTTTCGGATAAGATGAGGGAGTATTTATAAGGAGAAGAACAGAGCGGGTGATTTTTGAAATTTCCTAAACTCCCACATCTTGAGGGGGAAGGAACCTCCACTATAAGGGTATTGTGGTCATTTTGAGGGGTTATTCTGTCCATTAAAAAATTCAATTGCCCATTGTCCAGTCATTTTCTACTGCAAATCTCTACTGGCATTTACGTCGGGCGTCGTTCTATTCATCACTCTTTTACTAAAATACCCTTGGTCTGAGGTAGGGTCAGTATTGAAATTTTAGAACCTTTTGGGTCATTTATGAAATTTTGTACTATTTTCCGAACCTTGTTGGGGAAGAAGCTCACCAATCACAAAATATCTTCAGACTTGTGACGAAAGATACGGTTTTAACGGGAGGCAAGAAAACAAGATGTGGCATCTCGTAGACCGTATAAGTACGAAATAAATATCAACACAATCTGGACCGTTCAAACTGTGGGACCCATGATGGATGGAACACCGGACATTCTTGAGCCACTATCTATAATATCTTGCACTGAATTTTTGTTGTCATTTCGATGGCTGAGATAGTATGATAACGATGAATTTTGAGATATTTAGTTTATGGAACATGCTAATCAAAAAGACGTCCTAAGTCAAATTAAAATAAATAATTTGGTGGCCGAACTCCATCAAGGATGTGAACTTCCACCGAGGACTGTCTTGTTTCTATATCAAGTATTTTATCAAGTGGAATTAGTACCGGCCTTGAAATGTCAGGGGCCCTAGGCGTAGTACATTGGTGGAGGCTTTAGGCCCTGAGAGCAGTGCAAGTGGGGGCCTTACAACCGATTGGTTACATTGGGGTCCCTTAAACGATGGCCTAGTTGGCCTAAAGCCAGGGCTGGCCCTGAGTGGAACAATCGGGTGACTGCTCTTGATATTGTCAATCTCAACATTTGGAACTCCAAAGCTCCTTTCCGTGCAATTTGCTTTCTTTGGACTTTGGGCATGAAAATTTTTTTGACTCAAGACAACTTGTGCAAAAGAGGAAGAATCGTTGTTAGTATTTGTCCTCTGTGTTTACATGACTGGAAAGAGAAGAATCATATTCTTATTCATTGCTATTTCTCCTACTCAGTATGGATGTCTGTGCTAAAAAAGTTTGGTGTGGATTGGGTAATGCCATCTAAGGTGACTGATTTATTCTATGCTTGGAACATTATTTCGGTTTCCACAAAATGCTCTTCGTTGTGGCACTTAACTTTCTTCACCACTATGTGAAGTCTTTAGTGAGAATGCAACGATAGAATCTTTAAGTATCATGCCAAATCGACCAATAATGTCTCTGCTAGAGTCTTTTACCAAGTGTGCATCATGGGCCTCTACTCTAGTTGAATTTAAGAATATTTCTACTAACGATATTTTGTGTGTCTGAAAAGAATGTGTTGACTTACGTTAGTTCTTTATAGTTTTGGTTTCAGCCTAATGTTTATTTGTTTGCATCTTTTATTTTTTGTACTCGCACCTATGGTGATTTCTTCTTTCTTAATATATTAATCATTCAAAAAATAATTAAAATAAATAAAATTTAATAATAAATTAAGCTCCATTAATCTTACGAAATTAAATCAACAGTGTATTTCAGAAGTTAAAAGCGCTTATCTCAATTAATATATAAACTCATCTGATTTAAGTTAAATAAAATATAAGGTAAAGTAGAGTTTTCTAGTATTTATTAATTTTATTTATTTAAATAAAAATGAATAAAAATATTTAAATAAAACTCATTTTTCGTAGTTAACATGTTAACGTATGGGTAAGGTTCATATTAAAAAAATGTAGAACCTGACTCACAGCCTCACACTCATCTCGAGTTTGAGACTGGTCAATGTATCTAGAATTTCCTTCACAACATTTCATGAATAAGACGTGGCATAAATGCATAATTAATACATTATATGAAAATGAGAATTAATAGATACCTTTTTTCATTGAGATTATTTTTTAACTTTTAAATGAGTTTTGAGCTTCATATGAATAAGTGTGAAGTAAAAGAAAACCCTAATTTAATTAACTTATTTCTTGATTTTAATCGTTGAAATTCATAAGACCAAAATTACTTAATTAAGATGCTCGATAGGCGGCAAAACTTTTACACTTTATATCTATATGATCATCCATTCAATACACCTAAATATGTAAAGTCGCTTTAAAGAATATCGCAAGCAAAATCCCACTGGCCTAATTCTAATCTAATCTATAATTACATCTTCCAATTTATAGGCTTCAATCAGGTGATTAAAAGCTTCTAAAAAATTAAAGTTTGATGTAGGACTAATATAGAAGGGCTTTTTCATTTGATTAAATCAATATCTAACAAGTGATGCGAATGTGTTAAAATATCATTCTAAATCCATAAAATATGGCTTGGAATTTGTCAAATTTTGCATCTTAGAACTATTGACTAAATTCCAACATAATCTGGTTTTCATTCTGCTTGAGATAAATCTTCAGCACAGTTATCGCTTTTGATGTTCAGGTGTTAAAAACTATGATTTGATAATATTCTTGATATAGAGCTCACTTTAAAATACTAGCAGTCGAGAGGAGGATACTGCAAGTGTTATATGGAATAAACTAAATACCAAACCCAATAATACTAAGCAACATTAGTGGTGACCAATCTCCGAAATCGATCAGGATAATATGAATGCAAAGAGAAGAATTCTCTCTGTTTTTGAAGCTGGTAAATTGATTAGCTTTGAGAATTGCAGGTTGGTTCTTAAAGTTACAAGAGTGCTACCTCAGCTGTTAAGGAACCAAAAATACTAGTAAGTAGCTGATTGAAAAGCTGCAGCTTCTTCATTTGATAGCCTCTGATTTGAATTGGGTCTGGAGTTTTTAAGTCTTGGAATCGTCCGGTGAGGGTTGATCCAACTGATGCTGCTCTCTGGGAGTGCAGTAGCTCGTACTTCCCTCTTCAATCTTTCTACCTGCCAAGAAACTAGCTTTCGCCATCTCCTGTAACATCTTTATCTCATTCTTCACATCGGATTTCAATCCCTTCTGTCTCTTCCCTTCGCCAATCTTTGTCTGGCTCCTTTGATTCAATGCCTGCCCGCTTTGTGTCATCTCCGTTTCATGTTGTTGACTGGTTGAAGGTAGTATTGGATCAGTGAGCCCAGGCATGTCAGGACTGTAAATGGGTACTACTGTTGCAGTCATGGAACTTAATGGGTCGACCCGTGGCCCCCTGTTGTCTTGCCTTTCGAGTTCTGTCCCGGGACTTGCAGGGACAACTGGCATGAGGCCTGTTTTGGGTTGGGCCCATCCTGGAACCAGTCTAGACCAATGCTTCCTTGGGAGGAAAGGCAGGATTAGACCTTTGGCAGCCCATTTCAGTCCACTTTTAAAAGATGGTTTCTGAGGTTGTGGAAGTCTCAATAGGGCTTTTATCAAAGCATACCATTCATTCACAATGTGGCAAACAAAGCTGATAAACAGTAGAGCGATCATAACAGAGCCGATATGCCTTTGGTTGTTGAATTTATGCCTGTTTTCCATATAGAAAGAAAGCCCAAAAATGCCCAACTCGCATAAAAGCGATACACTTTCTGCTACATGGACCCCCCTTCGGATATACGGTTGGAGAAAGAACAGATACAAGAACTGCACCAGTGTGACACCGAGGGCTAGAAGTAGAAGGCATTGAATTTGTTTTTGTGAATTCTCACTTGATGAACACGACCCAGATATGATGGCCAAACCTACTCTTCGGAGAAGATCGAGAATGAGATAGGCCGCTCTAGCGCAGCCTAGGATCCTATCGGAAGTATGAATTTTGGTGTCTTCATTGCTGTCTGATAAACTCACGGCCTGCATTCTTTTGATACCACTTTGGCTACTTTCTATCCATTCAGGTAGGCTTACTGGGTCATTCCTGTCAACAAGTAGATAAATGGGAGGACCTTTTCGATCTTGGAAGAGGATTCCGAACCTTGAAAGGAAGGATGTCGGAAGATGATCCAAATGGAACCATTTTCCGGTAGTCGGCCGCCCTGTAAAGAAATTTAATAGCTTGGAATGCCATGGATCATTTGAACTTTCTTTCTTAACTTCTTTGTATTGAACAAAACTGCCCATGAATACTGCAACAACCAAGAACAGTGAAACTGATAAGAGAAGTGCGGCGGGAACAGCTAACAGCAATGAACCGGCTATGATCCCTCCAGTTGTACCACCTGAGAATGAATGCGCAATTAGTTGATAAGAGAAGTGTACTCATAATGCAGAGAGAGACAGGGAAATGCTGGTTTCGAAATAAATAAATCATGATTTAATGAAAATACAAGCAGTCACACAAAAATATACAAGATTTATATGGTTCAGATGTATCACTAGATTTGTATTTTGTTCAGATGTTTTACCTCTGATGACAAAGGCTGACGACTGAGACATGCAAGGGAGCATGAGAATCAAAAGGAAAAGTTCAAATCTTGGAAAGGACAGTAGCCCATGAACCGGCGTCCCGGTTCTCCACCTTAAGAAGATTAGTATCAGTAGGTGCATTGCTAATATACCGACGGCAGCGACTCCGAGCCAGAATATGTTCATCCCAAAGTCATCCCATCTGCACAGAAAGTTTATAAAAGCTTAAACATCAAGACGTTGAGCAGATGTTTGCAGATCACCCTCTAGTCTCTGACTCTCCGATTAGCTCACCCAGTATAATTCTCCATCTTGTTGACAACTCTGTCTATCGACAATGGTTCTCCTCTCTGCAAGAAGTTGAATTTACAGAGTAAATTTTGGCAAATATCGGTATATCTAGAATGCAAACATGTGTGTATGAAAACTATATCTGGTGAGAGAAGGTGAGAAACTGAGAATACTGTGGCTTGGCTTTGGGATTTAGTTGTTTGTGACTGAGAGAGAGAGGGTGAGAGCCAGAATTTGTATTCATTCTCAGATTTAGTGAAAATTTTCCTCGTGCTGCCTGCCTGCCTGTGGACGTAGTTCTTTGGCCTACCAAGTAAATCTGTGTCTTCTCTCTTGATTGTCTGATTGATTTGCTTATTTTCTTGCATTGTTTTTGAGATTAATCACAATAGGTCAACTTGAGAAAGACTCTGCCCCAAAAAGAACCCAGATTGGAAAACTCTGCTTTGGGCTCTAATCAAGGGCTACCATTGTTCCATGAGAGAGATGCTTTCATTAATGGTGTCTCTAAATGGCAAGGTTTTAAAAATCTTGGACTTTGGCCAATGCAACCCGAACTCAATTGACACTGATGGGAAGCTACCTTCATCTGATTTCTAGTGATTTTTGGCCAATTCATGTCTGGCTTGGCCGATACAACTTGAACTCAACATGGACGGGATTCCTATTGACTTTGAGACTGATTCTGATGTTTAGGATCTTGATTATTAGGACCTTAAATGAACTCAATTGTATAGATTGAGAACTTACCAAAAAGTAAATGAAATACTCCGACGAATCTAGTGGTAGGCCATAAGGAATGCTTTTAATTCTCCCATGGAAAGAGGCTGCGAGTATCTCATTGGGCCGTCTCTGATTACCATAATTCTTTGGTAATGAAATTGCAACTTCTGTTGGTGATCGCATCTTCTGTTGCAGCAATGAAGCAATGCAACTTGAATTGGAGCCTCCAAATTCGATTGATATTTTGCTTGGAAATTCATTAGAAGGATAGTGTGGCCACATGGACATTTCTTCTTTCTTCCATGGAAGTTTTCCGCGGGGAATTAGCCACCTTAGACCTTTTGTGGTCTCAGAATATTCAATCGGTAGGCTGCTGGAAAGCCAACCTGAGAAGACAAACACTTGCATATGCCCCACTGTACCCTGAGATCACAAGTTACTGAATCAGGCAAAAATCAATGGAAAATGAAATCATGAATTTCAAAAGATGGTATTTTGATATTTATTAGAATTTCTAGTCCAGTAAATGATCATCACATTTCCAGTTTGCCTCAAAAGCAGTTTTGCAGAAAAGGGTTAGTGTTATCTCACTATGAAAGAGTCTTCCCCTGACTATGGTTAGGCCCTGTCATTAGACTATCAGCCAATATATATTGGCATATTGTCCAGTAGTCCAAAAAGAAAATGAAAGAAACAGAACAGTTAGGACATTAGTATCAAGATCCATGTCTGAAGGACTCACTAGAAGATTTCTCGAAGGGTCGGCGATGGCAACAGTAGTAGCTCCACTAGTTAAACCTCCTATCGCAGCAAGATTTGTCGATGAAAGGGCAAGGATGGCAGCTGCCAATGATGTCGCTAATAGCCCGGCAGTCACAAAAGAGTGTAGTACAACAGAGACGGCAGGCATTGAATCTGCAAAATGCATAGTTATTAGAACTGCACAATCTATAAGATTGCTCAAACATATACTTCTCAAGTTCTTCACGAAGAATGCCTACAATGCCTCACTTCCAATTGGTTAGAGGCTGAATTTAGATTCCCAGAGACGTCACTCGCTTTTCCCTCAGGAACAAGGACTGAGACTACAGTTTGAGACATGAGGATGATGGTTAATGAGTACAGAGCTTTTGAATGCTCTTTAAATCTGCAAAAAAAAAAAACCCAGATACAAGATAAGAACTAAAGTACATTGACATACCAAGGAAGATAAATACAAATCTAAATGATAATCCCAAAAAAAAAAAAAAATCTTCTTTTTCTTTTTGGTTGTTGCTTGTCCATGTTCATATTGCAGAAAAGTTATTTATGCAGCATAGAACAGAAATACTAATATGGACTAATGTCATTGGTATTCATGAGTTGTTAACCTTGCAAGTCTGCCACCTCCAACCTCGACTGCCAAAGCATCAAACCCAAAAACTGGCTTTGTAAATTCTACTACCACATTGATGTTGGCCTCTTTAGTAATTCTTGGAGAGCTGGTGCTTAGCTTTACACTGGGATTTGTAGAATCTAGTGAAGGAAAGAGAGAAAAATCATGAATCAAAATGATCCTGAAACTGTTTTATGAACAAAAATGATACAGCCCAAGGGCCTGTTGAATTCCGTCTGAAATGTGCTTTGTTCTTAACAAGTGGCAGAAAAGAGGAGAAATCAAGAGAGGGCTGTACCGTATAGGAAAATGATGGGTACAACAGGAGAGACAGCAGTTCCTGATCGTCCAATGAGAGAAGTCGACTGAAGCTTCACTGTAATAATTTTCGTTCTCGAAACATTTTTGAGCTACAAAATCAGAAAAAATGGAAATCTACATTAAATTATGTTTTATAACCTTAGCAATATGTCATGAACAATCCATTACAAGTAGTGTCGAGTTTAATGATCACTCTGTTACAAACAACGATGTGCAACCCTTACTCCAAAATAGATGACTTATCCATGTTGTATTCCATGATTGAATCTGATACTTCATTTTTTCGGTATGTTCTTGGATTCAAACTCAGCTGGAATGTACTAGCCCATGAACAACCCTTTTTTTTATACTAAACATTAGTGTCCATGACCCGACAAGATGAGAATCGATATTGGGATCAACCTATGAGGTTTTGAGACAAGAGTATGTAACGTTCAATTTAATCCAGAAACAAACATGATATGAAGCTTAGACTTAAGTGCTTACTTCGAATCCAAACCGACGATTACCGTGATTTCTACTTGGTAACAGCGATAAGTAACCAACATTTGCATGTAACACATTCAATATGTCGTTTGTCGAGTTTATCAAAGAATCACTGAACTCCAAGAAAATTTTCATGTCTTCTGCTCTGTTTGTTGCAAGAACTGTTCTTGGCACTCTACTGATCTCCAATTCATAGGATGGAACCGATGTCCATAGGTCAACATGTACTGGTCTTCTATCTAGAACACACAAAAGCATGGCCAAAAAATTCTCAAAAAAAAAAAATATGCAGAGAATTGAATCATCATATTGATATTGTCAAAAGATTGAACTGACTTATGGTAACAATCATACATTTCAGATAACAATTTCAAACATTTTGTTACTGAATGCAACCTTATGGATGACTAAAATTCTTACCGAAACGAATGATGATCGAACTATTCATCCTTCTAAACATATTTCCTGCCTGATCTGTACAAAAATTTTCTGCCATTTTCACAACAACACGTCCATATGTGCTACTCATTGAGAGATTGATGACCAAGCTATATTTGATATCCTTTTCTACCATTTTCAGTGTGGATGGATCTACAGTAGCTGGACCATTCACTGTAACCTACAAAAACAATGCAGGAATGAGTAGAACAGAGTAAATTATGCTGTTTTATCCAGATTTTCATGATAAAATATAAGCAAATAGTTTGATTATAGTTGTAAGATAAACATGACTATCCCAAAAACTCGATTAATTTTTTGGTGAGTCCAACAGGTTTCTTTGTTTTTGGGCTTATAACTCCAAATCATACCTTGAAAAAGACTCATCCGGGTCAGTCTTAGTTGAATTGACTTGGTATAATTTCGAGCAAACGAGTTTTACCAAGTTTTTTCCAAATTGAGCTGAAAAAATCATCCACATTACTCGACTCAAGCTTTGAGTTTTCAACCATGCTCCAAATCCACCATAATATGCATTTGGGGTAGCCATGAAATTGGAAACCATGTTAAGTGGGATACTTTTTTCCTTATTTTCCAAGTAATTATGATCCTGATCCCTGTTAATGTTTCCCTGAAACATGGAAAGTGCAAGAGATGGAAAACTTACATCACAGATTGAAGCATTTACACACTTGAAACCACCAAGACCTGTACAAGCTTCACTGAAAGTAATACCAATGGTTACGTTTGCAGCATTTGTGAAGTTTTTTTCACTAAAGATTGAAGCGGTCGGGGGCTCGGTATCTGCAAGGAATCAACTAAACATTACACATAAGGTTATAACTAAACATTACACATAAGGAATCAACTAAATAGTTTATATACGCGTAAAATCTAACTTCATTTCAATTAAAATCGGCGAAATTGGGTGCTTGATGAATTATTTTATGAGATAGGGGGAACTCACCAATGTACCAATTATAAGCCGATGAGTTTCTTTCTCCTGCAGAGGTTGTGACATTGAGAAGAAATTTATGGTTGCGATTTTGAGCTAAATTTCTGAATATAATTGAATGTGGGGGACATGATTTCAAGCTGTGGTTGTCAAGCTGTTGAAAAGAGTATGTTAGTTTTATACAAAAACCATGTGAATATAAAATTAATATTTTAACCCCAAGGGGTTATCCCAATTGATTTGAGAGCAAGATCTCCAGAGGGAGGTCTTGAGTTCAAATCATAGGAGTTTCAATGAAGGACCATTTCCCATGGAAATATGTATAGAATAAGGTCCCATTGATTTACGCGGTGTGTGAAGATAGGAGAGTTTTCACACACTCCGGAAAACTAGTCGGGTGCAACACATGGACACCTCTGGACCTCAAAAAAAAAAAACATAAAATTAATATTTTGAAAACGGAGATAGTATATGTACTTGGAGTTTATACACTTCAATGTTAATACTAACGTGGCAAGTCACAATTAGTTAAATCTTTTTTCAGAATAGATAAGATATCTAATCAAAAGAGTTATTACTTCTGTCAAATCTAACAACGATAAAATTCAAAGACATATTTAGCATTTTCTTTTAAATATAAAATAACTTGTTCGAAGTGTCAAAAACATGTCGACTATGGGTGTGTATAATCGAATTTAGATAGTAGATATAATTGAAAGATTTTTAGTCAATTAATTTTTATAATGTATGTTAAAAAAAGAAAAAAATAGAAAATAAACCATAAAAAAAGATGCAACTCAGTCACCTCTGGAGTTATTAAGGTCATCAAGGAATCAGTCATCCAACTAGGCTAATGAGAAAGATGGTAGAGTTTATGTGAGCACATTGAATAGAAATAGAATAAAACCTCTATAACGAATTACTCTATAAAGTAATAACATATCTAAAAGAATATCAGAAGACAATCTTGACCTTGAGCATATACAAAATGTAATAAATGTCTCTAACTTAGTACTCAATACATTCAGAATAAAAAATGTATTGCTCCAACCATTTTGTAAAGTAATATTTCAAATATTCAGAATACAAAATTACTGTAAAAGTGAATAAGAACCTCACAAACTGCAAGAGTCTGGCGATGTTCTTTTTTTTTTTTTTTTTTAATGTTGATCTGTTGCTCTGTAAACCCTCTTTTCTATTGTCTCTCTCGAAAAACACTATGAGAAATGACCCTAGGATGATTTGTTTCTAGATTTGACTGAGGTGGTAGGATCTTTCATTGGTCTCGAGGGTTGCAGACAGAGAGAATCCAATGGCGGGGATGGGCGGCAGTTTAGCTTTCATGCAGCAATGGCCGATGGGGGCAGAAAGAGAAGGAAGATACAACAACTTCGACAGAAATGACTTTTTAGTTTAAGGAGTTTTTTTTGGAAATTAATATTGAACGTCAATTTGCTAGACCCTTTAATTAAATAACTTCTCTTACAAGAGGTTTTACTGTAACCGAAAACATTAAGAAAAAACCAGACAAAAATGATAACATTTATTTTCTTTGCCCTACTAAGTTCATGGTACTTTAACATTAAGTTGAAAAATTCTACAAAAAAGCTTCCGTGTTTTTCAGATATTAATATAAGTTCTATAGATTAAAATTGACCTTATACTTTAAAAAAAATTACGACTTTATCCTCCATATCATTTCAATGAAAATAGAAATTTTTTGATACAAATAATAAAAATACTTATAATATACTTTTGATTACATGAGTTGAACTTAAATATAATTTTTCATAGAAGTAGAGTTCATACTTGATTATGAAAAAAATAAACAAACGACGCTTGCAAGGGAATTAGAACCAGTACCTCACAGTGCAAGGAACATTCATACTTGTGGCAAGGATTCTGGCCATCCAGGTCTGTGAATGAGTATCTGAAAACAGCTGTTGAGAATCTTGTTCGACCCAGGGGAGCTCGATCCAACCGTACAAAAATGGCAGATTCAGCTAAAATAAATGCAAGCATTACCAAGCATAGATTCAACTCAACAAGCTCGAACATACCCATCTCAGGAACAGCAGTCTAGTCCATGATCAGACAGTCGATAGGTAGAAGAAGAAGAAGAAGAAGAAACATAAGTGGGTGGACCAACAACGGTAGTAATGCTACAACAACAACCACCATTTGAATGTCAGCCGCCTCATTACTGCAACATTTAAAGTAAAATCTTCACAGAAATTTTCAGTCGTCCAGGGGAAGGAACTACGACGAATAAATTGTTTTATTTTATTGATTGAGTATTTAATTTATTATTATAATTCAAATTTTCCAGATTTGATTTGTTTAAACTATAATTTTGAACAATTGTTTATACATTTTTCTAAAGTAGAAATTGATAGACAAACTACTTTCATTGACACATAATTCAACTTATTTTAATTTTGATTTATTTTTAACTCAGGTTGAATGAAATTGAGACACAAATCAACCCATGTAACTAAGTAGATATATTACATAGACATTTTTAAAATAGAGTGACATCATATAAAAATAAGTCTCTCTAACCATTAAAATATAATCATTATAAAAAAGGTAGGTTTAAAAAAGTGTATACAAAGTTTGAATAATTTGGGGTGAATCATATTATACAAACCATGACTCTTAATTTTATTAATTAAAAAATAATTTAATTTTTTTGTTCGAATCAAGTTCTTAATTGATTTAACCCACTTATAATTTTTTAACTAGATCAGTTAAATTGATTACTGATATTAGAAAAAAAAAAGATAAAAGTGATGCTTTTACAGTTTTACCACATTAACTTCTTCTTCTGAGAGAGGATTGAATATTGAACCAGGGTTGGTGTACTGCTGCCATTTTTCATTTAATCTTCATTTATGATGACAAGTATCCGTTCTATTTCGATTTGGACTCAGTGGTCACCATACAGCTAGGCTGGGGCACACTTCTTTAGGTCTCAACCGTTCATTTCATTGTACTTAGATTTCACTTGACCCACCACTGGGTAGCTCAGCTGGTGGCCTCTCCCCTCGGGAAGGGAGAGGTCACGAGTTCGAGCCCCGGTGAGCTTTACCCGGAGTGTGGGGTCTATGCTGCTCCCCCAGGAGTTTTAGGAGGGCTATTTGCCATGGCGTAAGTTGGGGTGGGTCTGAGGTTTCTCCTGGGTCTTAAAAAAAAAAAAACTTAGATTTAATATATATATATATTTTAATGATTCACTTGAATATTTAATGGATCCACTTTGAGTTTGGTTGGACCATTTTGTGCAATCATCTAAATTTGGTTCGTCTATTTAATTGGTTCAATCAAGCAAGCCATTTAGTGATCTATTTAGACTTGATGAGGTTTTGGTATGGATTTTTTGGACTTTAAGGAACACTTTAAGAGTCATTTTCGAATTATGTGGACCATTGATGGTTCGATCTTGATTTGGGTTGAATATTTGATGGGTTGACCTTCATTTGAATGGATATTTTATTGGGTCCAATCATGTTTGCTTTGGCAATTTATTGGTTTATTTAGATTGAGCCCATATCACTGTATTTTTTTTTAAACAATCAATTATCTCAATAGACATGAATAGGTGGCTATAATCTAGTATGTAGGCAAATATATGGCAAATTCAACTTTAAGTAGAAATAGATATTGCATCTCAAATTTTTGAAAAGGGAGCACTTACACACACCCGAATTTCCTGTAAAGCACTTACACGCACCCGGATTTCCTGCCTCTACACATCCGAAATTGGATTTTTTTGGTGAAATTACGATTTTACCCCCACGTTTCCATTCATTCGAATGAATGCCCAAGTGTAATTTCAATTCATTCGAATGAATGGGCTAAGCAGTAACACGGAATACTGCTCAACCCATTCATTCAAATGAACGAATCATTCGAATGAATAAGGCCCATTCATTCGGATGATTTAAATAATAAAATTTATTTTAAAACTTTACACTTATTTTTTAAGCACTGTGTATTTCCAAAATTTCTCAAATTAAATATCCGGATTAATTACGATAACCTGATAAAAATACTTTAAGACTTCAAGGTCTTTTGATACTCTTAAATATTTAAAACACAGTATTTTACAAATAAGGGTATCCTTAGGGTGTGCCGAAAACACATTTAGGAGTGTCAAAAGACCTTGAAGTCTTAAAATATTTTTATCAGGTTATCGTAATTAGTCCGGATATTTAATTTGAGAAATTTTAAAAACACACAGTAGTGTAAAATTTTAAAATAAATTTTAACTGACTACTTTTAACTAACTAACTGCTGAACATTCATCGAATGAAGTGGTCAGTACAAGGCAAGAATGCATGAACAATTAAAAGTTTGAAAACAGACAATTCTGTGAAATATTGCTGAAATTTGTAACAATGTCTGAGAGCAAAACTTGAGAGATTAAGAGAGCTGCCATGGCTAAGCACGACTTAAGATGGAGAAGAAGCAAGAATGTTGCGGACTCCAGAGCAGGCCAATCTGGTCTCCCGCCTTCAATTGCCTTCTCACAACGAAGCTTGCTCGCCAGTTGGATTGGATGATAAACAGATTGTTCGACTGCCACCGGCGAAAAACCACCCTGTGGATGGAGTGTTCTGTGTCCACATCTCTTATGATGATGTTGATACGTTCTCCTCCAAGAACCTTCCGACCAAGTCTTGGCCCCAGGTCTGGAAGAAGGAGCGGAGGTGGCGGTGATGCAACACCAGCCTACAGAGTTGGTTGGTGTCGCTGACAGTAAGAGTTTTGACTATCTCCCATTGTCCATCCGGCTGCTGTATCTGCAATGGATTTACCACTGGAGGAGCTAATTCTTGTTCCTCTATTTGTTCGGCGGCTTCCAATTACAACCGATTCATCCCCAAATTGGCCGGTCCCAATCGGAAGCTGAGAAAATCCATATCTTCGTCGAGCTTTCTCCTCTGCTTTGGGTAATGAAATTGCTCAACATCATTCATCTCTGAGATGGGCCGTTTCAATTTCCCAAGAAGATTACTCTGTTCTGCTTCATTCTTCCCATTCATCTCAACTTCAGGCAGTCCCAACTGCGGCTTGAGAAGAAGAGAAGATCCATCTCTGAGTTTAACTGACTACTGAACGTTCAGTATACTGTTAAAATTTATTTTAAAACTTTACACTTATTTTTTAAGCACTGTATATTTTTAAAATTTCTCAAATTAAATATCCGGACTAATTACGATAACTTGATAAAAATATTTTAAGACTTCAAGGTCTTTTGACACTCTTAAATGTGTTTTCGACACACTCTAGAGATACCCTTATTTGCAAAATACTGTGTTTTAAATACTTAGGAGTGTCAAAAGACCTTGAAGTCTTAAAGTATTTTTATCAAGTTATTTTAATTAGTTTAGATATTCAATTTAAAAATTTTTGGAAATACACTGTGATTAAAAAATAAGTGTAAAATTTTAAAATTGTTTAATGTAACATAGTTTTGACAACTGCATCACAATTTTCAATAATCATCTACGATGGTTCTGAGAGAAATCAGAGCTCTGTTTTAATTGTACTTCTATTCTTCTAAGAAAGTAAACCCTGCCAATATAAATTAATCTTTTCTCCATCTCTTGACCTCATAAAAGCATTTACTCTCTCGTCTTCCATTACTTTTTCCCTTGCTCTTCTCTTTTCTCTATTCTTTCTATAGATTTGGCGATTCAATGCAAACCCAAACAAACATTCAAGAAAAAGAACTTTAAAATCCACATGACCTGATACTTTGATTATAACAAAGACTGTCACTTTAGCTAAAATATGTCCACTTTTCAATTCCAATAGTTAAATTTCTCTTTTCATCTAAACCAGACTTTCTCCACAAACTTCACCTAATCTCAAAATGAAGAAAATCATCAACTCAATTGATTTTGCCTCTCTGCAGAGAGATTCTCCAGCTGTCAAACAGTAGAAAATCTCTCCACATTGCACAAAAAGCACGCCAAACAGTGAAAAATTTCTTCCTAAGGATACTGAATTCCATCTCTTTTTTGGGTATGATTCAAAGTTTTACATTGGATTTTTTTCCAGACCAAGAAAAAGAGAATGAGTAATCTCTTCTTTCTTTCTTTTTGTATGTGAAAGTGTTCAGGTGTCCCGTAATCTCGTCCAAAGCCTTAATATGCCCCTAGGGAACTTAAATTTTTGTCACACTCCATATTAAGTAATTTCTACCAAAGCTTCTAACATGGCAAGGAAGTTAAATATTGGGTTGTTAAATTGATGTTTTGCTTAAACTGAGGAAAATATCTAGGGTTTGTAGGAAGCTTGATTCTATGGTCTGCTCTTTAAGTAATTTCTTGGTTTGCACTTTGCTTAAAATTGAAAATTGGTAGCATAGTTAAAATCTCCAAATCAAGCATCATATCACAGGCCACCCTCCATATTAAGTAATTTCTACCCAATCTCAGATTCAGATACTGCAACTATCAACCAAAGCCCAATCAAATATAATACCTTAATCTCTGTATGAATATGAGAGAAATATTGCTCCTTAATGGGCTCTAATAAATTCAATTAGCAAATAGATGGCCCATGTCAGTGTTGTCGATTTTCAAAATTCCAATAAAACCCAATATTTACAAATTTTCTCATTTCATCAGAGGCCTAGATGGAAAAATATAGACTGAAATGTTGGATCTTGACTAATATTTGAAATTGTATACTATAATTATGCTGAAGTCATGAAAAGGACGAACCTAATCCGGATTTTTAAGCCCGATAACATAGAGTCAACTGACTCATTGGGTCTCCAAGCCTGGAGTGCCAAGAGCAATCATTGGGCCCATTTTGAGGCCCATAATTGAGCCTTGGCTTGTAACTCGGGTCGTTGACTTAAGTTTTAAGTTCAAGTAATAGATAATTTGGGTCTTGGCTACAGTTTCAAGTTTAGCCCGAAATTTAAGGTAATTGACGAAAGTTATATTTAAATTCAGCTTAACTTTTAACCCATCTGACAAATGGTGTGAACCCATTATCGGGCATTAGTAACTGAAAATGGGCCAAAGGGTCGATTGCTAGGATCTAGTAAACTTGGTAGATTTAATGCCCGTAGACTGTTTGGGAGACCCATAATATGTACCAATTGCCAGATCGGTAAAACAATATGGGCTGTCAACGGGCCGAGATTTGACAATCTTACAAGATCTAACCAATAACCCATTCATTGGACAGGTTGCACAAGATATGTTGAATAACTTTCACATCAGGTTTGGGTCAGATGCAATCCGAGCCCAACCCATTCCACAAACAGCTAAAACTCAAGTGAAATCTCGAACTGTGACTCGGTGGGCCAGGCCCATTCAGATTAAAATGGATCGGGGAAAACCTGATCCAATCTTCCTATAAACGGATCAAGAATTCAAACCCTGTCCCTACAGATGACAGACAAATTATCATATCTAATCTCAGACATATCTACTTTTAACATTTTTCTTTTTGAAATTTTCTTTAAGATAATCCCTATTTTTTGAGTTTCGTAAAAAAAAAAAAAAAAAAAGATTGAGTGTTTATGGAATTGAACAAATATGTTTTACAGTGATTTAAATAATTTCTAGGATGTTTCTGTATTTTTTCCTAATTGGATCAACATCATAAAATTATTGTTCTCTATGAAAAGTTCATGATCTGTAATGGAAGAAATATGACATTGTGGTACAAGGGGTAAAAATCTCAATATCTAGGTCGATAAATTTCTTTCTCCCAGTTTTTCTTTCTTACCAAAACCACCAATATCGGCCAAGATATCAAGGTTTTCAAAACCGAGATTATCACCCCTGTGTGGGACCAATCTTGATCTGCCCATAGAATTTGTGCTAATGGGCCAATGTCCCATCAAATTTCTATTTTTTGTGGTGGTTAGCCAAATATTTATGTTGATATTTGGTATTGGCGGATTGAAAGGTTAATCCAAGTTCTATATATTTAGAGTAATTGGCTTACATTAAGGAATCATCTAAACACAATATTAGAGAATTAGGCTAAGATGGAGATTTCAAGAATCCAAGTCACATCAATGTTTTTTTAGTTACATCTTCTCCACCCAAAAAAATTAAAGGGCAAAATATTGTTAGCATTCAATTGAATATTCAACCATATATTAGGTTTCACACCCACAAGTTTTAAAGAGTGGTTAGCACAATTTGTAAAAGTCTAAGACTTTTTCTTCTTCTTTTAATTAATTTGATGGCAAAGGGCCCATGTGATCTATATTTTCATGGTCTTCATCAATAGGGTTGTTTTCTTGTCATGTTTTAGGACCAAATTGAAAATAATAGTCCATGTTGTGGGCTCTCTTTTTTTTCTAAACCTAATCTTAACCTATTTGAAAATGGCATTTCAATCTATAGTTGTAGTTTAACTGGTTGCATTCCATGTTAAAAAATAGGAGGTTGCATGTTTGAGTTTCTATAATATAACTTTGATATGCTACAGTAGGCTCATTCGTGGGAATTGGCCACTTAACTTTATAAGTAAGTCTTTAAAAGAATAAACGTAACGATAATCACTTTAGACATGCTATGAAACACGTCTCTCTCTGTCATATCATGTGGGTCCCACCATCTCAACCTTCCCACTTTCTTGTGTTTACAACCCAAGATTATGAAAAAACAAACAAAAACCAGTTCTAATTAATTTATACGCTTAATCACCGACCAGACCTCAGGTGTTTGATTAGGGAAAATGCAATGATGCAATCTTTGCTTGTTATTTGCCTAATCTGACCATTGAAAGGTCTTAAAAAAACAAGGATTATGAGACTAAAAGATGGAAAGTCCTCTTCTTACCTATCATGTTCTAACAAAAACAACATTATTATATTTAATCTCCATGTTTAAGATACTAATGAAGTACCGACTCACCACTAAAATTCTGCCTCGTGCCCCCCTTTGGTAAGGATTAACCTTCCCATTGTTTGGTAGAATTGCATCTGCAGATTGCGATTGATGTATCCCCTTCTAATGCATGCTAACTCACTCTCTCTATCTATCCTCAAGTAATCACCCATGTACGTGATAGGACAGGGTATATAATTTTATTTCGTGTATCTGATGGGTCTGTTGAAAAGGTCTTTTTCTTTTAATAATGTTTCAATAAAAATTACTTCTATTAAATTAATTAAGTCATATTTATTAAACTCTCTAAAATATGATCAATCAAAATTGTTTTTGATACTTAGACTTTGTAGTGTTAAAAAATGTATTTCAATTAATCTAGTAAAAATAATTTTTTTAAGACAACATACTCAAACAATGATCATTCTAAGCTCGATTGATAGACTCCATAGTCCATACCTAAGTGTGTACTAAAATTCTTTGTAACCTAGTGCAAAGGTGATTTATATATCAATATAGCTTATTCTATTGTTTTCTTCTTCTATCAAATTAGGTATATTTTGATCACCTTTTCATGTCATAGATGATGCCTACATTAAGGTACTTGATATTATTGTGCGCATCTAGGCGTGACCCACCAATCAAGATAATTTGATTAATCCAATTAAAGTCATCTTTAATAAGCCACGCACTTAAATAAAGTTTTTTCCAACAAACCCATGACCTTCTCAATTCGTAGACTCTTACCTAAGTGATTTGCTTCTTCTAATCAGACTATATATATTTTGATAATTGACAATACCCTCAATTCACTAAGAAACAAGATAATTTAAAAGAGATTGGGGGTGTTTAGATATGAAAGCGACCATTTATTTGATTATATGAGTGGCTTATGAGTTCGAAGTTTATCGTATTCTCTTTTTTTCTTTAAATAGAAAACAAAAGATAAGTGATGACTTAAAATTACAATTTTAAAGTTAGGATATGGAGGACTTTTCAATTTCTGTTATTCTATTCTATTTCTACATTCCATTTTAAAAGTTTATATATATTTCTTTATACTCAATGTTTAAAAAAATTAAAACTGTATTATCACTGACTAGTTTGATTAGGTTCAATCATTAAGTAAAACCACTTTGAACCGCAATGTCAGTATAGCATTATAATAATATAATTATTACTTATATGTAGTTGAGTTATTCTGATAATATTTTTTATTTTTAAAAAGTCAGATAAATAAAAGTTTTGAGGTGTTGGGCTTTTGTTGAATGTACTCTTTTTCTTTTAGAATTGTTAAAAATTTGAGTGGAAGACTTGTCTAAACAGAATTCTTTTTTGGCACTACAAAAGATGAACACTTCAATTTGTGCACACGTGTATGGAAAATAACCGTTCATTCTTGAAGCAAGAAAAATAATAAAAATGAATTCTTTATTTATGCTTTTATGATAATGAAAAATATTGAGCCGACTCTCTGTGAAATGACTTGTTGGCTATTTGTTAGTGGGACACGTTGCATTGGAAAACTTCATTGGCAACTACTGATGTAAGCTCTATTGGCCAATCAAGTTGTCAGCTGATCATCTATTTAATTGTTTCTCTCTTAAAGATGTCTAATTATAATTTTTTTTTATATTTTAAAAGTTTTCTCATTAAATAAGTCATGTGGTTTATTATATATATCATTTTAAGAAGTTGGAATTTCTATTTTAGAGAATTATAAATGATTTTCTATTCCAGTGACATGGGGTATCAAGGTGACACAATTAGATTTATGAATCTAAAGAGTTAAATTTCATTAAATATTATAAATAATTGAATATAAATTTATTCTTGTAAATTACAACTTAAATAATTAATGAAAAAAATTCATTAGTTTAACTCAAAGAAATGATAGCATACGAACATAACTTAGGGTTTAAGTTGACACTTGATTCAATGCGAGCTAGGGCCTGCATTATAACTATGACTCTAAATTTACAAAGGGCCTGAAGCCTTTAATTATTTAAAATCAGAATCAAATTAAAAAAGTAAAATAAGGACTCAAATGGCTTTTGGTGTTGTGCCCTTTGAAGAATTTTCTTTCTTCCTCTCTCTCCTTTTTAAACTAATGGGCCATTATTTGCATATGAGCAAATGTTTATTTATGATCTAAGAATTTTTTCTCTATTTCAATTCTATTGGTCTTAGAGAGAGGTAAAACAATAGGTGATTCAAAGTCGAATTAGATCTAATCTAAGAAGATATCTATTTCTTTTAATTTGACACAATTTAACTATTTGAATTTACTCGAATCAATACAAATTGAGCTATAGAATCTAAGTGTATTTTTGAATCATAGTCATAAATTCAGTTTAAAATTGGTATTTATGTTTAATTTCAATAAAATATTTATGTATGAGACACTCACGGTATTTGATCCTACAATCTAATCTACATATGAAAAACATTCCTATGACTGTGTAGATGAAGCCAGTAAGCTGGTGATGATAAAAAAGAAATATTCTCTTCTCTCCCTCTATACGTAACAAAACGTGTGCTTCAAACGCATGCAATATACGTAGTCGCCTACTCTTCTTATCTTACACAACACCATGCAGGTTTACACGTGTAAAATCTCTCTCATATATAAATGGTTTCTTCTATGTCACACGAGTGCATGCAAACACATACACGTGTAAAAGTTTTAGGCAAAGCCCCAGTTGAAAATGAAGGTGGTCTTGAAAGGTATGATACTTATTGAATTATTCTATTTCTAAAGTCATTCGATAAACAAAGTTATTTATGATGTTCAATCTAATGGTGAAGATGTATTAAATGGATACAAATCAAAACTAAATTTAAAATAATAATAATTTAGACACTTTTAAATTATATTAAAAAGAGATATTCACCCGCATATTGAGTTGCATGATACTACAATGCACACTTCAATATGGAATCCACTAAATGAGTTAGTTGATATTGGATTTATGGCATTAGTCTTTATTTGATATATTATCCACCAAAAATTACTTTATTTAAATTGACTGTACCAAATGTTTAGAGTTGTCAAAATTTCATAATTTTAAACAATTTTTTAACCTGTGAACTTTATAATTTTTAAAATATGACTTGATAATTAAGATAACATAATGACAAAAAAATCCAAAAGGTCCTTCATCATGTCATTTGATGGGTCGTTATATGCTTCTCTCTCTTTCTCTGTCATTATATTTAATGAATTTCATGTGAAGCTGATCATTTCATTTGATGGGTCGTCTCCATTTTTGCATATTTGATATTAGATGCTTCTCTCTCTTTCTCTGATCCATAAACGTAGTTCCTTCTATGTCACACAACTTCATGCATACATACATGTGTAAAAGCTCTCTCTCTCACGCACTGTATAGAAAGAAAAAGAAAAAAAAAATATATAGGCCCACAAAGTTACTTGACACAATATCTTAAATACTAATAATTCTTCTCTTGTTTTGTGGGGTTCTTCCTCCTCCCTCTACCACACACACCAACCTCTCCAAACCCTTTCTCTACTTGAAAAGATTTCATTGAGAGCATCTCATCTTTCCACATATTCGACCTTATCTCCTCCTACATTTCTAATTCTTCAAAGAAAAAAAGCCTAAAGCCTGCCCCACCCCAACCCCCCCTCTCTCTCTCTATTTCTTATTTGACTTAACTTACAAAACTCTCATCTCACACTTGCCACAACTTGTTGAATGTGAAAACTCCACCCGAAAACTCATACCCCCCATTACCCTACCCTACTAACATTATTATCTTCACATGTCTTTCCCTCTCCTACATTCAAATATAAGAGTTCGATTCAAAAAAAATGAAATACTAATTTTTAATGGGAAGATTTAAACCGTGATCACATGAAAATAGAGTCGCATAAAAAAAACATATACGGTTGGGAGGATAAGGACAGTGATTTTTGAACCTTTTAAAAGAAATTTTTAAACTTGTCATTACTTTATTAGAAAAAGGAAAAAAGAGTGAGAGAGGAGCAGAGACAAATTAAAAAAAAAAAAAAATTAAGGGATGCTCCATAAAAAAAAGAAAATGAGAGTACAGCCCAGAAATTAAATTAAACCTTGTTTTTTTTTCTACTCTTCAAAGTTGAACCCGTAGTTTTCCTCTATTTCGCAAAAAAAAAATACGATTCCTCGTGAGAATGAACAAAAACAAAAAGGAAAAAAAAGAAACAAAGAGAATCTTCTGTACAGAGTTAGAGTTGGAGATTGGAGAATGCAAATTTTCCTTTCCAAACAATCATTTACCGCTCCGGAACGGCACCGCCGCCGTCGTCGTCATTATCGTCTTCATCCCTATCATCGGGTTCCATGTCATCATCGTGGTCGTGGTGGGCCCACTGGTCCATGGGGGAGCACTCGAGCTTGTGTCGAAGCTTCCAGTCGAGGGCCTGGCACGCGCGAGAGCAGTAGTTCACTGCTCCACACACGGAGCAGCGCCTGAATTCGTGCCTTCGTGTCTCGGGTCTTCCGCAACCCACGTGGGAGCACAGCCTCAACCCGTCGGGTCTCGGCTCTGCATTTCTCGACCCGAACCATTCGGCCAAGAATCTGTTCGCCGGGTGGGCCTCGGGGGCGGGCACGTTGCAACCGAAGTCGCTCAGCAGAGGGCACCCCGTCCCGATGACGTGCCGGTGCTTGTGAACGCCGTGGTTCCATGTGACGGAGGGAGAGAGAACGGAGGCGAGCTCGCGGGCGTTAGCCTGGACGAGGAAACGTCGGCCCTCGGCGATGTTTTGCCGGACGCCGTAGCCATCCTGCAGGCAGTGGCCGAGTTCGCGGAGGGCATCCACGTGGCCGAGAAAGGCAGCACGTGCACAGAGGGCGACGCCTGCGCGGAGGTCCTTGTCCGTTTTCGAGCCGCCGCTACCGTTGAACTGGATCACGGCTAGCGAGTAGAGAGCCGCCGCGTGAGAGCCGATTGCCGCTTTAGCCATGAGCGACGCGCCACTCCCTCGGCTCCCCAGGCAGTAGAACCTGATCTGCGCAACCAAAATGAACTTTTTAGTTTTTTGGAAAATAAACCAAATAATTAGATGACTAAAGCGATTTTATGCCCATTTCTTCCTCACTTGCTTCTTCTAGTAAAAAGAGAAAGGGTCGATTTTGTGAGAATTATTGCCACGACTTATTAAGTAGTGAGGTTGGTATAATTTCTTCTACAATGGATTTACTCTGTTTCTTTTCCAACAAGAAGACTAACAGAGTATTCAGTGGATTCTTTTTTCTTTACCGGCGATGCCGATGTTAGGAGAAAGCATTTTTTGGGGGTTCAAGATTTGAGATTTGAATCCATTTCGACGATTGACGGAGATTGATGACAACTGTTCTTTCTGATGTTAGGACTTGGGGGACGGCAACGAATTAATGCCCATTTTTTTAGAGAGACAGAAAGAGAGAGACGCAGACTGACCATGCCGAGAATATAACAGGCTTCTAAGTTGCCGGCGTCGGCGCAAAGCTTTAAAAAGCGGTGAGCAGATTCAGACCACTTGTTCGTTTTCACTGCTAATGCCTTCTCACTCGCCTTCGCCAACACCATTCCATGCATTCCTAATCCCTTCAGTCTCTTGCTTCTGCATACATCAAAAGGGAAAAAGAAAAATTCAGTTCGAAACTCTCCACATATCAGGCGTTCCATCTCTTCACGAAAAAGAAAAAATTTCAAATAATGAATAAATAACTTCATGCTTTTAAGAATCAGATCAGCGAAAGATTAATGATCATCCAACTGATCGAAATCACGTAAAATCTGAGCTGAGCAGTGTTCCTAATAAATCTAATCCCGGCCGTTTGCTCATCAGATCCTTTTATTTTACAGCCAGGATGTGAGAAAATACGTGTGTAGAGAGAGAGAGAGAGAGAGAGAGAGAGAGAGGGGACGAGGAGTAATTACGTGATGAGGACATTTACGAAATCGGATGGAGATCCTGCGCTGGAGCTGAGCTTGCAGAGGATGTAGACGACAAGATCGTCCGGCAATCCATCGAAGAAATCCGACCCTCCGGCGCTCTCCTCTGACGGCTTGAACCTTTTGCCGCAGAATCTCTCCTCTCCATCGTACGGACTCTTCTTCTCCTCCTCTCTCTGCCTTTGAATCTTAGCGTAACACATCGGTCTCTGGTGTCTGGGTTTATCCTTCCTGGGGTAACAGAGGCCTCCCCTCGTTCGCATGTCTCCTTTCTCTTCTTCTAAAACAGATTAGAAAATGGAAATGATCGAATCCTCCAAGCAAACAACAGAAGACGACGGAGCTTATAAAGACCCTCTGATCATTTGTCTTTTACCATTTTACCCTTACTCTTTCCTGTAATTTCCTGTATCTCACGGTCAAACGGCGTTGACTGGATCCGTAATTATATTTTTTCGAGAAAAAAAAAAAACCAAGAAAAAACGAAATCTCGATGATATAATTTTCTTTGAAAATATTCGAATTTGTACTCGTTTGTTGCGATTTAAAAATCCTAATCCCGGTTTAGGTAAGGTTAATTAGAAGCAGAGAAACGGTTAGTTAATGCATTGGTTAGGAACAACTAACTTCAGTTATTAGAATTAAAGCAGAGAGAAAGAAAATAACAAAGTCAGGTGGAGATTTCCGGTTTGCGTGGATGATGGTTTAGTCAGCTGATGGTGGTTTTGTTGTTGCCAGTCGTTGCTTCACCGTTCTTTTGCGCCTCTCTCCTCCCCAAAATTAAAACTCACCCTTCTCGTGCCAACAACACTCCTTTCCTTTTCTAATACTAAAACATCACAACATTTAATGCAACAAAATTCTAATTTCATTTAAATTATACTACTATTTTATACCACAAATTCTGTTATTAATATTTAAACTAATTTTTGAAACTTAAACCAAATATAATTTGTTATGTGAGAATGAGGATATAGAAAAAAAATCTTACATATATATATATATATATATATATATATATGTATACAAAAATATGACATTAATGTGTATTTTTGCATATTGAATCTAAACAAAAGCTATTTAATTAACATAAATATGTGCTTTAGTTATTTCACTAGTTTATAAATTTAAGTCAATATAACTCATATAACCAAAATATCAGCATGAAATTTTCTAGGCTGAAATCCCCCCTAAGCGAAATCTAGGGTAAAAACTTGAGCAAGTCGAGTCAAGCCCATATCAAAATTTATTGAATCCGATTCAATCCACCACAAACTGTTGACCCCAATTACTCAATCTGACTTGACTCGAATTTCTAACCCGATTCAACCTTAGCGATGGCCTAACCCGACTCGATCTGAATTTCAGCCCTAATCACTATTGTGTTTATAACTTGGTGCATTCGAGTTGAATTAAGTTAAATCGGGTCGAGTCTGGTTAATTGTAAATTTCTCAATCCAACCCGACCCAAATTTCATTCGAATTTTCTTCTCAACCCAAACTAATTGGTTTTTCGATTTGGATCATTCAGATTGGGTTAAAATCCGGCCCAAGTTTCACCTCTACCGAAATTTGTTACTTAGGGTAGATCACCATTTCAATAGAAAGTAAAAGGAAAATTAGAGGCATGAGGACTTTTTGTCTATAAAATGCATTAAAATCCAAGACAAGACGAAATAGCAGTTCCACTTACCTTAACTAAACTTACGTTTAGCTGAGTTTTAGGCATTAATTTTGTATTATTGGTTGAGGGGATGATCTAACTTGTACCATGAAGGGGCAGCCAGTGGTGCACCACCAAACCATTAATTGCAACCAAACGTAATTCGCTTGAAATCTACCACGAACACCCATTAACAACCTGTTACTTATCTAATTATTTCAAACATTAAGGGGACAAACTTCTGTTACAAATTTCGGCCTAAATTAAATATTTTCTGACTTAGGTATGTCTATATGAGCTTAATATAAATGTTGACAATATTGCTATTTTCTAGAAAAAAAAAAGCCTTATCAGTCAAAATTTTTCAAATATCGGCTGCAAATTTCATACAAATGTTTGAAATTTTGTTATTTTTGTCCATTTAAATTTTAATTTTTAATCAAGAAATGAAAATTTTCACAAGGGTGTCTTCTTGGTCCAGTGCTTATTTATAAATTTCAGCCAAAAACTTTCAACTTAGATATTTCAGAAAAAAAAAAACTATATAGATCAAAATTTGTCAAATTTTGACTAATTTTTCTATGAAATTTATTGATTTTTTTTTTTTGTAATTTTGCCTATTTACATTTTTTATTTTTACCAATATGTTAAATAAGTGTAAAATATTGGGAGTGAGAGAAGGGAAAAGCGGGTTTGAGACTTTAAGAGGGTTTGACTGGGTTGGGCGTGGTCCGTTAGATTGGCTTGACATGCACGTAAAGGCAAAGAGAGGATTTTGTCCCAATATTAGGGGGCAAAAGAGTACTCGTTGCTTCCATGGAGACGCTCCCTCTTTGACCACTCTCTCCTATCTATAGTATCTACTACTCTTATTTTATTATTCTATTCTTCATATTTATTTTTTATTTATTTACTAGAATAACCATACACTATAAGGGCCCCACTCTCATTTTTGTGTAGGAGTTAAAAAGATTGATTATAATTTCACTTAAAATTTCAAAGTTTATACTATAGTTTGAAAATTTTAAAACTTTATTAAATTGAGTAATATGAATAAGTTTTCCAAATTTTTTTTTACTCACTTAACTCAATATTTTACCGAACTGAGTTAACTCAGATTGACTCACCAGAGTTTTTTCAAGTCTAAAAATCATATTTTAAATCCATATTAAAGATAATAATTTTTTAATTTGACCCATAAATTCAATCCGACTCAACTCAATTTAAAAAAAAAAAAAGATCCAACTTTAAATAATACATATCTTGCCTGAAATAAATCTAAGTTAGATTAAATAAAGAGTACCTAAACTCAATCAGGCAATCCTGACTTGATCTAAACTAAAGATCTTATTTTTTAATCATTTTTATTTTTATCTATTAATTTCATCGCATATACTTCAACTTTAAGTTTAAACCATTATTTCATTTTTTTTTATAATTCACAAAAATTAAATTAGTATAAACTTTGAAATTTGAATAAGCATGGAGTATAGATTTCACTTTTCAAATCTTTAGAAGACAACTCGCTTGGAGGGCATGTCATTGTCTTAAGAGAAACAGAGAGAGTGGGGGCCACCTTAGATGCGCATGGCTGCAGCTGGATCACGAGAAGCCTGGATGTGGTCGGGCAATCCTACGTTCTTTTCAATTATCTCACTTATTAGAAAATATTATTAAAAAAAAGTGAGAAAAATCTAATTAAATATATAAGTATTTTATTTTATTTAAATTAATTTAAAAGTTGAAGTGAAGTCTCATTTTAACTTTTCATTATTATTTATCTTTCATTGAATGGAAAATTATCCTTTGACAAATTCAATTCCTTTGCTAATAGACACTGTTACTTCTTAGATTAGACACACTTAGAGTTTATGATATAACATATCTAGCCATTTAATATCTAATACAAGAGTTTTGAATGAGGAGAAATGATTTAATATAAAAGATTTGGTCATAATAAAGTCATATCTAATATCTTTAGATACCTTTACTAATTATAGGTGAAATTTGAACTCTTAAAGTATGATTTTTAAGTGGATGATGAAAATAAATGCTTGATCTTATTATTCTCAAGTCTTCTACATGTGATTATGTGTCTTCAACAAATATAAAAGAAAAGTTAGTGAAATCCACATAATATGAATGGAAGCAACTAGGGTTGCAATTTCAGTTAGGGTTAACCCAAACTCAAAATGACCTGTCTTATAAGATGGGAGGGCTTATCTGCCCCATTTAAAATATAAAAACTCTAGTGAGCCATGTTAGTGAGACATCTCCTAAAAATGGATGTAAGACCCACATTGTTGGGTGAGACATAAAGAAACTATATGAATAGATCTTGTATGAAATTTCACTACCATTTGATGATCTTAACCTACGATTTTAAAGTTTTAAAAATTAATGATACATACTTATCAAAATTTAAAAGACCAAAATTATATGACTTGATTAATCAATTGATAGTGAAACATTGTATACTTCATATTTATGTAATCACCTATCAAATGAGTCTAACCTCGTGGGACCAATAATCCATCTAATATCACGTCTCACTAGCCTAACTCTTTAATATTTATATTAGTTTGGGGCAGAAAAATTTGACTCGTTTTTATTTAGATTGGGCTAAGGTTATGGTTTATAATTGGACCTATATAAATACTGTGATAAACACGCACTCTTTTATTTTTTTATAACTTCAATTAATGGTTTTTTATACTTAATTTTTTTATGGTGATTATATTTTAATGATGGAGATTTATTTTAAAATAAAAAACTTCGAGTCAAAACTTCATAACTTAATTATCATTTTTCTTCTTGGAACATATCCTCCAATTCAGACTTTTTATATGTTTTTTTTTACACAACAATTTCATGATGGGGTCCACCATGCCATGATTTGGCCACCAAACTAATGGGCCAAGCATGCAGAAATTCAAAGCCCAATAAATTATGCATGTTGTAGATCCAAGGTCCATATAATTACACTTTCTATTAAGGCGAAATTAAAAGTTAATAATAGTGCTGTCAAATTTTTAGTCCAAAATTATTACAACACTTGTTACGGCTGTCGAATTGAAAGGCACACAAGACACACTGACCCTACACTTTTTAGGGTGGGGCCCTCTAATTTCACCCATGATGGTTGGGCCCCACCACTCTTGATCCAATTCTTTCCTCAATCCTTAAGCCAAAGAAGTGAAGAAGTGAAGATAGATACAGTTGTTAATCATTTAAAACTTCAAATTCCAGCCAAACACCACATTTTGGTCCTTATAGATACTTGTTTGTTGGTGCCAAATTCCTTTATATGTGGGGCCCATGATCTTTGTTGTTTTTGCCAATCAAAATGATGGGTATCAATGAAAACTTGGAGTGGGACCCATTTGGATCCTTGGAACTGTGGAAATGGGAATACCTCATTGCTCATACCTTGGAATTCAAGGTTGGAGTTTCCATTGAGTGGCTGACATTGGATTGATTTCGTCTAGGTAAAAATATATAGATTTAATTTTAATTGATTAACATTTTTAAATAAGATCTACATATACGTTTTTAGGATAGCAATTATCTCACAAACATTTTTATAACGAGACACGAGTTTTAGAGTATTGTCCATTTTACCCTGCCATACGAAAGCATTTAACGAAAATTCAGTGATCCGGTCAGTAAGCCAGTCAGTGATCCGATTTGTTGTTCTATATGAAAAGAATAGTCTTAGATAAATTTTAGTGATCCGAACAGTAAGTCAATTTATGCCACAGTGAAAGGGTCAGTGATCCGGTGAGTCGGTTAGTGAGCCGATTTATAATGTAGTGGAAGGGTAAAGTGGAAAAATACACTGATTCCCGTGTCTTGTTATAAAAAAATCCCATGTGAAGATTATTACCCATATTTTTTTTTTATCTCTTATCTACATCTCCGTTCCACTGAAAACTATCAATTAATATTTAATTATATCAGTCAATTTAGTTGATATTAAATAGGAAATAATTTTTATAAAAATAGAGCGATAATATTGATATAAGTCAAAAATATTAAATGAAATATTGAGTAAATTTCTTTATATATAAAACATTTTATTATTTTCTTTTCATCGTAGTGTGGATGGAAGGCAAGCAAACGAGATTCAAGCAAGAGTGTGACTATATCTCAAGTCTTAACGACAGTGGGGCCAGCCCTTATGATCATAGACACTGATGGGCCCGCCAACACCGGGTAATTTTGATAATTTTCAATGTGGGAAAAGAACACCAATTATTATTGTACAACAATACGTCAAAATATTCAGCCGAGTGGGTATTTCTATGTCCCACCTCTGAAGTCTTTGACTTAGTCAACCCTTCGTACGAATTACATGCAAAGTAAAAAAGAAAACCTAGCATTAGTAAATGACTGCTCTCCATTTTTTTTTGGTTTCTTCCCAAATTACTCTATTTTATATTTTTTAAAGTATTTTTTCTAAAATCTGAAAATAAGTTTTTATTTGAAAGATACTTTTTATAATTTTTATATTTTAGAAAGGGTAAACATTCTCAAGGTAGAGAATCCTTTTATCTAACACAATTTTTTTTTTTTAATCTCACTTTATCATTCTACTTTTAGTGTTGGTTGGATAAGGGGTTTAAATATCGGCCGATACGTATCGTATCGGCCGATATATATCGGTTTTGGAGATGTAAATATCGGCCGATATTCACCGTATCGGTTTTGATATCGGCCGTATTATATCGGCCGATATCAAAATATCGGCCGATATTTAAAAAAACGAGGAAGAAAGAGAAAAATATCGGCCGATATATCGGCCGATAACGATATATCGGTCGATATATCGTATAGGCCGATATATCGGCCGATACCGATTTTTAAACCCCTGTAATGGAAAGGTAAAATAGAAATTTAAAAAAAAAAATTGAATTCCCACATGAAATAAATAAGTTTGAATAAATAATTTTAAGAAGTCCACATGAGGGCTTCTTTCTAATACTCATCTTTGCTATACATCTAATATAATTGAAATTTGAGAAACAATTATTTTTGAAAATTACTTTTTAACTACTCATTATTTAAGTAGTATTAATCACTCACCAATCTAAGTAGTATGGGTGTCCATTAGATCAGAACTCTTCAAATTATGAAAAATATAAAAAAGGTTTTTTTTTCAAATAAATTAAAACGATAACCCATGAACCCAACTCAATCTAACTTCAAACTTGTCAAACTCAAAAAAAAAAAAAAAAATGAGTCAAGTTGGATGAAGAGACCTTTGACCTAAATTTGACTCCATCCAAATTAAAGAAGATTATTATGAACTCTAATTGATCTTATCCTTTGGAGTCTATTGCCTCAATTCTCTCTTCTCAATTTTTTTTTTGAAATTTTAATTAAAATTTAGATTGGATTGAATTGTATCATTAATAAAAAAAAAATGACTATAGTCAAATTAAATTAGATAAAAAAATCTATTCTTTTAAATAAATAAAAAATTGTAGATTAGTGACGGTGGTCTGTTCTAGCTTTGACCCTACTCTTCATCTATTGATCACGTGGCCGTTTCGTACCTCGGTCTTCATTTAACAAAGCCAAATGCGTTAAGCAACATCCTCCTCTTCTCAAATCCCAATTACTGTTGCTATTATGACACGACACCTTTCAATTTTTTAACTAATCAACTATTCTTGTTAACTTAATTCCATTCCATTGGTGGTGAGGAGTGACAAGTGGGAACTTAGAGAATCAAAAGGAAGAATAAAAGAGAATGAAGGCATGAGATTACGCGTGTGAGAATCAACAATGCTAACTAGTTTACTATTATTCTCCTCTCTTTCTCTCTCTCATTTTATAATAACTCTTGGGTACTTCATTTCATGCATGGCAAATTACCATATTGCCCTCTTGCCTCTCTTTTTATCCAGTTTCTTACCAAATACAATTTTTCTTGAAAGATAGTAGAGTAATTTTCTATATGTATTTTGTGTAATTCGATACGGATTTTACTATATTGTTCATTTTGCCATTTAAATCGGCTCGTCGAACTCTTTACTGTAAGCGATTTGAAGGTTTGATGAGTGTATTCAAATGACAAAATGGGTAATATACAAAATCTATGTTGGATTACACAAGATGTCGTAGGATGATCATTACTTAAAAGATAAATATCGATTATGTATGGATAAAATTTTAACTAAAAAAATACAAATATTTTGAAGAAAAAAATGGTTTCAAGTACAAAATAAATCGGCTCAGACTTTGACTTTAAAAGTTTGATGGATCTTGAATGGGCTTTTGTAGATGTAAATGAGCTCAGAGTTTTTTTTGACAAAGACATGCCCATGAACAAGACTGGTTGAAAATAATTAAAAATTAATTAAGAATGACTTGTTTCATGTTGTTTTCTACTCCTTTTAATCTCTTTAAAAAGGAGTTATTGTTTTCAATTTAAATGAAAATCATTATTATTCTTTCCTAATAACCTGTGAAACAATGTAGACTAAAAATATTGGTGAGAAACTATCATATTTTAGGAGGACAAAATGTACATATATCATAAAATATCTGTTTTTTCTTAAATGAGCCCAAAACCAAAAAATGTTAATGATTTTTTCCTAGAAAAAGTTAAAAAATCCAAATTAAACACACCAAAAAACTTCTCCTCAATTTTTTTTCCTTACTTGGGCAAAAATTAAGGGCATTTTTATCATAACATTGCATACTACCTTCAAAACTAAGTTACTTACTATTAACTACAGCTTAAAGAATTTGATCAATCCTCTCTCTCTCAATAAAATAAAGATAAAGAAAAAGAAAAAGAAAAAAGTGAGAATTGTATTTTTTATTATTATTTGTTGTAAAATCCCTCAAAGGAGAAGGAAGAATCAGGAAGGAACGAGAGAGATGCAGAGGTTAAAAGCAGAGACGATGGGGAACAAAGGACGCCTGCTTAGTTACGGTGACTTAACGTTTGGTCAAAGATGTTGACCTCCATGCCTGACGGGGGTGGAAGACAAGCTGACGGGGCGCCGTCCATTGCGCCACGTGTCCGGGCAGTTGAAGAACCGTGTTACTACCTCAGCCCAACAGAAGTATTTGTCTGGCCAACGCCCAGCACTTGCCACGTGGGGCTCTCGGTCTGTTTAGTTTGGTTTAAGGTAGAGACAAAATGGTAGGGCCCACCTATTCCATGGTGCAACCAACGGTGAGATGGTGGCCATCTTAATTCCCATTTTTTGCAAAATTTGATATTTTATTCTTAGATTCTTATGGTAGGTCTGATGGGTTATGTCAGGTGATAAATATAAATTCTATTTTAAACTTAGAAATAGATATATTGTCAAAATAGAATCATACTCTTTGGACTTTTTTCTTTTTCTTCTTGAATAAAATATTTATCCATCATTCAAAAAAAAATAGAATCATATTCATTCATCTAATTTTTGAAAATTTTAAGATAATAATGCTTTATTAAAAATAATTGATTCAACTATCAAAATTATTTTAATGGTGAAGATATATTAAATTGATTAAATTTAAATCTAAAAACTAATTACTCAAATAATTTAATTCAATATTAAGTCAACTTTGTATGGAAATCACATCTTAATAAAAAAATATTATTATAATATAAAATTTAATTGATCATATTTACTATTGAGATACAAATGTTAAGATGTTTACCTGTAAAATAATTTATTAGAAGGTGCTTTTTTAATGAATGTCTTTGTTTAAATGAATTACGTTTTTTATCCAATGACTTTAACATTTTATAAAGAAATTTCAATCCAAAAATAAAGATACATAAAATAAACATTAAAGTCATATTGAATATAAAATTAAAAAAGAAAATAATTTGAATTTATCTTTAAAAAAATTTACATGGGCCATATACTCGAGCAAACTGCACACTTGGATTTCCTGTAGCTTCCCTTTTCAAATATATGTTATTTTTTGTAATGCAACATAAAATATTTTTTCTTTTTATATATGCTGAAGACATTTATTCTATTTAAATGCTTGTAAGGAAATAAAAAATAAAAAACTCTCTATAAGAATACGAAAAGAACCTGTGAAATTAGGTAATCTTATTATTTATAAATGTTAAAATCTTTTATCATGTGAAATTAGATAAGATTTGAAAATAAAAGTATCTTTAAATTAATTTATCTATTTTCCAATGAGTCAATGACAATACCATGGCCGCCATTTTATACAAAATCAAGAGTGGGTGATCTCATGACAATTTCTACAAGAAATGGGTAATTTGGATTTAATGGCAGACAGGGAAGCCATTGACATGACTCCCTGCACTTTAAAATCTTCACATAAACAACTTTTGAGTCCAAAATCCAAATTAGCAATGTCACACCAAGATGATTTATGGCAAAAAAAATTGTATTTGAGAAAAAAAATTAAATAGTTATAAAGAATATTTTTATTAAAGATGCCTAAATTTAATTTTAAATTACAAAGACTCACGCGCTTCAAATATAAAGTATTTCATTTTTTATTCTCATAATCTCAGTGTCCTAAGAGAGTAAGAGTGGTGGATATTATTTGAAAAATTTACGTCACAATTTTTTTATATATAAATTTAAAAATAAAAGTAAAAGTAAAAGCATAATATTTTTTCTCACGAATATAAAAAGATAAGTTGACCAATTACCATAAAATCCAAACGGGTTAGAAATTTAAAAAGAAAAAAAGAAAAATAGAATAGTGAAAGGTTAGTTTGTATTGAATTGTAGCAGATGAGACAAGAAGAATTGATGGGGTTCTCGTGATAAGAAATTCATATATTTCAAGATTCTCTTGTCTGCTTCACGTATCTACCTACCGTCCTACCCCCTTGGTAACTTCACCAACTGGTAAAAAATAAAAAATAAAAAAATGACTTAATTTAAATATATGAGTTTTGCATGGTTTTAGTTTCTATACAGGCATGATGATGTAAACAAAGAAAGAAACAGTGTTTAAATTTAAGATAAGATAGAAGCAAATTTAATATTAATGAATAATTTTTTATAAAAAATTAAAATATAATAAATATATAAAATTTGGAGCAAAATTGTAAAGAGGTTAAGCTCCAATGTGCATTATGGTGTGGATCTCCATGAAATAAAAAGATACCTTCATAGCATAAGAGTATGACTCCTCTTTCCTTTAAAAAAAAATCATGTTTCTTAAAGTGACGTTCATAATTTAAAACCTTTTTTTTTTTTTTAACATTCTACTTACAGATTTTGAGACTTATTTGACCATCATAACCCTTCACATATATATATTATCTTCTGTAGTACGTGCATCGATGAATGGCCAGCCATGTTTAAATTAAAAAGACTTAAGGTTTACTCATGAAAATGGAGTGGAAGAATAGCAAGTAAAATCAGATTACGGATGTCTCCAAGAAATTTATTTATTTCTCCTGTTGAGTGAGGGGTGAATGATGATGGGAGAAGAAGAAAGTTTCACGTGACAAAGGGGATTATACACTGGAGGTAGCGTGTATGTGAATAAATATTAACCAGCTGTGAAAGAAAGGAGGCTAAGATAGTTTGTTTTGTTGCATCGAGATCAAGAGGCTAAGTTAGAAGGTTTCTTGTGAGTGCAAGCAAAGAGTCTATCCATCCATCCCATGCAAGTTGTGATTTGTGACTTGTGATGCTTGTCACAGTAATTTCATGTGAAAAGAAGGTTAGATCATGTGTTTGGTTGCCAACATATCAATTATAATACCCAACATGCAATTTAAGTGGATTAACCAATACAAGTTTATTTTAAAATATTATAATCACAATTTAAGCATTCAATTTTTTTTTTTTTTTAAATTGTGTTCAGACATCACACTCAACTAGTCTCTGAAGTGTGTGAAAACTCTCCAATACACACAGACCAGATAAATATGCGAAGAGTGACCCTTCATTAGAATTACTATAAATCGGATCTAAGACTTCAATCATAAAATTTTAGTATCTCAACCATTAAATCGACCCTTTGAAATTTATTTTTATTTTATTCTAACTTCTAATTCTTTACTATTTTAAATCAACAAACTCTTTCTTCATCATTTACTCGTATATCCAGCAAACTTTTACGCCATAAATTTTATTTTAAAAGATTTTCTCTAAAATCTCAAAATCTCAACTTAGTTAATTTTTAATGTCTTTTATTCAAATGATGCCAAAAAATACTGATATTTTGAAGATAAAACGAAACTGTTGTAATCATTTTTTATTATAAAAAAATCCACGTGGGACCCATAACTTGGTGGTTCGCAATGAAATTCTACCACGTGTCAATGTCTAGGGCACCATCTTCAATGCATCACAGAATCCTTCATCCTTCCTAGATATGGTTTCTTATCTCTAAGACAAAGACTAGCTTCCATCTCCATCCTAAAATCAAGATGACACGTGTTGCTTGTAGAATCATCTTACCCTCTACAGTATCCTTATGTCCTAAATGCCACGTGGTCAGAAGCCCATTTCAAGTTGCTCTTCATCTACATCTAGCAACATAACAAGAGAGAGAGATGGGCACCGGCGTTGAAAGCTCGTAAATGTCTAAATTCAATTCAAATAATTGTAAATTAAGGAGAGGAGAAACGAAATTATATAATAAAAACAACTTTGTCTATTATATAATTAAAATCTATTGTTATTGAAATCACATGTCTCAAATAGTTAAAGCTAAGATATCTTGTTAAGGAAAGTGAAAAGGATTAGAGCTCTCAAACAATGTTTTAAAGAATTAGATCAAAGAAAGGTTTTAAAAAATATATGCAAAGATGGAAGTGGTTTTATGTCTTTCACTTAATTCATTCATGGATTACAAAGAAAAAAAATTTAAAGATATATTTATAAAAAATAATATTTACATTGTCTTCTAATAATTTAGATTTCTATCTAATTTAGTGTGAGATAAAAAGTATATAAATTTCCTCTTCATCTAATCATTTTAACTATAAATTTGAAACATTTGAAATTTAAAAGACTAAGATTATATATTAAGATAATTAGCTGCCAATGAAATTTTATAAATATCTTATTTATGTGGTCATCTATCCAAAATGCTCAACCATATTAAATTCATCTGTTGTTGAATATGATGATAGATGTTTTAAATAATTTCTTAATAATTAAAACATAAGTTGAATGCTAAAGGATTGAGATTTTTTTTTTTAAGTTGGTTAAACTCAAGTTTAAAAAAATAAGAAGACTATAATGTGAGTCAAATACCAAACCGGATGAGAAGGAAAGAAGAGTGAGTCCCCTTCCTTTTCTTGTAAGTGCAGAAAGCTGGTCTCGTGACTCGTGAGAGGTGGCAGTTTTAGCAAGTTAACCGAGTCAATGTTGTTAATATTAAAGAGAAAGTTCGGGTAGGGTAGGGTCGGATCGAATTGGGTCGTGACAAATGCATTGAATGGATATGGAATGGATTAGAAGGTGAGGAAGTAGTTTTGGGTCAGCCAAGCCGCCCAAGCGTAAGAGATAAGGGCCGGGCTTTGTACGGTAACACCTTAATATGGGGAAGTCCGCAGTTGCTGTGGACATGATTATATTCTATAAAAATGGTCAGTGGGATGTGACAGAGATGTCAAAGTGGAAATTATAAAGGACATCCACCACATGTCTCCTGAGTCCTAATAATAATTTCTTCTCTGTGCTTTTGATTCAGTATAGGCTTGAAAATCTATTAGTAGTTTTATATTATTATTATTATTTTTAATTTATATTTAAAAACTGTAGGATACTTAATAAAAAATTTGTACATATGAGTTCATTATCCTAAGACATACTAAAGTTAAACTACGAGCGTTCAAATCTACAATTTCTCACTCATTAAGAATGAAAACAACCAACTCAACTTCAAATATATATTAATCTAACTATATATATATATATCAAAATATCACTTAACTCATAGACAATAATGCCTATGAGTTTTGGACAATCACGAAAAGCCCCAACTTTTCACTCTTGACTTCATTGGTCCTTATATATATATTCTTTAATTGGAATATTTTGCTAAAAAAAATTTAAAATTTGTGAAATTAAATAAGTAGATTTTATAATTTTAAAATTAAGTTAAAATATCTCGTATGTTTAGCCATATTTTTTAGAATCATAGTGCACTAGTTTTACACTTTTACTCAAAAAATTCTAACACCGGCAGTGTCATTTGCATGGATATACTTGTGATTTTAAAAAAAAAATTGTGTTAGATGATTTAAATTTATGGTTAAATGCGCCGTATACGTTTATACACCTATAAAGACAACCTATCCAATGTTATTATAATTTCACTCGGGATAAAAGATCAAAATGTGATCAACAAATTTACAAGTAAAATGAAAACATTTCTATATAAAAGATAGATTTTCTCCTTTTTCACCTCATTAAAAACAAACCAAGTCCAAACACACTTTTGAAATATATGAGTTTTAATTTTTAAAATTTCGTTAGATGCATGTGAAACAAAGTCATAAAGACTGCGAAGACCTTGCTTCGTCAGTCAAGTCATTGGTAATTAGAAGGAACGTCTACAAGTCAACAAAGTTACCTCACTAAATTGGATTCAATCACAATCGGAAAAAAAAAATCACACTAAATCAGTAATTTTCAACCATTTTGATATCATAGTTTTGACCAATTTTTATCCAAGTTAAATTTAGTAAAAAAAAAAATCAGCAATAAAATAAATATCAAGTCCTTGTTGAAAATTTCGACCCATTTTGAGAGTAGATTTAAGAAATTGAATAAATCTCAGCTAAATTGATATATGGCTGCCTAGTGAAAAAATTAATAATTTTATGAAATTTACATATTGTCTCCAAGTTCATATTTATTTATTTTTTGCTGAAAATTTGTATTTATGCAATTTTTTTTCTCAGGGTTGGTCTGACTTCAAATCAATAGTGCACCGAACTACCAAAGTAGTTCATCTCCAATTCAATTTTCAAAATATGAATATAATTATGATATTTTTAAATGTAAATTAATTATTTTGACATTGGAAGAGACTTCCACTTGTAATCTTTTGCGTGTTTGGAGGGAGGCCTCGTACCGAGTTACCAAGTTACGATGATTGCGGAGAATGAAAAGACTAGCGTCTAACATAGTTTTTTCTGCCGTACATGATTGGGCCCCAATATTTGGACGGTTGAGATTCCTCTAGTTATCCACATCATCCCCCGCTTATCCACATGCATGCCTACGGAAAACCGTCACATGTACGCCATAAAGGGATAAATGGAGTAATTTGTATAAAAATAAATTAAAAAATATGAAAAGAAATTTTATGATTGAATTTAGTCAGCTAGAAAGACTTTCTCCAGCGTTATTTATCTAAAAATATAAGAACTTCTCTTAATAAATAAAATAAAAAAGTGGAGAAATGAATTTTATAAGTAAACTTAGTGAATTTGAAATATTTGACTTATATTTAATATTATTATAAAATAAATTAGATGGTGAAGATTGCACACACGAGTATTTCAAAAGTGTTTCTCTGTATAGAAAGGTGAGTCAAAGCTCTTAAAAGCTTTTCTTAAATAGCATATTAAGATTTTGAAAATAAAAATCCATCTAAATATTCTCTTTTGACTATAGTATAGGTTACGCAGACTCATTACAAGTATGACTTAGAAATTATAAATTTTATTCAACGATGTTTCTATCGATATTTTGTATAATTCAATACGGATTTTACTGTTTATCTACTTTGACTTTTGAATTGGTTCACCGAACTTTTTACTGAATGTGATTCGCAGATTCTTACCAGTCGATTTAAAAGTCAAAATAATAAATATAGTAGAGTAGATTAGAAAGGCAAAATAATAAATATAGTAAAAATATAAAGATCGCTACACTTTTATTGAATAGTCTTAAATCACTTGAGAGGTTCTTTAAATTTTTAAAAAGAAACATACAAGTTTAACGTGTCTGCGCTGAAAAGAAACAGTGCCCTTGAATGGGGAGAATTGTAGAAAGCACCAAAAATGACCAAACAGGCCTTCCTTCGTAAAGGGAGAGCAACACTCATCCAATGAATTGGGCTTTTATTATTTACTGCTTGTACCTTTTCTGGACACTGGCGTTCTATTCTTAGCATCGTTCTACAAGGGCAATATCGTCAATATCGTAAACCCAAATTAGATTAGCATTAGTAGCTCCCTTAAGTAGTGCTCCGGTAATGGAATTCTGTAATTTGCGGAAAACCATGTTTCTTAAATCAGACCTGTCAACGGGTTTGGACGGGTCGATTTCGAATCTAATTTTCTTGGATTCGGATCAGCAGCTCCAAATTCATTATTTGTTTGTTGATTAAACAGTTTAAGTTTAAGTCTATTTTTTTTGAATTTACGTGTGGAAAACTGCAGGATACCCAGCTTAAAATTCCCACGGGTGGACCCCTACCCCTAAGGCACACCAAGGTTAGGCCATGGGGGCTCGAACCCGTGACCTCCTGATTCCTGAAGCAGGAGGTAACCAGCTGAGCTACACCCATATGGGTTCAAACTTCAATGATCTAATTTTATTGTACTTTAAGGGTAAAGGTCCACTCTTGAGTATTTTAATATCCCGTGGTTTTCCCCACTAAATTAAAAACAAAAAACAAAAAAAAGTTAGATAGAGTCAAATTTTGAGTTATCCATTTACATTTTTAGATCATTTAAAAAATAAATAATAAAATGCCTATCATTTTTAAAAAATTATAAATAAATGGTCTATAATTAAATATTCATATATGAAACACTTTAAAATTTTAAATATCTACAAGAGTGTTAAAATATTTATGGGGTGATATATCTAACATATAAACAACATTTCAACACGATCATAAAAACGAAAAATATGTTAGAAAATTTTAAAACATATCTTTAATAGTAATTTTCTTTATTTAACCTACAAACAATATTTCAATGACACAAAAAACAAGGAAAAAATGCTTATAATTAACTAAATAAAATATAAATATAATCTTATGGTATATCTCTTAATAGATCTTAAAATATTTTATAATACTCTCTTTAAACTCATGTGAGTCTACTACTTGAATTTGAATTTTTTATTTACATAATCGATAATTAGATGAAACAACTGAATATGAGACGAAAGTAGAGACTATAATTGATTATTGTTTTTAATTATGTTTTATTGATAATAAGTATTATTTGTAAATGTTTGAAATAATTGGAATGAGATTTTGATTTATATCTTAAATCGTACCTATTTTAAAAAGTTTGAACTCACTTTAAAGTGATAATTATAAACATTAATAATGGTAGCTCTATTAAAATGCTGACATATTTAAAGATGAAAATATGGGCCCCACCCCCGGCTCCCTGTCACGTAAGTGCGTAACAGTTTTCAATTTTAAAAACCACTTTCTGAACCGGTCTTCAACCGGCCGAGTTGACTGTACCTTGCGTCACACGTGGCATTTCATCGTAAGTGGTCGCAACTAATTTCAGTGAAGGAAGCGTGCGTCAGTGCGCTTTTATTTCGGCCGATTAGTGAGTCACCATAACGCCATCAACCACGCTTCCCGATTAATCGTCTCAACTTTTCCTTTTGCCCTTTTAAAAACCGTTAATGGCTAAACTACCCGTAGCGATTTTTTTACAGACATTTTGTGTAATAAAAAATGAGATATAACATATTGTTCATTTTACTTTTTTACTGTCGAATGAAAGTATTTTAAAAAAATCAGTGTTCGATCAATGAGCTGGTCAGTGATTCTATTTACTATTCTTTATTAAAATAACAATTTCACTTAGATATTTTATTGAGTCGGTCAGTGAACCGATTTATACTACAGTGGAAGAGTAAAATAAACAATATCTTAAATACCGTGTTTGCTTACACAAAACATCCATGAAAAGATCTCTACCCTTCATTTATCCAAAAACTATTGTTAATTTTTTCTTATTCTCTTAAACTTAAAATATGATTTTCATTTCTCATTATTATTAAAAATAATTGCATAGTTATTCAATTTTTTATTTTTAATATAAACATCAACTTCTAAATGGGCCCACTCTGTACAATGCAGCCTTAGCTTTCTCGGCCGTCTGACTAAGAATCTAAGAATGATAAAAGTGTATACTGGGCCAATTAGTCTTGGGGCCAAGCAACCCCATGATGAATGGCCGAGATCTATCAGTGTGGATTTCCGTCAATGTGATTTCCTTCTACAGTTTTATTACAACCCTAGTAGTAAAATCTAAATGAAACCTCATGGTAGCTAAACTATTCGGGCCGTGGCCCCTAGATTACAAGATACCTGGGCTTGACTGATTCAGATGGCTTGTGGAGGCCCACATCTTGAAACTGGTTGCTTTGAAACAATGAAAGAAGAAGTTGGTCTGATTGGTGGACGTGATGTGCATGTTTTCTTCCTCTTTTCCCAACCAAATGATGGCTACTTGCAAGCGTGTTTGGGTGCAGTCTACCCATCTGCATTAGCCAGTTTTAACTTAGCGTTGGGGTTAAGTTGATGCTACCTTACCTTGTATTCTTACTTGTAAAATAACACCTAAAGTGGGTTGTAAAACATACATCACGAGTCACGACCTCACTCTCAAATTTCGAATTTCGGCCGAAATTTATCGGCCTTTCTATGAACTGAAACACAAATATAGGTGACATCGATCTCTTTTGAAAAACTATATTGGTCAAAATATAGCTAGATTTCTACAAATTTTGGCTAAAATTTGATTTTGATCAAAATTGGTAACTCAAGTGATTTCAACTTTCAAGTAGTAGCACCAACCATTTAAACATGGTTATAAAGAAGACGTATATCCCCTCATTATAATGTTTTACCTACAAAATTTGGAATCTATTTGATCATCAGAGTCCTTAATGTAATTCCAAAATTTGTATTGTTTAATGATGAATGTGTGCTAAATCTAAAGGAAAGATCATTTAGATGGGTGTGCTAATGTGTCTTTGTGACAAGTCAAGGATCACTAAAGTGCATCCAAGGTTGAAGTTAAAAATAAGAAGAAAAAAAAGAATATTAAAAAAAAATATACACTATCTAATGTGTGGGAAATGGGAAATGGGAGAAGAAAGAATCCTAGGTAATGAATAGATAACAGCCTTTCTTCTTCTTTTTTGAACTTTACAGGTCTACAGCTTTTGGTGGGTCAAAGTCAAAGAAGAACACAGGTTTGATTGGTTGAAGCTGAAATTGAAATTAAAATTGGAGACACAAACGTATGGGTTGTGGTATTTTGAATTGACCATACCCACCCACCCACTCCCAGAGGCCAGAAACAAAAAGCAGTGACACCAAAGCTCTGGTGTATGCACGTGTATAACGGCTTTTATCAATCCACTGTCTCAGACGGAGAGAGAAGGGAATCCAAAAAAGTCTCTCAGACTGAGAGAGAGGAGAATATTAAAAATAAAAAAGAGATAAAAAAACAAAAATAAAAAGACAAAAAAGTGTAGGGATTGGATTCTCCACTGCGACCCTCCTCGTGACTATTCTTAATTTCAATAGGCGATCCTAATTTAATTTTAGATTCAATAAAAATAAAATTTTGCAAAAGTAGATGAGTGAAAAATAAAGAATGGAGAAGTCACCCATATTTTTTTTTTGTAACATGGGCGAATATTCCCATCTACACTGGTGGATGTGAGACTGATCTCACAAATCCACGTACACTGATAAAGGCTAGCCATTTTAACACGGATAAAATCTGTTATGAGACATGAAATAGAGTAAAATTTCTGTTTTATCTCTACTGGTGAATTGCTCATCAAATAGCGGTGTACAGATAACACGTCACTCTACATGTATGTGTTCTGTATATCGGTATACCGGTATTTGATGAACGATAAACTAGTAAGAGTAAAATGAAAATTTCACTTCATCTTATATCTCCTAATAAAAATGAAAATTTCACTTCATATTGTATCCGAGTGCATGAGATGGCTTAGATGGAAGATGGAGTGAGTCTATGGGAAGAAAGAAGAGGTCTTTACTTTAGAGTCACGAGAGTGAAGTGAAGTGAAGTGAAGTGTGAATGAATGAATAAAAAGAAGAGAAAGGGAGAGGGTAAGATAATGAGGTGAGGTGAGGTACCTAAGGCCTTTTATGGGTGACAAAAAAAAGTCATCAGCATGTTGTATGACAGCAACTTCACCAACATCATCATAATCAACTTCATCATCATGCCTCCTTACACCTTCTCCCCCTCCTCTCATTACTGTTTTACTATGTCCTATCCCCCATTTTTACTTTTGAAAATGAGAAATAGTTTAATATTATAAAGTGATGAGGATCTATCTCATATATAACTTGTATAGAAGGAGAGTATGACAAATAAGCTATCAGAGGTTTGTGATAAAAGAGTAATATATCATTTAATAAAATTATTGTGTAAAACAGTTATCAAAATCACAATTCTTTATAGAATAAAGTGTTGGACAAGAAAAGATAAAATAGATAAAGTTGTGAAAATGAAGGTGTGCATAAGACGCTAGATGGGTGAATTAATTTTAAAAAATAGAGTTATGAATGACCACATTAGATAGTTTAAAAAACAATTTTTATTGATCGTAAATTGAGAGAAACTTATTTAAAATTATTTGATCATATAAGTAGTGGTCCTTACATAATTTGAAAGGCTACAAAGTTTTAGACAAAAAGAGGAGTAGATCATTGAAAATGTGAAGGGATTGAATAAAAAAGATATATAAATAGTGAAGTGATTGATTATATGATCTATGACAAAGTCAAATAGAGAATCAGTTCTTGAAAAAACAAATCAGAGAAATGAAATTTTGACATTTTATAATGATTGAGATGGAATTTGACATTTGATGACAATGATGATTACAAGAAGTGATTATATGCATGAGACCTCACATAAGTACCATCAAGTTCTCCACTTTTTTATTTTATTTTAATGATCAAAGTGTCCAGGCCTCTTAGAGCACCCAACTAATCCTTAGGACATATACAAGCCTCTCTACTTATACACATTAAGTAATTCTACGGAGAATGACCCTTTGAAGTGAAGTACGAATTAAATTGAGGACACCCATTTCTGAAACAAGTTCCTAGCTATCATTCCAACCGCTTTAAATTAAAACAAGCGGGATTTACTGCTAAAAAAAGAACAGGGGATATGCAAGCTTATCAGAAGACTTGGATCACTATAGCAGATTTTTCTTGTGCAGTGGAGCAACTAAAATCTATTGTTGGGAGTTTGCAACAGATATTCTGCTTAGTTCTATCTGTGGGCATAATGAAGATAAAATCATAGCCAGTGGTTGCAGGGGGACCTAATCACATATGTATATGTGAAACGGGGAACACTCCTCATAGGGTCATATAATGATAGTACAAGTGAAGCTTAAGCTACCTTCAAATATCTGACAGACATGGGCACAACTTTCTCCAAATTCCAAGACCCAATAAAAGCAATAGGTTCGATTCAATTGCTTGTGCCTCTGGTCCGAAATGTTGGACCTACTGTAACAACCAATATTATGTACATGGAAAGCAGAGCTGATTCGAGGAGAGAGATTTTTCATTTAAGTGTCAATTATTTACCTTATTTATTTAGAAAGCTGACCCCAAATAGTTGATATTAGTTGCTACTAGCTATGATGATGAAACATATATTTGAAATTCTACTCAGAGATTCCAACTATACAACAATTCTTTCAGGCAAAACAAATGAGTAGAAGAGGATATCAAAAACTGAAAGGGGGCGTTTCTAGTTGATTTGAGAATCACTAACATAAAAATGGCAAAACTTCATTAAACAATTTGGTAGCCAAACAGATGAATCCATACTCACAAAAAGATACTTTCGAACAATCCAAATAGTGATATCTATCCAATCACACGAAAGGCATTATTAATAAAGAATTAAAAAACTCCTTAATTTCGCTAATTCCGAAAAGAGAGGTGCCTCTGAATTGGCTCATTTTAGGTCTATTAGCCTAGTAAGGTGTGTCTATAAGTTAATTGCTAAGGTTGGGATAAGTAATAATCGATATGCAGGGGGCTTTTATAGAGGGGAGACAAATTTTAGATAGTCCTTGTGGCAAACGAACTAATACATGCCAGATAAGAAAATGGGTTCCTGATGAAGTTAGATATGTAAAAGGTGTACGATCATGTGGAATGGGGCTTTTTCAGTATTTCCTCTTTAGACAAATGAGTTTAGGCTTGGAAATTGATCCCGACAATGATCCTTTAAAGTCTTTTATGGAAGGAAAGAAATGGTAGGATTTTTTAAGGGAAGTCGGATATCATAAGGGAGGTCTTCAAAAAGGTAGAGTGGAGTCTAGTGAGTTGGTTGTCTTTATGTAAGGAGTTCAGTGGGTGTACACTGGAGCAGTTTTATTTGTCTTTGGAGGGTTGTTAGAGAAAGAAAATCAATACAAAGTGGACCAAACCTGAACTGGGCTTCTTTAAATTTAATGTCAATGGTGCAGTTAGGGGTAAGCCAAGTTTGACCGGAATAGAGGGTGTGACGCATGATGAGAACAGTAGAATGATACTAGCTTTCTCAGAATCCACTGGATCATGAAATCAAATGAGGTAGAGGTACTCACCATAAAGAGGCTATCCACCCGTGGGTGAGGCATGGGAGTAGCAATCTCATCATCGGTGATTTAATTAACAGTATCGCGTGGGCTGCAAGTGTGAAGAACCCTCCTGGAGGTTGGTTAATATTATCCATAATATCAGGAGGATGTGTAGGAGTAGAAACATTCTTTTCAAACATGTCCATTGTTTCACGAACTGTGTAATGCTAGACTTGCCTCTAGTGTACTCTCTTTTAATTTACTCTTCATGGCCTAGTATAATCGTCTTATGGGCTCTATCATTGTAATAACTTACTTTCCGATTTCAACGAAGCTATTCTGTCTCCTTTCAAAAAAATATCTATCCAATCACTTGCTTCAAGCCAACGATCATACAATTATTTTGCTAAATGGCCCAACTGAGCCCTCTTTGGCACTGGATCTAGGCAGCGGATTGGGGCCCCAAATGCATAGCCATGGTTGGTCTGGACATTTTAAAGAGTTGCAAAAATGGCCCAAATGTCAGGTTTAGTTGCTAAATGGCCCCCTACCAAGCCCATGTCCATGCTTAGGAGGATGCCATCTTCAGAGCCCAGGACCACTGCATAACGCTTATCTTTATGCATAATTCCTATTGGTCCTGCAATTCTTCATTTCTATGCATTTTGCATCTAGCGAGGGTTTCTCTTAGGGCAGCTTGCGGAGGATCAATCAGCCAGCTTTGAAGTTAAAGCAAATCCAATTGGGAAAACACTAGATATAATTATCACTGAACCAGCTGAATGGCTTAAGCCCTATCATAGAATGGCTAATATACAACTTTAAATAGGTCGACATGCAAGAGTAAATAAATAATTCAGAGAACATTTGTATAATAAATTTCTCACACAAACACATGCGTGGGCGCGCACACAGACACAACATTAGACAAGCAGTAGCACAACAACGTATATAACAGTGCCTATGTATAGTTCACAGCCATTAAAGGAACAAACGCACCGGAGAAACAGCAGAGAAATTGAGACACACTCAATCAGATTCCGAAGATTCATCTTCATCTGACTTTGCTGCAGAAGGCTCCTTGTCTGCTTCCTCTCTCCTGAATGCTTTGGCTATTCTGTCGAGCGGCACAAGTGGGAGATAGGAAAAGACGGCATAACCTTTCTGGGTCATGTCTGTGACCGCATGGTTGTACTTCTCAGACCAATGGGCAGCAGTTGGTACAGCCATCTCTGCCACAAGATGGAATAGAGGGACCTGATCGAGTGCAAACCAGAGCCTCACCAATTGTTTCTCAACAGCAAGTCCATGGTTAGAAGCTGTGTCCTGGATTGTCCCTGAAGGAACACTGCCAGTTTGAGCCTTGGCTGCGAGCACTTGCACTAGCTGTAACATTCTCTGGAGCATGACCTGAGCGTGAGAGACAGCACTCTTTATTAGAGGAGGTGCATGTTGCTCGTACTTGCTAGCAGCTTCATCAACCTGCATCAATGTGCAGGAAAGAGTGATACAAAATCAGCACCATTGATTAATGATAGAAGGGTTTCACTGTCTGACCACATACATTACAAGCATTTTAATGCCATTATATTATTTTGAATACTTAGAGATGTTGTGAGTTGGTATTGGTCTAGCAATGCTATTAGATAGAAGGTTTACATGAGCACAAGATATACACAAACCATACAAATTTATAAGATCTAGCCTCATTTTTGGGACAGTAAATGCTGCGTTACCCTGAGAAGAAATATATACAACCATATCAGAGTCACAGGAGCATTTAGTTATGCCAGACTTTAAGATAAAAGCATTCCGGAATTGTTTCTTCATCACTTCAATTTTGAAACAAAATCATAGGACTGATGATGAGCCGCCTCTCCACCATCTGCCCACATTAACATTTTAGAAAGTGCAGGTTCTAATGGAAAAACTTAAAGATGGTTAACAAGATCATATACTATCTTTTTTTTTTTATATAAAACAAAAAATGATGCACACAAGAACAAAACTTTGAGAGAGAGTAACAAAACACCATATAAGAGCTTGTATTTAGAAGATCAGTGGGGCAAGAATCTAATAGTTTGCAAGAATCTGCAACCATACTTGGCAAGTGCTTGTTATTGCAACTATAAAGGTTGCTATTTCGAGTCATATGGGCATTAGATAGGCAGCTGAGACATGGCAGACAGTTAGCTAGATCCAATTATGAGTGTTGACTCCAGATAGATAGCATTGCAGATGGTGATGGTGGTGGTGTTTGGCTTTGAGTTTATGCACTCAAAGCCAAGAAGAGCAAAAGCAAAAGCTATTTTCATATTGAGACAACTAATGGAGAAATTCAGAGAGGAGAAGAAATTACATACCCATTTCCAAGAAGAAAAATCAACATAAAACCTACATATTGCAATATGGTATCAGGAGAAAAAACATCTCTCAACAATATTCAAAAATGAAAATGAATTTCCTTCACGTAGGTTTCATGCAGATGATATCGTGCTAAACAGTGAGACAAGAAATATCGTCCAAGAAAATTATCAGTCACCAAAAATAACTTACATCAAGTATTGCTGGTAGAATTAGTACATGTTGCACAAGGTGGAAACAGGCTACATTGTTATAAATGGCATTTTTATTAAGTATACCTAGCAAAGATGCAATCTTCAATAAATTTAATTAGTGGATCCTTTGGTGCACTTATTGTGCCCCCTGTCAATAAATGAAGTTTTCAAACGAAAAAAGAAAAACAAAAGATACACGTGACAATAGATATGAGAATTGTGGAGTAACAAGAAAAAGCAGAATAAGGAGTGAGTACATGAGAGGAAACTTCAGAAGTTACTTCAATATAGGATAAGACCAAGGAGTATCATGTAAGATGGTTTATGCAGTTAAATAGACAACAAGAACAGTTCCACCAGAAAGAATCTAAAGGTTTTATATTGTAAATTAATTGGAGAATAATAAGACTAGGAATAAAAATATTATTAATAATAATAATAATAATAGGAGAATAATAAAAACTTGGAATGAAGTGGTACAAAAGAACAACAGTGAACAAAACACGTATTTGCAATGGCCGTGGCTGTAATGACCCGACCCGATATTTCGGGGTTTTGGGGTCTTTGTAGCGGTGGGGATAGTGTGGGCCCCGTGTTGGGTCCTGGTTTGCCCGATTTTGAGTTCAGACACTCGAAGGGCACTTTGGTAATTTTGAACCATTAAATATTTTATCATGTAAAAAGTTTGAAATTCACACGTTTTTCCCCGACGTTTGTCATTTGATTTCTTCGGGCTTTTTAAAATATTTTGAAAATTGGAAGCTTTTATTTATTAAAAAAAAACCCTAAACCTAACCCCCCTCCCTTTAAAATCTCGTTTCGGCAGCACTGTAGCGATGCGCTACAGTGCCGCCGCAACTCCTCTTTCTCTCCTTCCCCTCTCTTCTCTTCCCTTTTTGCTGGAAACCCTAAACCCGTCGCCGCCGCCGCACCCCATCTTTCTCACCCTCTCCATCGCCGCCGCACCTTGCTCTTCTTTTCTCCTTCCTCAAGGCGCCGCCGCCGTCTCGCTCTCTCTCTCTCTCTCTCTCTCCTTCTCTCGACCTCTCCCCTCCCTATCCGGTTCTCCTTCTCCTTGCTGCGGATCGCCCCCTTTCGCCCCCATGCAGATCTGGCCGGACCTCCAGCCGTCGGTTTTCTCAGCCACCTTGAGCTTCACCGCCGCCGCCGCCATCATCCTTCTCTCTCTCTCTTTCTCTTCCTCTCTTCCCCATCCAGAAACCCTAATCCCCAAACCCTTTGCCCCTTTCTCAGGCCCGACAGACCCGTTCAATCCGACCCAAGCCCAGTTCGAGTTGAGCCCAGCCTTGAGGGCCCAACTCGCCTTCTCGGCCCGATCCAGCAGCTCGGCCCAGCCCAGGCCCGATCCAGTAGCTCGGCCCGACCCAGGCCCGTTGCAAGTCCTCTTCCAGCGTGTTTTGGAGTTCATTCCTGGAGTGTTTTTGGATCTTCTTCAGCTCGTTCCAGCCCGTGCATTGCTTCCTTCAATCCTTCGACCCGTTTTCATCGATCAAATTTCGAAAGCACACACCGGTGAGGGAACTTATCACCTCTTTTAGCATGCATTTATGCATATTACTACTCTATCAGATGTGTGGGTACAAAATGCGGCGAATGGGGTCCTCCGGTATTATAAGCCACTCGGCAAGGGAACTGTTGATACCATTATGTGGCGGGGGTCTCATCCGGGTGTATTTGTAACCATTGCTCATGGAGCACCTATGAATAGTTTATCAGATGTCATGACTTGTTGATGGTATGATTACATGATTGGTTGACGTGTGATAACTTACCATGTATGTGATTAATAGTTTAATCAACATGCTTTAGAATTGCTTGCAGTAGATAGTAGATGATACCACTTTCTATGCTCGTATGGAACATGCCATGATTGAGACCATATCTGAATGTTAATGTGTAGCATGTGATAGATGATGATGTATATACTTAATTATGTTGTGATGTGTCATATTGACGGCATGCGTAGAGATAACCTTGTATGCATGTAGCTAGTGTAAATGGAATGTCGGTGGGGACATGTGTACTAGGCAACATAAGGATTTAGAGACCCCCCTAGCTTGCGGGTGGTTAGGGTTGAGAGGTTATGAGAAACCATACTAGGAAACATAGTTTGGTTATGGATCAATAGATGACGGAGGTGTTCCCCCTACTACGGGTTGAGCTGTTAGGCCTACCGCTAGTGGTCTTCAGACACGCTTGTGGGTGAGGCGTCGTTTGGGTTAGAGAACGAGGCGCCCAGGAGTCTCGATCGGGACCAGTGATGAGGCAGTCATGGAATCTTCAGGGAAGCCATTGGGTTGGGTGTTGGTTGACCCTAGGCAGACTTGGAGGACCTGGTTGTTACACTACCCGAGTACGTGACGGGTGAGACGTCCCCAGTGGTCTAATGGGTTGAGTGGTTCGCCCGCGTGGAGACCATAGGGCGGGATGTTGACTTGTGGTCCCCGGATGACCGGATAGGCTGAGGAGGTGCTCGCTTAGGTCGAGGGACAGAGCGGTGAGGGACAGCTCCCACTGGCATAGTTTGTGATCCCTAGATGACCAAGTAGGCTGAGGAGGTGCTCGCCTGGTCATAGGTCAAGGGATGATGCGGTGAGGGACAGCTCCCGCCAGTATGCCTTGTGGTCCCCGGATGACTGGATAGGCTGAGGAGGTGCTCGCCTAGGTCGAGGGACGGAGCGGTGAGGGACAGCTCCCGCTGGCATAGTTTGTGATCCCTAGATGACCGAGTAGGCTGAGGAGGTGCTCGCCTGGTCATAGGTCGAGGGATGATGCGGTGAGGGACAGCTCCTGCCAGTATGCCTTGTGGTCCCCGGATGACTGAATAGGCTGAGGAGGTGCTCGCCTAGGTCGAGGGACGGAGCGGTGAGGGACAGCTCCCGCTGGCATAGTTTGTGATCTCTAGATGACCGAGTAGGCTGAGGAGGTGCTCGCCCGGTCATAGGTCGAGGGATGATGCGGTGAGGGACAGCTCCCGCCAGTATGCCTTGTGGTCCCCGGATGACCGGATAGGCTGAAGAGGTGCTCGCCTAGGTCGAGGGACGGAGCTGTGAGGGACAGCTCTCGCTGGCATAGTTTGTGATCCCTAGATGACCGAGTAGGCTGAGGAGGTGCTCGCCTGGTCATAGGTCGAGGGATGATGCGGTGAGGGACAGCTCCCGTTGGTATGGTTTGTGATTCCTCGGATGACCGAGTAGGCTGAGGATGTGCTCGCCCGCTCATTGGTCAAGGGATGATGTGATGTGGTGAGATATTCCAGGCCAGGACACCTGTAGGGTAGGGACAGCCTGCGATGTGATGTGATGAGATGTTCCAGGCTAGGACACTTGTATGTTGGGGACAACCTGTGGTGTGATGTGGTAGTGTGTTTACCCGTGGTTGTGACTTTGGGGTCCGAGATTATAGGTTTGACTATCGAGATTCTGGTGCTCGGTTGATGAAACCCTAGATGAGTCTGGTTGGCAGTTCGTTGAAGACTGGTGAGGTGGTTACTCCCGTATGGTAATCAGTTTGGGACCCTAATGAGTCCGACTCTTGGGTTCGTCATGGTATGCGTGCCGGTCATCATGAGAGGGCCACAGGTCTAGTTGAGGACTAGAGACCCCGATCTGACTGAGAATCAGTCTGCGTACCCGTAGATGGGTGGACTGTTGTGGTTGGGTACACAAGGGGGTTGCATTGCGTTGGTTAGAGGATGTTCTAGAGACCCGACTGACATGGGCCCTGTGCTAGGGGAAGGGCATACGTTGTATGGTCATGCATGTAGACATCTTAGACATTGTTGTGTTCACATAATTATATGTTGTATATGCTTGGTGATATATGGTGCGTGTGTTACCCTCACTGGGCACGTAGAGCTCACCCCTTGCCTCACAGGTACTTCATAGAGGAAGGGCCGGCGGGACCCTCCATTGAACATTGGGCGTAGAGTTGCAGCTTTGTACTTGTCTTGGTTTCATTTTGTATTTAAGGACATGTTAATGTATTTGAGATATATCTACTTTTCACTGAGCCGGATGAATGTAATAATGGGTTGATGCCATCATTTGAAATTTATAATTGATGCTTACGGTTTTTGGTTTATTAGTGGATTGCTATGACTAGTGCGGGTTACGGGTGCGGTACTTCCAAAAAAAAAAAAAAGGGGGTACCCGAAATTGTATTGGAACGGTTTTAGGAATCCGTATCAGTTTTAACGTGCTCGTAGCGGGACGGGTCGTTACAGTGGCAGTGGCAGCAGAAACAGTATTTGCAATGGTTGTGGAAGTAGCAGCAGAACCAGTATTTGCAATGGCTGTGGCAGTGACGGCGACCAAACACGTAGCATGATTGGTACATGTTCAGTGTCATAAAAACATAGGTAGCATGTTCAAATCATATGACTATTTTAAAAATGATGATGCAATAACATGTTCAATGTCATAAAAACATAGGTTGCATGTTCAAATCATATGAACATTTTAAAAATGATGATGCATTGCATGTTTTCAAGTGCCTATCAATTCCCAGGGATGTCACCCAATGGTACTTTGATGTACGAGCAAACATATCCCAAATGAAACATTCTAGTATACACCAATTCTCCCGGGTCAGGGGAAAAATACTTCATAGAGGGGTTCAAAGAAGGATTTGATCACACTCCACCTATACCCACTAGACCTAGTTTCCCTCTTGCTACCCCATCTACATTAAACTTGAAATGTCATTGTTGAGTTTTCTTTTCACTTTATTCCGCCTCTTTTTATTCCTCCCAAGTAAACAAGAATGCCAATCATTTTCAAAGTGGCTTTGGAAGGATCCCCAGTTCACACCCTATTATCTTCCTCATGTTCCAAATGGAGATATCATGAAGTGTACTTTTCTAATTTTGCTTTCAACAACACCCTTTAAACTCCACCCTCCATAAAATTGTCCTGCAGTTCTTTCAAGGACTTTCCCCCACCCAAAAATTCTCCAATAAAAACACCCCCTATCAACATAACCCACCACAAATCTCAACCTATTTTTAGTGATCTCACTAAAAGCCCTATTGCCCATCACACAATCCCTCTTCTCCTCAACATATTTGTAAAACAGAAATTCTCTCCATGGAGCATTCATCTCTTTGCAACTTGCACAGCAAAGATCGGTTCTTGTCTTTCATTTTGACAAGCTCCAAGCCACCTTCCTTCTTCACTTCACCATGGCTTCCCATTCAATAAGATACACTTTTCTATTGTTATTCATGTCCCATACCTCTATATATTTTCTAACTTCATCAAAATTCCTAATAACATTTCAAAAAGAGACATGTATCCAACAGCATATTTGCCAAAGTAGCTCCAGTTAAATAACCTTTCTTCCCAAAGATATATTAATTACATTTCCATACCGCAAGATTTTTTTCAAACATCCAAAAATAATTTGGCTCTAGGGTCTCCAGCCATCATTAACCCAAAAGATATCATCAGCACCTTCCCCACTCTACACCCCATCACATTTGTGAACTCCAACTTCTCTCCATATTAATGCCCACCATGATGCCCTTAACCATGGTAGTCAAAGGTGCATCATAGATACACCTAGGCTCGAGTCTAGGCTCTAGACCCATTTTACACCTTGCTCTAAGGTGTAGCTCATAATTATCCTTTTTTCGTTTTTATATAATAATTTATTAGATATTGTAGTAAATTTTGCCGAGTAATATTTAATTAGAAGTTCCAGATAGGTATTTAACTTGCCTCTAAATTTAATATAATGAATATAAACATATTTATAAACTATTTAAATAAGCAAGCCTGGCCAAATTAGACAGACACCAAGGCGTGATCCCTGTGCCTTGTGCCTTTGACTACTGTGCTTTTAACCAATTTTAAAATTTCAAACGAAACACCGACTCATAACATCTAAGAATTTTTCTAATACAGTTGATATCTACAAGAGAAACTTCACGAGGTTATCGCAATTTAATTTGGATTATATGATAGTTGACAAAAAAAAATGGGGTCCAGTGACCCTACAATTATTGCATAAGATTGTTAATATGAGAATTTTCAAAAAATATACTTATTAAATATGTAAATCGCCACATGATTCGAATTAAGTAAAGTAGAGAGCTGAAATGAAACTCATTGTTGACTACACATCTTATTTACTTAAGTGGGTAAAAAAAGTTTAAGTGGAGCTTATCTCTTATAATCAGCATCCTTAAAAACTCTAATTTACTATGGTAAGGTTATTGTATCCAATAAATTAATATTTCGTTAGAAGTAAAACTGAGTCACAATAACCTCGTGACTCAGTTATATCAGATGAGAGTTTTCCAAATTAAAAAAACCTATAAAACCAAATCACATCAAACAATTTAAACAAAAAAGCAAGAAAAAGGAGATGGAAGGAAGAACTAGTCAATAAAGGAAATCTACCAAAGAATGAGAAGAAATTATACCTCTTTATCAAGGAAGATGATAAGATCCTCAGCGGCGACTTTAAACCTCCGGCGAACGGGAGCGGTAACGGAAGCGACAATGCTCTCGACCTTTGAAACTCCAGATTTCAAAGGTCCCGTATTCGATTTCGCAGATTCGTACAGATTCGTCGCCATAATGAAAGTTTTGATGACCGCGATCCAAACAAATCCCAAATGCTTCAGCTCGAGATTTCGATTCTTCATTTCCGTGGCCATTTATCTCTTTTGTAGCGTTCTCAAGTTTTCTTCTTCTTCGCTTTGCTTGTTTGGTTTTGGAATTTGGATTCCTTGATTTGGAATAGCAGTGAAAATGGGCTTCTTCTGAGAGCAGGAAAGGTGGCGTGGGAATATAATTTACTTGTTAAAATTATAAAAGTTGAGACGTATATGTATATTTATTCTTTTAAAATTTATAAATTATTAGACTTATCGGTAATGGATCAACTAAGAAAAACATAATAAAATTTACAGATATATTAATTAAGTATTTTTCATTTAATTATTTGATGGTAGATCTAATAGTTTCACAAGTTTTAAAGATATATATTTAGATATATTTATATTTAAAAATAATAAACACTTTAAATTTTTAACGGGCGGACTTTATAATCTCAAATATCATCATTTATTGTCACATTACATTAGAAAAATCCACTTATTAAAATTCAAACTTAAGGCTACAAACCATGTCACAAATATCGATGTATTTTCAAATTTATCACGCTTTTATCGGTAAAGTACCATTAGCACTTTAATAAAGCGTATTTAACGGCACGAAGGTAAATTTATGATAAATCCCTATGAAATCCCATTAAAAACACGATAAATGGTAATATCATCCCAGTAAATTCTTTATTAGGATTTTTATTTTATTAATATTTTCATTTATTATATTTTTATTATTTTTAAATATTATATTTTTGACGAGATTTTCCCATTAAAAAACCGTGTATTTAAAAGTATCACGATATCATCAATCGCTGTTAATGTCTCGATAACGGTATCATCAATCGCCGTTAATATCTCGATAAAGGTATTTGTGACTATGGCTACAACTTAGGCAGGGGCAGTTGTATTTTGAGCCTACATTAGCTCTTGTTGAAATTATAATTAAAGTGTTTGAGTTTAAGCCTATGCTTTGGTTAACCCAAATTATTCAAATTTGAACGAGTTTGTTTTGATATTAAGTTCAAAATGTATATGTAAGTTTATTCAGAGTCAGACTTTTTTGGTATTATTCTATAAAATATAAATTATACCACCGAAATTTTATATTTATAAATAATACAAATTAAATAGAAATAAATTTTATACTATATGATTTAAATTTGAGCTTTCATATTCTAGACTTAACTCGAGCCTAAGTCAACCATAACCTAACTTTTTTTTCAAGTATTTAATGCATATTCGAGTTAGGCTAGACCTTAGTTGCACTCCTGTCATAACCATTCATTAATAGGTAGACCATACATTTCCACCAGTTGTTATCATTCTTATTATTATGATGACAATATTGATCATCCTTCATAAAACATAATGATAGCAACATTTTTATTTTGTTTTAAATTCTAATTGGACATAATTCAGATATCAATCTGTGGACTTAATGATAGTTGGGTCCATATTCCTTCTAAGGGTTGGTCTATTGTCATTGTAACCAAAGTGGACAGGTGCAAAAAGGGCACTGGGGATCAAATCTTTGTTTATGGCCAGATTGGACCAAGCTTTCCCCTGTATAAGCCCTACATATTTAAACATACAAAGACTGAGCCCAACTGGAGCCTGTTAAAGTTTGTGCCTATCCAACCAACCACCATGGATACCTGCCTATTAGAGCTCATTAAAAATTCAACTGTTTAAATTAAAGTCAGATATTATCAAACTACAAATAGATAAAATTTCAGCTCAAAATTACAAGATATCATTGAGTTTGATCCACTTGTAGCACATTAAGTCTGATTTTGATTAGAAAGATTAATTTTTTAATAAATTTCACAATTTTTTTTAAAGGAAATGGACGAGGTGGACACACACGAGGCCTAATGGGTTGAAAAGCCCAACAAACTTCACTGGTTTACTTATTTAGCTGAGTCCACCTGTTTAGCTATAGAGAGTAAAAAAATGAACCCTGGGTCAACCTGACAAGCTATTTTATATGTGTTCTAAGCCCGCTCATTTGAAACAGGGTTGGACCGAATTTAGGCTCATGAACAGGCCTGTGGGTGGAGAAATGGGTGTTCCATGTTCCTAACTTGACCCTAGCTGCGATCTCTTGATTAGAATCCATGGTGGTTGGTTGGAAATGAAAATGTGTATGCCCAAGTGCTGGTTGGACAATAAAATCAAATTTCTTGACTGAGTAAGGTGGGTATAATGAATGGCTCCATCAGATGCCATGGAATCCATAAAAATAAAAACAGAGCATTTAGTCAAGTAGCATAAAAAGTAATCAAATTCAAATTCCACACCCACAACAGTATCAAAAACCACCTTTCCCAGCACTGGTCCATGCATCATACTATTTTACTATTGCAAAGTTAAATAATAAAAAAACTAAAATCAATTCAATAAATTAAATAAGATGCCAAAGACCATACAATTAATTGAACTGCTGGATATGGAATCCGCTGGAGAATCAGAGTATCCTGTCGGAGAGCGATGGGAGACGCCGGAAAAAGTTGAGAGGGACCGATGGCATCTCATCACGGAAACGGGGGTGGCGGAGATAGTAGAAACCTGTCAACAGCACAATGACCCTGAATGGAACAGCATACAGAAACAATGAAGCCAGGAGGCAGAACACCACAAAAATGCCAGTTGCACGTGGGTCTCTCCAATTTAGCAAGGACTCCACACGCTCTCCTTGGGCTGCCATGTCGCCGAGAAGTGTTTGCGCCCGGCCAGCCAGGGCCCGCAGCCGGTCATACCTCATTCTGACCTGATCAGGCCCACGGGTGCTAGGGAACCCATCAAACTCCTCGTCTAGCTCATCAGGCCCAACTGCATCAACATATGAAAGCCGCGTGTCTATGTTTGAGGGGGGCCGCCGGCGGTACCTGGACCTCCATAAGACAATGAAGAACAGGTACATGAATGCAGTAGGGAGGATGAGGTGGGGGCACAGCACCACTGCCACCAGTAGCATGTGGACCAAAATGGTCGTCGACGGATGGGCCCAAGTGCGGACTGCATCAAGCCATCGGGCAAGGGCCACGGCCCATGAAAGGCATCCAACAACCCGAAACCAGTTTGCCTTGCTACGTCTCATGCTCCATACATGTGTATCAGAATCCAACATGTATTGGACCACCTCCTGACCCAACGGTGGCTCTGACCGGCCTAACCGGGCCGTGACAATCCGCATTGCTGTGTGCCGTAGAATGTCTTGCTGAGCAGGCCCCAACGGACGCACATAATGCATCCGTGGCAGCATTGGATTGGCATAGGATTGGATCAAGCTCATCCATGATGGGCATGAGAATCGGATCGCCAACTCAATCTCACCCATCTTCTTCGGCCCTGTTGGATGCAACACCACCAGAGAAAACGAGTTCATGTACACCCAGTTTGTATCCAACGTAGACAGACGTATCCGAATTTTTCCAATACGTACGTCCTTCCCCTTGCCTGACTCACCTTTCTTGTACCTCCCATTGTCGAATACACCTACGGTGAGGACTGTACATGGATCATATACATCCCACGCATACTGCTCGTTCCAACGTGGATTGAATCGATCAACCAGGGTCCGAGTTCGGAACCACTTGGGCCCATACTTGGCTACCACATAGGCATCAGTGGTCCCACGAGTACCATCCTTAGTCTTCATGGGCAGCAAATTAGTGGCTCCACGGATCCCAATCTCGAGTGATCCGATGGGTGGCTTGGATAGATGCTTCGAGGCGGCGCGCACATCACTCGCCACATGGGCCGCCTCATCCAACACATGATAACCACCCTCAAGGTAGATTCGAACGTGAATCCGGCCCGCATAAGGGTGGTGGGCCTCATGGCCCTCCAAATTGAACCACCTGGATCTCGGCTCAGACAGATCATCTGACCGTCGATCAACACTCGACATGGGCACCTTTGTCTGGCCCACTGGCTTCCCAGTTGGGACATCCTCCACGCCTATCACAAGGAAGGGCTCGAAGGGCTCGGCTGCGACAAAGACGAGGTCCTCGTTCCAGGTTGGGTTGGACGAACCTGTCAAGCTGATGCTGGTTTTGGATGTCTTGAAGAGCTGGGCTCCAAGTTGAGCCCTCACGTACAGTTCTGGGCCCCGAGCCTTAGGCTCTGTCCCCGAGCCTAGCTGGAGGTCTTGGGTTTGGATGACCGTTAGCCTTAAATACCATAGCTTGGGAGAGAGGTAGGCCTTGGCACGTGTCTCGGCGACCAGCCCACCGGAATCCGACTGCCACGCCTCTTGGAATGCCTCGTCCGCCTGAGTTCCGACCCAGACCGCAAGCATGACGTCATTGCCCTGCGATTTTTCCGGCGCCCCTTCCAACGTGTACCACTGTGGGGCCAAAGGACTGTCAGGTGGCACTCGCTTGGGTACTTCCTGCAGGTCGAACGAAACCGTACCCATACTCGTATCCGTAGTCGTTTCTGTATTCGTATCCGTATCCATATTTTTACTCTGCTCCCATACGGAGACCTCCAAACAGGTGGAGTTGAGGTCTTCCTTGTGGAAGGCAAAAACCTGGTCCCACTCCGAATTCTGTACGGTCCTAGTACATATGTTGTGGGTCCCAATCACCAGCTTCGCGTATACGTAAGGATTTGTATTCGTATCCGTACGCTTCGTCTTGACTACACGAACGAAGAGATACAGCATTCGCTGCACGAGATCATACGACCCGACGGCAAGATCGCCGCTTCCCACTCCGCCACGGAGCGCCCTTTGCGACCGGATCTCCACCGGATTCAGATCGGTGTCTGAGTGAATTTTCGCCAGAGACAGCTTCTTCTCCTTTGATTCTCCACCGTCTGCCGCAATAGGAAGCTTCTCCACCTCCGGCACCGGCGATTGAGCAGCAGCCTCTGGGTTTGGATTTTCCGGTGGCTTTTCCTCTTCTTTAGCAGTAGCCGTCGTCGCCTTTTCCTCTTCCTTCTTCTTCTCCTCTTCCTTTTCTTCTTCTATCTTCTTCTCGTCCTCCTTGTTGTCTCCATCTGCTGATGCCACCGCAGGATCAGATTTCGCCTCCGGACCTGCAGCAGCAGCGGCATCAGGAGCTGCCAGTGGGGGATTCTCGTTGACATAGTAGACCTTCAAGCCCATCTCGCCTTTGATCTGAGAAAAGACGCTCCTTTTTTCGAGAGGGTAGTAGATGAGTGATTCAGAGCCGGTCTCCGAGAAAGTGCTTCCAGAGATCTTGACTTTTCCAAGGAAAGTGCTGCGCTTTCCGGTTTTCTTGTCGTTGTAGACGTTCAACTCTAGGGTTTCGGAGGCCATGGAATCGGGATCATGGACGATGAATTCCAGCTTCTCGTCCCACTGCGGATTGAGATCGCGGAATTTGGTTTTGGTCCTCCGCCGCTGCCCGTCGAAATCAACGAGCACGTAGGCGCTGGCCGTTCCCTGCCCGTCCTTCGGCATCAGATTCTTCGCATTGCATACCTCCACAAACAGCTTCCTCCCACCGTTGCCGTTGCCGCTGCTCTCCCCCATCCCCTCCTTCACTTCAGAATTTCACTACTTCCGGCGGATATTTCCAGATCAGATTTATTTTTTCTTGATACTGAGAGAAAAGTCAATGATAATATGATTTGGCTTTCTTTTCCTTGAAATGGAAACAAGACTTTAGAGGTTTATGAGAAAATTGGGATTTTGTTTCTTCTTTTCTTTGTTTTGAAAGTGTTTCGTTTGGGACAGGGAAGTGGGAGACCAACGGCTTTAAAATTTAAAACGAGAGCTGTTTTGTGCCACGTCAGACGTACCACGAGAGATTCGTACTGTCCACGTGAGAAGGAGCGGTGGGTCAGTAGCGGTTGAGCTGACTGTCCGCACTTTGAAAATTGAGAGCTGAGCAACAACTGATCATCGTCTCTGTGGGACCGACTAATTCTGTGGGCCCACTCGCGAGGCCCATTCTATTGCAGTAAGACAAGTCCAATCCCAGACTCTCAGTTCATAATTCAATTTTACTTTTATTTTAATCCAATAATATACATACAAAAAAACTATTAAATGTCTCCATAAATTTAAATTATCAAAACTATTAGAATTTTTTATTTTCAATCTTTGATAATGTTCTTCTGATTATCTTTATTATTAGATTAATTATGATATATAAAAATATTATTTTATAATTCAAATTTCAAGAGTTAAAATGATTGAATTAATCTTATTTTTAACAATCTGATAGTTTTATGATAATTTATCTATATATAAGTTTTATTATGAGTTGGATTAATATGTAGCTAAAAGGCTTAGCATGTCAATTTTAAGAAATTAGTTTAATAGTCAATTCCAACTCTTATTTGTAGCAAATCTTCAAATCAAGTCTCTTTCAATATAAAAAGAGTGACTCCCCTTAATTTTGTATTGTCTTAAGAATTAGTCATTTGAGACGCTTTGATTTTAAGAATTTATTTTGGCTAGCTTGTTGTCCTTTATACATGATAATTTTTTTTAACCAAGAAACTCACAAGAGTTAGAGTTAGAGTCAAACACATAAGGATTGGTGTGTTTGAAATATATTTTTAGAATAATATAAATTTATTCAATTTGAAAAGTCATAATTTTTAAGTGTCCAAAAATAACAATAAAGTAATAATAAGTTTTAGATAAACTTTTATTTCATACCTCTATTTTAAATATATATTTTATTTACTTTATATCTATATGTTATTTTAAAAACAATTCCTCTGAAATTTTAACTTAACAATTGGCTATTTATTTATATAATTATTAAATTTCACCTCAACAGCCACTAGTTTATAATTTAAATTGAATGACGGCAACTTCGTTATTTGTACTTATTGCTGCTTTTGCATGGTAATGCATGCATTCCAATTGTTTTCTGTCGTCAGTACTTGTGCAAGTAACCGTTCCTCGAGACACGTCAAATTTCACTCCCCAACGCCCGTTCCACTTAATATAAAGTGGACTTTCGTCTCTCCGAGATTTATGAATAATTAAGGATTAAATATTATATTTTAATTAAATTATCATTATTATGGTCATCTTCCTATTTATCTCGTTATTTAACTCACTCAATCATTTAATTTTCAAATAAGAATATTCACCAATATATTTAAATATACAATATTAACAGGGCCTGTGAGTTCCCTCTGAAATCTCTATGGTCTTAAGCGAAGTGAGTTTTAGAGGCCTCCTATAATTAATATGTCAAAGAGTTTAAGTATGTAGAGCTCGAATATTAATCATCATACGAAGTGTGTCAAGTATCAACTATGTGTCACTATAGTTGACAATGCAAATATTTGCCCATGGTAAACTATATGTTGATGCTTGAGATGGTTAGGCAGACCCTCGGTTCCAAAGTTGAGGTGTTCCAGTAGTTATTGTCTAAGAATAAGTTTATGTTGATGATTATAAAAATTATATAGATGGATAAAATATTGTTAGGATTATTATATTATTAAAAATATACGTTGGTCCTTAACTTTTAAAAAATTAAAATGAATCATTTTTAATAATGAAGAAACACCTCTATACTTTTCTAAGTAAAATCCTTTAAGCACGCAACGTATTACAAGTCATGAGGCTCGAACTTAAGACGTTTGGTTCGTGAGACAAAATCTGTAAGGAAAAAATTAAATAAATCATTGGATAAATATTTTAACTTATTATTTTAATCTAACAATGATGATGCACAAAATGAAAATTATAAATGGGATGATCTAATAGTTTTAATATCATTATTATTTAATTGATAGCATAGAATCATTTCCCTTATATAAATAAACAAAAAATCCACCAAATAAAAGTTAAAAAAAAAAAATTATAAAGAACACGTGGCTAAGAATTCAATTAGAACATTTCCGGTGCTGCGATTCTTTAGTCAAAAATATAAATAAATCAAGTTACATAGGATTTTTAAACTATGCCATGCACACGTGCAAATCCACATGCATTAGGAATCTAATTCAACACTGATTATAAAGATTCCTCTTGATCTATGGCAGACATTGGAAATGTGGACCGTTTCTCTGACCCAAAAATCAGTTTTGTTATTTTTTATATGAAGTTTTTTAATGAGTTGCTGAGTGGATACTTGTACCGGGGGTCGAAATATCTGCCGATACATATCGTATCGGCCGATATATATTGGTTTCGAAGAGCCCTATATCGGCCGATATCTTATCGTATCGGTCGATATATCGGCCGTATCGTATCGGTCGATATAGCGGCCGTACCATATCGGCCGATATCATAATATAGGTTGATATCGGTCGATATTTAAAAAAAAGAGGAGGAGAGAGAAAAATATCGGCCGATATCAATATTTTAACCCCTGACTTGTACTGTTTTACTCTTACATATCCGACACATAGATCCACCGTGTCCCTTCAAAAATATATTTAAATATATGTTTTACTAAAATCTATCTTAATCGTATTTTTAAAATGGGTAGGGATCCTCCCATAGGTATTTGGTGCAACTCGATATAAGTTTTAGTATATCGCCAATTTTATTCTTCGTATGAATAGTAAAATTTCAATGAGTCGATTGACTGGTCATGTAAATTTCTAATAGCCGATTTTACTGTTCATATGAATTTCGACTAGCCGATTTTACTGTTTATGTTTATACGAAAGATTGTTAAACTGATTTTACTGTTCATATGAAGGATAAAATTGACAATACACTAGAATCTGTGTTTGGTTACATATATTTTCGGGAGAGGATCGCCACCCTTTTAAAATTCTTTAAAATTTTATGTTAAATTAATTTTTAAATTTCATAATTTTCAAAAACTTAATTTGATTGATTTAACTAAGATAGTTTTAGTTGAACCACATATTTAAAAAAAAATTAATGAAATTATTACCGTTCTGTTTTATAGAATTTATACTTAAATGTGCAAGTTAATATAACCTACACCGCCATAAAAGTGATCATACTTTAAAAAAAAATGTTTGTCTGCATCTCTAACATACTAATCTTGTTTTGGCTTTATCTTCTCGTGGCTTGTTAAAGAGAGACAGTGCCACTTGCATTTCTGTACAATTTGAACGTTGCTTTGTTCTTGTGCTCTTTTAAAGGCCTATTAAAGTCGGTAAGGTAAAAAAGTAAAATGATGAAAGAAAGGAAACTTTCCAATTTTAATGAATAAAGCTATTGCCAAATTTGAAGCTGACTTAGGGGTCTAAATATAATAATTAACATCCATGGTGGCTTCAAGCATGTATCGTGTGCAATAGTTACGGTCCAGGTTGATTCCATTTGAATTTCGATTAAGATTAATTATAGGTAATAATCATTTTTATTAATCTAATTTAAATTTCTATCCCTTACTTGATTCTACTCAATTCAAGTTACATTTTATTCAATTCGATGTGGCTCGGTCTAATCTGATCTAAATTTCTAATTTTTTTTTTTTTTTAGATCATTAGGGTATAAAAACATTATAGTGGGTGACTGGGTGATAATAAGCAAATATTAGTATGTTTTTTTCCTCTTCTTGTCCTGTGTTGAGGTTCTTTCTATTCTGTATTATTAGAAGTTCAACTTAAATGAATTTAGTTGAATGTTGTAGATATACTTTTATGTATTATAAATAGTAATTAGCATATACTTTTATTATCATGAAATCTAAAATCTCATTTATTTATATTACTTTTACGAGTTTTATCTCACCATTCAACCACATCATATATTATGTAATTAGTTACTTTATTATTTATTAATGTTTTTCTTTGACCATTTCTTCCATATTTTCAATAATTTACTCCTCCTCTTAAAATGTACAACTTCTAACCTCTCAATCAAGGTTAAAAAAATGGTATCGGCCGAGATATCAATCGATATCTCGTTATCAGTCAATAAATTTCTTCTTTTTTTTTTTTTATAAAAAATGAATGATATTGTGATATTGGCCGATATGATGTAGCCTAGATATCGGCATATCGACCAATATGATAAGATTTCAAAATCATTTCATATTGTTGTATTGGCCGATATTCGGACCCCTGCTCTCAATATTTTATATACTATGACTAACTTTAATATTCTATTTACATGCACAAACTACTTCAAATAAATCTTTTGCAATTTGTTATTTATTATAGCTAATTTTTAAATTATCTTTGATGTCGTCATTTTAACTTCATCTTTTAAAATTAATTCACTTATCTACGAAGAATGCACATTTCAGTCACTATAATTTTGCCTATTTTTTCATTGTCCAATATTCTGATTATAAAACATTGTGGGTACAATGACAATTTTATAAAATCATGTTTAAATAATACATAAAATTCTTCTTTCACATAAAACTCTATTACCTCATTTATATTTTTCCTGCTTTGCTCTCATCTTTTTAACCACTAAATCCAATCATACGTATGAGATTCCATCATAAATCTCAAATATTTAAACTTTAATCAATTTATATCTTTTATCTTTTGTTTCAATAAAACCATACTCCATACATTCTATTTTAATTCTAATATTCTTTATTATTTATCTTATTTTTTAAAATATCAATTTACCGTTATATTATACACCAAATTAAATCATAAACCTTTTTCTTTCCATTTTTTGGCATTTCATGCAAATAGAATGTACTGATAATTTCAAAAAAAATAGCACAAAAGTGAACCTAGCTTTCGGCCATTTGGGCCCCATATGCTGAACATATGAACAAGTATATTACCATGATACATAAAATAAATCCAAGCCATGACCCAGAAAAAAAGAGTTGAAAGTTGCTATGAATCCTTAGACTTTTGATGCACATAAGGGTTCAAAATGGCCGAGATCATGGATCCACCATTTTCCGGTGCCGAGAAATCTCAGACGTAAAAAAAACTCGAGTATTTTGGGTGTTTTTCTCACAAGAAATAACATATAGAAACAACAAATCAATACAGAGGGTCCCCGAATTTCCTTTGCACCTCTTGTAAGTCCACATGGGTAAAGTTTAATTAAATATTATCATTGAATAGGTTTGAAAAATAGTTTTAAAATGATTTTTTCTATAAAAATTGTAGTCTATTATATTTAAAAATTTATGATTTTTCAAAAGTTCAAATATTATAGTGAAAATGGAGTTAATTTTGAATAAATTTTTAATTTAATAGCGAGATCAACTTAAAATTGATTCAAATTTAATACAGATATATTTGGATTTTCTTTGGCACTACACTGGGCCTTCAAAATTGTTTAGAGACAACAGCTAATTCTTTCGAAAACTGCATATCTATAGCAAATAGATAAAAATAAAACTAAGAAAATAATCTAGAATTTGAAGCTTCATCTCATGGGAGACGATTCAAAAGCTAAAAAAATAAAATAAATTGGAACGTGTAGATCTTATTCTAAAACAATACTTGAGAGTAAATTATCTTTAAATATATCTGAGTTATACTACGATAAATGTTTAAAATTGCATTTATTTCTTAATTTTATCGAGCATTATTGCAGTCATTTGCATTTTGTTTATGTATTTTACACATAAATTTGAGTTTTAAATTTTCAATCTCATTACATGTATTTTTGTTTCAAAAATTAAAATTAACCAATTTAATAAATTCGAGTCAATTAATCACAGCCAAACAATCGAATTGCAGCAACTGCCTTTCTTTTTCTCTGCATCTCACCGGGGAGTCCTTGCTTCTTTAATTTAATTCTATCATTTGTAAGGATTTGATTCCATATGTTTGTCTTAGCACAATCTCACTAGCAACTTGCAATTTGAAAAAAAAAAAAAAAATACATGTTATGTTTGGAATTAAGAAATAGTCTTGCATATGTTTATCACTTTTTTTTTTTTTTTGGCAATTTTTGTAGTGTTTTTTTGCATTTCTAAAATTATTTCAGACGAGTAGGATTTTTTTTATAATATTTACTAATTATGTGTTGTATGAGAAATGGATTCTTTTATATGAAAACTTAATTGCTTAATTAATCTAATTTTATTTTTTATAGAGAATAAATGCCAATATTTATAGTTTTAAAAATGTTTGATTTCAAATATGAGTTCTTAAGGGGATTTGAGTTTGGGTGGTATATTTAATTATTTATTAATTTGAGTTTGAATCTTAAACGGTTAAATGAATGCATATTTAGATCCTATCTAAATCCAACCTAAGTACAACCCATTTACAACCCTTAGATGAGATTTGCTGTGATATAAAAGAGACTATATAAATAAGGGTATATAAATTTTAAATTTGTTAAAATTCAAAAACCTATATTCTTCATAAATTAAATAATGAAAATTGCATTATTGGAATGATAAATGACTCCTAAAACTCCACATATAACATATGCATAGCAACCTTTCCAATACACTTAATTATTCGAATCTAATAATTCATTTAATAAGAACTCTTGTGAAAAAAGTCTCATTAACCTATTGAAAAAAAAATATTATGTGATACCCCTCCCCTCCTCTAGAGTCCCACATCGGTGGGAAACAAGAAGAAGGGTGGGTTTATATTAAGTCCCTATGTGTGTAACTCAAGTGGGAGGTTTTTTTGGGCTGGGCCATATGGGCCCGGGCCTAAATGCAAAACTGTGCGGATTTGAACTGGTGCAAGGCCCAAAACGGACAATATCTTACTGAGTTAAACCCTAAGCCCTATTGTCGGGTCGGGTCGTTACATATTATTAACCTAGCTCATTATAAAAAGTTTCTAATCCATTTTGTGTCACTTGATGACACTCTCATGAGCAGGAGTTTAAAATTTGATATTCACCGTGAATTTTCTCTTTTTTTTTTTTAAATTAAAATAATCGATATCGAACGATATCCTCAATATATATTAAATATCGCTTAATATTAAGTAAATACAGCTGACACGTATCGTATGGATTGATATTTATTTATCTGTTCACGAGTCCAAATCAAACCCTGGCTGAGAGTTGTGAAGTCCTGAACTCACCATTTAATGATGGGTTTGAACTTTGAACCCATGCAACAACTTATTAGACCGGGCTCGGGCTAAAATTTTTGGCCTGCGGAGCTAGCGGCTTGTTTAAATATAGAAAGTAAAGGATTGAAGTTCGAGGATATATTCGACTGTTCGTCTTCGAGGGTTTAGACCTCCGTCTGAAGTCTGAACTCTTAAACCCCCAAAACAGTAAGAACGAAGAGAGAGAGAGAGAGAGATCCTAAAGCGGAGGAAGAGGAAAGGGAGCTTCAAAGCCATGTCTCTTCCGCTCGGGAAGGTTACCATACTCCTCGGAGCAGGTCTTTCTTCTTTTCCTCCTTTTTTTGTCTTTTTTTTTTTCTGGAGTTTGGGTTAATCGTAAACCTAATTTACATACTTGAGTTGTCTGTATTTCAGTGGAGATCTGTTGAAATGTCAGAACAGAATAATCGGTGGAAATTTATTATTTGATTTTATTTTTGTTGATTTTCCTCAAATATTATCTATTCTGCTCATACCTCTCTTGAGTTCTCTGAAGCAGTCTCGTGGTTATATCCAATCACTCACAAACTTTTTAGTCCCACTTTCTTTTCACTCATCTCTATATTTTGATGAATGCATCATCCCTTTTTTTTTTTCGTTTTGGAAAATTGAGTTACTCATGAACCTAATCTGTATACTTAAATTGTTGATTCAGTGGGAATTTGTTGAAAGATTAGAACTGAATGATGAATTTGATTTTTTATTTATTTATCTATATTTTTTGTTACTTTTCCTCGAAAATTGTCCAATCATTCACTAGATCTTATTAATCCCACTTTCCTTTCTTCTCTATATTTCGATCACTGCAATTTGTCTTTCCCCCTATTTTTGGGAATTCTGGTTATTAATGAACACAAGTTACATAGTTAAATTTTTTCTTCATTCAAAATCTGGTGAAAGGTTAGGACTGAATGATCAGAGGATTTTTTTATTTTTTATTTTTGACGTGACAGCCACTGTGGGGCTCATGTAGATGAGATTAGTGGCTTTGATGCAGATGATGATTCACTATGGGGCCGATGATTCCAGTTATCTGGATAATTCTCACAGATATTGTTATCAGGATATTATCTGCATGATCTATTTCATCCTTCAAATTTGAAGCATGAGCTTTATTTGAACAAAAATATTTGGATGTACTGATGCACATAATGAAGAATTTGTAAGTATCATAAAATGAAAATTTTGTTCACATTGCTCTAGGTGGGATAATCCATAACATACTAAAGTTAGTACATCGTTCGATGGGTGAAAAAGCCATCAAATCTGTATCAAGAGTTGCTCATGTCATAGTTGTACTTTGGTTCAAAGCTGTTTTTTCTTTAATATTTACACACACACTCACACACGGAATTGAAGCTGTTTTTCTTGCTTTGTAGGGGTCAAGGATTCAATTTCTCTTTTTTCAGACTAGAAAGATTACGATTTTATTGACTACTCAGTCCAAGTGATTTTGAAAAAGTACAAATTTTGCCAATTTCGATTACAAAATGATGGCTACAAATTTTGCCCTACAGTTTTTTAATTTTTTCCATTTTTGGAGAAATGATTAATATTGAAGTCTTAAAGATATAATTTCAAAAATGTTTTGAAGATAAAATACATTGATTGGTACAGCAAAGTGATGGATGTTTTATAACAACGGTTCTGTATATCTGTCTTCCAGGAATATTAGGGTCTCTGCTTGCACAGGAAGGGCGCATGCCAAAATTCTCTGACCTTTTCTCTGGAGCTTTCAAGGTATGCATTTTGCCTTCATCTATAGAGGAGTTGTATTTTGATGCTTGAATTAATTTTTTTCTTTTGGAGAGGGGAGGGGGTGCTGCATTATCTTGTCTTTGTTTTAAGATCTAATGTGATGAACTTGCTATTATAAAATTACTAGTAGGGGCCAATTATGATGTCCATGGTGATATGAGATGTGAGATGTGAAAGACATTTTAAGAATGAATACAAGTATGTGAGTGTGTTTTAAATGAAGATAAATAGAAAATAGAAAATACTCCTATTGATGTATAGTTAAGTCGTTTTTTGTCTAGGGATCTTTGGCATACATTCTTTTTCTAAAATCTTTCCAAGGTAGGAATGTTTGTGTCAGTATTCTTTGATATCACCACCACCACCATCAATGCCTTTGTCACCACCCAATCCCATCTTAGGGTTGTAGTGGTTTGGGTTTGGCTTTGATGAATGTTCCAACTTTTTTTTTTTGGGACCCTAAGAACTAACTCAATCTGTTGCATAACTGGGTTCCATTTGGGGTCAACACCTTTATTAAAGGGGTCAATATACTGAACCTGAAAACTGTTTTTCCGAGTTGAGCTGCCAAGTTAGTTTGTAAGTTGTCAGGTTGGATTGGAGTGGTTTGGATCTTATAAAATCCCAATCTGAACTCAACCTATTTATTAACCGACTTTTGGTTTGGTCAATCTGTTTATTAAATGGATCGAGATTGTTTCTATCGATCGATCAACCATATTGTAATTGAATAATTTGCTTAGAATATCTTTCTCCAGTACTTTTCATCTTTGTCATTTTTTTATTGGTGGTTGCTTACTTTCTTATATAATAATCCAGATATTTTTCATTCTGTAATCAATTTCCCTTCATGTCAGATTGTCTTCAAGCAAATTCAGCGGGACGATTCCCAGCCAACTGGAAAGCCAAAAAACAACTCAAACTTGTTGGCTCAGGTTTTGTTGTCTTGTCTTGTTTTGGATTTTCCATTTCTATTTTTTTTTATCATGTATCTTTATCTCAGAAACTAAAATTTTGTAGTCATGGGTTATGAATAGCCCTTCACTAACAAAAAGGAAAACCGCTCAAGAGGACTCCTCTAGAAAAGGAGAATTGCAATGAAAACTTTTGTCCAGTTTGTTTGTCTATGTCTAGTTTATATACCAAAGAAAGAGTTTGCATATAAAGATGAAAAGTGCCATGCTCTATACATTGGTCATGGCATCTGTGAAATCATTCAATTCTTGCTTATTATTTTTTAAGTCAAATTTGTCTATATGTTCATATGCCAAGTTGCCAACCTGCCAACTGCTCAATGATATATATATAGAAGTACAAATGTGGAAGTCAAATTTTTGAAAATTACTGCCAGTCAACTGACTCAAATCCTCCTAAGAAGGGAATCGTCCAATCACACACACAGACACACACAGTTAAAGCCAGCAAGATAATTGTGTTTCAAGTATGGCACCTTCTGATTGCAGAGTTGTTGCTCTGCGTTTTGGCATTTTATTCTCAAGCGAACAAGTGGATGGTTAAAGCCCAACAAGATAATTATGTGTTTCAAGCTCTATACCTGATTGCTAGATTTGTTGATCTGTGATTTGCCATTTCATTCTTAAGCTAACAATCAGATGATGATAATATACACCATCCCCCACACCTCCCTCCCTGCCTAAAGTAAAAGGAATTGTCATTGTTAGTCATACAACTGAAAACTTTTTGGCCTTGTATTCTCTATATTTTGTACTGCATTATGATGCAAAACCATGCATAGAGGCTTGTCATGTTGTGGACATGGTACACCATGGATGGAGAGGAGATGTTTAGGTTTTTTGGTGATGAGGGGTGATGAGGGCTTTTGAAAACCCTAGACAGAGGTTGAAGACCTCACCTTTGAAATAAGAGAAGCTATCTTCTCAAAAATGCTTTGAGACTTGAGACAACTCTTTCAAGCCCAATCTTAATTTTTTTGGCTAGCCAAGGAAAAGCATACCAATGTAACATTATGCTATTGGCTAAACAATTTTTTATAAGGGGCCATGTGTCTATGTTCAGGCATCGTAGATATTGCATAGTGCATGACATATTTGCAGTGATAATCTTGTCGAGCTTCTCTTTAGAGTGCTGTAGAGAAGGATATGTTTTCATGGTTTAGCACTAGGATTTAATTATTTTAATTCCTGATTGCTACTTGATGCTCATCTACCATTCATTATTGTCCCAGAAGGGGAGATTCATAGTTTTCAAGCTTCTAATCCATGTAATTTGCCCATTATTCTTTTACTTCCTTCTTGTCCTCTAGGCAAATTTTTCTTGGAGAAATCATTGAAGATTGTGAACTATTTTATAATATTAACATAGTGCCTGCTATCATGCATATTGGATAGTAGGTGGGTAAAGTTGTGTTTGTTAGCATTAACCAACAAGCAGATGATCATTGTTTTAAAAAAGCAGACTGGGGCTTCAACCATTGTAGTGGAGAAGTAAGTTTGTGCTAATTTTGATGGTTTAGGTACCCAAGAATGAACCATATGGGCCACTGGTTTTGTTTGAACCTAACCAAGATTTTAAAATATTGAGTACATTCTAATTGCTCGCACACTTCATTTACAAGCATGTTAGTTTATATATTTTTTTTAAATGGAAAATGCTACAAATTTCATTTTGTGAATAGTTTACCATCTTTCACCATTTGAAGACTCTCAATAATGACAACGTTATTGTTAATTTTACAGGTAGATAGCTTACGACAGGAACTGCAGATGCTGGCATCATCCAGATCCGTAACAATTATTACCAAAAGTAAAGCAGGTGGGGGATGTTACATGATATTTATTATTTCTTTACTATGGGATTTGAAAGTTTGTGTTTAATGTGGCCACAAATCTAGGGTGTTCATAGTTCAATGGTTTTATATGTCTTTGATGGGGTTTTTTGGCTTGAAAGTTCAGTTATGCAAAGTACGAGGATGGGTGCAAATTTGGGATGTTTGCTGATTCACAGGGGTAGGTGGGTGTAAAGAGTTTGGATTGATTAGAGGATGTCTCTACATGGAGGTCTCTATTAGGTCTCTGCAAAACATGTGCTGTGTGTATGCATGCTGGATCCCCTGTGCACTCTCTATATGGGGCCCATGTGGGACATGGGGATGGATTTGTTGGACAGATCTGTTCTTGGACACTTGGCCTACAAAAAATAAGCTCAAAGGGATAACTACATATAGTTTTGAAGCCAACAAAGTTTAATGTTGCTGTAGGGCATGAGTTTAATACACCATTGGCTGGAACTTGAACCTGTTGAATTATGTAGGAAACTAATTCATGTGGAATAGAGGTGTGTGATGAAAGAAGAGAGGAGGATGGCATTGTAAATGGGGCCTAGGTAGGCCCTATTGAGCCTGTAGGCATGATTGTTATATGTGTACCAGTACCTAAGGGATCTTGTATTTTACGCATGGGCAAAACTAGAATATGTTTTTCTTTAAGCGCTCGAGGATACAATCTATAGGCAGGATGCCATTTTTTATCAATCCAAATCCTTTGCTGTTACTTTGCCCTCCCTGAATTCAATTCATCATGAGCTGGTGCCTTCTTGCTGATCCTCACTATTGGATTGAATATAAAAATATAACCCAACTCACCATCATTGATGCATTTATTTTTTGGGGTTTTTTTCTGTTTTTGAAAGATAAATTTTAGATATGGGGGTTTGAAACCCAAATTTGGGATTTCAATGATTGAAACCCTGAACGGGCCTTCTCTTGATTCTTTCGATACTCTCAAGAAAGGAAAGATATCACTAATTTCATTAGGATAGTTGGCGAAATCAACTTACCAATGAAATTAGGTGTTCAATCGAATGTCAAAACAAACGTGGAATTGTATTCCGAATGCAATGATTCGTGCAATTAAATGCATATTAGAAATCAATTGCATGCATGGAACTTAAATCTGACACTAATTCGATTTGCCAAATACTGAATATTCTAAGATCCAATTTAGTTGTGGAATTATAATTTAATTACTCATGGGAAATAAAATGCAAGACATGAAATAAAATTCACCATGTAGAAATTTGAACCCAAATAATTAAATATAATTCAAACACAGAAACCAAATTAAATGCAAAGAACCAACCAAAGACTCACCTCACACTTAGGGAGATCTTCAAACAAAGCTTCAAGCTTCAAATTCAATTCAACATAAATTCGGAAATTGAAGGAAAAAACAAGTTTCCTAAATTTTCTTGCGCCGCTTAGTCGATTTGATCGTCTCAGTCGGACTATCCGATGCCTTCTATCAGATATTCGAAGCTTCACTGTTGGAGATCCGATGATCTACCGATGCTCTCGCCGGAGATCCGATGACATCCGATGCTTGCAATGGATTGCTTTTTAGATCCTTTCCTATTTGCACAATCGAACTGCTCTTTGTCGGACGTCCGAGCCTTATCCATTAAAGATCCGATCTTGCCTTCGGAGATTTGATCAAATCTGTTGGAGATCGAAGATTCCCAATTTTCGTACTTTCCAATTCCGTTCTTTCTAGCTTTACTGCTCTTCTTGTCTCTTTGATCTTTTCTTCTTTTTGTTTTTCTTTGCTTTCCATTCTCCTGTGCCATGATCGAACAACAAGTACATGCGTCCTTGCTGGCATTTTGAGTGGGACCAATGTGGGGTCCACATTGCTACTGATGTGGAAGTTGGGTCTTGGAGAGTGAGCTGAGCTTTGGTCCTCTCTTCCCTCTGTCGATCTGGGCATAGATTTGGAGTGCATCCAATCGGGTCGGCTCATCATCGATTGGGTCCGGTTCAGGTTCGATGTCTGCATCAATCATCATCATCGAAGCTTGTGTCCCGACCAAACCCAACTCACTAGTGGCAATTCTTTTCCTTACAACCGAACATGAACTCTTCATGTAAAAATGGGGCTCAGTTTGAGTATCTTGTGCCTGTATAACAAGTGGGTTGGATATGATCAACCTGTTCCATGAATGGGTATTACAAATTTAGGTGAGGTGCATCAATCTGAACCATTAGTCCATTAGTAACCCAACCCTTTCACAAGACTTTTTTATATGTTTATATTATTTTTGCTCTGATAGGGTGGGGCCTGCTTGTTGATGTTTTGTTTAGGAAAAATGAAGGAGTTTCAATTTGAGTAGAGAGAGTTGTAATTGGAGTTCTTAGCTAATTTTGTTTTTGCTCAAACTATGCAGCTTCAAAAGTATTTTTTGATCAATGTTATTTTTCTTTAGGTGCTACCTCTTATGGCTTGCCAATTATTGTTATTGGAGTTGCAGGATATGGTTATATCTGGTGGAAGGTAATTCTTTTATTCCATAAGCATATAATTTCTCATAGCTCACTTATTTTGCCTCCTCTGCTTGATGTAATAATATATAGAAAGGATGAAACAGCATCTGTACTGAACGCTGATCAATGGGAATTTGTGCTGTTAATATACGTCATTTGGAATTCAAAGCATGCATCTACGTGATGATGTAGGATAATTGATGTTCAAAGTGATAATGATTGTTGTGTGCATCATTTTTAAAGACTCTGCAATTTATTTTCTGTTTATATTTTTGATGACTTGATTAAAATTAATTTTGCAACCATCTTTATTTAAAGGCCTCATTTCCCCCCTCTCCTTTTGGTCAGGAAGCTAACAAAATTTAATGTGGAAAAGCTGGTGGGTTGATCCAGAGAGGCTGGTGAAGCCTTCATTATGGGGTCTACCCGGTCCAACTCCTAAAATTTAGGAGAGTGAAGATGGGATGTGGGAGTGTCTCCGGATGAAGTGTGGAGGATTTTCAGCCTTCCTGGATGATTGTTATTATCACGTTAAGGGTGTTTAAAAGGGGTTGTTTTTGGCTTAAAGTGAATGAACATAGCTATCTATTTTAGGTTAAGATTCTCAAATTAGGATGACTTTCAGCCCTTCTGGGTGAAGTGTCTCGTCATGGATGAAGTGTGGATGACTTTCAGCCTTTCTGGATGATTGCAATTATCACGCTAAGGGTTTTTGAAAGGGGTTGTTTTTGGTTCATAGTGAATGATCATAGCTATCTATTTTAGGTTAAGATTCTCAAATTAGGATCAAAGTCATTTGCATCTGATCCATGATGGGACCTCCCCATTCCACACCTAGATTGGCTTTAGAATGCAGGACTCATATTGATCAGTTGGGTGGAGTTGGAATTTTATATGGAACACATCACGTTGCATGGATTCTTTGAAATGTGTGACACACCAATGTCAGACACGTCTTTGCGTTGGATTCTTCAAGTATTTTGTCGCATGATTTTTTGAGATAACAAAGTAATATCAGTTAGTTGTTGTCCTGGCTTGGAATGTGAACTAGGACTAAATCTCTTCTGAAAGGGTTTTTTCTGGCCCGGTAATTGTGGAAGGTGATTAGGTCAATCAACTTACCTTAAATTGGGCAAAATCTGTAGCTTCCATGGAGGTTCTGTGTTGCAGTAAACAGAATCATCAATGGAGATGCTGGATGTCCTTGTGCATGTCTTTGATCTGGCTTCGGATGAGAGTTTAAAGTGGAGCTCTCTTTGGAAACTTGACAGAAGAGTTCTGTGTTTGTAACTCTCAGTATTCTGCCCTTTAAGTCACCTCATTTCGTATTTCCATGGGTGGAGAATTTCATTTCCGGTTGCATGTAGATCATTCAAGGACCCTTTAAGTAGTATAAGGTGGCCCTGTTAATAATATTAGTGGTGGGGCCTATCTGAATATTTTATATTTCCAAGAAAACGTTGTAGCATGGATCTTTTAGGAAAATATTTTCTCTAGTTTTGCGAGGAAAATACAAGTTATCCTGTTTTGGGGGAACTTGACTTCTTGTGGTACGGTTCTCCTCAAAGGGTTCATCTGAACAGTGTGAATTGTACTTCTACTGGAGAACTTGAAATTCTCCCCCATGTACTCCTCATCAACACACCCCTAGGAGGGGGTTTAAATGGGAGGAGACAGATATATGGGTTAAAGCAGCAATAGGTGAACTTGGTATTGGGAACTCCCCAATGGCCTGTCTATCAGTGAACTTAAATCACCTAATTGACATCGTGACGATCACAATTAGATGAGACATTCATAGTCTAAGTAAACTTTTTTGATTGCGTTCTGAACAATAAGATTAGTTATTAAATATTCAATTGAGATTAGTTATTAAGATTTTTTTTGTTCTGTTATTTATTTTCATCTATATTAATAATAAATTTCATTCCCTTCACTTTTCCTTAAAATGTTTTCAGGGTTGGAAGCTTTCTGATATGATGTTTGCAACACGTCGTAGTTTATCTGATGCTTGTGCAACTGTGGGCAAACAGCTTGAGCAAGTTCAATCATCATTGTGGGTAAGTTTTCCAAATTGTCTCTAGAAATTTTGATCATATTTCCTTGCCAATTGTTATGAATAATGTTTCTGTATTTTAATCGTATGTTTTAAATCATTTTTCTAATTCTCTTGTAGCTATAAAATAATATAGTGGGGAATCATTTGAAGCTAGTTCCGTTACCATTTCAAAAAATAAAAAGCATTTGAAACTAGTGTTACTTTATTAACTCAAATAAAGTTGTAAGTTTTGTGGCAAGTTTTGCATTTTGCCTTATATTTCTTGATGGTTTGCAGCATGCCAAGAAGCATTTGTCTTCAAGAATTGAGCTCGTGGATAAGAATCTAGATGAATGTAAGCAGATTACAGCTGATACTAAAGATGAGGTGGGAATTGGTTGGCTTTGTGAAATTTCTTCTCTCTTCTTGGTTTATAAGGATTCCAACTGTATGCAGTTCATTAACATTTGCATTTTTATAGGTTGCACTCTTACGAGGAGATCTTACCGTGGTTGGAGTGGATGTTCAATCTGTTTATCGTGTGGTCCAAAAACTGGTGGCTTTTCTACTCTCTGCATATTAGATATACAAAGGGGGAAAAATCTTGATGTCAAGATATTTATAATATCGCTGATAAAGGGATGTGCATAAAATTGTTGGGTTTTTGCATGCATGGAATCCATGATTTCATCTGGACCCTTGGTTGGATCACCCTAACAATGGATAGTCCATGATCTTAGCCATCCAATATTTGGTCTTCCATTTTAATTGAATGTGAACATGTTCCATACAACACTTAATATTTAAATTCTGACACAATTGGATTTTTTTTAATATAGGGGCACAATCCAATAAACCCATGTGTAGTAGAAAAATCTACACCTCATTTTTTGGACAAATGGTAGGTGTCTATGTCATTTCCATCACATGGGTGCTATCACCTTCTTTTAGGTAACTTTTCAAGTATTTTGTCATTTTTTGTGATGTGAAATGGGGTTTTGACTACATCTGGGTTTATTGGAGTTTTTGCCCCATATACAGCGATGGTCTATCTAAAGTAGGGCCCATTGGAATCAACCATCTAGATCATCAAAACATGATGGCACTTGAAGAATGGCAAGGCCCAAAATTATGCATGTATTTGGCTTCTCGGGTTGGGATCCCATAGTGTCTCATTAATATATGTGTATTTTCATCAGATTTCAATGTTTGTGAAACTTTGATCCTTTACATAAATGGCAGGACTCATTTTGTAAGTTTGTCATTTTCCAGGAAACGAGAATTGGTAGGATTGACGGTAAACAGGTATAGTTATTCATAACCAGAAAGTAATGAGAATTTTTTTTACTGTATAACATGATATTGATATGATTTAGTCTCTCATGGTGTATATATATATATTAAAAAAAACTGTTCCAGGATCTTACCAATCAAGGAGTTCTTCACTTGTGTGAGTTTGTAGAAAATTTGGAGCAACAGCAACAGAGACGTGCAGATAGCATTCAGGCAAATCAAACTAAGCCCATTTATTGTTTTTGTCATTTACTTCCGAATTTTTGTCATTTACTTCCGAACCTGAATCCTTAGAGTTTTAAGAATATTGTTGTGCAGTTGGACCCAAATACTAGGTATGACTATATTGTTGATTTTTTTTGAAGTATCAACAGTTAAATTTCATTAAAACAAGGAGGAGTATAAAGAAGGATTTGAGTATAGGAGATATATACTCAGAGAGAAGAATAAGAACAAAATAAGAAAAAAGCCATACAAAATAAATTCAAAGATACACCAAAGGTCCACCCCAAACTGAAATCTCCAAGGTCCGATACCTCTAAATCCCAAGATTGGCCGGCGGGGAAAAAACCAAGGCAGGTGTTTGGATCTGAATACCAGCTTTCGCCAAAAAGTCTGCAACACAGTTTGCTGAACGAGGCGAATGAGTGCAAGTGATGTTACCCCTATTGCACAAGTTCCAGATGTCCCTAGCAATACCTGCCAGCCTCCACAGAGGGGGGATTTTCTATTACTAGCCCAAGAGATTGCATTAGTTGAGTCACCTTCGATAATAAGAGTACCACCCCTAAACCCAGATCAAACCTGAAGTGCTCTCCTAATTGCTCTCAGTTCAGCCTCATTTGATTCCATTGACCCTACTGATTCAGAAAAGACTGTCAGCATTCTACCCCTATCGTCAAGAAGGACACCACCAATACTTGCCGGCCTTGGTTTTCCCCTAGCTGCTCCATCAACATTGAATTTGTATGAACCTAGGGCAGGCGCTACCCACTTAACCGAACACTTGCTAACTCTACCAGCCCCTAACATACAACCTTCCTAAGACAGGTAAAAGTTCTCTGGATCTAAACCCTGAAATTCTTTAGAAACAGACAACCAACCAATCAATTGCCATTTTGCCCTCTCAAAAACATCTCTAGTTTTTTTTTTTTCTTATTCTCAAAAATCCTCTCATTGCGCTCTCCCAAATTGTCCAAAAGACGGCGAATGGAACCATCTTCCAAGCCACTCTACATCTACCTCTAAAGGGATTCTCCAACCAAGCCATCATTAGATCCTCCACACCACTACCAAAGACCCACGAGCATCCAAACAAGTCCAGGAACAAGTACCACACAACCCACGTGAAGCGACACCTACAAAACAAATGATCCACATACTCATCTTCTATTTCACACAATGTGGAAACTGTCGAGGCTACTTCTGGGATAACATGTCTTCTCTTAAGAATATGCCTCACAAGGATCCTTTTTCTCAAAGCCGTCCACATGAAGAATTAGATTCTAGGGGGAATCTTGTTGTTTCAAGCCAGATTGCATGTAGGAGTTGTGACTGAGTTAGTTACATAAGCAGATCGCAAGATTGATTTCACTGAAAAGGACCCAGACGACTCCAAAGACCAAATCCACTTATCCTCCTCCTCCTCCACCCACAACCTATTATCACTAATGATTTCAATCAATGCTTGGTGGGAAGCAACCTCAAAATCCCGCAAGGTCCTTCTAAAGGAAATTAACCACTGTGGTGAACCATTGACCTCTCTATAATGATCACTTATCAGAGCTTTGCGATTTAGAGCCACCCTAAATAGGTTGGAAAGACTACCATTAATGGACTCTTCCCCACCCAGATATCTTTCAAGAACATCACTCTCAATCCATTACCAACCTGTAGTCTAATCCCTCTTAGAAACGTTTACCCGATCTTTCCTTCTCCGTTTCCAATCCTCATTAGGGATTTCAGAACTGATGAACCATCCCTAGCAGCTCTACTACCTAACCTCCACTCCCCAGGGACGTCCACGCCATATCTTGTTGTTAAAAACTTTCTCCATTGGGCCTCATTCTCCAATGCGAATCTCCACAACTATTTACTCAGGAGGGCATGAAGGATTATAAATATTATTGTGCATTGAGTGCAAGAGGAAAAAAGGAACTACAATATGCAGGATACTTTTTGGTGCCTTTTCAACGACAACCCTATGACCATCATGTTTCAGGTCCTACTAAAAGATAATGGAAGTTAATCGTCTCATTTGTTCTCTTTTCTAACGACACCAATGTACAAATAAATATTAGTTTTGGTTTAACTAAATGATTTTCTGCCCACTGTTTTCATTATACTTGAAGCCCTTTTGGATGCACTACCTACTCATTTGCAATTACTTTGTAAAGAGCAAATGGTTACATTACTATCAGTTTGAACGAATGTTGACTAAATCTGCAAGCTTCTAGTCATGAAAACTAGGGATTGCCAGATGCAATATATTATTCTTTCCTCTTTACTGATCTGAGTTTGTACAATTGAGTTCAATGCATACCCAAAAGTCGGCCCTGGATTAATTTGAATAACCAAGAATCCTCTGAGCAATTTTACTGTTACTCATTTATTATTAGAATTTAGATGTGTTCAGCTACATCTATATGACCTACCTACCTGTGGTTACTCACATGCTAATGGAGCACATATAAACCAGATCTGTGCCATCCATTTGTTGGTCTCTTCATTCACGTGCTTGTCCCATGGGCCAGTCCTCTTATTAGGCAGGCCATTGTGGATGGCGAATTTGACTGGCTAGAAATGGTATACCAGGACTCAATTTTACAGGAAATATTATTAAGATGGATTTGTGTGGGTGCATAGGTTCAGTAGAGCTTGCATTCAGATCATTCAAGATTTTTTGAATGGGGAATAGCTTATCTGTTCAAGTTCACTAACCACATTTTTCCCTGCAGGCGTCGCCGTCCAGTTCTTCGAGGCCAGCCATTGAATTCCCTAAAACGAAGTCTGCATCTAGGGTATGTCACCAGGATAAGATTCTCTATTTCTCTTGATTGTCAGTCATGACTCTTCCTTTTCTTACTTGTTTCTCATGAACACCATGACAGACGGAATCTTTGCCACCCACTATTCTAGCACTGGAGCCATCCTCTCCAACTTTTTCTAATGAACCAGCTAAGGTGCGCTAGTTCTATATACTGTCAAAGTGAAATTCAATTTAAATGGGTAGCACAGACCTTTCCAATAGATCCATCACCATCATGATTGGTGTGCCCTGCCCTCGGGACATATGGAGTTTAAACCTCTCCTATGGTCTAGTTCATTTGGAATGTAGGATTAATGACTGAAGTTTTCTCAATGTTAGCATATTGAAAGATGTACAATATAGAGATAAGCAACTGTGAATGCAGGTTTGAGTGTTTCCTATTTCCTATTTCTACTTCATGTCACATGTAATTTGTTTTTGTTCCTGCAGTCTTTACATCCTATACATACTGCAAGCTCAGCTTCAGGTTTAAAGGTGAGCATAATTCTTGTAAATTTATTCAGTTTCACATTTCCATGAACTGCTGCTATTCTTGACTGGACGACTTATTGCAGGAGTTAGAAGGAATTTCAAGTGCTATTGAGGCAATGGACCCTGAAGTTCCAAATGGAAGTTTAGCAGCACCGAGCGGTTCTTCAAGTTCGGGTTTGTTTGGGTGGAAGTTTCCTGGTTTAAATGCATCTTTCTTAACGAGAACTCACAGTGCCACACTCAATTTCAAGTATTAAAACTAAGCTGCATGCGTTGCCAAATTCTTGCTAGTTATGTAGACAGTTTATTTAAGCCATTTTTTTCCTATGCAAGTTTTGCAGATCAGCGTATGTATTATATGCACTGAATTGCTTATTTATACATGAAATTAGAAATGAGAAAAATTAAGAAGGATAGGAGTGCCTGTCTTTGACCTTATCTTTGATTGCGCATGTATGAAATAGAATGAACCTAATTGCACTTCCAAAAGTTTACTATGGTGATAATTTTCGTGTTAGAGGCTCGACTTTTGATCAATACACACCCATGGATGACCATTTCCCAACTTGGGTCATCTAGCATCCCAATTTGACAGCCATCTAACTGACAACGTGATGGATTGAAATGCCAAAACAATATTTTAATATACCTGTTTGATCTTTGTGGCCCTAAAATCAAGGATAGGATGTCCTGGTTTGAGTGATATTTGGTCATCTTGCTGTCCTCAAGGTCCTTTTATCACCTATGATTAAATCTTACCTTTATTTAATCAATCAGGTTTTTTCCCATTGTAAACAGAGCACGTAGTGTATTTTAGTTGTAAACATCTTTTTGCAGGCCCACTGTCAGATAGCTGGGGTTGTCTGGTGTGGTTATGAGAAGAGCATCTCAGTCACAAACGGGTCCAAGTTGTGCAGAATATTTTCCCCACTGAGTTGCTGATAGTTTTTTTATGTGAAAATGAGGAATCTTACGGAAGTATGGAATTCTCATTTAACTCTGTCTGGCAGTTTCCATTTTTTGAAAAAGAAAAGGCAACGAGAACTATAGACTATCTTTACCTTCTTGTCTAGCAATGCAGAGTATGAGGAATTATGTATCAGAATCCTTTCTTCCCAATCTGGATATATCAACAAAGGAAGTTCAAAAGGGGATCAAAATGGGCTTTAGTGTGGGAAAGTAGGAAAAAAAAATCGGGCTCATGTTGCAAACTGGTGAGATGAGGATGAGAAAACCTTCTCTGTGAATTTGATGAACAGTTTAGTTCCATTTGTTCAAAGTCCAGGCCCAACTGGCCTCTTTTGAAAGCCCATTAATCCAATCATGGCCTACATCATCGATGGTTCAGATTGTTTCTTGACAGAAAAGGAGAGATAATCAAGTTGGAAAATATATTTAAAGCCAATTCACTTATTTATCCAAAAATAAAATAAAATAAAGAGATGGCTCCGTGAGAAGGGCCAAGAAAAGTCCATAACAGCAACATCCAGTAAATATTATCTTCATTGTTCATTCAAACGATACCTGAGAAACAAATTTCAGCTGAAAACAAAAAATTCAACCCAAGGGGGTGATGTGCAAATTTTATAAAATATTGGGCTTTATAGGAAATTATCACCATCCAACAGGGCCAGATTTTCAGGCTTTCAGGCAAAAATGATTTATTTTGTAAAATATGTGATCGAAATGTGCCTAAATGGCAAAAATGTTTGCTGAAAATTTATTTTCGGCCCATTAAGGACCCGATAATATTGTATATCGACAACATTTAAAACTCTGTACAATATATATCGTCAGCAAACAAAATCCAAAAATACTATCAAAGTAACCACAAATCAAGTTCATTCAAAGACGAAGTGTGAAGATAAAACATGAATTCAGTTCAGTTCATTAGAGGGAGAGAGATTCTTATTCATGTTGGGACCAACTTCTCATCATCATCTGCTCTATCAAGTATTATACTCCATGAAATAATACCCAACGCAAATGTAATGAGAACAAGAGCAAGCCAAGCCATCCTAACCGTCCATCTCTCGCCATCTCCACATCCAGCAACATCACCGCCGCCGCCGCCGCCGCCGCCGCCGCCCTTCTCCACACTCGACACCTCTCTCTCCACTGTCTCCACACAAAAACCTGAACAAGAACCATTCCTGCTCCCGTGATCACCATCCGAAGGATAAGAACAATAACTAGGAGACTGCATTCCACTCGGTTGAATCAAAACTGAAGAACATCCATTGCATATCTCCTCCTTCCCAAGCAAACCCAATTCACTTGCATCCTCCAATTCTTCAAACAGCTGCCTTCCTTTCAAGTTACCACCCTCAGTTTCTCTTTGCGACTCTTTGATGACCTCTTCACCTGAAGGGAATGGGTTTTGTTGGAGCAATGCATTGAAGAGTTGGAGGCATTCGGGGGTGGTTCTCGGGTTGGTGGCCGGCCGTCGCCGGTGGGAGTTGTGGTGGGGATTGGATCTTTTCAAGAAAACCCAGTCTCTTTGGAGGTGTTTGTATTTCTTTTGGTGGTGTTCATGTTCTTGGGATTTTGTCATGGTTTTGTGTTTTGGTGGAAGGAGTTGGGTGGAGAGAGGTGATTTGAAATTGGATTGTTAGCAAGAGGAGCAGATAGTGGGGAAAAAAAAATAACCACCCACGTCCGGATTTAATTTTGTTTTGTTTTGTTTTGTTTTTGTATTTGAGATTAGAAAAGATGTTTTTGTTGATTTTTGTTCAGGCCCTCTTCATTTGATGCATGGAAATGAGTTCTTATAAAGCCTGGATTTCTGGGGTGACCTGACTCAACCTAACTTGGGCCCCTAATTATGATCGTTTATATCCAACTACAAGTTAGGTTCAGATTAATATGGCCAGTTTGACTTGCAATTATGCTACATTTCATTTAATTAAAATCTGTGGCCTGAACATTCTACCAATAAGACATGGACCTGTATGGGCCTATTTATATATAGGAAACTGTAAAAATCTCTGAGGCTTAGAACTATGAATCGATGAACCCCTAAGCAAATATGGATCTGAGACATGGACTGTAATTTGTTCGACCAAAATGACCATTTAAATGGTGCAGGACTGAGTTTTGGGCCAATTCTTCCATGCAAATATACAATTTATATTCCATTTCTTGGATTTATATGAAGCCCTTGTATGGAGATTCATCCAAATCTTAGAGAACAATGATTAATGATTGATGATTAAAATTGAGAGAAATGAGTCATTGTGCAATTACTTTTTACTGTAAAGCTGGAAGAAACTTGAGAAAAAAAGAAGAAGTTGTTACGGGTTAGGAACTTGGGCCAGTAATTCCAGTTCAACCCTTCAACCATGAGTTAGTAATATAATATTAAAATTCATTTATTAAACAAGTTTGACTCTTTCTTAATCTAACAAAATCTTTGTGATTAACAAAGAGTAGATTATTATTTGTATGTTGTGAACTTTTTACCATTTATTTGATGGTCAATTTTTGAATCCATGCTTGAAATATCGGATTACAATATTGGATAGCACGTTATAACTCAATTCTAAAAATAGAAAAGTTGTGCCCATCTCACTCTACTATATTTCTACTTAATTGTTTATGTTTTCAAATCATGATACTTTCATTATTTCCAACAACATCCAATTATAGTTATAGTACACCTTACTTTTATTATTCTTTTTATAACACAGATATTTTTATTTTCTATTAAAAATGAAATTAATTCCACGTATATATCAAATTACCTACGGGTATTATTTGTCAAATTAATTTAGAAAATAAATCCAAAAACTCTTAGACTAATCTTATTTTAGTACCTTGCCATTCTTAATATTACATCAACTGTACATTAAACATGTTTATATAAAGCAACAGAGTGAAGTTGGGCCCATAGTTAGCACTAATAATGAACTCTTGGCCCTGTGTATTATTTTATATTCTTGGAATTCAAGAGTTGGGCAGCTCTAAGCATGCATTTAGATTTAAATATCCAAGTGATGTGATGATTGATGTTAGATGATAGATTAAATAAATATAATGGATAGTTGGATACTATCAAATTATTTAAAATATAGTGAGAAAGTTTTGCTTGGATGAGAAGGCTTGTCTGTCACACTTTTCTACCCTATTTACTCTACTGCTACAATCATCACTAATGGCTATCTAAGCCCTTGTGAAACCACAGCCACTGAGGGGCAGAAAGGCTAGTTTCTTGGAGAGCAAGGCTTCTCTCTTTTTGGTGAGAGCTAAGTCAATCATACCTTGGCTGTTTCTGTGGATCATTCACATTAGTCACTAGCTCTTATTTTTGCACTTAAGCATAATACTGATGGGATGGCTAGCGACGTTTTATCCACCGGAGACTCTTGTTTGAGAAGGGAATTATCGGGGCAGTGAGCAAGTTTCACATTAGCTTTAAATGAGGAGATTTAAAGATTTATAAAGTACTTCAATCACTTCACTTTGTAGGTTAGTCTTTTGGACTAAATATCCAGTCTTAACAAAATGTTCATAAATTTAAAATTTTCCATCCAATTACAGACAAACAACGGCGTCCGACATTTTAACTAGTATGATTCTTTTATCATGGCCCATTTGGGCTAAGACCCACATCTTGATTGGTGGCTAACACACCTACACATGCATGGCATTAGGCGCATTACCAATTTAGAGTAATCCTTGGGCCTCTGCAGCTAAATACTTTAAAGCCCTTTTACACAAAGGCATGGAGAATAAATAAATGTATTAGATCTCCTCACTTTGTAATCCTTTTTGGTGAGTGAGAAATGCAAGATTCCTAGTTCTCAGTTCTTACAGCCTTTGCCTTTTATTATCGACCCTACAACCTTCTTTCAAGACAACACTTTGTCTGTACCTTTTCCTGTTCATATCACTTCTCAATGTCTTTCCTTTGTTAAAGAACTAATATGTACTTCTTCTTTTGATTTAGTGTCAAATACTACTCAACTTCTAAGTGCAACCCAAGTTTTAAATGTTGTACTAAATTAATATTTTGTTATTTAGTTCTTATTTTCATTTTCCTTACAAATCAAAAAACTATTTTTTTTTTTTTTTTGAAAATATAAGCTGAATTCAGCCCATTTCAGTTGTGGTAGAATTTTGGAAAAAAGCTGATGTTTACCAATTTTCTCATTTTGGTAGAGCCCCAGAGGTCCAGACTAAAAATTTTGGACTCCGGCGGCCAATATTTGAAATTGAGAGTGCATCTTTCAGATTGGTATTCTGGAGTTGGCTTGCAATTGGGCCAGACCTAAACTTCTTGAAACCCAGATTGTTTACCTAGAGCCCGAAAGTCGGCATGGGCACAGTAAAATAGAAAAATCCTCTTCATGCTGAATATGCTTTGCCACCCTGGCCCAACTGTGAAAATAATGGTCTCTGGGCCTGAAGACTGGAACCAGTATCAGATTGGTAAGCCCAAGTCATCTATTTGATCAACTTCCATGTGTTGTTTAATTATGACAATTTTTGGATTTAAATCATTAGGGGACCAACAAATTTCTCCCAGAATCCCCTGCCGAATGGACCAGTCACGTAGTGGGCCTCATTACATGGTCCATTTTTTCCATTTGGTGGACCATTCATCTCCTGCAAATGGGATTCTTAAATACTTACAGAATCGACTTTGACCTGAGTTCAAAATTTTGGTGATATCAAAAAATCTGAATTTTACAATATTTGTGTCTCATCTCCCTAAAATCCTAAATTAGACATGTAAAGTTTGATAGACCGGCTTGTGAATGTTAGAAACAACCAATTGACTGAATTATTTCACCGTGGGCTTTTTGGGCCCATTAGAGGAATGATTATTCTTAAGAATGGGTGGACCCATGTACATGGAAGGTCCCATAGACCGCCATATCAGTTCTTCCAAGGAATTTCATTCCCTATTTAAAATAAGAACACTTGTCTTGTACTTTTTTTATATTATTAATTTTCTATTTTTGGAGTTTGCTATGATCCATGTTTTAGCTTCCAAAAGGGTGTTTGCTTAGTACAATTTAATGATGATTGCCTTCTTTATACAGCCTTTTGTTTCCTTCTTTCCTCCCCTTTCCTTCTTTCCAAGAAGGCACTTCCTATTTGTATTTCCAACTTACAATAATGGAAAGATCTTTTCTATTTTTTAATAATATAATTATATAAAACTATTAATTTTTTATCAATTTTATTGAGCCCAATGATTTACACATGAAATAAAATAAAATAAATTCCTATGAGGAGGCCATGTATTAATAATGCAATACTTTGGACAGGGCAACATGCAACTTTTGACAAATCTAAGGAGATTCTCTGTAGAAATCTTTTAATAGAACAAGGGTTTTCATAAGAGACTTGCTTGTACTTGCATTTGATGTCGAGAGTGACCTCTAAATGGATCTTGAATCCTACATGGTTCGGATTGATGTTAAGAGGATCATACGAACATGGGTACACGAAATTTCACTCTCGTTTAATCATTCAATCGCTTGGTTTTAAATTTTTAAAATTCAAAAAATTCATATTCATCGAAACTTCAAATCCCAAAGTTAAATAATTAAGATGACCATTTGCTGTTGAAATTCTCACACTCTATATCTATGTTCTCATCCATTCAACGGATTCAATTATATACGGTTTATGATTCATTTAGTAAATAGTTTTGCTTAACTCAACTTGAAAGTTCGAGGGCTTGTCTAGTTCCACCTCGTCGTATGATTCAGGTGAAAAAATGTTCCAAATCCCTCTTGGTTCCGCCTTGTTGGTGATTTGGAGTTGAAAAAAAAAAATGTATAGAAATAATTCTACTATTAATTTAATTTAGTGCAAAATGCTTTTAAACATTCAAATATACATGCTAAGAGTATATCCATGTAGGTCCCAATGTGAAGTCCAATATCCATTAAAAGAACATTCATAAAATCAAGTATCATGAAAGAAATCTCACTAGTGCAATTCAACAAAACTTAAACACTCATTTATCATCTAATGAACACTCAAATCACAAGCAAACACACAAATAATCAAAATTTGATCACTATTTTTGTCCTCATATTGATTTTCTATTTTTATAAATTTTTAGACATTTTTCAAATGTTTAAAATACACTTTATTCATACAAAATTTCAGCTCTCAATGATCTCATACTCCATAAAATAACCGGTATCTAACAAAAATATAGTCACACCAAAGTTTCATTTTTTATTTTTAGATATTTTCTATATTTTTCTTAAAAAATTTAAAAATAGAGGAGAGAGAGTCCGTATTGATATTTCTATCATTGATGCATTACATACAATATATATTGTCAATACGCCCATATCAATAATACGGATGAATGAACTTTTTTTTTTTTTATGCCCGACTATTAAAATTATTCACTAATATAATGTAAATCACCATAGAATATAATATAAGATATATTTAGAGCAAAATATTACTCACAGACCTTATGCAACGATCCTCCCTTGTAAAGAAGTTAAACCAGTACTCTTTATTCTTTAATAATCGGTACTTAGGTTGCTAAATGTCAATTAATAATCTTGTTTTGGTAGGCTGCAAAATGTCAATTTGACAAAGTGTTGGTGTAAGTACATAGCATTAAAATTAGAATTTGTTTGGTAGTGGAGCTATAAAAGTTGCTATTAAATACCAAAGGTTACTTGGACTTAGTTTCAAGTTTACATTATTATTTCCCACATCATAATTTGTACTGAATCGCCACATATACACTAAGCTTGGTGTATACGCTTTATTAGCACGTGGGTGAGGGCACTTGTCAATTTATTATGACGTGAATTGCTATATAATATATATGGTTGGGTTTGAATATAGAAGTAGAACTTATCTCCATTCAATTTCATAAACATTTAATATTATTTTACTAAATTATTTTTTTCACAGAAAAATCTAAAATTGATTTATCTTAAAGCAGAAATTTAAAAAAATGATGAAAATAACTTTAAATGAAGAAGTCTAAATGAAAAAATATTAAAATGTACAAATATCTTTTAAATTTAAATAATTTGTTTCTAAATCGTCTTAAAACCTTATATAATACAAAATTCAAACCGAAAAATAATCAAAACAATAATTTTTCAAAATAAAAAATTAAATAAGGTCGATATAATAAGGAAATTTTTTAGCCTTTGAGAGCAGCCGACGTTGCGTGCCGCCCGAGCACTGGGAGGCGTCTTCGCCGGAGAATATCCTCTGCCACAGGTTCGCAGAGACACAGACCACCAACCAATCATTATCAGACGAATATTCGTCCCTGCCGAAGAGATTACGCAGAGATCCAACGGTCCAGAATCCTCAGATCGAACTCCCCTCTGCCCGCCACGTAGCTCGTAATCGTCCAAAACTTTACGGACATGAGTTTATTGCCCCTGCAAAAGTGCAAATCAATGCAGGATGACTTCTTTAGGTGGAAATTACAAAAGAGGACATCATTGTTTGAACTTTCAAGGGCAATTAATGCATTTTTTTTTCCACATTGAAAATCACACTTGAATTACTAAGAAAACTTTTGAAATACATGTTTAATTAATTTTTACCATTAGATTTAAGATACTCAAAATCATAAAATAGAATAACAAACAGGTCCCAAATTAGAAATATATTTATATAAAATATTCGATTTACATCTTTTAGTAAAGTCTCTAAATCAGGGGTCGAAATATCGACCGATCGATACGGCCGATATGTATCGATTTTTTAAGACCGAATAATATCGGCCGATACGATATATACCGACCGTACAAAAATATTATCGGCCGATATGGTTGATATTCGGTCCCGAATATCAGTCAACATATCGGTCGATATGCATAAATATCGGTATTTAAAATTTATTTTATTTTTATTCTTTTTTTAAAAAATCGATACGGTTTTTCACTGTTTTTTAAGATTTTTTGTGAGTTTTATAGTTTTTTCACGATTTTGAATATCAGAGGAAAGAGAAATGTTAATACGAAAGAAAAGAGAAACTTATCAGCTGGGGCGCTTTTTTACCCCTCCTCTAACTATTAGGCCCCATTTTTCCACTATTTATTATCAAATAAAGAAGATATCATGCTAAGAGTTTGACTAATATAACATGTACCACTTTTTGTGTTATGCTGCACCAACATTTTGTCATTTTCTTAATATTGAAAGAAGCTCTCTATAAATTAAAATTTTAATATGGGGTGAGTGAGAGTTTTCAAATAAAATTATAATAAAAAAGGTCATGAACTCTAAATAATTAAATATATTTTGTTAGTGCTAATATAAATATAAATGGTGAAAAGTTTCATCATTTACTTTTATAATCCTCTTTGTATCATATCTTAATTATATAAGACTTAAGACTCATTTAAAAAATAGTCTTGATATCAAATTTTGATACAAGAAGTGGAGTAAAAATTTTGTTCATATTTTCAATTTTTATTTGAATAAAAAAGGTGGATCATGTGAACTACTGAAAAACAATGACTTCTTCCTTCTTTAAAATAACTTTAAATTGATTTGTTATTAGAAGCACTCAAATTTATGAATAAAGCGAACTTCTAGAAAGGAAATATTTTGGAGAAGTGATTTTTGCACCGTGAGTTCATCTTACGGTGCACCAATTTTAATGAAATTGTAATTTTTCCTTTATTTTGCACAATTCATTAATGATTTCCGCCATTAGCAATTCTATAATGTATTTTGAGCAAGTGAAAGTCAATAATAAAAAGAATATTTTACAAAATCCAACTTAATTTAATATGATGCAAAATTGAGCCAGTCCAACATAATTTGATCTCAGGGTCCTACTATCATGACTTAACGCAACTCTAATTAGTTCAATAACTCAACTTTATTTAACCTTAGCCCAACAATTTAATGCATATCTATTTTATTTTATTTTATTTTTTTGTATTTGTGTCTATTTTCAAAATACAAGTATTTAAAATTATATAATATCAGAACGAATTTATATTTAAAATTCTTATTTAAGGTGAGTAAGCATAAATTGAAGCTTACCCAAGTTGCAACCTGTTGTTTGGCGCGTGAGAGGTAAGATGGCGATGGTTGGGTGTAGCATGAGCATCTAATCCACAAGGGAGCACTTACACACACCCGGATTTTCTGCCTCTACACACCCGTTTCTGAAATTTCGGATGAAATTATGATTTTACCCCCCGATTTCCATTCATTCGAATGAATGCCCAGGTCATTTTGGCATTCATTCGAATGAATGATTCATTCAAATGAATCATCAAGTGTATTTTCAATTCATTCGAATGAATGGGCTGAACAGTAACACGGAATACTGCTTAGCCCCATTCATTCGAATGAATGGACGATTCATTCGAATGAATGAGCCTCATTCATTCAAATGACCATTCATTCGAATGAATGAGCCTCATTCATTCAAATGACCCATTCATTCGAATGAATGGGTCATTCGAATGAATGGCTCATTCATTCGAGTTCCGTTCATTCCGTCTTCCGTCATTCGATTCATTCGAATCATTCATTCGAATGATTCGAATGAACCTTCAGTTCAGTACATAATATTTTTTTTTTAAAATTTTAAACTTATTTTTTAAGCATTATGTATTTCTAAAATTTTTCAAATTGAATATCCAGACTAATTACGATAATCTGATAAAAATACTTTAAGACTTCAAGGTCTTTTGACACTCCTAAATATTTAAAACACAGTGTTTTACAAATAAGGGTATCCCTAGGGTGTGCCAAAAATATATTTAGGAGTGTCAAAAGACCTTGAAGTCTTAAAGTATTTTTATTAGGTTATCGTAATTAGTCCGGATATTCAATTTGAGAAATTTTGGAAATACACAGTGCATAAAAAATAATGTGCATAGTGTATTAAATAATAAAATCTCCTAATACACTTTAAAGTTGTTTTTTATGCACTGTGTATTTCCAAAATTTCTCAAATTGAATATCCGGACTAATTACGATAACCTAATAAAAATACTTTAAGACTTCAAGGTCTTTTGACACTCCTAAATATATTTTTGGCACACCCTAGGGATACCCTTATTTGTAAAACACTGTGTTTTAAATATTTAGGAGTGTCAAAAGACGTTGAAGTCTTAAAGTATTTTTATCAGATTATCGTAATTAGTCTAGATATTCAATTTGAAAATTTTTAGAAATACACAATGCTTAAAAAATAAGTTTAAATTTTTTTTTAAAAAAATATTATGTACTGAACTGAAGATTCATTTGAATCATTCGAATGAATGATTCGAATGAATCGAATGACGCTGGAACTTGAATGAATCGAACGACGGAATGAACGAACGTTCTGCTCATTCGAATGAACGATTCATTCGAATGAATGGTCGTTTCATTCGAATGAATGGAAGGAATGGTGACCATTTTTTTACTATTCATTCGAATGAATCATCCATTCATTCGAATGAATGGGACTGAACAGTATTCCGTGTTACTATTCAGCCCATTCATTCGAATGAATTGAAAATACACTTGATGATTCATTCGTTCGAATGAATGCCAAAATGAACTGGGCATTCATTCGAATGAATGGAAACACGGGGGTAAAATCGTAATTTCACCCGAAATTTCAGAAACGGGTGTGTAGAGGCAGAAAATCCGGGTGTGTGTAAGTGCTCCCGTGAAACAATGACCACAGGAAGTATGAGCAAGACAGACAATCATTTGTCTTAATCAAATCTATTTTTGATTAAGAATGATTAAGAAAGGATACATATTTGGAATGAAAAGGCTTAGCATTTGGCAATGTTGGCAATCAACAAGGGTCGAAAATGGACTACTTGCTACATCCTTATCAAAATAAACTAAGGTAAGATGCCTGCATCCCAATTTGCAGCACTGACTTTTGTATAGTAAATTTATCATGTCAAATAAAATATATTATTCAAATTTTTAATATAAAATTTTAATTTGAAAATAATTTTCTAACATCATTTATATGAATAGTAAGAAGGCTCTGATTTGCTTCCAAAAATAATGTATCATATAGCGTCAATAAGAATTTCCTTAATAGTGTTGTTGGCTTTGAAGTAGATAACAATTGTCTACTAATTGCTGCTTAGATGGAAATCTTTAATTTTCTGAAAATTAAATATTTTAATATTGTGATTATTTAATTATAACAACTATTTAAGAAAATCTTTTTTTTTTAACATTTTTTTTTAAATTTACATGTAAAAAATTAAAGAAAACTCAATATAAAACCTGTACGATGATACCGACAATTTTAAAAGTCCAACCATTTACACTGAGTTTTTTTTTTCACCATTTTCAAATTTTTAAGATAAATTACCCTTTTGCCCCTCCTGCATTTTATCCTTTAAACAGTAAAATATTTTTTAAAACTTTAAAGTTATTTTTTAAGCACTGTGTATTTCTAAAATTTCTCAAATTAAATATCCGGACTAATTACGATAATCATAAAAATACTTTGAGATTTCAAGGTCTTTTGACATTCCTAAATGTATTTGTGGCATAGCGATGGGATACCTTTATTTGTAAAACACTGTGTTTTAAGCATTTGGGAGTGTCAAAAGACCTTGAATTCTTAAAGTATTCTTATTATGCTGTCGTAATTAGTCCGGATATTCAATTTGAAAAATTTAAAAAATACACAATGCTTAAAAATAACTTTTTAAATAATAAAATTTCCTTTAAATTTTTAAAATTATTTTTTAAGCACTGTGTATTTTCAAAATTTCTTAAATTAAATATCCGGACTAATTACGATAACTTAATAAAACTACTTTAAGACTTCAAGGTCTTTTGACACTCCTAAATGTGTTTTCAGTACAATTTAGATACCTTTATTTGTAAAATACTATGTTTTAAGCATTTGAGAGTGTCAAACGATCTTGAATTCTTAAAGTATTTTTATCAGTTTATCATAATTAATCTAAATATTCAATTTGAGAAATTTTAAAAGTACACTGCTTAAAAATAACTTTAAAATTTTAAAAAATATTTTATTATTTATAATTTAAAAGAATTTAACTGTAGCATATCAACGAATTCTAGAACGATCGTTGTGATCCTTAAAATGATTCAAGTGTAAGACTTTACAGCCGAATCTTCTAAAGGAGTCGACAAATGAGCTCAAAAATCGTTCAAGGGTAAAATATAGGAAGGGTAAAAAGGTAATTTACTTTAAAAAATTGAAAACTAGTGTGTAAAAAAAATCCTGATATTTAAATTGGCGGCCTTTTAAATACACCAGATTAGGCCATACCCCAGTCCCCACTGTAGGAGCCAAGAGTATGCGACATGTGGAGAAAGGAGAGCAACTCAAATTGTCCAATTAAGATCCGATAGCAACCAGACTCTCTTATTAGACTTTTTCCAAATTATCAGCAACTTCGGGGTGGACCCCACATTACTCAGATATAATGCAATCACTCAAATAGTGGGCCCCACACCATCGGATATGGATTGAAACAAACAGCGACGCGTGTCCTACATTTCAGTCTGGGTCTGATGTAGAAAACTTTGGATTTGGATGTGCACTTGAAGAAAAATATAAATTGATCTTCGATAGAATTGGACGATCCAAATTAGTGGACTAATCTCTATTTTTTATAATCTAACGAATTCATAAAAAAAAAGGGAAGTTTTTTATCTTTAATTTTCATAATAAATTAAGTTAAATTGTGTTGAATAATATACAATTTAAATAAAAAATAAGTAATAGAATAGAACACATGTGTCACATCTCACCTCGGCTATCCTCTTCACTTATTCAAAATTTCAATATTCTAAGAAAAAAAGTTTTGCAAGATTCATTTCTAGGTTTTTTCTTCTTTTGATTTTGTTTTTTAGTGGGAGAAAAGGTGGAATGGGTGAATTAGATTTCCATGGATGTGTTTGGTTCCACGTAAAGGGGAGGGTTTGGTTAAGAGCGATGATGGGTCTATTTTATGGGGGGCGTCGGTCGGTCCAAAGGCTATTTTTGTCATTGGATTTGAAGATCGGAGACATGATAGAGAGGAAGGGTGCAAGTCCTTGATGGCGACCGTCCCTCGTTACTTTGTCCTTTTACCCTTATAATCTCATTCTTTTCTTATAAATACCAATATATCCTTTTTTTAAAAAAAAAAATTGACCAAACCTTCAAAAAAATTATTTTTAATTCTATCTAATATGAAAATTCTTAGCTTCACATCATTTATAAACTATTAAAATTTGAGTGACACATATTTCACACATCCATCCAAGTCCGACTCATTATTAAATATATTAATAAAATATAAATTTATTAGAAAAAGAGGAAAACAAGTGACATGGACCACCTTAAGTGTACAAGGGAACAGTTGAATACAAGAGACTTAATAACAACAAGGCATTGATGGAAATTTAAAATTTTAAAATGTAAATTTTTTAATACATGATAAATACGCTGATCTTACTATCGTCAGGTTACTTATACCTACATATAGGATCGAGTGAGTTTTGAAAAAATTATATTTATAAAAAATCAACTTCATTAAATGACTATAATTATAAGATTGAACTTTACGAAAATGCACTTCTTTCCACGATTAATTTTCAAGGCTTTCAAATTCATGATTATAGTTATTCAATCAATTTTTTTTGTTAGCCATCTTCTCACGGATATTTTATTTAATTAGACATGAATTTTAGAATATTATCCATTTTACCTTTCTACTGCTGTATGAAAACATTAAAAAAAAAAATCAGTGATCCGATTTGATGCTGTGTATGAAAAAACAGTCTCACTTAGATAAATTTCAGTGAGCCGATTTATAATGCAGTGGAAAGGTTAGTGATCCGGTGAGCTGGTCAGTGAGTTAATTTATACTGCAGTGGAAGGGTAAAATGGGCAATACCCTAAATTCCATGTCTGGTTATACAAAACAACTGTGAGAAGAATACTATGTACAAATTAAAATCTTTTAAACGTACTTGGCTCATAGGGGTGAAACTCAGGTCAGGTTTTGGCCTGAGCCCACATGACCCGACTCGAAAATCATACGGGTCGGGTTATGAAAGTCGGGTCAGCTAGTTGGGTTGGGTTAAGAAGTTAGAAATCCGAGTTGAATTCAGGTCGGGTTGGGTTGAGAGATTTTTAAGTTAACCCGATCCGATCCGATCCGATCAAACCTGATTCGACTTGGTAAAAAGTAGGCTAAAGTAAGTTCAAAATGCGGGTCGGGTCGAGTTTCGAGTTTAGTTGGGTTATAATTCGGGTCGGGTCAAAAGTTCGGACCAGATCGGTTCGAGTTCCATATATTAGTAATTTGGGTCGGGTTGGGTTTTAAAAAGCCAGACCCAACCAAGCTCGATTTCAGCCCTACAGGCTCATAATAGCCAAATTTTTGGCTGATATTTGATCTCGGCCGAGATCTCGACGGAGATTTTTCTTTCTCCTCATTTTTTTTTTGTGAAAATCTGGGTGGTTTTTTTTTTTTAAAAAAAAATCATTTACAAAAATAAAAAAGGTTGTTTTTAAAAAAGAAATAAAAAAATATAAATATCTGCCAAAATATCGACCAGGCCCACACCGATATTTGTTTTTTTTAAATAAAAAATAAAAAAGGGCAGATATTCAGCCGAGATTTCGGTCTTATCAGCCGATTTTTTTGATCTCTGACTGATACTATGCGTATCGAAAAAGATTTTGACCCCTGATCAGAGGTGAGGTCCATATAAAAGTCTCATAATCACACTAAAAACACTTTAAAAGGCCTTGTACTTACTACTTAGCACATCCCTGTACATCCTCTCCTAGTGAATGAACATATATGACCATGATTGTAGATGTCATGCTTTTCTTCAAACATTAATGTCACTGGGCCAAGTCATTGTCAACACTTGCATTTGTTCTATGACTTAATAACATCGGTTAAAAATATGGTATTGGACGATATTTTTCTCTCTTATTTTTTAAAGAAAAAATGATAAATATCGATCGATATTTTAATATCAGCCGATATGATACGGTCTATATATCGGCCGATACGTATCATATCAATCGATATTTACTAGTTCCAAAACTATTTCATATTGGTCGATACGATATGTATCCGCTAATGGTCCAATTTCAAAAATTTTAAATTTTTTTTGACATTATTGTAAATTAGCTGAAACATACTTAGTCATAAATATAATGGAACAAAAAGGTTGATATCCCAGTTGAAACTATTTCTCGATTTGTACGCGTTATCTTTGCCCATGGTTACACTAATCTTCTCTGTAGATTTGAAACTCAAGTTGTTGTAATTTTTTCTTAAGTTCTCACTTAATTATTAGTTGGGCCTCTCAAGTCTCCACCACTCATTGGTAGTTGGTTGGGTGGGTTGCAAACTTGCATGAGGCCCATCTATTAAACGAGGGGACCCACTTCTTTTACTCGATGGATTCATTTGGATTCTCCACAAAAAGCCAACCGACCCTGTTTCCATTAATGGGAATCAGGGGACCATATAACTCAGTGGCCTCACGTGGAAGGTGGGGTGGTAACTGGGAAGAAAATTGAATTCAATATGCAATTGGTTAAAAAATAATAATAATTCAAAATTCAAATATCAAGTGTAAAGAAAAAAAAAACCAATTTCTCAAATTAAAAACTTTCCATTATTACAAATGATGATAATCTATTGATACATATGATTATGAATAAATAAAAAAATATATATGAATTTGACTTCCTACGTAGACAAATTAACTTATGTTGCTCTCAACATTGTCAACATGCAGTTTATTTATTTATTTTGTAACCAAACTTGAATATTAAAATATAATATACGCTTCCTACAAGAATAATTGTTGGTTGAAACGGGGCTTCTTTTATAAAATTATTCTCGATTTTTGTTTGGACAATTTTTAAATGAATAAATCAACACATTAGGTAAGTGTTCAAGAATTAGAGGCTTATTTATTTCACTTGACGAATGTTGTACGAAAAATCTTATATAAGAATTATACAATATTCTTAGCTATTGTACTAAAATCATTGTAAAAAACATTCATAGATTTCATAATTTTAGAGAATTGATAAAAATATTAGTGCTTTTGATATTCATAGATTTCATAATTTTAGAGAATTGATAAAAATATTAGTGCTTTTGATAATAAGAGACGCTGAACTTGTTATTTTATTTGTCGGTTTATGATCTTTTAAAAGTTCAAAAAAGTATATTGATGTTCTTTATTATAAATTTTTTGATAATCTTTGTAAATTTTTAATATTAAAATAAAGACATCACAGTGAATAAAATCTGTCTTATTAGAATTTTAAAATAATATTTACAATTCAAAGTCCAAACAACACCTTTTTTAATTAAACCTGTAAATCAATAAACTTATGAATAAAGAAAAAGTAATGAAAAATCATTAAATAATTAGGGCAAGACAGGGACAACAAAGCTTGGATGTGGACATCGTTGTCCCTTACCTCAGGCCAAAGTCTTTACTTGAATGGAATTATATGGCCTGGCCACAAATAGAAGCATAGAAAAAACAAAGTGCAATGCATGCTATTAAAACGTGAAACATTATAACAGGGGTCGGAAAAAAAAGGGTCTTTGCCGATATATCGATTGATATCTTGTTATCGGTCAATATTTTTTTTTCTCTTTAATTTTTTTTATAAAAATAGTCGATATTGTGATATTGACTGATATGATAAGATTTCAAAATCGTATCATATTGACTGATATAATTCTTATCGGCCGATATTCAGACCCTTTCATTATATTACTTACTTTGGTATTTATGGTCAATAGGAGCATCAAATATTATAGTTTTTATTTTTTAACAAGGTGAATGGTATTACTTTGTGCACTTAGAGTCACAGAATAAAATAGTACTAGACTAATTAAAATAATTCTTATCTTCACAAAAAATCACTATGATCATATTGATTAAGGCATATTTTTAAAGACCAAATCTATTAAATTAAAAAAATTAAAAATTAAAAATTTTGAGAACTTTAAAAATTGACTTGAGCTTGATCAATCTGATCATAGTAATTTTTTGTAGACAATATATTGAAAGAAATACCATTCTAATAAATTCATTATTTCTTTATTCAGTGAGTCCCATCTCTAAGTACAATACAACTCAATAGGTTAACATCTCATTTTAAAAATTGGATGAATTTAAATCAATGAAATTGTTTTTTTTTTTTTTAAGATTTGATTCAATTTTGAGTGATGTCAATTTTATTCATTCTCATTCACATCTCATTCTTTTCAAATGAATGGTTAGGATTATGCAATTGGTTAACATCTTATTCAATTAAGTATATGCGGCGTGGCCCAAAAAGACGTTGATGGGACACTGTTGAGCATGTTTGTCACCTGAAAACTTTGGACGGTATGATTTGGACCGTCAATTTGATTGGTCTAGTTTTCTAATAATTCGCTATCAGCAATGCTTGACACTTTTTATTAAGTATGTTTATAAGAAAAATATGGGCTACGTACCACCACTCTCTCAATCACCCATCACATCTCATTCTTTTCAAATGAATGGTTAGGATTATGCAATTGGTAGCAGTTCTTTTCAATTGATTTGAATAATTTAATTGAACATTTAAAAAAATAATTTTTTCCCTTTTTTGGAAAACCGCAGAATACTCAGTGTAAGATGTGTCACACCAAAGTTAGGCCACAAAGACTCGAATATATAGCCTTCCATTTCTTGTGCGGGAGACAATCAATTAGATTACATCCATGAACATTTTTATTCATACTGTTTGAGCTCTCCTATTATAAATTGGATACTTATGATTTGAATAAAGAAATATACCATTTTGATGCAAGAGAGTTAGTGATTAAAATTAAATAAGATAAATGATAGAAATGCATATTAAGTTTCAGTTCTGCTTAAAATGATAAAAACTTTATCTTTTACATCATAAATGTATTTAATTCTTTACAATTTTAAATAGATGCGCCTCAGATAATTAAGAAAGACATCTGTCATTAATCTTAAGAAAAATAAAAACACAGTTAGAATTAGGGCTACTAGGCTCGGGTTTTGGCCCGACCCGCATAACCTGATCTGAGAAATCATGTGGGTCGGATTGAGAATTTCGGATTAGCGGGTGAGGTTGAGGAGATAAAAATCCGTATGGAATTCCGATAGGGTCTGATCGGGTCGGGTTGAGGACTTTAGAAGTTAATCTTATGTGACCCGGCTAAAAGTAGGCTAAAATGAGTTCAAAATATGGGTCGAATTAGAATTTGGGTCAGGTCGGGTTGTGAAGTTCGGATTGAAAATTCAGATCGGATTGAGTTCTATATATTTCAACTTGGGTCGAGTTGGGTTTTAAAGAACCCGACCCACTCGATCCGAGTTGCAGCCCCACTTAGAATTCAACGATCAAGAGTTCTCAAATGTGGCCCACTTCAGTGGAGGGTCCTGATGCAGTGAAGTAGTAGCCCAAGTGACGTAGAAGACCAGAAATTGAATGGTCTCAAGCATTTCCGGCCTTTTCCCCAACATTCACCACCCCTTGTACTTTTATTTTTCTCTTCTCCTTTGAAAAGTTGATAGCTACAATACCCTGTCACTTTCCTTGCCACTCATTTTTTTCTTCTTGCTTTTAATTTGCATGATTCAAGTAAATCAAGAGAAAATATTAATATGTAAAAGAATAAAAGTTTTTTAAAATATTAAAATTAAAAAGGTTTTGATTTAAACATTTTTTATATAGCTTCCAACACCAACGTCAGCTATTATAATATCTCACAATTTTCTTTCAACAACTCATGATTTTCTTTTGATATATCATGGTTTTTTTTTTTATAAAAAATTACTTGTGGAAAACCGTGGGATACCTAGCGAGCCCATTACTCCTAGAGAACATTAAAATTAGACCATGAGACTCGAATTCACAACTTTTTGCTTTTCGAGATAGGAGTCAACTAGTTAAACTACACCCAGTTGAGATATATCATGACTTAATTCTCACTATTTGAAAAAAATTCAGTTCCCAAATCAGAACCCCACTGAAAAATGTATTAATTTTTTTTCTGTGGGAGATCTATTTATTGGTGCTGAATTGGATATTTATTTAGACATGGCATAATCAAAAGTTAGAGCGTTCAGTGCATATAAAATTTAATATACTTAAATCATCACTTTATTTTCTACACATTGCACCTTTCTAATGGTTTAAACTATAAAAATAAAGATACACTAAAATACACATAATGTTTTAGACAATGATAAAGACAATAATGTTTTTTATAGATTTTTAAGAGATTTGCATAAAATTTTACTATATTAAATGATAAAAAGTTTGTGTAAAAGATAATAAAAAGTTGGTTCTCTTATGGATATATTAAAATTCATTTGTTTTAGATAAAGAAAAATGATAACACAATGTAATATTATTTAAAAATATCTTTTATAAGAAATTATTAAAAATAAACATATGCTTTTTCTACCTTCTGGGAATTCAAAGAGACCATTAAGTATTGCACATGAGGAGCATTATATATTGGAATTTTCAAAGGATTTTTATTTATAAGTAGAATATAAGTAACAACTAATTTAGATTATACTCTCTGAACTCGTGATATGTTTCTACATCTATTTAACTTAATTTTACTGAAAAGTTAAATATTAAAATATAAATTAAAATAAAAAGTTTTGTAAAAATAATATAATTATTTCCACTTTATATAATATATACAATATGATAAATTAATGAGAGGGAACCACTTTCCAACGCAATACATCCAAGATCTGGAGTTTAAAAAAGTTGGAACGTTTTTAAGACCTACCAAAGATTTAAGCAAAGCAAAAAATCTTAGTCTACGTTGAGTTCCACACTTCCAATTTCTTTGGTTTTATTTATTTTTTTATTTTTTTCTCTCTTCTCTGTTTCCTGACTTCGCTCTCGCTACTCTGCCTTTTTTGCATTATATAGTCATTGCCACTGTTATTCCTCTCAATAACTCTCTCACAAGATACCTTTTGCTGGCAACTGCTAAGGGGAGCAAAGTGGGTGAAGCTTCTCAACCAACACCTACTATTTCTTCTTATTTTTTTGTTATTTTTCTAATGGAATGGTTGTCAGGTGAGGAACGGTTTGAAGCTAAATTAGTCTTGTGCTGCTCCTACCTCTGTCTGTAAGTACTTCTGCTAGTTGATGTTCTTTAGTTTCATGTATCTGTCTTTTTTTTTTTTTTCCCAATCTTCCTTCTTGGAACTTTTGCTACAATTTTTAGTTTGTAAAACTTACCTAGATGAGATTTTGAGAAATGGATTTTGAAGATTTTGTCGGTTGCTTGTTTCCATGCCATTCATTTTCTTGGGTTTTGATTTATTGTACATATTTTGGTCTGGGATTTATTTTTTATTTTTTGGGGGGTTTATCCAATTTGAATGTATGAAGCTGAAAAAGATGGCAGTTTGTGAAATTTGAGTTACCTATTTTTGTGGGTTTTTGGGGACCTATACAAAACTTTTATTTACCTGCATTTTGAATATGTAAATCGTGGCAAATATGGTGTTTTTGTGAATTGTTTTTCTTCTGGTGGATGTCTGGGTCCCCTACTTATATGGTTGCCTTCTCTTTTTTCAGTTTCTTCTGCTGTTTAAATTGTGAAACATTAAAAGATATATATATTTTTGCTTTGGATTCTTGAACTTTGTGAGCTTTTGTGGCAAAAATGGTTGCTTCTTCTGCTTCACTCCTTCTCTTTTGGGTGTTTTTTGTTCCTATCATCTTGCTTAAGAAACTTCAGAAGTTAGATCACAGATTTTTGGTTTATTGGATCAGTCTTTTGTTTGGTTTCTGGTATTACTTTTGTTTTGTTCTTTTAATTTGCTACTCTCTGAGTTCTTGTGTAATTTGAGTGTTTAGACATTTTTATTATGAGATTTTATGCATTGGGTTTTTGATCTTTGTGGAGGTGTTGATATACCCATATCTGGTTAGTTTAATTCAACCACCACTTTTGAGAATTTTCTGCATTTTACTCTATAATATTTGCAAAGATTGGAACCCCGCCGCCCCCCTCGTTCTCCTCTCTCTGATCTTCGTTGTACCCTTGTTTGTTTTTATTTTAGCATCATTTCTTTGAGATTTTTTTTCTGCTTTTCGACTTTATGAAACTTATCATGATAAAATTATTTGGAGATAGGTTATTTATTACTGTTACTATCACTACTGCTATTATTGTTATTATTATTTGCTTTTTCAGGGGTTTATATCCCCTTTTTTTTTTCTTCTCTGTCTTTTTGAGCTTTATTTAACCAGCAGCACCAGAAAATAGCAAGATGTGATTTTGTAAATTTGACTCTTTGAAGTCGCTGATCTTTCCTATAAATTAATTATTTTAACCATATAACCATTTTTAGTCAAAGCACAAAACCACAAAGCACTTCTAACATGTATACAATTTTGTCATATATTTGGGTGGGGTTCTATCTTTTTTTTTTTTTTCTTTTTTCTTTTTCCCCTTTGGAGGGTGAAAATTCCCTCTCTCTCTCTCTCTCTCTCTCTCTCTCTCATTTGGCTCTGTGAAACCAACTAAGACATGGTTGTGAATTTTTTAATTTAATTTCATAACTTCTATTATCGTGCATCTTTATGCCTTTTGTATTCTCTGCTTTGATTGGTTTCCCTCTTTTGTTTGGTGATCCTCTTTTTGAATTGCAAAGGGTTGGTAATGTTATATTACATATGATGGGATGGTGAGAAAAGCAAAGAGACAGGATTGACTGGGTTGAAAAGGAAAGAGAGAATCGACTATAACATAATTAAAAGAGAAAAAAAAAAGAGTAACAAAGAAGCTGTGGAGAAGGGAAGATTTTTATGGATTGGGACTTGAAAATACCCCCTTGGAATTTGTCAGAACTGGACCGAGATGCTGAGCCTAATATTGGGTCTGTAGTTGGTTTGAGTGGCTTGGGAGTGCAAAGAAACAAGGGGAATTGTTCAGTTGACCTGAAGCTTGGGAGGTTGGGGGATTTCAGTGACACTTCATCTAACAAGTGGAGAGACTCAAAGGTTACACCAATGGCTACAGCCATAGGTTCTTCAAAGAGAGCTCGTGCACCGAATAATGGTCAAGCCGTTCGGTGTTCAGTTGATGGATGCAACGCTGACCTCAGTAACTGCAAGGATTATCACAAGCGTCACAAGGTGTGCGAGGCTCATGCGAAGACTCCAAAGGTATCGGTGAATGGTCAGGAGCAAAGGTTTTGCCAGCAATGCAGCAGGTATTAAGTTTGCATCCTTGCTGATTTTTTTTAATTACCTTTCTGAGTTTTTCTATCATCTCTTCTAGCCTAGTTATTGAATATACTTAAAAGTAATTTCTCTCTCTCTCTCTCTCTGGTGTGTGCATGTTTGCTTGCTTGAATATTGTTTCTCAAATGCATCATGTCAAATTGATTGCTTCTTTTTTCAATGATGGCTACATATGTTTATCTTTTGGCTGTTGTCTGGATTAGAATTTCACTTGGATGTTCTGAAATTTGGGTGATGTGTCATTGAATGTCGTTTTGATCTAAAAGAGGACTTATATTATCTGAGAAACGAGGCTTTTCATTGTTTTGATCCATTATTTGTTTATCAGAAGTCCTAACATGATGGAACCACTGTCGACAGACCATGTTTCAATTGGAATGTGAAATTTGTGAGAACAAACACTCTTTTCTCCACAGGCAAACACTTGTTGATCAGTTTTGGCACAAATTGGTTGCACGTCTAACATATCATGGATAGAGATGCCTGCGAAGCACTAAGAAGTTAAACCACTGGATCTTCATTTTCCTCTGAATTGTTCTCAACGTCAACATTACTCTTGTATATTCTTAACATTACGATCTCCTTGTTTAATTTGTAGAGGCTATTGAAAAAAAAGAAATTGAAAATAATTGACTGAAAGGATACCTCCATGTGAGACTTCATCATCTTCCTAGTGTTTATCTTATATTTCCCTGTTTTACCCTATATTTCTTCGTAATAGAAATTCTTTTGAGATTATCAATCCAATCAAGAAACCTGTCCCCCATCAGACATCCATGGAAGTCTGTTCTCTAATTTCTTGTTGAATAGTTAGACTACCACTTGTTTGCATCTTATTTTCCGTATCCAATGTTTGAGTTTCTCCATATGGTACTTTATTGTAAATACATTATCTATGCATCCATCTCAGAAGTACAGGAATATGGTTTGAAAGTACCTTCCCAATGTGGTAATCCTTGATTTTGAATATTTATGAGTTCTGCCACATTATACTATCATGGATGATGAGTACCATATCATAGTGCCAATCGAAGTGACTAGAACAGAGAAAAAACATCAAAAACAGGATTCTCTGCCTCAGATACCAAATCAGTGCTGCCTGATAATTTGTACAGTTACTGCAGAGTGTCGATTCTCTCTATGAAAATGGGCAATAATCCACTCAAAGCTCTTCAAAGTGATGAATAGAACTTAATAGGAAAGAAAGGTCAAATCAAGTATTGAATAATATTATCAAAGCCTCCAATGGTTGCATCTAGTATGTGTCCATGCTACAAGGTATGCAAGACATAACCACAAAAAGGGAGTCAGAAAAACGTGTTAAAACAAGAGATATGTCCAAAATTATGGTTGACTAACCAAGCAATGTGAACCCATAACACTACAAGCAAGTAGATGTCTTAATCTATGTCATCCACTAATTACGTGTGCAAGAGTACCTAAATGCTCTTAATAACCCAATTACCAATTTAAAGCAATATTTAATTGAAGTGTCTCCTTAAATAAGATGCCTTCACTCATGACCTAAAATATGTAGGAATGGGATCCACTCTTTGGAGCATGAGGACCATATCCGTCTTTGTGTTGCACAAACCATATAATTGATCCAATGAAGGACGGGCCTCTCTTGTATACTTCTCTATAATCCAGCTTGTAATTCATTTTTCATGTGATAGGCATTTTTGAAGAATATTTGCCTGATTATCTGCTGACATCTCTACGTATAATATGCTTGCAGCATATCTGCTTATGCTTTAACTAGTTCTTTTTTTTTTGTGTCGTTTTCTTTTTCCTGATAATTTGGCAGGCATTTTGTTTTCTGTCCTTGACGTTTAAATAATGGATGCCAGGGCACTTAATATATTCACGTTGGGTACCATGTCATTACAATATTGTACAATATTAATACTGACTCTAATCAGTTGTATTGCATAGATATTTGTAAGTTATGTTTTGCCGGTCATGACATGTAAAATGTTGCATTCAATGGATATGATTTTATTGTGTGATTAGTTTTATTTTCAACAGCTAATAGTATGTTGGATTCATTTTTCCACTAATAACATTTTGAGGAAACAACACCATATTAAAGAAAATGTTGTGGAAACATTACAACTAACATTTGTTCTTTTCTTTTTCAAATTCACATTTGTGCACTTCTAATGGGGCTCTGCTTTAATGTAGTAAATTGATGGTTTTTTACTCCTGTCATGCATCATTTTAAAACCAAAAAGCAATGTTCCCAATAGAAGAAAGTTGTTTTTTAAATTATTAAATTTTCAAATTAACACCTTACAAGCCCTAGCTTTCTCTCTCCCTATCTTTCTTTCCACACAATTTTTTTCATAAACATACAAAGGTTGTTTCACAGTCAATGGTCGTTTGACTGCTTTCATCTTAGAAACAAAGTTTCGCCCTTAGACAAAAAAAAGGGGGAAAGATTAAGAGGCAAACAAGATGCACATTTTTTTTTTGAATGGTTATAATTTTTTTAGAAGAGAGGAGAAAGGGGAGATACAAGCAGGCACAGCGGAAGCGCAGGCTTGAGAAAAGAAAACGAACAAGATACACAATTTTTTTCTCTCAACTGCGAACAAGATGCACAGTTGAGAGAAAAAACATCAAAGCAAAATAAGAGGAAAAAAAGGATGGCATGAAATACATTTATAGAGGAGCTATCCCAACCTCTAAGGCCATCATCATCATCATCATCAAAGGCCAGCAACCCATTTATTTGGGTTCGGCTTTACGAGTTCTTTTTCTCCAATTTGACCGATCATAAACTATACCAACAATCACTCTACAATTTAGCATGTCCCACTTTATCCCTTCCCTCTAAGTTTTTAGAGGTTGGCCTCTCCTTCTAGTGCCTTCGACATGTAGTATCTCAACTCTACGTTTTGGAGTTGTCCAGTCTTCTACAAACATGACCAAACTGCCAAAACCTTATAACGAAATACAAATATGCAAATATGAATGTTGCTGTGTATTCCCTTTAATGTTTTGAAGCTAAAATATGCTATATCAAATCCTAGAGAATCAACAAGTTGTTTGAAATTTCACTTTGTAAAGGTGGTGCACGATCGTAATCTGTTCATACATTCAATGGCTATACAGTAGATGATATTGCCACAAACTACCGGAGAACAAGAATCCTTGCAACAATGCAATCTTGTAATTGGCATTCAGTTTGATTACGAAGGTGAATGTATTGCCACTTGTACATATCTAATTGCAGAACTTGACCAATCAGACTGTTGTGTAACATTAAAAGATAGAATTAGAAATGGAGTGCAGCGCTTCTTAGGGCCCCCTAGTTCAGAGAAAAACCCAGCCGGGGCGATCCAGTAACCACGTACTTTAACTTCGAAAATAACTCCAATAGAAGAGAAATTGAGGGAGTGTCATTAAGGTGGTTTGGATATGTAACTAGGAGATCATAAATAGCCACTTGCTCAAAGAACTGAAAAATTACAAGGGGCTAGGAGGAGAGTGAGACCGCTAAAAACTTGGTGGAAATGATAAAAAGGACATGATAGATTGTAGAATGACAACTGATGTGGAAGAGTAGAACTTGAAAAGCCAATCCCAAATAGATAGAGTGGCAATAATGATGGTGATGGTGGTGAAATCGACCAATCAGATAACTGGGTTTTTATTGATGATATTTTTGATGAGTTCCCGTCAATGATGGCCCCTTGAGATGAATTGTATGGAATATTAAGAGATGGCCTTGCCTGAATGAAGTGGGATGCCTGTATGCAAAGTAGTTCTTTACAAACTTGTTACCTTTTTCATGGTTTTGAAATTATTCAATGGAAAGACTTGATCTGTCCTGAGGTTTCTGGGCATGTGAAGTGATATTCCTCTCTGTATTCAGGTCCTTATCTGAGCATTGTAGGTTCTCCATTTCTCTGTCTTTTTATGTTCGTATACCTCTTCAATGAACTGAAAGCAGAAAGAGAAGTGGTGTCATGGGCATCGGGCAGTCGTTGCTCATGTGGTTCTTTGTTCGAAGGTTTTCATAATAACCTAGTCATATCACTCATATTCGGGCGGTATAGACTGATTTAAGAGGTGTAACGAGAAGTCTGGGTATCATGAGAAGCATACAACAGGATATTAATCTATTATACAATAAATTATATTATCTTCAATAAATTTCCCAGTTAAAATTGGCAATATATAAATGAAGATTAGAGAAGAAAAATGTCAGCTGGCATACCAGCCAATATTTCCAATATAGCAGCATTTACTGGTTACAGGATCTTTGAAACCTAACTGTATCAAAGATGTGCTTATGTACTGGTGCCTTTATATGATACAGAATAAACTTTGAGTGGAATTGCTAGAACAGATGTCCGACAGAGAGGGAGAATAAAGGTCATTCATAATATACACGTTACTGTTATTGTGGCACTACATGCTTGACACTTGATACTTCAGTTGTAGTGGAGAACATTTTGCATCAATGTAATTTATGATTTTATTGTGTTTTGCATTCCATAAACTTGTACCTATCAGGATATGCATGGGAATGTGGTCTAGGTTTCTAATTGAGTTCACCCTATGGGCACAGAAATGGTTGGGTATCTTTAGTACAAACTATCTTATATAATTATTTAAATCATCATCTTCATAATTGTTAAAGGCGTTTATCTTATCTATTTGGGATCGGGGCTCATAATTGGAACTCCTAAATTGTTTTCATGGGCCTCTATCCAGCGCCCACATGACGTGGACACTGCTTTTATAGTTGCTGCAATGAGCATTTACCATCTGTGCTAAACAATTATTTAAATATGTTATCTTTCAAAAAATTATTTAAATATGTTAAAATGATCCTTTTTAACTGTTTGATTTAATATTCTATCATGCTTTGAGGGATTTGAAGACCTTGGTTTTTAGCTTAGATTCTACTGATCTTCATCTAAGCCTTATCTCATGTCTGGTTGTGGCTTGAAATCCATGACATTGATGGTTGAACTGTTATGCCCGTTTTTGCTTGTGGAGCCAATTCAAAAAAAAAAAAGAAAAAAGGAAGGTGAGGAGAAAATGGAAAAGTAATTAGTCTTGTGTGCTTCTTTCCTCGCATAAGCTGTGTGCAGGGATTTTCTCCTCAAAACTAATTTTGCCCCCTCCTTCCTTTGCCCCACTTAAAGGCATCCACTCACTGAGCCATGAAGCCTTGGTTTTGCTAAAATTTGCTATAAGCTCACTAAGTGTTCATATATTTTCAATACCTTCTCATGCAGGTTTCATTTGTTGGTGGAGTTTGATGAGGTAAAGAGAAGCTGCCGTAAACGTCTCGATGGTCACAACAGGCGGAGGAGGAAGCCTCAGCCCGATCCACTGTCAATGAACTCAGGGGGCTTCTTTTCTAGCCATCAAGGTTTAAATTCCTAGGAAAAGATGCTACCATCATATAAGACATCTGAGGAATTATACACAGACCCTATCATATTCAACAGTACCTTGTCTTTTAAGCTGACTTGTGGGTTCCTTGGTTCTGTGATCAAGACCATTGATCTGATGGGTCCACCAGGGATAACATTGTTCAGATTGGAAAATCCTTTCCCTCCAAATTATCCTATTTATGTTGTAACATGGGGCTCTAATCAACTCTGTTCGCAGGCCATTGACGGTCATTCACTTTCTGAAAACATTAATGGTACTGCAGTACCAATTAGAGAACCAATTTTGTGAACTCGGGTTTATGAAGACTCTGAATATTCTCCAGTAGGGGATTGTATAATTCCTTCAACGTATCTTCATTCTGTTCATTCAATTTGTGGCTTCATTCTTGCAAGAGAAGTGCTGCAGTTGGGTGATCAACCATGACCTAACATGATTGAGCAGTTGATATAATGAGCCCTAGCTCATATCAACCATGACCACAAAATCATCCTGAACTTCCCATCCTACCTGTAGAGAAATGATTGCTGCCGACCAGTATTTGGCCTCAGTCCTATTGACAATGTCAATGTGGTCTGTAGCCTATGTTGCACACACTCTTCAAAACTGTGTGGCGCACTCATGTTGAACTCTTCACAAATTCTTTATGAACTATTTTAGTACTTACGAATATTCTTTTATAAGACTAAAATATTACAATACATTTATCCTCTTGAAATCTTATTAAAATATCAAAATGTTTGTCACTTGATTGTTTGGAGTAAAGCCCATACTTATTTCTGTCAATATTATTGTCACACCTTATTATCATTTAAATAAATAAAGTGCCAACTCCCCTAGTCCTGTTTTCTTCGGTTTGCCTAGTTTGACACCCTTGCACCCATGTCAGGCACCAACACTTGCACATGCACCTCTGCAACTTACATGACAACTGATTCCTTCCAAGCAATTTTTTCCGCACTTGTTTGAGTGATTGAAACAAATTGGTGGCCTGAAAACTTTCATTCCCATTGACAGGCACCCGCTTCTCTTCAAGTATTGCTCCACAGACACTAACTAATTCTTTATCAGAGCGCAATTTTTCTGGGATCATCAAATCTGAGGAAAATGCAGTTTATGGACGGCACCCACCTTTCTTCACTGTTTCCTATTCTCGTGCCTACAAAGGTGGGAAACAATTCCCCTTCTTGCAGGACAATGATAGTACACTCGGTAACCGGGCATCACCTGAAAGTTCTAGTTTCCAGCCACTCCTTACTACAACTGCATCTTCTGGAAGCAGTGGCAAGGTGTTTTCTGATGGGTTTACCCGGGTCCTTGACTCCGAATGTGCTCTCTCTCTTCTGTCATCACCGGCTTCAACTCCAGGCATTTCTGTAAGTCACATGGTGCAGCAGACTGAACGGATCCCAGTCGCTCAGCCTCTCGTTGGAAGCATTCAGTATAATGGCATGGGTCAGTACTACTGCTCGCAGGCTTCAAGCACTGTTTCTTCAACTGGGTTTTCTTGTTCAGGTGTCGGCGATGATCAGCTTGGTACCGTTTTAGGATCCACTGCTATGGATACTGGTGTCCAATGTCAGGGCCTTCTTCATGCAGCCAGCAACAGGTCCTCAGGTAATGCGGCCAACCAAACACTTCCTTTTTGTTGGCAGTAATTAAAAAGCCTTCTAGCTTGAGCAATGTAATTTTCTTCTGGTTGTAGAATGCTTTTGGATTTTGGCACTACGATCAAATGGTTTCGTGTTTCTTTGTAATCCTATTCATGTTAGCAATGAAGATCCTCTAGAATACATTTGTGCAATTTTGGCGCTAATCTTTTCCATGTCAGGCTTGACTGAAGATTTACTAGTTGCTATTACACACTGATTTTAGCCCCACTGCAAGATCGATGCCCAATCCATAACAAAATGCAAGGCAGTGATCCGACCATTGGCAGTGAGCTAGGACATAAACATGACATGAGTACAAAGTTCAACCGACTGTATCAAATGCATGACAGCCTCTGAAAGTACTAAAATATCGCACCCAACAAAGTTTCTGGCCATCTAGGTGGGATCCATGGAAATGGGCCCTCTTGAAAATTTTCTTCTTAAGGCTAGAAATTCAAGGTTTTTGGTTCATGACCACCTTGAAACTGTTCTTCTCAAAGCTAGAAATTCAAGGTTTTAGGTTCAACTGCCATGAAGAAAATGGGCCTTCTTGAAAATGTTGTTCTTAAAGCTAGAAATTCAAGGTTTTTGGTTCATGACCCTCTTGAAACTGTTCTTCTCAAAGCCAGAAATTCAAGGTTTTAGGTTCAACTGCCATTCTCATGGCCTTTAGAGCAAAAGTTCGGTTGCAGTACCTTTATTAAGCCCCACAACTACACCATGTGTATGAGATACCTAACAATTGAAAAGAACCGCTCTCTTGTGCGACGAAGTGTTCTACGCCCTGTGAGTCCCACAAGGATGTCTGTTTAATGTCCAAAGATGGGTAAAATTTTAAGTTATTGTCAAAGAATACTTTATATATATATATATATATATATATATATATATATATATATATATATATATATATATATATATATTAGATTTGAAAAGTCTCAAGTTTCTGAGGGTCTAAAGATCAACAATTAGATGAATTTCTAATCCAATAGCGAGATCAACTCGATAAATTTAAATTGAGAAGAATATAATTCACAAATTCTCTCATCTTCCTATCTAATTATTGGATTCACAAGGAAGGTACGAAAAGAGATGAGTAAGCTTGGTTCGCATTATCATTTGTCCAGGCCAGAGAAGGATTTTTTTTATTTTTTTTTACCTTTCAACTTTCTTATCATAGAATTATATGTATATATATCCAATTAACATGAGTATCTCCACTTGCATTGGAAGTGTGATTAGTTCCATGGATACAAGAAATCACCTTCAAACCTCGGGTATTAGATAAGTCCAAAAAGAGTGATCTTTAATTAATTCTAGAAGTTGAGACTAGCTTTCTTATCATAGTTTTAAAAGTTGAAAAATTTTAAATGAGTGAATCCAAATTGATTGGATTTGTATATGATGTTTTGCAAATCAAATTAAAAAGTTCATTTGACATCTTTTTAATTCAATTGGATTTTGAGTCGGCTTTGAATATCAAGCTTTAAAAATCTGCTTTCTATGGGCTCTTATGAATCCCTCTTCTATCTTATGAGCCCTTTTTTTCTTGAAGGAATCTTCATCGTTCATTATCATGGATACAGGGAACAAGGAATCCACATTTCATTCAAGAATTGTCTAGTTATCCGCATTGGAAATTAACTTGTGAAATGATTATTACTATGCACACTTAGGCATGGAATCCAAGTTTTTAAGTTATCTAAAATTTGATCATTTTAATTATTTTTTAAATTTAAATATTTATAGTTTTAAAAAATACAACTTGATTGATCTAATTAAAGTGATTTTTTTTATGGATGTCATATTTAAACAAGAACCTTAGTGGGTCCATGCTTAAATGTGTGGAGGTGATCATCCGTTGATAAATTTTTATAGTACGGCTTGTGGCATTTTACATCTACGTATTAGCTACTCATCTTCAACAAAACTAGTTAGTGTATTTGTTCATTTATTTCTTTACTGTAAAAAGAAATACAAAGGTGAGCCCATAAAACGTATGTCTGCTAAGGCTGCAACTTCGGCAGGCTGGGCAATGTTTTGGGCCTGCCTGAGCGTGGGCCCAGATGGCAATTAAAGAGCCTGAGTTTGAGGTAGGGCTCAGATTAACCCATATCAGTCAAACCTGAGCCCGATATGAGATATTTTCAGGGCCTGAGCTCAATTGCAAGCAACATGTGGTTCGAACCCAAGGTTTTGGGCCAATGTACTCGCCCCAGATCGACGCAGATTATAATTCAGGCACGGTATTTTGGCCCGAAAATGAGCCTTACTTGAGGTGGAGTCGACGCGAATCCAATTTTTTTGGTTCTTTTTATACAGGCTCAGATAGGCCCAACCCAAGTTGCATCCCTAGTCTGCATTCAACACCATTCAGCAGAAGCGGTGTTCCTTGAGAAGAATCTAGCTTGGAAGCCTGAAAATCAGCTGCAACCTCACATAGAAGAAAACTCTCTCTGTCTCTCTCTCTCTCTCTCTCTCTCTCTCTCTATCTAAGAGAACCCTCTAATGGGTGCACCTTAAGAAAACCATACTTCACTATAAGAAGGAAGTGGGCTAAGACTCGTACAGGCATACTAATCAAGCGAATACAACCGCCACAAATTCTTTAGTGGGAACTATAATCGTGGCTGTGAATTCAGGGTTTCAATATGAAAACCGTCTATACTGTTAGGATTATTTGTGAAAATAATCACCACCCAAATAAACAGAATAAACAAACACAAGCAAACACCAACGATTTGGTTCGGCCCATCCTTGGCCTACGTCCACGGAATGTGATAATATTTTATCAAGAGATAGAATAAGGAGAAATACACATACATTAATCAACTCAAAGATTGAAAAAACCCGAATCAATGTCTAGTCTCAAAGACCTTACTCTGGCCTACAACTGTTGTATGTATGCTCTCTTGGACGCCTCTATCCCAGAACAGTGATCTGTTCTTCTACGGTTCTACCTCTCTCTGCACTGTGCAGAGATCTGCAATAGCTGCCCCTTCTCTTACCGATCTGCTATGTTTCCTCCTTGCAGTGTAGTCACTGCTTCACCTCTTTGTTCAGCGTCAACCACTTGAACCAATACGGCCCTTTTGGAAGCCCAACCGATGTAGGACAGACCGAACAGATCACTCTGTTCTCTGGCCCTTCTCTCTGCTACAGTTCAGCACCAAACAGATCAGACGTCTGCTGATCTGTATGTCTGGCAGTCTGTCTCCTCTGCTATGCTCGGCCACTGTAGACATACACTTCCCAATCAGTGCTGCCTTGTATACAAAGTAACAGCTTGTATGCTTTCTCTGCACACCTGCCTGTTGGGGCTGCAAATGAGTCCCAAGTAGGTTGGGAAAGGGGGAAAATAAAGAGTTATAAGGGACTGGGCAACTCCACCTATCAGGCTAGTCTTTTGTGTTGGAACCCCAAGCCCAACAAGTCACAAGTGGTATCAGAGCTGGCCCCCCAAGCTAATACATGTGGACTCGGGATCCCTTAGCCGAACGAGATGGTTGGCGACGATGTTTGATCCGTCGGAAAGGGGTTGAGCAACTCCACCTATCAGACTAGTCTTTTGGGTTGGAGCCCCAGGCCCAACACAGCCCACACACGAATGCTCATTATCGTGTTCTCCTCACAGTTCTGGGTGTATTTCTCTGTCCAGAAAGTATACACCGTGCACACCTCACAGTTCTGGGTGTGTTTCTCTGTCCAGAAAGTATACACCGTGCACACTCTTTACTGCAAAATACGATCGCACCCACCACTGCAAGATTCAGCCACCAGAAACACTGTTGGCTGCTCCTTTAAATCAAGTTGTATACACCTCTATCTCTGCATACCGTGAGTCCCCTTTTTTGCAGTGCCTTCCTCTTGTGTTTCTACAGGCCTTTTATAAACCCATGTTGCAGTCGGTCCCGTCTTTAGAATAGCAAATTCTATTTCAGTCTTTCCTTGTTTCTTAGCAACTTCCAAGTGTCTCTATTGGGCATCTACACATCCATTCGTGATCCGCCTCTTGCCAAGAATAAACCCTCTCTTGCTAAGCAGCTGTGCGACACTCAACCAACTGAAACGTGATCGGGTACAAGACTTCATATGTATACTTATTGCATTAGCCATGTCTATATAAGCAGCGCTCTTGACTGGTGGTTCATTGGCAGAAGTGGCTTATGTCTGTTGGTGCTTCACTTGAATTCTTTGTTCAATGGAAGATTTTCTTTTCTGCTACCTGCTAATCTCTCCCTTCAGGAAATTTTTAGCACTTGGCACCTAGCTAGACAATCAGAATTAAGCATGACCATACATCATTGGGTCATAGGATACAGAAAATATAATAGATCATGCAGCTACTTGGAGAAAATATATGTACTTACGATTTGACAGATAATCGCAAGTAGAAGGCCCTTAAATTGGTGATGAGAGCAAAATTTGTAGTAGGTCCTTCTTGCATTTGTAATGTACACAGATCTACACCATTTACTCATAAGCAGACAGATTATGTTGCTGTGCCTCATCTCCTTCCTTCATCAAATGAGCAAACGAAAGTTATTATTTATCTCACTAAAGAAAAGGAAGTACTGTTAGTGTCTGATAAAAAATAGAGTAACTTCAGACCATCTTTGAAATGGAACCAGAGATATATATGAATCCCCGGTATTTTCAATTGCTAAGATCAACAATGCTGTAAGCTTGGCTTCTGTTGCTGACATAAAAAACATACTTTTTCATGTCCAGTGATACAACCCATAAAGGATAGCCCATTCTTTGTACATAAACCCTTGTGAGGGTTTGGCTTCCATTTCCATGATAAATTCTCATGTGGATACCTCAGAAAAAGAGCTAGCAGGTTAGTTGATCATATCCCTGATGATATAGCACAATGAACGGTTCCTCTCTCTCACACAATTGGACAAAAGGATAAAGAATAACAAGAAGAAAATGATCTTACCAATCATAAGTAAAGGACTTGTGCTTGAAACCAAAGGAAACCATTGCTTGTATTTGTAAGCTTCAATCTCACATGTCAAAGAAATGATGATAATGTCAATCATAAGGAAAGGACTTCTGCTTGAAACCAAGGAAACCATTGCTTGTAGTTGTAAGCTTCAACCTCACATGTCAAAGAAATGATGATAATCAAATGGGTTTTGAGTCCCCGAATAGCCAATAGGCACTGCGGTCAAAAATTCTGATAGAGGACCACATGATCCAATCACGACATTAGGGATATGTGCTACCTTGTGGCCTTCCTCACCTATGTTCTTGTCATATCTTTCCTCCAAAAGGGGACAATCATATATGTGTAAATTCTGGAGTGCGGAAAGGTGTAACAGCCCTGCTGGTAAACATGTTAAATGTGGAAGGTTACAGATTTGCAACGTTCGAAGCGATGTGAGATTTCCCAACCATTCATTCAAAGTATGGATCCTGTTACAATTCTCTATTGACAATATTGCAATGTTTTTGAGGCCTTGCAGTCCTTGTGGTAATGATATTATCTCTGGAAGTCCATCAATATTCAAGTACTTGAGCAAGGTGAGGTATTGCAATCCTTGTGGCAAAGATTGTAACCTAGTACAATGACGGATTACCAATTTCTGGAGAGAAATTAGGTGTTGCATCTCCTCATCTGGAAATGAAAACAGGCTATCACAGCCTATTATCCACATGGACTCAAGGAAGTTGAAGTTCTGGATTCTCTGGGGCAAACATTCCAGCTCATTGCAATCCTCAATTACTAATTCTTTCAAAGAGTACAAATTGTCCAACTCCTTCGACAGAGACTTCAGCTTGGGGCATGATCTAAGTTGTAGGGACTGCAGAAGGGAAGAAGCTTGCAACATCCCTCCTGGCAGGGACTCGAGCTCAGAGAAGCCGTCGATACAAAGAAAAGAAAGTGAGGTTAGACTTGCCACCGACCTCAGTATCTTAGTGTTGGACCCATAGATCTCCAAGTGTCTAATAGATGAAAGCCTGGGAAAGGAGGGCAACTTGGGGCATCCTTTGATGATTAACTCCTTTAAGCAGGGGAGAAAGTCATTTACTTCCATTTGCAACCATACTTCCAAATTATGCATATCCTTTAAAACGAGTACGTTGGGTGAAGGAAATCCTCCATCTTTGCTTGTGCCATAGAACTCACAACCTAGTTCCTTCACACCATCCATTTTATCTAAGATGAGACTTCTGAGGTTGGGTAGCTGCCCAAGTGGGGGTAGGAACACACATCTTTGACAATCGTAGAATAGAACATCAACTAGACTCGTCATTGATGAATTCATCAACCATCTTGGGAAGCCAAGACCACTATAACTAATCAACCACAATCTTTTGAGGAGTCTGTTTGGCTGAAGGTTGTTGAGTACTTCTTCAACATTTTTTATCTTTTTAGCAGCACCATCATGCGATTCATATTGTGACCAACACAATCCCAATGCTCGCAGGTTCTGTTTCTCCAGCAGTTTTGCTTCATTGGCCTCAACAGAATCGTTCACATTCTCAAGTTTTTGTATCATCAGATCACGTTGAAGGTCTAGGCTATGCAGTTCACTTATGCTACATTGGCTCTCTTTACCCACAATGAATCTAGATAATGTTTGGAGTTGACTCAATTGTCCAATATTTGGTGGCATGCTGGTCAATGCATAATAGCGTCTAATATCAAGATGTCTAAGGCTTTTCAATTTACTCATGTCTTGGTGTAATTCACTTAAATGTAGGCCGAGTTTCAAGGTTTGCAAACAACGGAGGCTACTAAAAGAATTGGGTAACCTTTTGATATGGGTGGCAGAGAGGTCAAGATACCTTAAATGAATCAAATTGCCTATTGAATTCGGTAACTCACTCAGTATAGTGTTACCCAAATCTAGAATACATAGCCGCCTTAGACTAGTGAACATTTGACTAAGGACCACTTTTGAGATGGTACAATATGGTTGAGAAAAAAGCAGAAGTGTGCGCAAATTCTTAGCTTCATAGAAGACATGTGGAAATGTTGCTCCAGTGTTATAAAAAATCAATGACACATGATGGAGTTGATTATAAGTACTTTTCAATGTGTTAGCCTCCACAATCAAGCATTCGTTCCCTGCAACTGATTTGGCAAGATCATGTACAAGATTGTGCATTTTGCATGCATTGATATTGCCCCAGTAATCTTCTTTCACATCATGGAAGAATGATCTCCATAGCAGATCGTTGAAATACTCGCTACCAATATCCTCTGCTTGCCTACATCCTTCTGATGACGGAATCAAACCTTGTCCCTGCCATTGTTGGATCAGTGTCTCCTTCTCAATTCTATAGTCTCTTGGAAAGATTGACCAATATGCAAAGCATCCTTTCAAATGTGATGAGAGATGGTTGAAGCTTAACCTTAATGCTGGTAAAATACCAGCTCGTTCTTTCCAAGTCTCACTATCTCTAACAGATAGCCAATCACTTTCATCTGTATTAGAAAATAGTAAGCTGCCCAAGGCCCTTGCTGCAAGTGGCACACCACCACACTTCTTCACAATCTCTCTTCCAATTTCTACCAAGCTCAGTTGTGGTTCCCCTCGCCCCTCTCCGAATGCCCACCTTTTGAACAATAAGAAGCAATCATCCTCCAATAAACCATCCAGAGGATATGGATTCATTGTGCCCATCATGATTGCAATTTCATGAAAGCGTGTGGTTACTATGATTTTGCTCCCCCTAGCACCACACCCTAAATAGGTTTTCATCCTCTCCCAATCATCACACATGTTGTGACGATCTTCCTTCCATACATCATCTAATACAAGTAAAAACCTCCTTGCTTTTAGCTCAAACTGAAGGCGTGATTGCAGTGCATCCATATTTGTAGGTAGGTCACATGCTTCTGTTGTTTTCGATTCTATGATTTCCTTAACCAGCCTCGTCAAATCAAACTCGTAAGACACACAAACCCACATTTTAATTTCAAAATGCTTTGTCACCCGTTGATCATTATAAGCCGACTGAGCCAGTGTCGTCTTCCCAAGTCCTCCCATGCCAACTATAGGAATAACGGAGAGATTCCTCTCACCACTCTCACTAGCTAACAGCATTTCAATGATTTTGCTTCTATCTTCATCTCTTCCATGCAGTATTGCTTCAGTAATAACAGAGTCAGTCTGTCCTCTTCCTCTCGTTGGAGTGGTCTTCTCCATGACTCCCTGTGTAAGTTCAAACCAGCGCATCTTCTCAATCTCAACTATCCTTTCCCTCATCTCCTTAATCCTACTACCAATCTCGCGGTGAAACATAACTTGTTTAAAGCAAATCAGAGTAGAAAGGAAGCTGCATACCTTGTTCTTTGGACAAGCAGTTCCACTGTCTCTAGTCTTCGAACATATTAACTTGGTTGCAAATTCATCAATCAAATCATCGGCATCATATGCTAAATCTTTAAGCTCTTTGAGCCAAATTCTAACTGTGTCCTCCCTCACTTGTCTTCTTTCTGCATCATTGAGGCTGGCTTGAATTACTTTCATTATTTTGGATAGTTTTTCGATCTCTTTATCAACTCCACTCACTAGTTCAACCTCATGATCGAGTTGCATCGCCAATTTTCCAATCAAGACCTTAAGAAAGGGGGCCACTTCTGCCATGTTTAATTGATCCAAAAAAAAATAAAGGCTCAACAACGACAGCAAGAATTTGTGTATCTTTTTGCTATGTTGGATCAAACGCTAATCCCTCCTTAACGATTAGCCAATCTTCACATATTTTTCTCAAGTCTGAACTCAACTCTTTGTGGTCAGCGTTACCTTGTATATTATCTCCACTGAATTTCAATAATGTTACTAAAAATGTTCATTCTCTTTCATCTTCCCCCTAATCTAGATTGGAAAAAAGTGTGACATGTGGCTGTGATGGGTTCAGTGTAACCACAAAACCTAAGTAGAAAATGTGGATAAGTTACATAGCAAAAATCAAGGTTATTTTAGTCATTTATATGTGTTCGATTGAAAGTCATAAAATTGTTAGTTGAAATGAAATCATTATTTTTTTTTTGTACAGGCTAATATTTTGGAGTCGATAGAATTTCTATTACTGATTTCTCTAAGAAAATTTTATTGGCGATATCATCTATATTACTGTAGGCAATAGTGGATAAAAGATGAAATTTGAGAAAACCAGTAAAAAATGAACTACTTCCAATGAAAAGTGTAGAATGGAGGTGGCCCCCCCCCTTCGTATGACTTTTTTGGCCTCTTGATCCCATGTTACTTTTTGAAAAGAAATAAGTGTTCAGATTGGGTTACCTGCGTTTGGATGGGGGTAAAGGGGGGTATTACCCCATTACTCCCCAATACCCCTGTTTGGTAATGGGATTAATACCCCCTTTACCCCCCTTCTCTCATTTTTTCACCTTTTTTGAATACCCCTTCAATGGAAAGGGTATTCTATACCCCCATGGATACACCCCCTTAAAAATTTACTACAACTACACAAAATTTTAACTTAAAATTCAATTTCTAACCACTGGATGTTAATATCAAAGTGAACAGGCATTTTTAAATTAAGATGACTACTAAGATCACATGATTATAAATTGAATTTTAAATCCAATTTTTTTGAATTATAGCTCATAAAGGCTATTCTTAATTGTACACTTTTTTATATGTATATCTAAAAAAAAATTAAAGAATAAAATTTGTAAAGCAAAATATGTAGAACGGATTCAGGCCATTCTACCCGGAATAGACTTGAACAGACCAAAACGAAACTTGGTACCGGAACTAAATAGATTTGACAAATAAGATTGAAATACATCAAAATCAAGGATGAATTGGTGGTCAATTTTTTATTTTGAATTACTTCATAACTCTAGATTCAGTATGATCACTGACCCACTACGTTCTCCACGTCAAAAACTAAGTCCTATTTTGACCGTCAAGGCTAAAAAACCACAAGTGATCAATTCTAACACCGGCCCCCCTCCCATTTTGACAGCCTAAGGCTAAAAACCCACAAGTGATCAAGTCTAACACTGGACCCCCTATCAAGCAGAGAAACAAATCTCAACCAATACGTATCATATCATAGTTCTTTTTTAAAAAAATAAGAGAGAAAAATCCCTGCTATCAAGCGATACACATCATATATCAAATATGCATCAACCTTACCGGAGATTAATTTGAATCTATGGTCCAAGCAGACAAGGGGAAAATGCATGGTCGAAATAAGTGACGCCCACTTTTTAGGGAAATCATTTTCTTGTCATATTTAAAATAGAAAAACTGTGTCATCAAAGTCTCCAGTGTAGTACCCCTCACCAGATCAGTGCCAAGCTCCAAGAAGTCCACACCTAAACGATCAAGACTGCAAATAATAGCAGAATATCCCTCATCTTTACTCAACTTTATATTAGTTAATGTCTCCCTGAGACTTGATTTTTGTATGCTTTACCCGACTGGATAATCTTAAAGGAGAAATTTTCCACTCTCACAACAAAACAAAGTACCGAGTAGAAACCAACAAGTTACACTGCTCATCCCAATGAAAAAAAACAGTCAAGCACAAAACATGAACTAGAAATCAAAGTCTACAGAAAGAGTCATAGTCGTCGTCATCAGATCCATTTTCCCAAATATATGGGGTCCAATTTCTTATTTCTCTAAGATGCCTTCCAACAAATCAATACACAGTGAAGTTTCTTCAAAGAGGTAGATGATGACGATAAACTTCAAATAGGAATTCCAAGAGACTTCTTCATTTTCTCCACCTCCAAATACACTGTAGAATATGGGAGGAACTCAGAGAAATGGCTGTGACTCAGATCGTTGATTGCAACAGCTAGTTTAGGAATCTCCAGGATCTCTTCATGGGACAAACTCCGAACAAACCTCGCTGGATTCCCAGCCCAGAGTTCACCGGTTGGGATCCTCCGACCTGGAGGAAGTACAGACCCAGCTTCAAGTATGGAGTGGGTCTCCACCAAAGAACCTTCCATGAGGATGGAGTGCTGGCCGATGATGCACTCTGGTTCGATGGTACAGGAGCGCAGGAGACTGTAAGCCCCAACTGTCACAAACCTCTCGATAGATGTTTCTGCTGGAAGACCTGGCAAATGGAAGATGGAGATGTGATGATGCTACTCAGAAATTAAATAAATCGCCAACCATATTTGGTTACTTGTCGGTATGAGTTATACAATGGAGCACTTTGTTAATCTATTTCATTGCATCATCCCCTTCGCCTATAACAGTGTAAAGCGTATCTGAATTTTAGACAAAAGGGTTACACAGACTAAGCATTACAGTTGGTGAGCTCCTGATTGAACTTTTATTACACCAAAGTTCATTCAGGCACTGTAAAGAGCAGTAGATAGAAGTATTTATCCTCAAATCGTTTACTGATATAGACAGAAACCATAGTAGGGGCTAAAATGTTTGGTGTCGCAGGGTTTCTCCTGTTAAGGGGAACTTCAGAGAAGCTATTGAACTGTTTCTCAAAATTTCATTTCCCAAAAGAAACCTGTATAATCAAATCATTGTTACCTCTACAATGAATTCTATCTACACAAGATTCAGGGTACTCTTGTTACATGGGTTCTTTGAAAGAGGCAAAATACCCTTCTTGGACAAGTCTTTGTGCCACATTCTTCACAAATTCTTCTAATATGTATCTAGGGTACCTTTTTAAGTTCTTCTCTTCCATTCTATCTTATCAAATATATATCCTCCATTATCCCACAATTTATCTTCTATTTTTTATCGCTTCAATCTAGGTTGTAAAAGCATTTGTTTCCTTCACATTCCTTCTACTTGCAATCTTTCAATTTTTTATTCCAAGGCTGTGTCAAGTCATTATTTACTTATGTACCCAAACCACCTTAAATGATTGTCCCTCATTTTCTCGTCTATCAGTGATATTTTTAAGATCACCCTAATATGTTTATTTTTAATTCATTTTTTTAATGTCATCCATAAACTTTGCATCTTTATTACCATTACCTTGGTTGCTTGTATTTTCTTCATTGCCCAATACTCAACTCTATAAAACATTGAGCCTGATCGTCATTTTATATAATCATCCCTTTCATCAACATGACACTCTTTTATCGCGTAGCACTCCACTAGCTTGCCCATACCTAGCCCATCCCATTGGATATCTAAAATCAATCCTCCCTTTGGTTCAATAATTGCACCTAAGTATCTAAATTTATCGCAATATGACACCAACTCATTTCCAATTTTAGTCAGTACCTCCTTTACTCTCCATAATATAGACGACGCACACCATATGTTATTTTTTATATGTTACTATATAAAAAAAAATACAAATTAAAAAACGAAAAACATTCTCAAGGCTTTTGCCTCATTGAGTTTAAAATCCTTGCAAATTTGTGGTTCTCAAGAATATGCTTACACCATAAGATACTTGTAAATTGGTATAGCATCTTAAAAATTTTCTTAATGATTTCACATCGGTTTTATTTAGATGGACCATAGCTACAACTTATAATCATACTTATAGGCTATGTTTGGATAGAGAGATTAGAGAGACAGGGAATGCTATGTATTTCACTCTTTTGTGAGGGTAAAAGTGTATAAAAAATATCATTCTACCTCAGTATATTCTCCTACTTTTAGGCTCCCTAAGTTTTATCACCGAGTGGGAGAACTTAAGTGAACCCTATGTAGGAAAATACCCTCCTTAGAAGGTAACCTTGGATTTAGTTGTCTCAATACAACAGTAGCTTCATGCTGTCACATGCATACTTCCATTAACATTTCTCCAATCCAAAATTGAAGTGGACGATCCTTTACAGTTGCGATTGATTTTGCTAGGCCAACTAACCTTCGATCTGGAGAAAGAGCAAAAAAGGGCAATCCTCACTACGGTGGGCAAAGATGCTATTGCAATATGGAGAACCCTGCCTGGAAAATATGCAGCATACTTGGCAGTGCTTGGATGTAGGGTAATGTGGGGTGACCCTATTCAGTGGAACAAACTCAACTTGGAGAAACCCCACAAAGGAGAAACTCCGGATACCATTTTGCTCCCATTTAACACTTATGAGTGAAGTGGAAGTGGATAAACATTTTACCAAACAGTTAGAGCAAGAAAACAGGGAGAAGGTTTACTGCATTAACAACGACTTCACTGTTAATCTTGCCTGAGGCTTGAGTGTCTCGTTTCCTTTCCAGTGTTTTCTGTTTATTGCTGTATCGTTTTTTTTCTTTGTATCTGCACCTTTGGTGCCTCTTTATCTATTAATATATGAACCATTTAAAAAAAAAATGACTTCATTGTCCCCCAAAAGGTGCAAATCTTTGCCCCAACAAGTAGGGTAAGGAAAATACTTTTAATATCCCTTTTTCAACTTCACGATTTCTTCAAATGATTTGTCAAGAAGTGATTTGATATTCAAAAGGTGATAGTGAAGATTAGTCCAATTTACATGCCACAACAATGAAATATTCCACATTGAAGTGTGAACATCAAGATCAACTAAGGTGAGTATGTCTCCCCTTTTCTTCTTTTAGGTTGTGTTTGGACTTGAAATATACGAAAGAAGGAAAATGGCACAAGTTCTCCCCAAGAACACCCTCTTGGGGAATTTTTGAGGAGGATGATGTGCACTACATGAAATGATGATATCTAATCAATATATTCCCCAATTTTTAACATCTTGAGCTCAACAATTCGTTGGAAGAACTCAAGGTTTCCTACGTTTTAGCACAAAAGGACCTCCCATCACCACCACTTAAAAGGGCTCCCCTTCTTCCTATCCAAATGCAGCCTCAAGCTTAAACCCCTAAAATGGTCCACCTAAACAAGAGAAATGATCTGTTGTGAACTGGTTCATTGTGAGCCAGATAACTGATTTTTTCTTGATCCTATATTTACACCGTTTTTCTGCCTCATCCTCATTATCATCTCATGAATTGAATTTGTATCCAATTTGGACCAATTTTGTTATATGCTTTGAATTAACCTCAAATCCCATCAATAGTTAGAACTTTTTAGCCTTTTTAACTATATTAGAATGATTTTTTCAAAGTGAATTTTGTCAGACTTCTAGCTCAAGAGTAAATCAATCAAAGTAATTCGTTCTCACCATTTAATGTGATCCCTACAAGAAATTAGTCATCCAGTTCACAAGGGATAATTTCTCTTAAAACCATAGCCCTAACCTAAGTGGAAGATCCATCAAAAACCAAATTAATCAGCCAATTAAGTTCATTCATTTCCTGAAAATAATGAAAAAGAAAAGAACCTGAAATTAAAATTGGAGAAAACAGAAAAACGTAGAGAGAGAGAAAGAGAAAGGAATCAATGGCGAGGATTGGAAGACTCACCGGTGGGGGAGGACCAGGCGGCATGGAGGACGCATCGCTCTTGGATGTTGGAGCAGAATCCGACAGTAATCTTGTTGAGATCGCCACGGAGGATGGCGCCGTTCCAGACGGAAGACCCGTCGTAGACGGTGACCTGACCGGCTAGCACCACGTTCGGAGCTACATATGCATCGACGGCGACCTTGGGGACCCACTGCCCTAGCGGTATGATCTTCCTCTGGCCCCTGTAGTCCCATTTCACGCGATCCGCCGCCGGCGTGGGTTTAGAATCTGTGACCGCCGTGGACAGATTGTGGCGCAGGACGACGAGAGATCGAGACGGATTTAGGGTTAGGATTTTGCGCGAAAGGCGTAGAAGCGTCGCCATTTCTACTTCGTTTCTGCTACTCTTCTCAGAACTTGTAAGAGGAAAGCGAGAAGAGACATGGAAGAAGATACATAAGCAGCTTTTGATGATCCAGCGGAATTTTTTGAACTGTAGGCACGCAATTCATTTTTTTTTTTTTTTTTTTACACATGAAGAATAAACACTGGGCCAATTGGGAAAAGTTCAATTCTGTATTAGTATTGGATCCACCAAGAATACTCTGGGCCTGCATCTGCTTCAGCCCTGGCCAGGTGACAAATCCTAAGTCCTTAAGGGTGCAAAACTGATAAATAGAAGTGATGACTATTTCTAGATATTTATCTCATCCAAGTTATTTAACATCATCCAGTATTAGTGAGGTCAATCTGGGGCTGACCGATCTTAAAAAAACTGGGCCTGACTAGATGAACCTAATACTCCACCAAACTAAATTTGGGCCATATCTAGATCATGGGTGGGCCTAGACATTCTTGGGCTATCTTCCATTTGTTAACCTTATCTGCACTTGGAGGCAAGGAAACTTCCCCTATACAGTTAGTTATAAAAGAACCCTCCCTTTACAGTAACATCAAAAGGACTTGTGTTGGGTCATCTCAAACGAATCCAGAGGTCATCAGTTGCCCCTGAAAGGTTCTTTCAAAATTAAAAAGCCCACTCGTCTGTGCCTCATCCAATTTGAATGACTTCTAATCACTTTAATTTCAAATTTTGATACTGATATACTTTACGATTTTGTCCGATACACTACATGCCACGTGTCAAAATCATGGTTTATGTTACCTTAAACGTAGAAAGTACATTCTCATTAATACTCCCTTTATTCTAATTTAGTTGTCTGATATGCATTTTGGGATTGTTCTAAAATAGTTGTCTCATATACCATTTTGATTTTCTCGCTCTATCTATCTACTCTTGGAGAGAAGTTCATAAGTCTTTTGAGAACTCTTTTTTAAAAAATTTAAAATTTTAAAATAAAACAATTAAAATGAGATGGAGAGAGTATCATTCATTACTTTTTATTGTTATTCTAGTGAAGGTGGAAGAATTTGATTTGAAGAGGACATTATCCTCATCTTTTCACAGTCCCAGATATTTTCTTTACTACAGTGATTAGATCCTGGGTTTCATTTTCATAATGAGAAGTAGATGATGGATTACAGAATACAGCAGTTAAAAATCAATACTTTTCTTCCAATGGATAAACCCACATCAAATTCTCCAAATCATTAAAATAATCAAATCTTCCAAAGCTCTTAATAAAATGGTGAGAAGAATATTTCGGCAACCTCAAGAACTTGTACACATATTCTCTGATTGAAAAGATATTTAAGGTTTTAGATATTTTCTTGGAGGATCATGGCTTCTCCATTTGTATGTCATCTCAATATTTTTTTAATAAAATATTAGGAGATTTAGATGTAGTAACCTGCATAAGTTTAAGGTAGATCTATGGATAATTTTTGAGAAAGAGGGTAATGTTGTTAATTGTTTGCATGTTTCCTGCATCTTCTTATAGGTAAAGGCTTAGAGAGAATAAAGGGAGAGGAGTCAAATATAGAAATCTCCTTTTAAAATTGGATTTTCAAATCTTATGACTTTCTAAAATCAATCACTTACTAATGTTTTTATGAGGGGTATATGTAGTAATTTTCATTACTTCTTAATGTAGTACGTTTTTTAGATTGATTTTTATTTTTATTTCATTTTCTTTTTAAAATTAAATTGCGTTTTCTCTCTAATGCAATAAATTTTCTAACATTTTTTTTTTGAATTTACGTGTAGGAAACAGCGGGATACCCAAAGTAAAACTCCCACGGGTGAGTCCACTACCCCTAATGTATATTGCTTCGAGAAAAATGTACAATATGTGACTTATATAAGATGATCTTTCATCAAAAAAATGTATAAAAGCATAGATATGTCTTGAATAACGTTGTCGTTGGGGCAATGGCAAATTGCTAACAAATTAATGGTCTACATACCTTACTAAGTTAATTTATTAGAAGAACTTTTGTAGATGATATAGTTTTAGGAGAAACATATTAATTGGTGAAAAATGAGTTTTTTTAATTTAATTCAGCTCTGATCTAGTCATATAGGTTAGGTTTAGGTCTGGGAGCCCTCAACTCAACTCAGACCAAAGTTTATTTGAGTCAGGATAGGTCAGCTCAAATTAAAAATGTTAAGATATATAAATCCAAACTTGGGTTTTTTTAATTGGGTTGGGTCAAGTTCATCGGTTGAGTCATAATCCTTACTCAGGCTTGATATATTGGTCCTGAATTCAGAATCCAACACAAACTGAGCCCCTTTTCTCAGCCTTTTTTATCTGAGCTTTAGCTCGTGTAAGCTCGGCTCAAATTGCACTTAAGAGGCCCGTTTTACATGTACTTAACAAATCCGATTGAATCTCATGTGTTCTTCTTCGTTTTAGACTTTCAGGGTTTTCACATTCTGCCCAAATTGCCAGATACTGATAATTTTTTATCAAAAAAAAAATGACGAGAGCAGAAATTTTGAAGTACGAGGAAAATCCCAGTGTTTTCTACGACCTCTGTGCTTTGCTTTTCAGCATCCTTCGTCAGCCTCCTTATCTCTCTTCATCTCCTCGCATGGAGATTCCAATTTCTCCCGGCGAAATCGTCTCGCTGCTGCTGGGGATCTCACTGTCTCTGATGTTGTGCGGATCGGTCATTCTCATTATTGGTTTCATTTTGTTGCCTTGGATCATTGGAATCGTGATACTCTTCTATCTGCTCTCCTTCCTCTCTATTCTCCTCCCCTTCTTTTGGGGGAACCTGATGCCCCCCACCACCCAAATTCCCCGTGAGTGTTCTTTTCTCTTTGAAAATTGTTTTTCTTTTCTGGGATTTTTAGTGATTTCTTTCCTGGATTTCATTTGAGTGCCTCTGATTGATTAAATTTTATGAGTATTTTAGCTAGAAATTATCTTTCATGATCTGGATGACTAATTTTTATTTATTTACTACATTTTTCTCTTCCATGTTCATTTTGTTGCAAGTCCAGCATTTGATTAAGTTCTAGACTTATAAACTTTTAGATCTTTGTAGGTTTTAAAACTGTACTTAGAATGTTCTTTTTTTTTTTTTTCTCAAATTGAATTCGGTCACAACAAACCGGTTCAATGGATTTTTTTTTTTTTTTTAAATTTTTTCATTTTTAGTTTGAAGAAGCTTTTGATGGATGAAGATGGTTTTTCTTTAAACATGGGTATCCCCAAATTACATTGGAGGTGAGACTAATCCCAGGAGCTAGACCTCCCAATCCAGACACACCGGTAAGTCAATGAGGAGTAATCCCATGGGGAATGGTCCAGAGAAATTTGAACATGAATCGAACTCAATATCTCCCTTCATGAGGGGAGCTTCTTGACCGTGATGTCAGATAGTTTTAGTTCCTTTTTATTTCCATTTATGTTTGCTATAAATTGCCTCTCTCTTATTTAACTGATCTCTCTAAGCAGGAAGCAATCATTTCTGTCAATATGTTGTTGAAACTGATTTAAATAATGAATATTTATCCGGAAGAAAAAATAAAATGAAGTGAGACACTGCAAAGTAACCAACACACAAGCTGATTTAACTTCGTAGATCTTGTCTGTCTTTATTTTTACCTTCTGCTCACTTAAAAAAATGCCATTTCAATCCAATTACATCCGACTCTTTGCTTGCCTCCTCTGTACCAATTGAGCCCAATACACATGTTTCTTTAGTCTCTTATTTAACCCAATGATATCTCCACTGACTAGCTCTTTGGATGTATGAATTCAAGGGTTTTATAGATGAACGTTGCATTCCTATGGGAGCCTGTTGTCGTCGATGATAAACAAAGTAGGCAATCTACCAAGAACAGCCAAAGAAAAGAATGAAGGTTTCAAAGATTTATCTGAGCGTGATGGGCATCTTATAGCCTACTTCACCTTGATACTGACATATATGCACAAGGTACGTGTCCTCTATCATGTAAATAGCAAATCAGCAATGCTTGTTTCAAATTATGCATTGATACTTGTAACAGTTGATAATCCTGACTTCAAATTCTCTTGAAGCCATTGCCAAGGTTCAACTTCCATAAATAACTGATAAGCCATCAGTTGACAGGTTGGTTCTCTTATGACATTGATAATATCTGAACTTTTAGTTCTATTGCTGAATCAATGTATTGGATCGAATCCTTGTATTCATATCCATGTTGTAGTTTTTGAGAAATGTTTGTTTCCACCTTTATTTTTCATGTCCATATTATATTCATTTGTTTTGTGGTTCTACAATGTCAATGAAATATAATGGCAAATCAAAGAAGTAGATGTTGTGTTAGGCTGGAATGACAACAGTGAGCCCCAAAACAAGGATGAGTGGAGAAGTAGCAATCACAAAGGCAACTATGGATAGATGGGACAGAGCTTCAATGATGATGGTGATGTAGTGATGCTGACCGAGCATAGAGCAAATACCCTACCTTTGGCTGTTGAGTTAGTATTGCCTGCTTTTCATTGTTCTTGTAAAACCCAGTGATTTAGATATTGTTATGGAATTTATTCCTTGGTATTCAACTTCTTGGTAAGCATTTTATTTGTACAACCCCCTTCTTTCGCTGCATTGCCATTTGAGAAATACTGTACCACTCTTGTGCTGAATGCAGAACCTTTAGGATGACTCATTTTTGGTGAGTTGTTCATCTCTTTTGAAGTCCTCAAAATGAATTAATTTTCTTCTGATGTCTTGTACTTGGATTCAATCAATGATGCCTAAACATGGCTATGGATACACAGGTATGTAAATGCAGGTGCAACCTGATGGTTTCAAGAGAACTAGGAGTCTAGGACACAGTTCAGTTTTGGTGGCCTTCCAGCATAAACATTTTAACTCATTATCACCCCTAGTTGGGATCAAAATTTGTGGGGCTTTACCTCTACACTCGTCCATTGTTTAGGGTTAATTCATTGCAACTCCAACACATGAACATGTTATAGCTGATTCATTAACACCCCACATTTTAAAATAAATAAATAAGATTAAATCCCCATTTAACATCTCCAACCTCTTCCATTCTTGATCTTTCACCTGCTACTATCTTGAAACCACCAATCCCTTAGTTCCTTGCAAAGAGCTGTTTCTAGTCTTCTATAGAGTATCTACATGCCCAAACCATTATTATCTACTTACCTCACAACATTGACGAAATATTTTTTTTTAAATCTCATTCAACTCCATTAACTTCATGGAAGGTTATTTTGTTGTGACTATTTTAATTACTAAAAGTAAATAACATAGTTGATATTTAATGTATTACTAATTTACACATTCTAAAGGGTGCCCATCCTAGCACGGACATTATCTTTTATGAAGTACAGATTTTTCGGATTTCCCACTTTGTCCCGTAGAAATCGGTTCACTTTCCAGTGAATCAGTTCACCTGTCCGGTGCACCAATGAGTGAATCGATTCACTTGGAAATGGAAAGAGTCTAGTTCGGTGCACCGATGAGTGAACCGATTTCTGTGGATGGGTAGAGGGCAAAATGGAAAGTTCACTAAAATCCGTGCCTCCTAAAAGATAATGTCCGTGTTAGGATGGGCACCCATTCTAAATAGTCAAATCAGCCTCTAACTAAGGATCATAATAAATAGAATAAATTTTAAAAGAAAAGTCAAACATGAAAGATGTAAAATAGATCCATTTAAAGCTCAAGTTTGATTCTCTTGTATTTCATCATGCCCATTTTCAATTTGAACGATCGATGTTCTAATTAATTTCAAATTTTTTTTTTAAATGAAAAATGTGCTACATGCCCACATACAAATCCACCCATAATGAATAAACGGGCTGAAAAGCCCTATGGACTTTTATGGGCTCTCTACAAAAGCCCAAAACTGAGTATTTATGTAAACGGGCTTAATAATGTAGCACGATCCTGGTCCAACGGGCTGACAAATATACTCTAACCCGTTTGTTTATGACGAATTTGATAGATATCTTATTCAAATAATAATATTTCTAACTGACCCTTTCACATAAATTTCTCCAGCCTCCATGCATATGTATAGCTATAATCAACTTGACTTGAACCTGAGTGACCACACCCAATCCATTGTGAGAGTGTACATAATAGCTTATATAGTTATATGGCTGTGTGGAAACAATAAACTCATTCCATGCACAAGACATAATAGTGTCTACTTACCTCACAGCACTATTTTGTTGTGACTAATTTAAATGCTAAAGTTAAATAACATAGTTGATATTTAATGTATAACTCTTTTTTTTTTTTTGAATTTACGTGTGAAAAATCGCAGGATATCTAGCTTAAAAATAAGGATCATAATAAGTAGAATAAATTGTAAAGAAAAGTCAAACGTGAAAGATGTAAAATAGATCCATTTAAAGGAATAGCCCCTGTGAAAGGAGTTAGAAATAAAATAGATAAATTTCAAATATAGAAGAAGTAAAAAAAATCACAGATCTTGAATATAAAAATGAGTGTGTTCATAGGATGAGTACGGATGACGCTATGCTCTATAGCAGTTCAAATAACAGATGTGGGACTTTTGTCACTTTCACAACTTATGTAGATTTAATATGGAGAGTTTTTTCTAAGATTTTAAATTCTTAATTTTGAAATAGTGGATGGTTTTCAATATTAGCTTTGATTCATAAAAAAATACTTGAATTTCTATATTAAAAAAAGTCTTATATTTTTAAAAATCTAGTGCTAGCATGATTTGAAAATAATATGACATCTTTAATAAGAGTAGGGACTTTTTAAGACCCAAAAGACTTCTCTTTATAATAGTGAGTAGCAGAGCCGGCTCAAGGGATAGCAAGAAAGGCGGTTATCTTAGCCCCCAACTTGAGAAGGCCCAAAATTTAGGACTCTTATTAATCGGTGGTGTGGCAGATCTATTCTTAGAAATAAAAAAAAGGGTTTAATTTTTATTTTTATTTTTGCATTTTCTATAAGGTTGCATTATAATTTCAATTACTACTGTGTTTTGATTTTAGCAAATGCAGAACGATGGATATTAGAAGTGTTATAAATATCTAATGATACGAAAGAAATCAAATATAGATTTGGAAATCTTTTCTGCACAGTACATCAGTCGGCTCGTTTTAAAAAAAAAAAAATTCAGAAGGCCGATAATTATTTCATTTTTTTTAATCAGGGACTTTTTTATTATTATCATTATTATTCAGAAAATAAAAAAATAACCGATATTTATAAAAAAATAGAATGGAGGAGACAAAATGATATCAACCGATATTCGATGTCCTAAATAATGGCCGAATGGTCAATATCATTCAAATCCGATTTTTTCACCCATGTCCGTACGTGAAGCCATCCTATAAAGTGGTGGTGATGGATCTATTAGAATATTGTCTTCTTTCACATTGTGACACAACGAGAGTCTTCTAGATCGAATTGATCAAGGCATCAAGCCATGCTTTTAAAAGCTATAAAAAATTGTTAATTTTTTTAAAATAATAAAATTATAAAACTTTAAAAATATGGCATGATCAGTAAGATCACAATGATTTTTTATGGACTATATCTGCGAAGTCCACATTCATGTGTACCCCAATAATGTATGAGAGAGTGCATAGGTGTCATCCATTTTATTCTTCCTAATACACGGCTAAGACCATTGTAATTCTTAACTGTTCGTGACTTTCTTGTAGAAGGACCCTTTAGATGGGTTTGTTAAAAATGATTCTATAAAAATTCATTTTAATTAAAAAAGTGAAGTCGTATTTTTTAAAGTCCTAAACATTCAATTTTATCCAACAGTTTTTTATAGAGTTAAATCAATTGATTAGTTGATTCAAATTGTAATTAAATTAGATAATAATCCAAATTTACAAAAGGTAGGTGGGTGTGAGGACAGGGGGAATTTGGGACTCTATTTTGGTTGATTTCAGTTTATTTTAATTCATTTTAGCTGAAATCAGTTGAATAAAAATTTCAATCAAACAGAATAATTTAAATTTGGTATATATATATATAAAATTTTCTTCACAATTTATTAATAAATAAATTATTTTTAAATCTATTAAAATTATGGTTTTTATTGTTATTTTTACTTGATATTTATCTTTTTCTGTTAATTTTATTTTGGGTAGCGATTCTCCCATGGGAGGTTTGTGTAATCAGACACGGATTTTAGTATATTGTCAATTTTACCCTTCGCATGAACAATAAAATTGGCTAGTTGAAATTCGCATAAACGGTAAATCGGTTCGTCAAAATTTGCATGAACAGTAAATCGGCTTGTTGAAATTCGCATGAACAGTAAAATCGGTTAGTTGAAATTCACATGAACAGTAAATCAGCTCACCGAAATTCACATGAACAGTAAAATCAGCTAGCTGAAATTCGCATGAGCAGTAAATTGGGTAGCCAAAATTAACATAAATATCAATCGGCTAGCCGAAATTTTACTGTTCATATAAAGGGTAAAATTGGCAATATAATAAAACCCGTATCACGTTACCCAAAATACCTGTGGGATGATCACTATTCTTTTATTTTCTACTTTTATCGATGGAGATGATCCAAGAAAGCACATGCAGCAGGAAAAGAAGAGCCTTGAATGAGGAGTTTGGATTAGGTGAGAATTAGGGTTGTAACTCGGGTCAGGCGGGTAGGATTTCTTAAAATCCAACCCCACCCGAGTTGATATATATGGAACTCGATTCGACTCGAATTCTAAACCCGAACTTTATAACCCGACCCGATCCGAATCAACCCAAATTCTGAACCTATTTTAACCTAATTTTAGTCCGGTCGGTTCAGGTTAACTTGTAAAATTCTAAATTCGACCCGACCCGACCCGAATTTCATACGGGTTTTTATCTTCTGAACATGACCCAATCCGCTGACCCGAAATTCTCAACCCAACCAGCATGATTTCTCGGGTCGGGTCATGCAGATTGGGCCAAAACCCAACCCGAGTTGCAACACTACTTTCCCAATTCTCAATAAGAATTGGGAAAGGCACGAGACCTGTTTTACCATGATTTGATATTAGCCAAATTTTTATGGATAAATTTTGTAAAATACTTAGATTTTAAATGGACTAAATCGTTGGTTCATTTTTGCCTAAATTTGAATTTTTTTTAAAAAAAATATGAATCTCAAATGAGTTTAAATGGAAAAAATAACAAGAAACTTTATAAATATCCATATTATTATTGTACATTATACCAAATTATATAAGACATTGTCCGCTAAATAAAAAGTTGATAGATGAAAGAATTTGATATAAGACATTTCTGTGGTTCGGTTCTTACTGAGAACCGGCTGTGGGTCAAAACTGCAAAAAACCTATAAGAGTCGCGGTTTTCTGCGGTCTTTACCCACAAACTGTTAGCTGCAGACCGCGACTCACAAATTTTGATTTTTTTTTTTTTTAATTTTTTTCCTTTCAAAATAACATAAGAAAATGTATAAATTTGAAATATAAATGTTTATTATTATTTTTATCCCATATCTTCCACCGTTTTGATATATTTTTCAGAGTTTAAATGTTATTTTTAATATTTATATTAATGTTATTGGTAAAAGATAGCTTACTTAATTTTATATGTAATATTTATATTATATTACTATTTGACCGGTTTTTAACAACTTTGATTGCGTTTGAACCCAAAATGCCTCGAAGAAGGTTCGTTAGACGATCTAGTTCTGATAACACTGCCCTAAACTCTCATTTCTCAATGCCCTAGATCGAACGCCACCCTAAACTCTCCTTTCCCAATGCCCTAGATCGAACGCCGCCCTAATCTCTCCTTTCCCAAAGCCCTAGATCGAACGCCGCCCTAAACTATCCTTTCCCAATTTCCTTCCACAATCTCTCTTTCGGAGATCCTAGGTTGTGTTTCGATGAGGGGTTAATTTTAGAGGGGTAACTTTGAGTGGGGGTGACCCTTGAAGTGGGATTACCTTTATCTTATTTGGTAATTGCTGCCGCGGTTTAGTTTTCGTTGAGAACCGGCTGTGGGTCAAAACTGCAGAAAACCGGTTAGAGCCACAATTTTCTGTTGTTTTTACCCACAAACCGTGAGCCATGGCAAATTTTGAATTTTATTTTTATTTTTTAATTTTTTTTTATTTTTTTCCCTTTCAAAATAACATTAGAAAATGTATAAATTTGAAATATAAATGTTTATTACCATTTCTATCCCATATCTTCCACCATTTTGATATATTATTCAGAGTTTAAATGTTATTTTTAATATTTATATTAATGTTATTGGTAAAAGATAGATTACTTAATTTTATATGTAATATTCATATTATATTACTACTTAACCGGTTTTGACTGGTTTTTACCGGTTTTAACCGTGGTTGAACCCGGTTGAACCCAAAATGCCTCGAAAACGGTTGGTTAGACGGTGAGGTTTAGAAATAAAGAACTTAGAGAGAGTCTTAAATGGGAATGATGCTTGTGATACAAACCTAGAGAAGAAGCAACACCTACAACACTTAGATTTACATTGGGATGATAATGAGTGGAGCATGTTAGATAAAGAGAAAATGAAGAGATCCAATGAAATTCTTGAAAGCTTAATACCACCCAATCCAAAGCTGGAAAAGTTGGTGATTTTGAATTATGTAGGTTCAATGTTTCCCAAATTGATGGGTGGATCATCTTAGTTCTCTAACTGACCTTCATCATATTATATAATTGTATAAAATGTAGAGAGCTTCCAACCCTTGGGAAACTGGCTTCTCTTGAACATTTGCAACAGTATATTCAGATTCGATGAATTGAGGTCTATGCCTTCAGAAGTAACGCAACTCACAGCACTTAAATCATTACGCATATATGGGTGCCCAGATCTGAAGGAGAGTTGCAAGAAAGGCGTAGATCACGATTGGTTTAAGATGGCCCACATCGACAACACTTAGATTGATGACATGTTTGTCTCTCTACTTTTTATCTTCTTCTTTTTTAATTTTCTGTCAATTAAATTGAAGACATTGCGATACTCCAATATGAGTTACAAACGTGTAATCTCTAGACTGACCGGAAAAATATAACTTCTATTATAGTACTAAACTAATTTATTTATTGGAATTAACGGCCTAATCTACTATTAATTCCTACCAAATCTGAACTTCTTTTGTTATTTGATAGAGTTTCATCAAATGTGGTGGCATATGGAGAGAATAAATGCGGTTGGAGTTTCTTCACCAAAGATACATTTACAGTGTTGGTATATGAAGATTTTTACAGGTTTCTTCTTTCAAGCACCTCTTTCATTTACAGTCTGCTACTCTTCTGAATTTGGAAAGCAGAGTATTATTGGAATTGTTAATGCTCTCTCAAACTCCAAATGGAGTCCAACCCACAACATAATTGGACCGTTTTCCCTTTTTGTAATTGCCATAATATGTAAGAATGCTCGTAAGACTCATTGATTTGCTGAACTAATCCTTGGGGCATGTGTAAACCTTCATACCCACACACACCAAGTAATTCTACGGGGAGTGGCCCTATATCGAACGCCGCCCTAAACTCTCCTTTTCCAATGCCCCAGATCGAACGCTGCCCTAATCTCTCCTTTCCCAAAGCCCTAGATCGAACACCGCCCTAAACTCTCCATTCCCAATTTCCTTCCACAATCTCTCTTTTGGAGATCCTAGGCTACGTTTGGATGAGGGGTAAATTTTAAAGGGGTTACTTCGAGTAGGGGTCACCCTTGAGTGGGGGTGACCCTTGAACTAGGATTACCCTTATCTTGTTTGGTAATTGCCTCGAAGACGGTTTGTTAGACGGTTCGGTTCTGATAACATTGCCCTAAGAAGAGGTTTAGAAATAAAGAACTTAGAGAGAGTCTTAAATGGGAATGAAGCTTGTGATGCAAAGCTAGAGAAGAAGCAACACCTACAACACTTAGATTTACATTTGGATGATAATGAGTGGAGCATGTTAGCTAAAGAGAAAATGAAGAGATCCAATGAAATTCTTGAAAGCTTAATACCACCCAATCCAAAGCTGGAAAAGTTGGTGATTTTGAATTATGTAGGTTCAATGTTTCCCAAGTTGATGGGTGGATCATCTTCGTTCTCCAAACTGACTTTCATCATAGTACATAATTGTATAAAATGTAAAGAGCTTCCAGCCCTTGGGAGACTGCCTTCTCTTGAACATTTGCATAAAAGCTTTCATGTTGAAGTGGAATTAGTGGGTTCTCAGTTTACGTGGAATGGACTGATAGCTTTTCCAAAATTGAAGGCACTTGAATTCATTGGAATGCGTAACTGGAAAGAGTGGCGGTCATGAGTGATAGATGGAGGGATTTTTATGCCTTGCCTCTCGCATTTAGAGATTCTAGATTGCCCTCTACTAAAATATTTGCCTGATTGACTGAAGCGACTCAAGTTTCTTAATCTAATGAGCATTCGGAACTGCCCTCAATTGAATGTTAAGCAAGATTTGGGAGAACTCAAGTCTCTCCGCAATCCTTCTATGGGTGGAATGCGGTCACCACCTCATTGGATATGGCAACAGAAATCGTTTGATCATCTCAGTATATTCAGATTCGATGAATTGAGGTCTATGCCTTCAGAAGTAACGCAACTCACAGCACTTAAATCATTATGCATATATGGGTGCCCAGATATGAAGGAGAGTTGCAAGAAAGGCGTAGATCACGATTGGTTTAAGATGGCCCACATCGGCAACATTTGGATTGATGACAGGTTTGTCTCTCTACTTTTTATCTTCTTTTTTTTTTTTAATTTTCTGTCAATTAAATTGAAGACATTGCGATACTCCAATATGAGTTACAAACGTGCAATCTCTAGACTGACCGAAAAAATATAACTTCTATTATAGTACTAAACTAATTTATTTATTGGAATTAACGGCCTAATCTACTATTAATTCCTACCAAATCTGAACTTCTTTTGTTATTTGATAGAGTTTCATCAAATGTGGTGGCATATGGAGGGAATAAATGCGGTTGGAGTTTCTTCACCAAAGATACATTTACAGTATTGGTATATGAAGATCTTTATAGGTTTCTTCTTTCAAGAACCTCTTTCATTGACAGTCTGCTACTCTTCTGAATTTGGAAAGCAGAGTATTATTGGAATTGTTAATGCTCTCTCAAACTCCTAATGGAGTCCAACCCACAACATAATTGGACCGTTTTCCTCTTTGTAATTGGCATAATATGTAAGAATGCTCGTAAGACTCATTAATTTGTTGAACTAATCCTCGGGGCATGTGTAAACCTTCCTACCCACACACACCAAGTAATTATACGGGGAGTGGCCCTATATCGAACGCCGTCCTAAACTCTCATTTTCCAATGCCCCAGATCGAACGCTGCCCTAATCTCTCCTTTCCCAAAGCCCTAGATCGAACACCGCCCTAAACTCTCCTTTCCCAATTTCCTTCCACAATCTCTCTTTCGGAGATCCTAGGCTACGTTTGGATGAGGGGTAAATTTTAAAGGGGTTACTTCGAGTAAGGGTCACCCTTGAGTGGGGGTGACCCTTGAACTAGGATTACCCTTATCTTGTTTGGTAATTGCCGTCGCGGTTCGGTTCTGGTTGAGAATCGGCTGTGGGTCAAAACCGAAGAAAACCGGTCAGACCCAAGGTTTTCTGTGGTTTTTACCCACAAACTATGAGCCGCGGACCGCAGCTCACAAATTTTGAATTTTTGAATTTTTCTTTTAAAAAAATTTCCTTTCAAAATAACATTAGAAAATGTATAAATTTAAAATATAAATGTTTATTATCATTTCTATCCTATATCTTCCATCGTTTTGATATATTATTAAGAGTTTAAATGTTATTTTTAATATTTATATTAATGTTATTGGTAAAAGATAGCTTACTTAATTTTATATGTAATATTTATATTATATTAGTACTTGACCGGCTTTGACCAGTTTTTACCGGCTTTAACCGTGGTGGAACCCAACATGCCTCGAAGACGGTTCGTTAGACGGTTCGGTTCTGATAACATTGCCCTAAGAAGAGGTTTAGAAATAAAGAACTTAGAGAGAGTCTTAAATGAGAATGAAGCTTGTGATGCAAAGCTAGAGAAGAAGCAACACCTACAACACTTAGATTTACATTTGGATGATAATGAGTGGAGCATGTTAGCTAAAGAGAAAATGAAGAGATCCAATGAAATTCTTGAAAGCTTAATACCACCCAATCCAAAGCTGGAAAAGTTGGTGATTTTGAATTATGTAGGTTCAATATTTCCCAAGTTGATGGGTGGATCATATTCGTTCTCCAAACTGACTTTCATCATAGTACATAATTGTATAAAATGTAAAGAGCTTCCAGCCCTTGGGAGACTGCCTTCTCTTGAACATTTGCATAAAAGCTTTCATGTTGAAGTGGAATTAGTGGGTTCTCAGTTTACGTGGAATGGACTGATAGCTTTTCCAAAATTGAAGGCACTTGAATTCATTGGAATGCGTAACTGGAAAGAGTGGCGGTCATGAGTGATAGATGGAGGGATTTTTATGCCTTGCCTCTCGCATTTAGAGATTCTAGATTGCCCTCTACTAAGATATTTGCCTGATTGACTGAAGCGACTCAAGTTTCTTAATCTAATGAGCATTCGGAACTGCCCTCAATTGAATGTTAAGCAAGATTTGGGAGAACTCAAGTCTCTCCGCAATCCTTCTATGGGTGGAATGCGGTCACCACCTCATTGGATATGGCAACAGAAATCGTTTGATCATCTCAGTATATTCAGATTCGATGAATTGAGGTCTATGCCTTCAGAAGTAACGCAACTCACAGCACTTAAATCATTATGCATATATGGGTGCCCAGATATGAAGGAGAGTTGCAAGAAAGGCGTAGATCACGATTGGTTTAAGATGGCCCACATCGGCAACATTTGGATTGATGACAGGTTTGTCTCTCTACTTTTTATCTTCTTTTTTTTTTTTAATTTTCTGTCAATTAAATTGAAGACATTGCGATACTCCAATATGAGTTACAAACGTGCAATCTCTAGACTGACCGAAAAAATATAACTTCTATTATAGTACTAAACTAATTTATTTATTGGAATTAACGGCCTAATCTACTATTAATTCCTACCAAATCTGAACTTCTTTTGTTATTTGATAGAGTTTCATCAAATGTGGTGGCATATGGAGGGAATAAATGCGGTTGGAGTTTCTTCACCAAAGATACATTTACAGTATTGGTATATGAAGATCTTTATAGGTTTCTTCTTTCAAGAACCTCTTTCATTGACAGTCTGCTACTCTTCTGAATTTGGAAAGCAGAGTATTATTGGAATTGTTAATGCTCTCTCAAACTCCTAATGGAGTCCAACCCACAACATAATTGGACCGTTTTCCTCTTTGTAATTGGCATAATATGTAAGAATGCTCGTAAGACTCATTAATTTGTTGAACTAATCCTCGGGGCATGTGTAAACCTTCCTACCCACACACACCAAGTAATTATACGGGGAGTGGCCCTATATCGAACGCCGTCCTAAACTCTCATTTTCCAATGCCCCAGATCGAACGCTGCCCTAATCTCTCCTTTCCCAAAGCCCTAGATCGAACACCGCCCTAAACTCTCCTTTCCCAATTTCCTTCCACAATCTCTCTTTCGGAGATCCTAGGCTACGTTTGGATGAGGGGTAAATTTTAAAGGGGTTACTTCGAGTAAGGGTCACCCTTGAGTGGGGGTGACCCTTGAACTAGGATTACCCTTATCTTGTTTGGTAATTGCCGTCGCGGTTCGGTTCTGGTTGAGAATCGGCTGTGGGTCAAAACCGAAGAAAACCGGTCAGACCCAAGGTTTTCTGTGGTTTTTACCCACAAACTATGAGCCGCGGACCGCAGCTCACAAATTTTGAATTTTTGAATTTTTCTTTTAAAAAAATTTCCTTTCAAAATAACATTAGAAAATGTATAAATTTAAAATATAAATGTTTATTATCATTTCTATCCTATATCTTCCATCGTTTTGATATATTATTAAGAGTTTAAATGTTATTTTTAATATTTATATTAATGTTATTGGTAAAAGATAGCTTACTTAATTTTATATGTAATATTTATATTATATTAGTACTTGACCGGCTTTGACCAGTTTTTACCGGCTTTAACCGTGGTGGAACCCAACATGCCTCGAAGACGGTTCGTTAGACGGTTCGGTTCTGATAACATTGCCCTAAGAAGAGGTTTAGAAATAAAGAACTTAGAGAGAGTCTTAAATGAGAATGAAGCTTGTGATGCAAAGCTAGAGAAGAAGCAACACCTACAACACTTAGATTTACATTTGGATGATAATGAGTGGAGCATGTTAGCTAAAGAGAAAATGAAGAGATCCAATGAAATTCTTGAAAGCTTAATACCACCCAATCCAAAGCTGGAAAAGTTGGTGATTTTGAATTATGTAGGTTCAATATTTCCCAAGTTGATGGGTGGATCATATTCGTTCTCCAAACTGACTTTCATCATAGTACATAATTGTATAAAATGTAAAGAGCTTCCAGCCCTTGGGAGACTGCCTTCTCTTGAACATTTGCATAAAAGCTTTCATGTTGAAGTGGAATTAGTGGGTTCTCAGTTTACGTGGAATGGACTGATAGCTTTTCCAAAATTGAAGGCACTTGAATTCATTGGAATGCGTAACTGGAAAGAGTGGCGGTCAAGAGTGATAGATGGAGGGATTTTTATGCCTTGCCTCTCGCATTTAGAGATTCTAGATTGCCCTCTACTAAGATATTTGCCTGATTGACTGAAGCGACTCAAGTTTCTTAATCTAATGAGCATTCGGAACTGCCCTCAATTGAATGTTAAGCAAGATTTGGGAGAACTCAAGTCTCTCCGCAATCCTTCTATGGGTGGAATGCGGTCACCACCTCATTGGATATGGCAACAGAAATCGCTTGATCATCTCAGTATATTCAGATTCGATGAATTGAGGTCTATGCCTTCAGAAGTAACGCAACTCACAGCACTTAAATCATTTATGCATATATGGGTGCCCAGATATGAAGGAGAGTTGCAAGAAAGGCGTAGATCACGATTGGTTTAAGATGGCCCACATCGGCAACATTTGGATTGATGACAGGTTTGTCTCTCTACTTTTTATCTTCTTTTTTTTTTTAATTTTCTGTCAATTAAATTGAAGACATTGCGATACTCCAATATGAGTTACAAACGTGCAATCTCTAGACTGACCGAAAAAATATAACTTCTATTATAGTACTAAACTAATTTATTTATTGGAATTAACGGCCTAATCTACTATTAATTCCTACCAAATCTGAACTTCTTTTGTTATTTGATAGAGTTTCATCAAATGTGGTGGCATATGGAGGGAATAAATGCGGTTGGAGTTTCTTCACCAAAGATACATTTACAGTATTGGTATATGAAGATCTTTACAGGTTTCTTCTTTCAAGAACCTCTTTCATTGACAGTCTGCTACTCTTCTGAATTTGGAAAGCAGAGTATTATTGGAAGTGTTAATGCTCTCTCAAACTCCTAATGGAGTCCAACCCACAACATAATTGAACCGTTTTCCTCTTTGTAATTGGCATAATATGTAAGAATGCTCGTAAGACTCATTAATTTGCTGAACTAATTCTCGGGGCATGTGTAAACCTTCCTACCCACGCACACCAAGTAATTATACGGGGAGTGGCCCTTTGGAGTGGAGAGGGAATCGAATTCAGGACTCCCACTTTCTAAGGTGGGTTCCTGACCATCACTCGAACCCTTTTGAGTTGTACAATCTGCCCAAATTTGTAACTGATTTTGTAAGTTCTGGTATAATGGTAATTGTTGGTTCATCTGTGTATTATCGCCAATCACAAATCTAAGTTTTGCATTATTGCCATTTGCCAACTTTCCAAAGTGTCTACTTCTAATTTACATCAATTATTGTGTCTGAAGAGGATTTGAACAGCAGAGAAGGAAAAATAAAAAAGACATTCACCTTATGCTGTTTCCAGTTTATGTGCCCCCTCCTTAGTGGTACAATTCATTATTTGGTTGAGATAGAAACAGACCAACATGGAACTGAATTACTTCGATGTTTCACTATCTTTTGCAAAAATGGGGCCCAACAAGGTTTATTTTTCTGTATTGATTTGCAACAAGGTTGCTCATTCCTTAGCACATCTCTGAAATAGAAAGTCTAATTCTGTGTGTTAGAACATGATAGGTGCATTGAAGACAATAGGATGTACCTCTGGTTATGAGGGTATTTGACCAAACACCAGAGAGATTTCTTGCAACCTGCTGTAATGAGACTCAGATGAGTTTCAGTTGGATCCATTGAGATGTTCTAGGTTCAATTCGGGCCAAACATAATTCCAATTGGTCCCTGCTTTCGTCTAATGGACTTTTTCCAATTCTACTCGACTTCAAATATCATTCTGGACAAAAAGAAAATTAATTCGGGTACAATTGGATCCATTAAGATGCTCTAGGTTCAATTCGGGCCAAAAATAATTCCATTTGGGTCCTGCTTTCGTCTAATGGACTTTTCCCAATTTTACTCGACTTCAATATGATTCTAGACAGAAAGAAAATTATACATAAGATATCTGTATAACTTATCACTGATTTTTGTGTCTCATGGTATTAAGGAGATAAAAAAATTGAAATTTAAAGAGGAAGATTGTCAAATAAAATATATTAAGTGGCGAACGAATGCATTTTACAATGAAATAATTGTCCGGACGGTCGATTTCAGTTTTTTAAAAAATCGAAAGACAAAATGTAATTTCACCTTAAATTTGGAAAACCGGTATCTTCTGGTGTCTAAATTGCTCACCTTTAATTTTTTTTATATAAGTCTTCTAAATATAATTCTAACTAAAATAGTTCAGTTAATAGTTACACACCCACAAGTTGACTAGTTGAGCTACAGACTTTCATTGAAATCAATTTCTAGTCTAAGGGAACCAAAAGCTTCTGCTGATATTCAATCATATTCATTATCTCAGCTAAAATTTATACATGTCAAAATAATATTTTTTTCCGAATTTTAACAAAATATGAATGGAATAATTCAATATTTGACTAAAGTTTTGCCTAAAGTCCTACGAATGTTAACCTGATATAGTTGTTATAGTTTTTTATTTATTATAAAATCACTGAAATTTCAAAATATATGTTTTTATTCGTCAATACAATTTTTTTTTTGTCAAAATTTCATATTCCTAAGTCTGTAGGAATTAGAATGTCAAATTAGTCAAAGAGATAATGACATTGATACCTAATTATTTTGCTTGGTTATATTGTCCGAGTATCAACTATTAGCCGAAATCCATAATCTTTGCCAATATTTTTCAGCTTGGAGCATGCCAAATGGCCCCCTATATTGGCTGGGGATTTTGAAGACTTAAATGTTAGCTTCAAGAAATTTAAAACTCTTACGATGGAGTGAGATAAAATTTAACAAATGGTAGATCTTCAAGTTTTCTTTAAATTTCTATGGTTTAGTTTGGGTGGCTATCCTAATACAGGAATAACTCTTTTAGTAGACACGAGTTTTAGTGAACTTTTCATTTTATATCCATCCGTCCGTACGAAAAAAATTTAAAAAAAAATAAAAAATTCAGAAATCAATTCACTTTCAAGTGAATCAGTGCACTGGACCAGTGCACCAGACCAGTGTACTGATTGGATCACTGAAAAATGAGAATTTTGGAGAAAATGATCCGATTGGTACACCGATTCCATGCATATATATAGCTATAATCAACTTTACTTGAACCTCAGTGACCACACCCAATCCATTGTGACAGTGTACATAATAGCTTATATGGCTCTGTGGAAACAATAAACTCATTCCATGCACAAGACATAATAGTTTCTACTTACCTCACAGAACTATTTTGTTGAGACAAATTTAAATACTAAAGTTAAATAACATAGTTGATATTTAATGTATAACTATTATTTTTTTTGAATTTACGTGTGGAAAATCGCAGGATATCCAGCCTAAAAATAAGGATCATACTAAGTAGAATAAATTGTAAAGAAAAGTCAAACGTGAAAGATGTAAAATAGATCCATTTAAAGGAATAGCCCCTGCAAAAGGAATTAGAAATAAAATAAATAAATTTCAAATATAGAAGAAGTAAAAGAAAATCACAGATCTTGAATATAAAAATGAGTGTGTTCATAGGGTGAGTACAGATGACGCTATGCTCTATCGCAGGTCGAATATATTTATATATACAAAAGCCCATATCCAAACAGAGCCTTCGTACTTTGCATAATAAAGCCTGAGCTCGCCCATTTAAGTGGGCTACGGCCAAGATGTAAGTTGGGGTGTCTATGAGATCTCTAATTGATATTCATATGTTTGAAATCATGCTTTTTAAAGTATGAAGTGGTGCAGGTTTTGATAGCCGTAACAACTGTGGATAATAATGATTGCCATTCATCCTCAATAACTTCGCAATTTGCATGAGTGCTTAGAGTTTTTAAAATGATTTGATGTAAAATTTATGTGAAGTTTTACTTCCTTTTATAATTGATACACAGTCATGTTAGAAAATCAAAATTTGATAAAATCTTGAGATAAAATTTACTATCGACTTTTGTCACTTTCACAACTTATGTAGATTTAATATGGAGAGTTTTTTCTAAAATTTTCAATTCTTAATTTTGAAATAGTGGATGGTTTTCAATATTAGCTTTGATTCATAAAAAAATACTTGAATTTCTATATTAAAAAAAGTCTTATATTTTTAAAAATCTAGTGCTAGCATGATTTGAAAATAATATGACATCTTTAATAAGAGTAGGGACTTTTTACGACCCAAAAGACTTCTCTATATAATGGTGAGAAGCAGGGCCGGCTCAAGGGGCAGGAAGAAGGGCGATTATCTTGGGCCCCCAACTTGAGAAGGCCCAAAATTTAGGACTCTCTTATTAATATACGGGCCGGTGGTGTGGCAGATCTATTCTTAGAAATAAAAAAAAGGGTTTAATTTTTATTTTTATTTTTACATTTTCTATAAGGTTGCATTATAACTTCAATTACTACTGTGTTTTGATTTTAGCAAATGCAGAGCGATGGATATCAGAAGTTTTATAAATATCTAATGATACGAAAGAAATCAAATATAGATTTGGAAATCTTTTCTGCACAGTACATCAGTTCTCTGGAAAAAAAATCCTAAATAGATTATAGATAATTTTTTTTATTATTTATAGATAAAAAAATTTAATTAAATATTATTTATAATAATATGCTAAATTCCAAGAAGGTCCTATTTAGAACTTTTGCCTTAGACCTCAACTTGTGTCGAGCCGACCCTGGTGAGAAGATCACCTCCCCACTCTGCTTTTAAAACTCCAGAATTGTTTATAATAAAGAATAGTTTGAATTGGAGCTTTAAAACAGTTTTTGAAAATTCTGGAAACCATGGTTTTCACCAGAGCCGACTCGACACAAGTTGAGGCCTAAGGCAAAATTTTTAAATGGGCCTTCTTGGTATTTAGCATATTATTATAAGTAATAGTTATTTGAATTTTAATTAAATATAAAAAAATTAAGCCAACCAAATAGACACCCGACTATGCTTTCTCTAAACACCCAATTTTCATTTTTGAGTGGCAAATTACCATTTTGCCCGTCCATTTTTTTTGGGCTAAATGAAGAGACAGTTCATTTTTCCTTAATTCTTTGGGTATAATTTTTGAAGTCCAAAACTATAGTCTTTTCATTTAAAATCCATCCTGGAGTTCATAAAATTCAAAATAGATGAATTTTGATACATTGTTTGTAAAAATCGATCAATAAACGAGCTCTTTTGAAAATCTCTCTCCACAACCTATTCGTTCTGACGATTCCATTTTACATGGAGTCGTCCATTCGGATCGTCAGAACGAACACAGAATCAACTGACTCTTCGTTTGGACGAAAAAAAATAGAAAAATAAAATGATAATTTCACCTAATTTTTTTTAAATCGAGTACGTAGAGAAAGAAAAGTCAGATGTCTAAAATATTCATTATTAGATATTTATAAAACTTCTAATATCCATCATTCTACACTTGTTAAAAACAAAACACAGTAGTAATTGAAATTATAGTGCAAACTTTATAGAAAATGGAAAATAAAAATAAAAAATAAACCTTTTTTATTTCTAAGAATAGATCTGCACACCACCGATACAAGAGTCTTAAATTTTGGACCATCCGGGGCCGAGGCAACCGCCTTTCTTGCTACCCTTGAGTCGGCCCTTCCAAGCCTTTTAAGTTTATAATTAGACTCGCCTTTCCCCATTCCAACCTAATCCGAGTCCTCACTCCTCTTCTTGTGCTTCCTTTCTTTCCTGGATCCAATCAGCCTTCAACGCTCGGTCGCTGCAACGTCCCTGCTGCGTTCCTGATCTCCTTTCGCCTGCCAGACTGAAGCGTCTCCCTCGATCTCGTCTGATCCACGCCGACGGCGCCCCTGCCGCTCGCCCCAAGCACTGCTTCCTTTCTTTCCTAGATCTAACTATGGCAGAGGCACTGCTTTCCGTTGTGGGTGAGAAAATCAAACACGCCATTGAAACAGGTTTTAGACTTGTGACGGGTGCCGATGATGATCTAAAATGGCTTTCCAGTACTTTCTCAACCATCCAATCACTTCTCTGCGATGCAGAGGCTCGACAATTTGAGGAAGAATCGTTGAGAAATTGGTTAGCAGATCTCAAGGATGTTGTTCACGATGTCGACGACCTTTTAGACGAATGGCAGACGTTGCAGCTCAAAGCAGAAATCAATCCAAGTGGGGATGACGGTGGCTTCATAAAAAAGGTTAGCAACGTTCCTTATTTGTCTTTCTGTCACTACAAGACACGCTGGGACATGACATTGAGGGTGAGAGAGGTTAGAGAAAAATTGGATGTGATTAATAATGAAAAGGACAAATACCGACTCCTACCGAGTGGTAAAATTCAAATGGATGACTTCAAATTTGAATATTGGAAACCTACTTCTTTTATAGATGAATCAGAAGTAATTGGAAGGAATGATGAGAACGATGCCATAATCAGCAGGCTGACAAGCAATGAGAAGGGAATTTGTGTCCTCTCTATAGTTGGCATGGTGGGATTGGGAAAAACAACTCTTGCCCAATTGGTCTATAATGACTGTAGGGTAAAGAGTCATTTTAAGAAGAGAATATGGATATATGTGTCTGGTCATTTCGACGTGGCAAGCCTCACCAAGAAGATTTTAAAGGATGTTGTCGGGAGTGGCCGATTCAGTAATCTCTTGGGATTGAACAACATACAAACTAAACTTGTTGAAGCTTTGGGAAATGAGCCATTTTTGATAGTTTTGGATGATGTGTGGAATGAAGAGATATCAGAATGGGAGACATTCATGTTACCCTTTAAGTGTAGTGGCATGTGTGGGAGTAAGATTTTGATTACCACTCGCAATGAGTATGTTGCTATTGAAGCCGGTGCAGCCCATATCCACCATCCCAATTATTTATCAGAAGAGGATTCATGGTCATTGTTCAGCTGTAGAGCTTTCCTTGGGAGAGAAAAAGAGGAATGTTTAAAATTAAAAAATATTGGAAGAAAAATTGTGAAAAAGTGCGAAGGAGTCCCTCTTTCCCTAAAAACAATAGGGAGTGTGATGCAAAGAAAAAAGACAGTAGAAGATTGGGAACATGTTCTCAAGAGTTTGATGAGGGTTTCACTCCAACAATGTGGAAAGGGTATTCTTCCAGCTTTGCTACTGAGTTATGATAATCTACCTATGCATTTAAAGCAATGCTTTGCTTACCATGCAGTATTTCCGAAGGGTTATCTGATAAAAAAAGATGATTTGATAACATTGTGGACGGCAGAGGGCTTCATTAGATATGAAGAAGGTAGACAGTTGGGGGAAATTGGCTCGGATTATTTTGATGATTTATTGTGCTACTCTCTCTTTCAAGTTGCATATAAAGGGGATGACCATGTACAATATATCATGCATGATCTTTTTCATGATCTTGCGCGGTATGTTGCCAAGAATGAATGTTACATTGCTGTGTATCCAAATCGAGGTCTCCTTCCCGCCAAATGCCGTCATTTATCCTTGATTGAGTTTGGACGTGATGAATCCTTGGATATTGCATCGTTGGGTAATTTGAAATACTTACGTACATTATTCTTTCCCAGTAGTTCGTCAATCAGGATAACTTCTCTTGATTCGCTTGAGCAGGCAACATTCCTGAGGATATTGGATCTTCAAAATTCTGCAGTTGAAAATTTGCCAAACTCAATAGGAAACTTAAAATATTTGAGGTATCTCAATCTCTCGTATACAAGGATAAAGGAGTTGCCTGAATCTGTATGCAATCTTTGCAATTTGCAAACCTTGGATCTCAATGGATGTAAACTACTTTCAAAGTTGCCTATAGGTCTGAGCAAATTGGTCAAGTTAAGACATCTGATGTTTCAATATACTGGCGATCTTGTGAATATTCCAAATGGCATAGGGAGGTTGACTGAACTTCAAACACTTACAGAATTCATAGTCGGGGGTGAAGGTGGATGCAAGATAGGAGAATTGGGGAACCTTAACTTCCTAAGAGGATGTTTGGAAATAAAGAACTTAGAGAGAGTCTTAAATGGGAATGAAGCTGGTGAGGCAAAGCTAGAGAAGAAGCAACACCTACAAGAACTAGTTTTTCATTGCAAGGCTATGCATGGGAATGAGTTGAGAATGTTATATGACGGGGAAATGAAGAGATTGAACGAAATTCTTGAAAGCCTGAGACCACCCTGTGCAAAGCTAAAAAAGTTGGATATTGAGAATTATATAGGTTCAATGTTTCCCAGATGGCTGGATGAATCATCTTTATTCTCCAAACTATCCTCCATCACTCTAAGTAATTGCAGAAAAATTGGAAAGCTTCCAACCCTTGGGACCCTGCCTTCTCTTGAATATTTGTGTATAGAGTATAATGATAAAGTGGAGTCAGTGGGTTATGAGTTTATAGGGACTGGACCGATAGCTTTCCCAAAGTTAAAGACACTTATATTCATTGGAATGTATAAATGGGAAGAGTGGGAGTTAGGAGTTGGAGATGGAGGGATTTTTATGCCTTCTCTCTTGTATTTAACAGTAGAAGATTGTCCCCACTTGATGTTGGAGTTGAGACGTTTAGCAACCCCTCGCTTGAAAACATTGTCAATATGGAATATCAGAGCATTGCACGGGAGCAAATTACCACTCCTCTCAGACCTTGAAGAATTATACATTTCGAAGTTGGCAAATATGATGTCACTTCCAAGGGATGGATGGGAAGGGCTTCAGTCACTTCACACCTTGGAAATTTGTAACTGCTTTCAGCTAACATCTTTGCCTGATGGACTGCAGCAACTCAAATTTCTTAAATCTCTGGCCATTGTCGGTTGCCCTCAAGTGAATGTTATGCAAGAATGGTTGGGAGAACTCAAGTCTCTCCGTAGGCTTTCTATCGATGGACACGATCGAATGCGGTTACCACCTCATTGGATATGGCGACTGACATCGCTTGAGGAACTCTGGATATTCAAATTCTATGAATTGAGGTCCATGCCTTCAGAAGTTATGCAACTCACGACACTTAAAAAATTACGCATAAGTGAGTGCCCATATCTGAAGGAGAGTTGCAAGAAAGATGTAGGTAGTGACAATTGGTTTAAGATAGCCCACATCGACAACATTTGGATTGATGACAGGTTGGTCTCTCTACTTTTTATCTTTTTCTTTTTTTGTCAATTAAATTGAGGATATTGTGATACTCCAATATGAGTTACAAACGTGCAATCTCTAGACTGTCATTTATGAAATTTGACAAAAAAAAAATTGCAGCCAAAATCTATTTGTAACTGAGACAACAAGTGGCCGAGGGCATGATTCCTCCTGTTCTTGTCTTAAAAAATGTCAGTTATCTTCTGGGTGAAATCACAAAACTGGTACCACTTTGCATTTGAAGTGGCTTATTATTTCCTAATTTTGTAATTTTTGTCTTTCAAAATAATCTGCTTCTCTTCAACACTATCATCAAAATCCACTGGCATATCTTAACAGACCAAATGGGCTTCTCAATAGTTGGTTCCAAGGGGCTCAAAAATAGAAATGACCCAGGTCTATATTTTTGGAGTATTTCTAACAAAACAGATTAAAAGTGATTATTAAACATTTAATTGAGATGTATTTAAATTAAGGGTAATGTTATATACACCCCCAAAATGTTTAACCATACACTTTTTTTTTCCAATTTTACCCCTTGTCACAACGAGTGAAGAAGTTCAAGTTTCCATGCAATGCCAATTTCCACACGGCTGACCTTCTCTTTCTAAGTGCCGCACCTGATGGGTCCTCTCCTGCACTGCACTGACGACAGAAGTTGAAGAAGAGGACGAGCATGGTTGTTGTCTGTCTCCGCTTGCCACCTTCATGGTTGTCTCTTGACGCACACGGGCAACCTCCCTGTCCGTCTCCCCTTGCCATTCCGACATCGTCACTGCCTCTTGACACTAGCTCTTCATCCCATCCTCGTCACACAGGTCTGTTGCTCATTCCCTGTCCTTTCCAACTCCTCTATCCCTCTCTGTCCTCGCAACCGTCTGAGATCCATCGTCCTGTCCCAGATCTCTGCAACTTCCTTCAACGCCGCAATCCACACCTCCCCATCGCCTCTCCAGCCAACTCCCAGTCTGACTCGTCGCTGCTCTACCTCGCACTTTTCATCTTCCTCCTTGTAATCTCAAGAAAAACAGAGGAGAGTGAAAACTGAAAATCAGTGTTTTTTTTTTTTCCTTCTGTTTTTCAGATTTTTGGTTTGTTTCTTTCAATTTTCACTCTACAGCATTTCATGGAAGGACATTCCAAAAGTGGGCCAATTTATAGGCTGCCCATCACCAGAGTCTCAAACATTTACCATCATATGAGGGATGTTCCGGTTTGTGTGGTATGTAAAAAAAATCTCTGGTTTTCAGTTTTCACTGGTGTATATAACATTACCCTAAATTAATAATTATCTCACCATTTATTTTGATGAATCTAAACGGATGGTTTAAAATAATTTTTTATCTTGAATTTTATTTTAAATACTGTACAACCCCAACCCTCTATATTCAATATAATGGCTTCCATTAATCTAAAATTATAATTACATGAGAAATATAAGTTTTATTATAGTACTAAGCTAACTTATTTGTTGGTATTAACAACCTAATCCACTATTAATTCCTACCAAATCTGAAACTTTTTTTCTATTTGATACATACAGGAACATCAGACTTAATGGCAGATGGGTGGATTAACTGTCGTGGAGTTTATTTCATTTCATCCTACAAGTCATCTGTGATATGCACCAAGAAGAGTATGGTGTACTTGCGAGCAAAGGGTGCTAAAGGTACATTTAATATTTTTCAATTGATTTAGATATATTGCATTAGTTAACGGAAATTAAATCATCGATCTTAGAAAGGCCCTACATAAAAGTTTGTATAGATTCACTGCAAGATCATTTAGATTTCTATTGGAAGGTGAATTAACGTACAATTGTATGCACTACCTATATGCCCATGCACATCAATTGTGTTGAGCAATATAACTTGATTATGATCAAAATCATTTATTTATATCATTCTAGATTTGGTATTTGCAATTGAATTTAGAATTTTCTTTTCTTATTTTTTTTTTCTATGAGTTGACTGCCTATCTAATGCTTATAGACTTGACCCTATAACGTTTGGGTTGCAACAATGAGCAATTGCCAAAGATTCTTGTCAAAAAGTAACTTTTTTGTTTTTATGACGAAGAAACCCCAGACCCCTACCTTTCCCCGAGTGCAAAGGCATTGGATAAAACTCTAGATACACACGGCTCCCTGCAAGCCACGGGTATCGGGTGACCATGGGACTTGAACCTGAGACCTCTAGTTCCTGAGTCAAAGTAAGGTTCTTGTCAGAAGTAACTATTATTGGAATAAAAGATCTTTATAAAAAATAATACTTTGGAATCATTAAAATATAAATCAACGCTATTCCACACGTGGGACCAAAAGTCATGAACCAGTAGAACTTATATGGAGAAATTGTGATATTTTTGTATCATTTTAAGGAAAAGAAAGGAGTAGTTAATACCAATAATTTGATCTATATTGATTAACCATAATCACCATAATCCACAACATCATCACTATAGCCATCAATTCATTATTTTGGATTACCTTTTTACTTTTACTCTTCAATTTTACACTACTAAAAACTCTATCCTTTGTCATCTTATTACCGTCATATTCTTCATCTAAATTTTTAGTAGCTTTCTCTTCTTTATTTCTTTTATTTGTATCCTATTAATTTTTCGGACATTTATTAAATTGTCTCCTATTTATTTAATTGAACCACCTTAACATTTTTGAATTGTTACCACTATTTTTGCAAATGAATACGTGTATCATTCTTTTTTAAAAAGAAACAACTTGGGTTTCATAATATTTAAAATTTTGAATGTCACACATATGGGAGCTTCCCTTAGTTGCAAATTTTCATCATTGACATTGAGATATGAGATAATGAAACAGGAGATAGGGTTATGCGGGCTACAACTTCGGCAAGCCGTGATGGGTTTTAGGCATTGCATTAGCTTGTATCCAAATTGTAATTAAAGGATCTGAGCTTGAGACCATGCTGGGTTAACGCAAGTTAGTCAAATTCAAGATCAGACTAAATTGTATTTGTAGGACACAAATCCAATTTTAAATCCAAATTGTATATGAGGCTTATTTGAGCTTGAGCTTTAAACTTAAAACAGAATATTTTGTTTTATTCTATAAAAATGTAACAGATATATTACATAACTTCAGATTATTACAAAATATTAATTAAAGAAAATTAGACTATATAGATTGTAGCTCAAATTCAGACTTTCGTATGGTTTTCATGTACCATTGGTACTAGGCCCACTTCGATCCAAATTATAATTTGGACAATTAGCCTGACTCAAGTCTGGGTCAATCTAAACCATAATTTTCTGGGTTTCTTCATGCATGTTTGGTTGGTCCAGCCCAAGTTGCACCTTATTTACACCTTTTGGCGGTTAGAAACAACAGATAAAGGAGCTGCTTAGATTTATTTTTTTTCAAAAAAAAAGAACACCTTCTAGCACGGCATGTTTACTCGATCTATTTGACAACTTCAGTTTATGATTATTAATAGAGAAGTTCTATAGGATTATGTTCTTCATTGATCTAGGTCTAGATGAAGATCTCTCCAGGTTTGTTCTTTCAAGCACCTCTTTCATTTACAATGTGCTACTCTTCTGAATTTTGAAAACAGAGTATTGAAAGTGTTAATGCTTTCTCAAACTCCTAATGGAGTCCAACCCAAAACGAATTGGACCATTTTCCTTATTTGTTATTGTCATAATCTGTAAGAACGCTGGAAAGACTTACTGATTTGCTGAATTAGAATCTCATTGGCTGACTTCTGAAATCTTGCTTTATGATTATAGAAAATGAAAACCTTTTAGAATTATGAACTTTTGCTAATCAAATAGTTGATTTGATTTTGTAGTTGGTGGATTCAGGTTTCGAGGACAACAACAAACATCAACAAGAGTTAGTTGGGTAACAAAAGATGAAGCTTCTTAAAGTTTACATCTATGGCTTTTTAAATATGATAGGGAGGGATATTTTGCTACTTGTAATTTATTTCTAATGTTTTTGACAATGAAACTTGTCATTGATCTTAGTTTTATTATTCTATGATGATGAACTTGTGTAATATTTTAAGGGTTCTTTTCGCTAAGTTATTAATATAGGGTGGTTTCTCATGAAGTATAAAATTTTTGTATTTGTTGAAATCTATTATCACTTATATGTTGAAGTTGTTGAGTTTTTTATTTTTATTTTATCAACTAATTGATTTTTATATTCTCTGTGTATGTGTATGGTGAATAAGGTGGTTTATTTATTTCAAATATATTAGAACGGTCATATATTTTAAGGTGCAAATATTTTAAAACTGATTATTTCATTATGCATTAAATTTTAAGTAGTTCAAATTTAGAGATTGACAAAGTATTTTAACTTTAAAAGATTCTAAATCAATGAACTAAACAACAAAAAGACTTCTTTGGACGATGGAACTTCCATTCCCAAGTTGAAAACACAGGAGGAGGTTAAGTTTTTGCAAAGCTGACTTTGCATTTCTTAAAAACTAAAGGCTATTGGTGAATTAAAATTTTGAGTGCCAAGTGCCTGAGAGGCTAGTGTTTCAATTTGTAAAAGGTATTTGGTTCTCATTGACTCTAATAAATTATAAATTGAGAGAAACTCTTTTAAGATTTTATAGTCATCTAAGTAGAAAACTATAAACAGATAAGAGGCTTACATTGTATAAAGTTGAAACATGATAGGTTGTAAGTAATGAGAGGAGTAGACTATAGGAAATGTAAAGAGAAGAGATAAAGAAAGATATGATAAAGAGTAGAGTAATTGAATTTATAATTTATCATATAATTAAATGGAGAAGCAAAACTAAAAATGTTAATCCGAGATTTTAAAGGATTTTAGCCGTTGGACGTTGAAACATATCCGGAAGTTCACTTTTTGTCAATATGTCTAAAGAGAAGCAAACATGGTATATCACAATATGATTTTTTGATATATTGGTCAAATCCTTAACTATTGATATTAGAGCAGATATCTTTCCTGTGTTAAAATTTCGATCGACCAAAATTTAGACAAAAATATTTATCTAGTGATTTGTTTATAATCTTTAAAAAATAAAAGGCTAAAATGCCTCTATTGTCTCACTATTAACAACCAATCCAGACATCATTTCATCCTCAAATTTTAAGAAATAGAAAAATGAGTTGGAATCATCTCTCCTACTGTTCCACCTGTCCATCCAAATACGCTGATGGTATAAAAAGGATGCTTATCCATTTGCAAAGGCGCGACTTATAGACACTTGGAAAAACTGCCTTTACAAATCTGTTTTCAAATTTTAGGATGAAATTACCATTCTGCCTCTATATTTTCACTCGTTCGAACGAATTATCAGTTTATTTTGGCATTCTTCGTTCGAACGAATGGCCCACGTATAAATTCAATTCATTCGAATGAATGTGCACAGTATTGATTATTTAAATAATAAATTTTTCATTAAAACTTTAAAGTTATTTTTTAAGCACTTTGTATTTTCAAAATTTCTCAAATTAAATATCTGGACTAATTACGATAATCTGATAAAAATACTTTAAGACTTCAAAGTCTTTTGACACTCGCAAATGCTTAAAATACAGTGTTTTACAAATAAGGGTATCCCTAGGCTGTGCCGAAAACACATTTGGGAGTGTCAAAACACCTTGAAGTCTTATCAGGTTATCGTAATTAGTCCGGATATTCAATTTGAGAAATTTTGAAAATACACAGTGCTTAAAAAATAACTTTAAAGTTTTAATGAAAAAATTATTATTTAAATAATCAATACTGTGCACAATAGTCATTTGAATGAAGATTCGGTTCATTCGAACGAACGAGTGAACAGTAATGCGTTACTGTTCACTCTATTAGGTCGAATGAATTGAATTTATATATGGGCCAATGAATAAGTGAAAATACGAGGACAGAATGGTAATTTCACCCTAAAATCTGAAAACGAGTGGGCGTATTCAATGACAGCACAGACCCTTCTTCATACATGCAAAGGTTCCTGTAGTGAATAATGAGACTCAACTATTTGAATTTTCGAAGTGCATTTTACAACTTGGTAATGGGTTTGGCATGTTAGATTTATATTCAAAGGCAGATTATGGTTTTGGATGTATGGTCTTCTGCACAACTACCAAAAATTGGGACTGAGTTTAAATCTGCAACAAGGTGATATATATATATATATATATATATATATATATATATATATATATATATATATATATATATATATATATATATATATATATATATATATTTTTTTTTTTTTTTTTTTTTTTTTTCTTTTTTTTTAGATTAACGTGTGAAAAACTAAGACACAATCTTATTAAAACCCCACAAAGTTGTAAGAATGAGAGCGAGCTCCATTCTGTGCAGTATTTGTATAGCAAATACCGATATACTTAATAAGGTAGTGGCCAGCTAAGGTTTAAATATCGGCCAATATATATCGTATCGGCCGATATATATTGTATCGGCCGATATATATCGGTTTTTTTAAACCGAGTAATATCGGCCGATACGATAAGTATCGGCAGTACATACCGAATATCGGCCGATATGGCCGATATTCGGTCCGAAATATCGGTCACAATATCGGCCGATATTCATAAATATCGGTATTTAAAAAAAAAAAAAAATTTTAAACCCCGATACGGTTTTTCGCGGTTTTTACACAGTTTTTCGCAGTTTTCCGCGGTTTTCCACGGTTTACGGTTCTCAGGGGTATTCACGGTTTTTCGCGGTTTTCGCGGTTTTCCGCTGTTTTACGCGATTTTCCACGGTTTTCCGCGGTTCAGGGTTCACGGTTCTCAGGGTGTTCACGGTTTTTTGCGGTTTTGTCACGGTTCATCACTTTTCATCACGGTTTTTTGCGGTTTTTTCATGGTTCCGATATCGGAGGAGAGAGAAAATGCCGATATCGGTATGAGAGATAAAATTATCGGCCGATATATCACCCGTATCGCATATCGGCCGATATTTACATATCAGCCGATATATCGGCCTAGCCGATTTTTTGACCCCTGGTGGCCAGCACAGCTTGTCCCAGGTTTAGTGAAAATGTATGGATAGGGGTCTATAAATGGTGGTTTGATTCTACTTAATATCTTGGATTAAGTCGTGGAGAGATTGGTGTGATTTAGTCAATGGCCTCTCATTTTTTGTGACAAGGCATGGTTTAATATTCTAATTTAAATATTAATAGAAACTGCAGCTGGGACTCCAGAGGCATTTTTCCAGGGTCTGTCATGCTTTTGGTTTTAGGGTACCAAAAGATTCATTTTTGGTCATTTATATCACAAATATGATGGTTCGTACCGTAACTGGGCGATCCACTGTGCATGTATTGGTAAGAAAATCGGACTTGAATGAAATGAAATAAGTGCATTTTCCAATTAGTATAAAGATTGAAGAGTATCATGATGGGTGGGAGAATCTGACAAGGGATTCTCAGTGTAAAAACTCAAGCCTTCATCACCCAAATCATGGATCCAACATAAAATCAAGGCCCAACACATGGTTCTGGATTCTTTTTGTAATTAAAAAAAAAAACCCTGGTTTTAGGATTAGATTTTACATTGTAGTGTGGTGTGGTTTTCATACTTCTTTCCTGCATAAGAAACTATTCGTGGCTGGTTTTCATTCAAATCAATCTTACTATGGTAATATGATTCTAACCATGTCATCTGACATTTGCAGCCTGAGACACAGTTAGCTTCAAGAAAATCCAGGAAAGGACAGGCACTTCATCTTAAGCAAATGCAGAGGTTCAAAGGCGCGACATATCATTAAAATTTTATCTTGCATAGACTTATTTCAGTTTACGATTGCCTTGTCATGGTACAATTTTCTGCTGTTTTGGTTTACCCGTGGACGATCATCTTTCTTTCTACTAAATTGTTCTGCTCTGGAGTAGGTAATGCATTTGGTATTTGGACTGCTTTTTTATTGAACTAAGTTCCAAATTAAGAATTATTCTTCTTCTGTCAAAATGAAAGGGAAAAAAAAACACAAAAGAAGCTGTCTTTTACTCTTCATCAGCCAAACGACTAACATTTGTCATTGAACCCACATTTGCTTGACTCAAATCCCCTGCAGTAAGATATGTGGATTTCAAGCCCGTTTTTGTTCAAGTGTCTCTCTTTGATTAGGGAATTTTATTTGAAATATTGACCTGAGCAAACTTAAAATCTAAATGTAAAATCTTGTGGTATCCGAAATATGGGGTTTGCAGTACACGCATTTTATATGGAAAGACTAGGGCTCACCTGCATCTATCAAAAACATTCGACTCCCATTGGAAAGGTATACACACCTTAGAATTGATATTAAAAAGGAAAGGTTTGTGTTGAACCTTGAGCCATTTTATCCTTACAGTAGGATCTATAGTGGAGGTGACTACTATTTTTCCTTATATAGAAAGTCCACATGAACTCTATTCTTATTGTCAACTCTACTTTGACTATGGCTGACGGTCAAGACACTTTCATCAGGAAGCCAGGTCTTTGCGTCGATTCCTGGCAAGCCCCTCTGGTTTATTCTTTGTGGGATATGTACAAAGTAAGGCCCCACCGCTTTAACTCGGCATGTGTGTAGGGAAGTGTGCACATGTCCTTTAAGACCAGTAGAGAGAAAAATTCATGAAAGAACTCATGTGACTCAAATTGCTGACCCAAATCTCTCAACCCGATCTAACTTGATTTTTTTTTACTTGAGTCAACCCGAGTGGTGTTTTATGACTTGGTCAACATGGGTCAAGTCGGTTTACATCTGGTCAGTTGATTTTAAAATTCTCAACCCAATCCGACTCAAATTTCATATGGGTTTTTATATTCCCGATCCGACCCGACCCGACCCGACCCGAAATATACAAATACATAATCCAAACCCACTGATTTCTTAGGTCGGGTCATTTGAGCGGAGTTAAAATCCAACTCAAGTTTCACCCCTAACCAAAATTGAAAGTGTTAGTGGGCCCATCACTTCTCTTAATTGAGTAATGTAAAACCAATAGTTTATTGCAATTTTTAAATATCAAATTCATAAAGTTAAAATGATCAAAAGGAGGTATAATTTCATAGTTTCTATTAATGTGACTATGATTTTCATCTTGATCATGTGAATCCCTAATTAATTTTTAGGACTATTCTTCTCATGGCATTCTCTTCTACCTATTGTTCATACAATTTCTCAGGTGTAAGTTTGTGCTCACATGCTTTTAGCATGATCCTTCCACCTATTCTCTTATTTGAAGGTTCATTTGCCAAATTGGGTCCGGTTTTTTTTTTTTTCTGTATTTTCAAAGTTATATCCATTCGGTTTTTTGGACGAAGAACAACTCCGCTTGTTTAGATAAATGACAAGTTCAAATTCAATTGTTGGAGCACATTTTTAGATTAACATACTTGATACTTTGATAGTCTAAAAGTCCATTTTAAAATAAATTTTAAATTTGAATCAGATGATTTTATTGTTGATACATGACAATATCTGTAATTATAATATTTGATCTAAGAATAGTTGGAGGATTTGATTTTCCATCCCTTTGCGTTTGTAGTTTCTTTTTTTTGTCTTTGTCTCTCTTCTTCATCAGCTTTGACTTTGCGTTGATACACTTGCAGCCGTATGCAGCCACATTTAGAGGATTTGGTTTCTTGTCTAACCTTGAAGTTTGTTTGGTATTAGAATTGGAAGTGGCATTTATATTGGCTGCATGAATTGATGGATTTTGGTAATCGTTGGTAACCCCTCTTCTCTGGCAACTTGCAACATATGTTCAATATTTGGCTTCGTCGGCACGTCTTCACGGTTAATCTAGTTATTGGTTTTTGTCAGGGGTTTAAAATTCGATATCGACCGATATCTCGTTATCGGCCGATATTTCGACCCCTGCTTTTTGTCTTTAGTTCTATAGTTGTAAACTCAAGTGAACCACTTGAGTTTAAGGGTGAATGTTGAATATATAATTACAATTGTTATTTAGTTTAAATTAGGTTTAGAATTTGAGTTTGACTAAAATAGTCATAAGGTCGGTTAGAGACTATATATACTTGTATAATACTCCTTTATGAAATATAATTTATTAGTTTCTAACAATTGATATCATAGCCCACTAATTTAGGGTACTATCATGTGGACTTAGGGGCACTGCAACAGAGTAGCTCCCAGTGGTCGAAAATTCGACTCCACAGAATTTTGGCCTAGATATCGTATAGTCCGAGATCTCGGCTGGATTTTTTTCTCTCTCTTCAAAATTCTATTTTTCGGAAATCTCAGTGGCTTTTTTTTAGAAAAAATTCATTCAAAATTTTAAAAAAAAGGCTGTTTTTTAAAAAAAAATAAAAAATATAAATATCGGCCGAAATATTTACCGGGCCTACAACCGATATTTGGTTTTTTTTTTTTCAAAAGAAAGAAAGAAATCGGCCGAGATTTTGGCCGTATTGGCCGATTTCTTTTATCTTTGGCCGATACGTACACTATCAGCCTAGATTTAATACCCTTGATACCTCCTAACGCGTGAACCGTGGATTTCTCTGGTGAGGGCGTTCGGGATAGAGCTGAAAAACTTGTCACGTGAGCGTGTATTGAGTCTCAGATCGAATGTTTACTGTGAATGTAATGTTCTTTTATAATAGTGGGGGAGGGCGAGCTGAGGGGTGGTGGGACGGTTCAGTTTGAGGTATTCCGGTGAATCCAGAAGTAACCATGGCAGCGTGGCTATCCAAAGTTCCAAACCAAATTATTCTATCGCAGTCATTCATATAAATTCAGTCTAGTCTATTACCTGTCTTCTCCATCTTTGACAGGTTTTACACACTTTTTACAAAAAAATTGCCATTTAAACTCATTTCCTATTTAGATAGTTTTTAAAGAAAAAAAAAAATTCAAGTCTTCTCAAGCATTTCAAGTTTAATATTGGATTCACCTTTCCCAGTTCCCACCTATTCCTCTCATTCAGGCTCTTCTTTCGTGCTCCTTGTGCTTTCTTTCAGGCTCTTCTTTCGTGCTCCTTGTGCTTTCTTTCTTTCCTCCATCCCATCATGGCAGAAGCACTCCTTTCCATTCTGACAAATAAAATCAAAGATGCCAATGAGAAAATAAAATTAGCGGAAAAAAGATAAATATCAAGTAAAAGTAAAAATAAAAATAAAAACAATAATTTTAATATTAAAATAGAGTCCCAAATTCCAAATTTTATTATTATTCTTAATATTATGATAAAATAAAGCATTTATAAATAGAAATTAGTTTATTAGTCAAGTTTTTGCATCACGTTAAAAATGCTGCAGAATTTTTTTTTTATATTATATAGATTTAATAAAATTATTAATTCTCATAAAATTGTTAATATGTCAGTTTACCCCTACTAATAATTATCCCTACTCAAGGGTAACCCCTGTAAAAATTTAACCCTCACCCAAATGCATCACGTTGAAAATGTTGCAGAATTTTTTCTATATTATATAGATTTAATAAAATTATTAATTCTCATAAAATTGTTAATATGTCAGTTTACCCCTACTTACAATTACCCTTGCTCAAGGGTAACCCCTGTAAAAATTTACCCCTCACCCAAATGCATCATGTTAAAAATGCTGCAGATTTTTTTTTTATATTATATAGATTTAATAAAATTATTAATTCTCATAAAATTGTTAATATATCAATTTACCCCTACTAACAATTACCCCTACTCAAGGGTAACCCCTGTAAAAATTTACCCCTCACCCAAATGCATCACGTTGAAAATGTTGACATATTTTTTAAATAATCTTCTAATAGAATAAATTGTTAATTACCCTGAAAGAGATTATTATGAACCTCAAACTTTTTCAGAGTTTTGAGACCCTATCGAAATTTCGACAGAATCACCCCTTAAAAATAGAACATTTTGACAAATATGTTTAAGAAATTTTTATTTTATTTTTATATTATAAAAATTAAAAAAATATTAATTATTCTAAAATTGTTAATATGTCAGGTTACCCCTACTTACAATTATCCCTACTCAAGGGTAACCTGTGGTAACCCCTTTAAAAAATTACTCCTCATCCTAATGCATTATGTTGAAAATCTATATAATATAAAAAATTATTTGAAATCTATTAAATTTTCAATTATATAATATGTAATTGAAAAATAAAGGAAGGCACGGGGATAAATAGGGGAAAGGTTTCCTTAAAAAATAAAATAAATAAAAAACCACTATTATTATTTTAAATTTCAATAAATGAATAAAAAAATTCTACATATCTCTTCATAAAAAAATATAATTTGTTGTTTGGTGATATGAAATTTATCAAATAGAAATAATGGAGTGCTTTTAAAAAATAAAAAAAAAGTCAAGTACTCACCAAAATAAATAAATAAATAAAATGTAAAAAAAAAAATTCTCATAAAAGAGCAAAAGAGAGGGTAAGGAGGGGTATTCAAGAATGAATACCCCAAGCCCTATGGGCGTATTCAAAATGTTGACAAGAGGGTTAAAAATTCAAATTTTTACCCTTACCCGCTTGTTACCAAACGAGGGTAACAAGGGGTAACGGGGGTTACCCCCTCTTACCCCCATCCAAACGCTGCCTTAAATGGACTAAATCGTTGGTTCATTTCTGCCTAGATTTGGATTTTTTTTACAAAAAATCTGAATCTCAAATGAATTTAAATGGAAAAAATAGCAAGAAACTTTATAAATATTAATATTATTATTGTACATTATACGAAATTATATAAGACATTGTAATAAAAAGTTGGGTTGCGTTTGGATGGGGGTAAGAGGGGGTAACCCCCATTACCCCTTGTTACCCCCGTTTGGTAATAAGGGGGAAGGGTAAAAATTCAAATTTTTACCCCTCTTGTCTCCCTTTTGAATACCCCCATGGAGCAAAGGGTATTCAATAATGAACACCCCTCCTTACCCTCCCTTTTGCTCATGAGATTTTATTTATTTATTTATTTATTTTGGTGAGTACTTGACTTTTTTTTTTTAAAAGCACTCTATTATTTTCATTTGATAAATTTTATATCACCAAATAACAAATTATATTTTTTTATGAAGAGATATGAAGAATTTTTTTATTCATTTATTGAAATTAAAATAATAATAGTGGTTTTTTATTTATTTTTTATTTTTTAGGGAAACGTTTTTCCTATTTATCCTGTGCCTTTCTCTATTTTTCAATTATATATTATATAATTTTCTGAAACGTATTTGTCAAAATGTTCTATTTTTAAGGGTAATTCTGTAGAAATTTCAATAGGGTCTCAAAACTCTGAAAATTTTGAGATTCATGATAATCTCTTTCAGGGTAATTAACAATTTATTATGTTAGAAGATTATTTTAAAAATGTGTCAACATTTTCAACGTGATGTATTTGGGTGAGGGGTAAATTTTACAGGGGTTACCCTTGAGTAGGGTTAACAATTTTATGAGAATTAATAATTTTATTAAATCTATATAATATAAAAATAAAATTTCTGCAACATTTTCAACGCGATGCATTTGGGTGAGGGGTAAAGTTTTACATGGGTTACCCTTAAGTAGTGGTAATTGTACGTAGGGGTAAACTGACATATTAACAATTTTATCAAAATTAATAATTTTATTAAATCTATATAATATAAAAATAAAATTTCTGCAACATTTTCAACGTGATGCATTTGGGTGAGGGGTAAATTTTTACAGGGGTTACCCTTGAGCAGGGGTAATTGTAAGTAGGGGTAAACTGACATATTAACAATTTTATGAGAATTTATAATTATATTAAATCTATATAATATAAAAATAAAATTTCTGCAATATTTTTAACGTGATGCATTTGGGTGAGGGGTAAATTTTTACAGGGATTACCCGTGAGCAGGGGTAATTGTAACTCAGCCTTGATACTCGTAGGGTTGCAACTCAAGTCGGGCGGGTCGGTTTCCTTAAAACCCAACCCGACCCGAGTTGATATATATGAACCCAACCTGACCCGAATTCTAACCTGAATCAATCTGAATTTTGACCCGACCCGCATTTTGAACCCATTTTAGACTAATTTTACCCAGGTTGAGTAGGGTTATGTCGGGTCGGGTCGGGTCGGGTTAACTCATAAAATCCTCAACTCGACCCGACCCAAATTTCATGTGGGTTTTTATATTCTCACCCCAACCCGACCCGCATGATTTCTCGAGTCGGGTCATGCGGGTCGGGCCAAAACCCGACCCGAGTTGCAGCTCTCACTTACTTGATAGACGAAAGAATTTGATTTGAAAACAATTCCCTCCTGGAACTCTCCTCTCCCAATGCCCTAGATCTAACACCTCCCTAATCTCTCCTTTCCCTAGACTTTCTTTCCCAATTTCCTTCCACAATCTCTCTTTCGGAGATCCTACTCTCTTGCTTGTGCTTCATTCCAAGATCCAATCATGGCAGATGCACGCTCGAACGCCGCCCTAAACTCTCCTTTCCCCTAGACTCTTCTTTCCCAATTTCCTTCCACAATCTCTCTTTCGGAGATCCTACTCTCTTGCTTGTGCTTCATTCCAAGATCCAATCATGGCAGATGCACTGATTTCTTTTTTGGTTGGGAAACTCAAAGACGCCATTGAACCCAATATTAGACTGGTGATGGGTGCCGAAGATGATCTGGAGCGTCTTTCCAATACTTTCTCAGCCATCCAAGCACTTTTCCGCGATGCAGGGGCTCGACAATTTACAGAGGAATCGCTGAGAAATTGGATAGCAAATGTCAAGGATGTTGCGTACGATCTCGAAGACATTTTAGACGAGTGGCGGACGTTGAAGTTAATAGAAGAAATCAATGCAGATAGCGATGATGGTGGCTTTATAAAAAAGGTATTACATTTTCTTCGTCACTACAAGACACTCTTTCACATGGCATCGAGAGTGAGACGGATTAGGGAAAGACTAGATGTGATTAACGATAATAGGGACAAATACCAACTCCTCCCGAATGGTCAAATGGATGACTTCAATTTTGTATATCGGGAGTCTACACCTTTTATAGATGAATCAGGGGTAATGGGAAGGAATTATGATAAAGATATTATAATCATCAGGTTGACAAACGAGAGGTTCAGTGAGAGGGGAATTTGCGTCATTTCTATAGTTGGCATGGTGGGATTGGGAAAGACAACTATAGCTAAATTGGTCTACAATGACGAAAGGCTTAAAAATCATAAGAGAATATGGGTGTGGGTTTCTCAAGATTTCAACCTGACAAGCCTCACAAAGCAGATTTTAGAGAGTACAAGTGGGAATCAACAATACAGTAATGACTTAGAATTGAGCACCATTCAAGAGAAACTGGTTGAAATTTTGAAAAATGGGCCACCATTTTTGTTAGTTTTGGATGATTTGTGGAATGAAGACAGAACACAATGGGAGACATTCATGTTACCCTTTAACTGTAGTGGCATGTATGGAAGTAAGATTTTGATCACCACACGCAGTCAAAAGGTCGCTAGTGTAGCAGAATCAGCCTACATCCATCGTCCCATTTGTTTATCAGAAGAGGACTCGTGGTCATTATTCAGCCGTATATCTTTCATTGGGAGAGAAGAAGATGAATGTTTGGAATTACACAATATTGGAAAACAAATTGTGAAAAAGTGCAGTGGAGTTCCTCTTTCCTTAAAACAAATAGGGAGTGTGATGCGAAGAAAAAGGACAATAGAAGATTGGGAACATGTCCTCCAAAGTGAGATGTGTGTTTCACTACAAGAAGGTGGAACGAATACTGTTCGAGATTTGCTATTGAGTTATGATAAACTACCTCTGCATTTAAAGCCATGCTTTGCTTACCATGCAATATTTCCGAAGGGTTATCAGATAAAAAGGGATGAATTGATAAAATTGTGGATGGCAGAGGGCTCCATTAGATATGAAGAAGGTAGACAGATGGAGAAAATTGGGTCGGATTATTTTGATGATTTACTGTGCTACTCTTTCTTTCAAGATCCATATAAAGTGTTTGACCATATACAATGTAACATGCATCCTCTTCTTCATGATCTTGCAAGGTATGTTAACAATAATGAATGTTGTGTTGTTGTGGATCCAAAGCGAAATGTCATTCCCACCAGATGTCGTCATTTATCCTTGATTGAGTTCGGAAGTAATCAATCCTTGGATATTGCATCGTTGAGTAATTTGAAATGCTTGCGTACGTTATTCTTTCCCAGACGTTCATCAATCAAGATATTGTCTCTTGATTTGCTTGAGCAGGCAAAGTTCCTAAGGATATTGGATCTTCAAAACTCTGCAGTTAAAAAATTGCCAAACTCAGTAGGAACCTTACTACATTTGAGGTATCTCAATCTCTCGCGTACAAGGATAAAGGAGTTGCCAGAATCTGTATGCAATCTTTGCAATTTGCAAACCTTGGATCTGAATGAATGCAAACAACTTTCAAAGTTGCCTGTAGGTTTGAGGAAATTGGTCAGCTTAAGACATCTGACATTTAAATGTACTAATTTTTTGAATATTCCAGAAGGCATAGGGAGGTTGACTGCACTTCAAACACTTTCATACTTCATTGTCGGGGGTCAAGGTGGATGCAAGATAGGAGAATTGGGGGAACTTAACCTCCTAAGAGGAAGTTTAGAAATAAAGAACTTAGAGAGAGTCATAAATGAGAATGAAGCTTCTGATGCAAAGCTAGAGAAGAAGCAACACCTACGACACTTAGATTTACATTGGGATGATAATGAGTGGAGCATGTTAGATGAAGAAAAAATGAAGAGATCCAATGAAATTCTTGAAAGCTTAGTACCACGCAATCAAAAGCTGGAAAAGTTGGTGATTTTGAATTATGTAGGTTCAATGTTTCCCAAGTTGATGGGTGGATCATCTTCGTTCTCCAAACTGACCACCATCATACTACGTAATTGTATAAAATGTAGAGAGCTTCCAACCCTTGGGGAACTGCCTTCTCTTGAACATTTGCATATAAGCTTTAATGTTCAGGTGGAATTAGTGGGTTCTGAGTTTACGGGGAATGGACTGATGGCTTTTCCAAAGTTGAAGGCACTTGAATTCATTGGAATGAGTAACTGGAAAGAGTGGCAGTCAGGAGTGGTAGATGAAGGGATTTTTATGCCTTGCCTCTCGCATTTAGAGATTCTAGATTGCCCACTACTAACGTCTTTGCCTGATGGACTGAAGAGACTCAAGTTACTTAATCTAATGAGCATTCGCAACTGTCCTCAATTGAATGTTAAGCAAGATTTGGGAGAACTCAAGTCTCTCCGCAATCTTTCTATCGGTGGAATGCGGTCACCACCTCATTGGATATGGCAACAGAAATCGCTTGATCATCTCAGTATATTCAGATTCGATGAATTGAGGTCTATGCCTTCAGAAGTAATGCAACTCACAGCACTTAAATCATTACGCATATACGGGTGCCCAGATCTGAAGGAGAGCTACAAGAAAGGCATAGATCAGGATTGGTTTAAGATGGCCCACATCGGCAACATTTGGATTGATGACAGGTTTGTCTCTCTACTTTTTATCTTCTTCTTTTTTAATTTTCTGTCAATTAAATTGAAGACATTGCGATACTCCAATATGAGTTGCAAGCGTGCAATCTCTAGATTGACCGGAAAAATATCACTTCTATTATAGTACTAAACTAATTTATTTATTGGAATTAATGGCCTAATCCACTATTAATTCCTACCAAATCTGAACTTCTTTTGTTATTTGATACAGTTTCATCAAATGTGGTGGCATATGGAGGGAATAAATGCTGTCAGAGTTTCTTCACCAAAGATGCATTTACAGTGTAGGTATATGAAGATCTTTACAGGTTTCTTCTTTCAAGCACTTCTTTCATTTACAGTCTGCTACTCTTCTGTATTGAGATAGAAACAGAAGAGTACAATTCATTATTTGGTTGAGATAGAAACAGATCTTTATGGAACTGAATTACTGCGATGTTTCACTATCTTTTGCAAAAATGGGGCCCAACAAGGTTTATTTTTCTGTATTGATTTGCAACAAGGTTGCTCATTCCTTAGTACATCTCTGAAATAGAAAGTCTAATTCTGTATGTGTTAGAACATGATTGGTGCATTGAAGACAGTAGTACCTCTGGTTATGAGGTATTTGACTAATCACCAGAGAGATTTCTTTCAACCTGCCTTAATGAGACTCAGATGAGTTTCAGTCCTGATGAAATGTATGCTTCTTCTAAATGTACTTAAGAATAAAGAACGTCTGTCACCTTTGAGCGCTTCTGGATGTACTCCAAATCTTGGCACGTAAATGAATTTCATCCTCTCATAGAATGTGTCAGCACTTTACCTTTTTTTATAAAAAAAAAACCTTGGACAGAAGAGATGGATGGTCTTCTGTTACCCTATGCATTTGGATGGTTTGGAAATCACATATAATGCCAGTTCCATACTGCTATTCCAAATTTTTATGCTCAGTGAATGCCCATGAAAGTTCTGATTGTGATTTAGGGTGGAAATGCAGAAAAAGTAATGCACCTAACTGGGTTACTAATTCTGCACAATCCACTGCACGGTGGAATCAAGAATACTACTTGCCAAACATGCATGGCACATCCAGATGCAACCTTGAAATGTTATTGCAATGGTCTGATTGTTTTATTTATATGGACTGACAGGAATGTTTCTGAGCCACCATATGATCACAAAGTTGAGATTTTAGGTGTGTGGAGATGAATTGCTTTTGGATTCTCTGTTCTTTCACTTTCTTATGTGATAATTTTTTTTTCACACTTGGATTGTTTCTTCCAGAACCACACAATATATCTCCAGCAATGCAACCTGGTACCTTGCCAGAGCTGATGACACCTGCTCGTTGCAGTATTTTTGAAGGTATATGTGATGGTGTCTTCCACTGTTTTACAGTTTTTTGTTGTTTAGGTGGTGCATTTGGATCTTAAACTTGTATCTGGCATTTGTGGAGTTGCTTTTTCGTATTTGGGTGCAATAGTTATCATACAAATATTAGGTGGAAAATGGTTTTTTCAACTGTTACTTTTCCAATTTTCTGAGTTGCAGTCGATTTCTTTGCCTTTTGCTTCCAATGCCATGCTGTTTTAGACTTGGATTTTTTCCAATTTAGTTTTTACATTGAGTCCAGAAGGTGTTGACGTGGCCACTGGGTCCATTATGGCAGCAAATGGGCTTATTTTAATTGGCTCTTAAAGTCTTAAGACCCAAAAATTGTTAAACGGGCTCAGGGCAAAAACTGATTTAATGCGCCTATAATTTGGGTACAGTTGGATCCATTGAGATGTTGTAGGTTCAATTCGGACCAAACATAATTCCAATTGGTCCCTGCTTTCGTCTAATGGACTTTTTCCAATTCTACTCGACTTCAAATATCATTCTGGACAAAAAGAAAATTAATTCGGGTACAATTGGATCCATTAAGATGCTCTAGGTTCAATTCAGGCCAAAAATAATTCCATTTGGGTCCTGCTTTCGTCTAATGGACTTTTCCCAATTTTACTCGACTTCAAATATGATTCTGGACAGAAAGAAAATTATACATAAGATATCTGTATAACTTATCACTGATTTTTGTGTCTCATGGTATTAAGGAGATAAAAAAATTGAAATTTAAAGAGGAAGATTGTCAAACAAAAATTTATTAAGTGGCAAACGAATGCATTTTACAATGAAATAATTGCCCGGACGGTCAATTTCAGTTTTTTAAAAAATCAAAAGGTAAAATGGTAATTTCACCTTAAATTTGGAAAACCGATGTCTTCTGGTGTCTAAATTGCTCACCTTTATTTTTTTATATATATATATAAGTGTTCTAAATATAATTCTAACTAAAATAGTTCAGTTAATAGTTACACACACAAGTTGACTAGTTGAGCTACAAACTTTCATTGAAATCAATTTCTAGTCTAAGGGGACCAAAAACTTCTGCTGGTATTCAATCATATTCATTATCTCAGCTAAAATTTATACATGTCAAAATAATATTTTTTCCAAATTTTAACAAAATATGAATGGAATAATTCAATATTTGACTAAAGTTTTGCCTAAAGTCCTACAAATGTTAACCTGATATAGTTGTTATAGTTTTTTATTTATTATAAAATCACTGAAATTTCAAAATTTATGTTTTTACCCGTCAATACAAATTTTTTTTTTTGGTCAAAATTTCATATTCCTAAGTCTGTAGGAATTAGAATGTCAAATTAGTGAAAGAGATAATGACATTGATACCTAATTATTTTGCTTGGTTATATTGTCCGAGTATCAACTATTAGCCGAAATCCATAATCTTTGCCGATATTTTTCAGCTTGGGGCATGCCAAATGGCCCCCTATATTGGCTGATTTTTTGGGGATTTTGAAGACTTAAATGTTAGCTTCAAGAAATTTAAAACTCTTACGATGGAGTGAGATGAAATTTAACAAAAGGTAGATCTTCAAGTTTTCTTTAAATTTGTATGGTTTAATTTGGATGGCTATCCTAATACTAATACAGAAAAACTCTTTTAGCATACACGGATTTTAGTGAACTTTCCATTTTATCTCCATCTGACTGTACGAAAAAAATAAATAAAAAATTCAGAAATCAATTCACTTTCAAGTGAATCAGTGCATTAGACCAGTGCACCAGACCAGTGTACCGATCGAATCACGAGAAAATGAGAATTTGAGGAAAATGATCCGATCGGTGCACCGATTTCTGAATATCTAATTTTTTTAATTTTTCGTACAAACGGATGAAGACAAAATGAAAAGTCTGAAAAAACTGTCTTCTAAAAAATTGTTCCTGTGTTAGGATGGGCACTCTTTAGTTTCCAATTTATAAAATTAAAATTGTGATATATGTATACAATATTAAAAATAAATAAAATGGCCTAAAAGCCCTATTGATTTTAAGCAAAAGCCCTAGTCCGAGTTCGGATAAATGAAACTGCTTCTCAACAGAAGCCTATCATCAAATCTCTCCCTTGCCTTCCTTCTCTTCCCATTCTGATGTTGACTACTCCATTGTACCTTTCTTATGGGTAATCGAATTGAAGTCTGATCAATTTGAATGCCATGAAAGGGCGTCCAAACATGGGGATGGGGCACTCAGTCTAATGGAAATACATGGGAATTCTGGTAATCTTCATCCATCTTCAAACCTTCTGAAGAATTCCACCCAAATTCCCAGCTCTTGCATTAAAAGTTTTTAGTCATGCATCTTTGCTCCAGTCACCGCTATTGCATGCCATGTCATTTGCGACCCACAACTTCTGGTGGCCATACTTGCTAAGCCCTAGTTTTGGTCAATGTTTTACAATGCAGAGCTTCAAACTCAGATTTGAATATGGTGATGGAAAATGGGATTGTATTTTTTTTTATCAGGATGTTCAAATACTTTGTGCTCAAGGGATTTATGAAGGAGTTTTGGGGAAGAAGATTGAGAATGATACACATGACACCAAAGCTGAATGTGTGCAAAGAATCAATTACAATCTTTTATGCATATAAGATGGGTCTAACTTTTGTAAATAAATTTCATATAATTTTTAAAATTCTAAAATTATCAAACTTTTACAAATTCAATATCCAATTCTAGAACCAAATAAAGAATTAAACCGTTAGATTAAGCATTATAGATAAAAATTATTTAATAATTTCATTTTAATTTTAAGAATAAGAGCTAAGAAAGTATAAATAACTCTATTTTTATCAGTTGATAAATTCATAATCATCTATCCATCCAGTAAAATATACAAAATATTCCTATTTAACTTTGGCAAATGGAGGAGAAAGGAAGGCAAGAGGGGAAAAGTGGAGCTCTTTCAAACACAAGTTAAACACAATATTCATACTATTTTAAATGAGAAATAAAATTTTCTTCTAAGTACCGTTTCCATTTATATCTATATATGCTCATCCCACATCAAACACAAAAGATTAATCAGTTACGCTCGACTTTGACGGATAATACACCAAAAAGCACAGTGTATAATCTTTTCTTCTTCACAAAAACACACAGTAAATCATACAATCAAGAACAGCAGCTCCAGAAATCCTTAAATAGGAAGAAAAACAAAAACCCATGTCAAAAACAAGGGGAAAAAGGAGAAAATACAACCACAATTAAAAAAAGAAATAAAAAAAGGGGGAAGACGGCGTTGTATCTTGGTGCTTTAGCCAGTGTAGATGTGAACGCCGATGGCAATGAGGAAGATTGTGATGAGGCCGAAGTAGATAATTGTGTGGACTAAGATGGATATCCCACTGGTATGAAAGTTGTTGAACTCCACTATTCTGCCCTTTCCGGGCAGCTGAAAGAGAAGACCTGGAGTCAGAATCACGAAGAGAACTACTGCTATAACAACTGGGCCCCAGTCAGCCATCACTTTGCCACTTCTTCTTCCTCTTTAGGTGGTGTTTGTTTTTGTGGATTTGAGAGGAAAAAGGAAAAAGAAGGAAGGACGAGTACAAATGGAGAGAGATGATGGAAAGATAGAGAGGAATCTTTGTGAGCTGAGAATGGGATGGTGGGGCGGTTGTTTCTACTTCTTTAGGTCTTTCATAGTAATCGACGCCACCGACGAGAGCTTTACCAAGAACGAGACGAGATGGGGCACGTGGCAGCAGTTTGCTAGGCTGCGTCAAGTGGGACACCTGGACACAAAAAAAAAAAATTTTGCTTGAAATCTGAGATTTGGAATTTTTTAATTAGATTTGTGAAATAGTTAACAAACGAACAAAAATCAAGTCGTCTTGGTTGTGGCTCCACATCAATTACTAGAGCCAAAAAAAACCGGTCGAATATATTTGTATATTTCATCACTTTGAATGTTGCTCTTGGATTCTTTGGTAAAAATATATTTTTATAACTGGATATTGATTTCGTTATTGGCTCTAAACATTAATTTAGTGGTTAGATGATCCTTTCTTTGTTTGAAAACCCGGTCTGATTTTAGAGTTCTTAAAATAATGTCTAATGGACTTTTAAAAAATAAATTTATTTCAAAAATTTAGATTGAACGGCTGAAAATTATAAATCCAATTGATTTTTGCAATTATTTACTGTAGCCGGTAAAGTATATCTACATAACGTGCTTAGGAAATATGATGCTATGCATCTTCATCGTCCATTTGAAAGGAGCTTACATTTCAAGATTTTAATATCTATTAAAATTTATTACAGAAATATACATCTGAATGATATTACCAATATATATTCTATATACATTCATTTTCCCGCACTTATCATATCTAATCTAAGCCAAAAAAAATTCCCACAGAGTTACTCAGTGTATGCAGATTAAGAATTTTCATATTATGAAGGACTAATCTAATCTTAATTCTAGACACCTCCAGTGTAGCACCTCCACCCAAAAAATCTCGCATCGGTTGCGAATTTAGGTGGTCGAGCTTTATAGGAGAGGAGGCAAAACACTCCATTATGAGGCCTTTTGGGCCCAGCCATGTGGGCCAGGGCCCAATGCAAGACCGCGTCAGTCGGGTATAGTCCAAAGTGGACAATATCACATGGGATAGGGTCGGATAATTATTTTCTCTCTTTCTTTTTTTTTTTTTTTTTTAAATTTAGACCCAAGTTTTTATTTTATTCATTTAATGCATTTTCATTATTAGATTGACCATAAAAAATTTGTTTTTTATCTTAAAAAATCAACCAATGTTTTTTGTTTTAAACAACCTTTTGTTTATCAAAGGTGAGACCCACTCTCCCAACATAGATTGAGCGAAAGCTTGATCGTCTATCAAATTTCTCCTTCTCTAGATGAATGATCTCAATAACAATTAGAAGTTAAATCACTAACATTATATTACACCAACTTGAGAGAGAGAACAATTCGTGAAATGTAACTATAAATGTCAATACTGATAAATGAGTCAAAATATTTTAATGAGAATAATAATAACTTAACTTAAATGACTAACATTATATTACACAAGAGAGAGAGACATCATCCAGTGTGGATTTGGATACCGACGGTCAAGATGAGGATGGTGAAAATGACAAAAATTAGAACAACTATTTTGAGACAATCTCAAACTCCATATAAAACAAGTAAATTGAGACGTAAAGAGTATTACATAAGAAAGAGACATCATCCGGCGTAGATGTGGATGCCGACGGCCAAGATGAGGATGGTGAAAATGGCAAAGAAAAGGAGCGTGTGAATGGCCATGGCCTTGCCGTTGGTATTGAAGCTGCCGAATTCGACATGCCGGTTGTTGCCGGGTAGCTGGAAGAGAAGGCCCGGAGACAAGAGGATGAAGAGAACCAAACCTATTACAATGGGCGCCCAGTCTCCCATTGCACCCTTTTCCTTCAGTCTCTTACTGTAAAATGAGTTATCCCAAGTCTATAAGCAAGAGAATGGCTCTGAATAGATCGATAGAAAAGCAGAATAAAGAAGGCAAAAGGCTTGCTTGTGAATCGAGCAAATTTTGATACCATGGCCCCTCATCAATCTTGTTTGAGGTGACATTTTCTATTCTCAAGTTACTAGCTTTTTTTTTTTAATTTTTTTTTGAATGGAGATTAGTATTTCATTCAAGAAGGGGGGGGGGGAGCCTAAAAAATTTGATTACTAGCTTTATTTGGACTTTGAGAAAAACGATTTACTAAATTCGATTTTCACTCTATCTTAAATGATTTTTTACTGTATAATTTATGTGAATAGAGAAAAGCTTTTGATTTTCATTTAGTCATCCTTCATCTCACTTTTGATTTTCATTTATCTAATTTGATGAGTAAAAATAGAGGGGGGGGGGGGGGGGGGGCAGCCTAAAAAAATTGATTACTAGCTTTATTTGGACTTTGAGAAAAACGATTTACTAAATTCGATTTTCACTCCATCTTAAATGATTATTTACTGTATAATTTATGTGAATAGAGAAAAGCTTTTGATTTTCATTTAGTCATCCTTCATCTCACTTTTGATTTTCATTTATCTAATTTGATGAGTAAAAATAGGGTTTGAATTTTAATTTGAATTTTAATTTTAGAGTACTTTACAATTCTACTGTCAACACTAAAGATGCTGGTGCATTTTGATCTAATATAATATTTTTTATCATAAAAATAATTTGTTATTTTTACTAAAATATTAAATTTTTATTACTTTAACATTTTTCGACTAAACCGAGTCTCTATATGGCATCATGGAGAGCTGTACCTCCTTCAATTTTTTGAAAATTCTTTTATAGTTAAAAATTAAAACGATTTTATCCCCTTTTAGGTATATTGCAAAATTTGTTCAATTTATCCTCTTTTGAAATGGTAATTTGAGCAATGCCCTCCTCTCCTCTTATAAAAAAGATAGTGTCTAGATTGAGCCAAGCCTTTTTCTTGGATGAACCGTAACCTTCGTTTCATTTCTTGGATAAAATGGTTAATGTAATAGCCGGGCCCATAAAAAGGGTTTGAGAATCGGCCAACAAGATATTGTCCGCTTTGTGCCACACTCGCACACACGTGCACACGCGCGAGCCTGTAAGGTTTTTGGATCGGATCCAGTCCAAGTCCGGGTCCAAAACGCGTATTGTTGGTTTGAGGGAGCAAGGTTACTTATAAACCCCCTCTCAAACCCCTCAACTTCTGATGTGGGACTTTCCACAACTCCCACCCACTGCTGGGTTGTCGGATCCGACCGGCCCACTCTGCTGGCTCGTCCGACAGGGCCCAGTTTCACTTGGATCAGCCTATCTAGGGCCTGGCCTCTGGCTCATGGGTCAGGATATCACAATCCACCCCCCTAAAGCCCAGAGCTGCCCTCGGCTCGACCCAATGAACCCAGTGGAAGGCAGTAAGCCCACACAGTCCGAGTGTAGAACCAGGAGCTCTGATACCATTTGTAACAGCCCGGCCCATAAAAAAGGCTTGGGGATCGAGCAACAAGATATTGTCCGCTTTGGGCCCACACGTGCACACGCGCAAGCCCGTACGGTTTTGGATCGGATCCGGCCCAAGTCCGGGTCCAAAACGCTTCTTGTTGGTTTGAGGGAGCAAGCCTACTTATAAACCCCCTCTCAAACCCCTCAACTTCCGATGCGGGACTTTCCACAACTCCCACCTACTCTGCTGGCCCGTCCGACAGGGCCCAGTTTCACTTGGATCAACCTATTTGGGGCCTGGCCTCTGACTCATGGGTCATGATATCACAGTTAAAATGATAAATAAGTTAATTTTTGACAAATAATTGGTTCTCACTAGAATTTTACAGTTGTGTCTATACGGTACTTTTTTAAATTACATATAGGAAATCGTGGGACACGGAGTATAAAACCTCTAGAGATGAATCCACTACTTTAAAGCACACCAAAGTTAGGCCATAGGGCCTCAAACCTGCAACCCTCCGCTTCCTAAACTAGAAACCAACCAATTAAACTACACCCACATAAATCTACGGCAACTTTCGAGATTTTTCTCTCTCCTCTTTTTTTTTTAAAATCTCGGTGGTTTTTTTTTTGAAAAAATTCATTTTAAAAAATATAAATATCGGCCGAGATATTGACCGGACCCATGTCGATATATATATATATATATATTTTTAAATAAATTCAGCTGATATTTGGCCAAACTGTTCTGACTCTGACCGATACTATACGTATCGTCTAAGATATCTCGGCTATGGAAATTCCTAGATATCTCAGCCCATATTCACCTATCGAATGAGATTTCGACCCTTCTACGGTTAAGATTACCATTTAGATGGGCTGGTGAGCTGTTAAGTTTACTCAAACTTGGGCCCCAATTACAATAAAAGGTTTTGAATATGAGCCTGACTTAAATCAAATTAGTAAATCTTAAGTTCAATCTAAATTGTATTTGTAAGATTTAAGCCTCTGACATGTATTTACAGCACATCTAGGCTCGTACTTCTTTTAGCTTAAAATAATTTTTTTGTATAAAAAATATACATTATATTATAGAAAACAGAGACGGGGAGAGAAATGCAGCGAGTGAGAGATGGCGAGAGAGAGGCTGCTCTAGAACGGAGAAGGACCGAGCTGTGCGACGATCAGTGAGCACAGGTGGAAGGTCGAGTGGCTTGGGATCGCAATGGCTTGGGATGGTTTGGCGGCAGGGAGACGGGTAGCCACGCAGCGAGGGGGAACCGAGGCGAAGGAGAGGCGTGAGAGGGCTGGAGCGTGGAGACGGTGGTGTGGGGGCGAGACTGAGCGGCAGAAGCGTTCTAGGCGAGAGGGAACACAGCACAGGGACTGGGCAATGGCTGCAACTGCAGGGAAGGAGCTTTCTTCATTGGGGCCCACGCATCTATAAATAGAAAAGGATCAGATGACAGATTCAAGAAATCCAGAAATAGAAGAAGCTACCATTTTCGATTCCAATTCAACCCTTCTAATTTTAAACATGTATGGTCAGTTTCCAAAACTCTTTTGCTTGCATCGAGTAGAATTTAGAACTTTGGAAAGTCCAGAGAGAGATGGATAGAGTGGGTAAAGATACACGGATTGCGTTTCTGCAAGAGAAGTGTCGTCACTGTGGGCTTTGGACCCGAGTTTGAGATTCTCAGCAGAGTCAATGGCGTCAGGAAGAAGGGAATTCATGAAGAAGGAAAAGAGAAACTGGAGGCGACCAACACTGCAGCGCCCAACAGCAAACCCCTGGCTAAGTAATCTGCCCAAGGGAGTTCACGGTGAGCATGTCGCCGCAGGATGGCCGTCGTGGTTGTTGGACATTGCCGGGGATGCACTTGACGGATGGATTCCTCGGCGTGCCAGCGATTTTGAAATGATCAGTAAGGTAACTTCTCTCTACTTTGGACAATTAATTATTTTACATTACGACGTTATTTATTCTTTTAATATTTTTTGTATTAGTACAACAACTACACTGTTAAACTAACAAGAACAAGATACGTTTGTATCATAAAATTGTATATAAGAAGAACAACGAAGGTATTCAAACCCGTATGAATAATTGAGGTGTTAAACTTATTAGCTATAGTACAGAAATTTTGGGAGAAAGCGATAAGAGTAACACTCAAGACATTATTAAAATTGAGCAATATTGCTTAAGACATGAATAAAAAATTTCAGACGAGTAGTTTAGATTTATGCCAGGTAGATTCTAGAATGAAAACCTCTTGAACTAGAAAAAAATTATATTATGATTTTTATTGACTTAGAAAAAAATCTATGAAAACTACTTTGACAAAAGAAGTACCATACCTAGCAAATATATCCAAATTACATGGGATATGCAAGAATAGGCAATAACAAAGCCGTGTTTTGATGAGGATCGCTTAAAAAAGGGGTTGAACTCAAAGGTGTTGGAGTAATGGCCAGGAACCCGCCTCAGGAAGTGTGAGTCCTGACTTAGATTCCCACTCCACTTCAAAGGGCCACTCCACATAGTTTTTTCGGTGTGTATGGGTAGGGAGGCTTCCACGTGCCCCGAGGATAAGTCGGGTACTCTAAGAGACCTGGACATCTTGGTCGTAAAAAAAGGGTTGAACCCGTTGTTTCTGTGTCCTTAGAGATCCCCTACTTCTTACTTTACAAGTGCTGCATTTGTTGAATTGATTTTCGACTAAAATTATACCTGATGCTGTGGTCTCTAAATCTCTTTAAATTTCTATTTGTTGTTGATTTTAATGATTTTGGTTTTCTACATTGACTGAAATGGCTTCCATATCTTGTTGCTCTGTTTCCACTCTTGAATTTAGTTTTACTTTGTTGGGCCTCTCTGTAGATCGGAAAAGGAACTTATAGCAATGTCTACAAGGCGCGGGACTCTTTGACGGGTAAAATAGTTGCATTGAAGAAGGTTTGTTTCAACAATTCGAACATTGAGAGTGTGAAATTCATGGCAAGAGAGATTGTGATCTTGCATAGTCTCAATCACCCGAATGTAGTGAAGTTAGAGGGCTTGGCGATATCAAGGATGTCAAATGGTCTGTATCTTGTATTTGAATACATGGAGCATGATTTAGCAGGACTAGTTGCAAACCCCAAAATCAAATTCACACAGTCTCAGGTCAGTTCCAAATTCATCCATCATTCCTTTCTCAAAAGGGTGTTTTTTGCTTTGGCAGCCGAGGTCAATTTACTTCTTGAAATCACAGGTTAAGTGTTATATGCATCAGCTGTTGTCGGGGCTCGAGTACTGTCACGGCCGAGATGTCTTGCATCGTGACATCAAGGGGTCAAATATCCTTATCCAAGATGACGGGTTACTTAAGATTGCTGATTTTGGGTTAGCTTCATTCTTTGATCCCAATAGCCAGCAACCCATGACAAGTCAGGTGGTGACACTATGGTATCGAGCTCCAGAGCTTCTTCTCGGGGCAACAGAATACGGTGCAGGCATAGATCTCTGGAGTGCAGGTTGCATTTTGGCTGAGTTGTTTGCAAGGAGACCGATCATGTGTGGTTCCACAGAGGTAAAATTCTGTCTATGCAGCTTTTATGTAAGGATTTGATCTAAGTTGGTGAATGTTACTCTCAATAGAATCTGTTTAGCACGAAAAATTCTTGCTAAACTCAGGCAATCAGTTATTCACAAACTTCGTATGGGGTTAATAGTTCACATTCCTACCTCATGGAAAACCCTTTCACTCTGCTCAGCCTTATCTCCTTCTAGGGGTATTTTAATGAGAGGTTCCCTGTGGAATCACTACTTCATTTATCTCCAATAAAAAGAAGATTTAGTCTTGAGTAACCCTTCGTGATTAGGAGAATTTCCGTCTTTATAAGTAACTCCTTTGCAGTCCTATCTTCATAACAATACAGAGATAATAACAATCATCTTTACTTCTTAGATTAAAAACAATTACTATTCAACAAATATGCTCCGGAACAGCACAAAATACAAGAAATCCAAATGACATGAATCTCTCTGTATGTGTGTTTGTTTTTCTTTTTATTTCATTGTTTGAATTGGGACACTTTGAACCATGATTTTTATTTGCTCAGGTTATTAACCCTTTTAAGGCTGAGTTGGAATGGAAGATAGAAGTGAACAGTTATCAACATATGTTGCTTTTTAAAAATAAAAAATAAGAAAGGAAGAAGAAAAAGTTTTGACACTTTTTTCATTTCTTTTAGGTGGATCAGTTGCACAAGATTTTCAAGCTCTGTGGCTCTCCTTCAGAAGAATACTGGAACTCACCAAAGTTTCAATTTGCAAACTTGTATAAACCACAACATCCATATACAAGGTGCATGGAAGCAAAATTTAGAGACTTTCCACCATCTTCATGGCCTTTAATTGCAACTCTCCTTGCAATTGATCCAGATGAACGTCAGACTGCTTCAGCAGCACTAAGTAGCGATGTGAGTTTTCATTTTCTAATAATATTTTCTTATTATTAAGTTGCTCTCTTCCATAATTTGAATTTCCTAAGTACTCATTAATAGGAATTTGTTTCATTCTTTTATAGTTTTATTGATGGATGCTTCTACTCTAGACTAAGTGGAAAGTTTTGCCACCTACTCGGCACTGTTATTTTAGAACTATTCATCTGTAAAAAACTGCTTCCTGCTATTGTATCTTTAGTTCTAAATGCAGAATTTGTGAAAGATTTAATCTGGGTTAGAAATCTCTATTACATTGTCGTCGTCATTATCATTGAAGTCACTGACTTCATACATTTAGAGTCGGCTTTTTGAATTCTTCACTTCCATTTTACCCTATTACTATTAAAAACTCTCTCTCCTTGTTATGATGCACACCAAATGAAATTTATGTTCTTTTCATCTTAACTGTATCGTGGTTTTACAGTTCTTTACAACGAAACCTTACGCTTGTGAGCCTTCAAGCCTGCCTAAGTATCCGCCGAGCAAGGAGATGGATGGTAAACTTAGGGATACTAAACTTAGGGATGCTAAGCTTAGGATTGAAGAAACTAGAAGGTATTGATAATTTTCTACTTCCATTTGTTTGATTTTAATCCCTCAATACTTTTCTTCTTTTTTTGAATGGTTACTATATCAGAAAAAAGGATGCATCGGAGGTGTAAATACAAAAACAAAAGAAACAAACCAGAGATACAAAATGCCCACATCCTTATACACCCGCAAATACTCAACAACTGGAAACAACACTAAAAGAAAAGACTAAGCTAAATCAATATATTCTTTTCAACCACGTAAAATGCCATTCATATATATATTACTGAATTCCACGAGTGAATGGGCCTATGAGAAAACAATAGAAAAACCTTTAAAGTTCTCTAGAAAATATAAAACAAGAAAAAGTTGATTTAGGTGGTTTGGACATGTATGCAAGAGACAAAAAGGGATCGAGTGCAAAAAATTTAAAGGATGCGAGTAAAAGGAATTAGGAGGAGAGAGAAACCTCTAAAGACACATTGAAAGGGTAAAGAAAGATTCAACGGATTGTAGGATAACGGATAGTGTGATCTATGATGGAATAGAATAGTAGAAGAATTTAGAAAGTCAACCTCAAGTAGATAAGATTAATAGCTTCCGTAGTAATAATTACTTAATCAGTACTTTATTATAGTGCATTTCAATGTGATTTGGAGCATTCAATTATGTCTTCAAGAACTGTTTCTTTCTGCTAAAGAACAAACAGGCTGATGTGTCTGATATATGGGCCAATTTTTTGTTATGTTAGCTATGCCCATGTCTAAGTCCCTAGGTTAAAATATCAACCAATATCCAAATATCGAATGATATATCTGAAATGTTGACTGATTTTTTTATATAACTAAACTGGGTCTGTGTGGATCTTCTGCTAATTTTAGTTTGTAATGTATTCATACTATATGGCTAATAATATTTTATGGCTTGATATCTGCTAGTTTTAGAACCAATGATGATGGTTCGAAGAACTTTTCACACAATCGAGCTCTCAGTGCAATTCATGCTCCAAAAGCTAATGCCAAGCTTCAAACGAACATTGAGGTATGTAAGATAAGATTTTGCATTGAATTTTTTATTAATTTTCCTTTTTTCTTCATTTAATTTGACATCATCTTATAATTCATTTTCAGCCAGAATTTTTTACCCATTAAGGACGCCGCAAAACGGCTTCAGATGAAATTTAAAACTTAGAATATAATGCAATCAATCCATTGAATTTATTCTTTTCTTTCTTTGAAATTAAAAACAGGGGCTGTATCCAATTTCAATGGCAAATGCAAGAAGCAATAGTGAAAAGTTTCCTCCCCCACATCAAGATGGTGCAGCAGTTGGCTCCTCCTTCGGTTCTTCGTATCAAATGGGCCCACCAAATGATGGCCCATCATCCACTTCTACTTTTGAATCCCCAGAAGGCCACGTGTCATCATGGTATGGCCCACTGCTGGGTGCTTTTACTATTGGCCGTCTGTTGAGGAGGATGAATTGCACTGCTTGTGATGATGCCTTACCAAGTGGCCCACCAAAAACACAAAATATCAAACGCAGTCCTTCAGTCAAAGAAAGATCACCTGCTGATGCTTACAAGCCTCACTATGAGATTAGCTTTCCCCATGCCAGATTATTGTGATGTAAAATATCTCTTTTTTTCTTTGTATATTCTTTTTTATTTAAATTTTTATAGGCCTCTTTTGTTGTGGGCTGTATATATATCTTTTACATATTGTATATTTAGTTTTAAGTATTCATTATTGTAATTATAAAAGTTAGAGTTTCAAAGTCATATTAACTTCAAATAATTTATATTTGATAAGTTTGTTCTTAATTATGAAGTCTAGTCATTGGCTCAAACTTGGATTGAATCCAGCTAAAATAAACTTGGATTGAGTTGCTTGAGTTGAAAATTAAATAAAATTAGATTAAAATCAGCAGATTTAAGATTGTGCTCAAACCCAATCCAACTTGACCCGAACTACACTCCTAATAATTAAAAAAAAAAAGATTGGAATTGGATATGCATAATCTTTTTGATCCTCTGACTCAATAGCTAGGTCCATGTATTCATATTTCACTACTGGGCCTGCTTCTTTGTCGTTCAACTTTCAAACAATTGTTTAAAAATATTTAATAAAATTTATTGTCTCATTTAACTCATGTTTGACTTTCTTTTTTTGAGTTTTTAACTATGTTTATACTTTATAACAAAGAAGAAATTTATTGACTCGACTTAGTCTTTCTTTCTAAACCACAGATGTGACTCACCAACTGGTCCAACACTTTCCAACTGGATTGGGTCATTAGACAACAATGATTTTTTAATATAGACATCGGTGTTCTTTATAATAATGGAGAAATAATCTTTCATTATAAAATATACCATTATCGTATCACTTTTCTTATATCTTTTCCAAATTCCAATAATCATTAAGAAAAAAATATAAACTACCTTAAATCCATGGCGTTGATGCAAAGCAATCATCTGAACAAGCAAAACGTAAAGAATCCAACTTTACAAGTTAAAATTCTGCCAAAGGGACACATGCAAATACAAATATTAAAAAAAAAAAAAAAACTAAAGAAAAGTGGGATTTTTGCTTCATTCTTTCTCAACCTCACATTTAATGAGTCCTTGCTTTCACCACCTAAAATATATGAACTCCCTTAAAAGAGCTTTAAATTTTCAAGTCTATAAATTCACACTAATGGGTATTTTGTGTAACAAGACATGAGATTTAAGGTATTGTCCATTTTACCTTTCCACCGCCGTACGAAAGCATTTATAAAAAAAAAAAAATCAGTGATCCCATTTGCTGTGTTCTGTATGAAAAAAATTGTCTCACTTAAATAAATTTTAGTTAGCTAGTCAGTGAGCCAATTTATACCGCAGTGAAAGGATTAGTGATCCGGCGAACTGGTCACTAAGCCGATTATACCAGAGTGCAAGAGTAAAATGGACGATAGCTTAAATTTCGTGTCTGATTATACAAAATACCCGTGAGAGGATCGCTACCCTTAAAATAATGAATTCATTAATCTTGGATTTTAATTCTCAAATACTCTTTAATTCCATATTTAATTTAGTGAGACTTATCAACCTAATAAATGTTACATACACAATTGACACTTATATCATACTAAGCTAGAGTAATATAATCCCTTGTTTTACAAAAGGAGTGGTTGATGGTTGGACTTAAAAAAGAGGGGTGTATCCTACTCTGTGATTAAAAGAAAAAAAAAAAGATGGATGGATGATTATTTTGAAGGGTTATTATCAGTCTTTTATTTTTAATAAATAATAAGTGATTGAATAAATATTTTTTCATTTATTATGATTAATCCAAAGATCATGATATATCAAATAGACATATTAATAGTTGGATATAATTTCAAATAACAAAATAAATATTTCATCGATTTAGATTTAATCTAGAGTGGGCCCCACATGGACCGTGTGACAATCACTTAAATCAACTGTATTAGATGCATGATTCATTAACAACATTTTTCATGTGTTTAATGTTTTGAAAATCCACAGAGAGTTCCCACTTCCCATCACCATTCCCGTGAGTCAAATGGTTGAAATTTGAAAATTTCTTCAAAAGGCAAAGAAAGATTAAAATCAAGATTATAGAAAAGTAATTACAGGCTGCGCTGCTGCCGCCTCTGCCTTAATTTCTGCTTTGACTAACATTTATGGTAGGCTTGAACTACGTTGACCTCATAATTAATAAAGGTTGGACCAAATTATTTCTTCTAATCACACATTTACATGTAATTGATTATGCATATTTAAAAAACAAAATTATGTTATTCTAAAACTCTTAAAAAATATAAATTTATTTTATTTAGAAGTAAAAATTCATCATTTCAAATTAAAATGTAATATTTATATTTAGATCAGGTTCCAGTCTCCATGATTTCACTTGATGTGCCCTAAGGATAGTTAATATCATTCATGAGGATTTTACACTGGATTTTCCACGATTTTTCACACGTAAATTTAAATAAATAAAATAAATAAATAAATCTTTTCACTTGTGGGATGGCAGCCCCCACGTGAGCTCCAAAATTGTGTGAAAAACATGTCTATAAAAATTTTCTTTACTCAACTATTTCTCAATTAAATAAAAATAAATAAATAGGTAACATAAATTTGTAAATAGCCAATAAAAAATTAACAACTACCAAAAAGTAGTAAATCTGGCCGTTCTTCTTTAAAATAACTTTTTAAGATAATAATAATAACTTAGAATTGAGTCACTTCCTCCTCTCCTATCTAAAACTAAGTTTTACTCTACAACTTTTAAATGGCTTTCAAAAAGAATTGAGTAACTTCTAAAAAGGAAAGAAAAACTACTTTACTCTATAAATTTTAAATAGCTTTTAAAAATGTTCAATGCAATTGGAAAGAACATAAGTAATAATATATTTTTTTAATAATTTATGACAAAAATAAGTAGATGAGGTTCTTGGAGGTGTTATCAAATACAATCAAAATGAAGTATAAATAAATGAGCCTAATTAATAGGATTAAAATATAGGTTTTCAGTTCGTTTCTTAATTGATATATAAGATTTGTGAGTGATTTTGTGTAGTCGTAAAATTAATCATACGACTAATGTAGAAAGTGAAAATACTTGTATTATAAAAAAAATGCCAAACTACTTATTTATATTCTTGAATACAACTTTAGTAACTTTTTTATTATAGAGAATTTGTTCTCAAAGAAAAAGCTACTTATGCGTCCTTAATTTCTTATGTATCATTGTGTCTACCATTTGGTGCATTTGGAATTGAAAACATGTCAAGGGAAGAAAAAAAAGGTACACAACAAGCAACAAGCAAACAAAAGCTAGTTCTCATTTAGCAAGTAAAGGAGAAAGATTATAAATAAAAAGACAATCTTAAGAATATTTTTTCTTTTCATAAATCCTTTAATGATCCTTTCAGCTTTAACTAGAGACCAAACAAATCAGAAGCGTTACCGTCCTTTAAACTTAGCTTTTTGTTTTCAATATTCATAACTTGGTAAAAGCTAAAGCTTGGTATATTTTTCTTTAAGATCAGGTTTTTAGAATACTTGATTGATCTTTAAAACATATGTAAGTTTCTCTATTCACACATAGTGGGTAACATCAAAGGGAGTGACCGTTTTGTGTTAAGAGTGATCAGATAAAACTTAGTACATCCTTCTCTGATCAAATTATTGTGACTGGACTTGTAATCTAAAAGACTATCCTCATATATTGAGATATCCAGTCTCATATAAGTTTTTATATTTTTTTTCTCGCTCACAGATGTGGGACTCATTTGTACCCCAACAATTCCTGCTTTGGACGAGGTTTTCCAACAAATAAAACATCGTTAACCATCCCGTTCAGTTAGGAGATCTCTGAGTCCACATGTGTTGGACTTGGGGACCTAATACCATGATTAGAGCTGGACTTCCAGTACAAAAGAATAACCTGATAGGTGGAGACAGGGGTTAAAATACCGGATTAACCGGTATATCGGCCGATATGCAAATATCGGCCGATATGCATATCGGCCGATATACCGGCCGGTAAATTTCTCTCTTCCGATTTTTTTTTTTTTTTTTTTTTTGTCCGATTTTTTTTGGATAATGTCGGAAAATTTTGGGCTTCTTGAAAATATAATTTTTTCATTAAATATCGGTCATATACATACTCAAATTATTTATTTAAGTTTCATCTATTTTCAATATTAAAATTAACAATAGATGATTTTAACTTATAAAAATATGAAAATGTCACATCAATTCTCTCAAGTCTCATCAATAAGTAGATCCTATTATATAATTAATCAATATAGGAAAATTAATAATAAAAATAAAAATAAAACTTCTTATCTCATAGCTCCACGCATATTAAAAATTTGAATTAATGCCTATGTTATTGGGTAATTATAAATACATACTTACGTTTTCAATAATTTCAATTTCATTCCTAACATTTGAAAGTCATGTATAAATGAGTCTCTGTATGTATTCTAATGTGTGAATAATTTTTAGGAATAATAAAATATTAACTATGATAAGAGTCCACTTATGCTAAGATAATAAAATGACAAAAAGATTTTAGCCATCATGTATTTATGTTGCCATGTATACACCTCACACACTTTAATAAAACATCATGTATTTATGTATGCCCGATAATCGTTTAAAATATCGTCGATATTAATTTTTAAATAATAAAAACTCGACCGTTACGGGCCGATATTGGGACTTATCGGCCGATATTTTGGACCGATAAACGGTCCAAATATCGCCCGATATTTGTACTAAATATCGCCGATATTTGGTGGGTCCCACTACCGATATTTTTTTTTTTTTAAAAAAAACCATACTTTCCAGCCCGATAAATAGTATATCGGGCGATATTGGGCCGATATTCGGACCGATATATCGCCCGTATCGGGCGATATTGTATTATTTTTTTTATAAAAAAAAAATGAAAAAAAATCTAATATACCGATATTTTCGAATATCGGCCGATATTAGGGCCGATATTTGGGACCGTTTATCGCCAATATCGGCCGATATTCCAACAGTACGGCCGATACTTATCGTATCGGCCGATATTTCAAGGTTGCAAAAAACCGATATATATCGGCCGATACGATATGTATCGGCCGATATTTAAACCTTAGGGTGGAGATATCGAGCTCTATATAAGTCTTTATATTTTCTTCCTCTCACTGGCATGGAACTTGTGTCTACCCCAACACAAATTTCATCTATCCTAAATCCATTGGTTGATGGAAGTTGTTCTCAATGCTGGATGTAACAAAAAAATAAATAGTTGAAAGTAATCTCTCTTCAACAAATTCTTAATCGCCTGAAATTAATTTTTTTATAAATTCTTTCTATTATCACGTCTAATCAATAGCTTGTAGAAATATTTGCTATGAAAAATAATCATTATCAGAAAATGTTGATGCAGAAGCTCAAGATTGAGCCAACAAGTTATTCAATTAAGAGGTGAGTTGCTCATACATAATTGAACAACTCTTACTTTTAGACGTTTCAAAAATCTACTGACAGTTGAATATTCCATTAAGAACTCTTTTTTCCAAGTTACTAGCAAAGTACCAAAACTTTGCATGCCAACCTACTTTTTTACCAAATAATCAAAGTTTCTAGCCATTTATTATTTATTATAGATTAATTATGAGCAAGGTTGACAATCTTTAATCATACGATGACGTTTTGACTTTTATTAAATATACTATTTTTTTTTTTTAAAAATGAACAACATAATATGCGTCTTAAGTTTATGATCAATCAATCTCTCTCATAATTTTAATACAAGTTTATCCAACTTCTTTTTAAGTATTTCAATATCATTAGATCACAATTGCATATAATATAAATTTATTTTATATATAATATAAAATAATTTTACGATTTTAAATGAGCTAAGTTTGTCTTGACTTGAGTTACAATTATTGGTTAAAATTTTAGTTGATTTATGTTGAATAATTAAAAGTTCAATATGAATACATTGTGATATGTCGAAAAAAATATGAAAAGAATAGACAAAATTAAAAATAAGAACTGAGCCAAAATATGAATTTCATCGTCGTTATCATTTTTCAATGTACAAATGATGCAAGAGCACCGAATGCGAGTGGGCACGCGAGTCACGGAAAGGCCCTTCTTGTGATGAATTTTGCGGTGAGAGATGAAACTTCCGTCCCGTGGAATTGGAGCCTTTACGTGTTATTCGCCACAAAACGGAAGGGCAACGTGTCGAAGTCCCATTGGCCGAAACCTTGTATTGAAAACACCCCATTCCTCCTTCTCTCTTCGGAGCCACGATCGGATTTTCTGTCCTGAAATATCCGATCCCAGTTCCGCCCCCGCCCCCTTTCCACCGGAATCTCTCCCTCCATCGTTTCCTCAAGTGTCTCCGACCCTCTCCACCGCCGGATTCCGAGTAGATTGATTCTTTCTTTTTTGCCTTTGCTCCTCTCCCTTTTCCGTGGATTTTGGGAATCCAAGAAAACGATTGAAAAATCTAAAGCTTCATTTTGAAAACTGTGGAAAAGCGATTTTTTCGATTTTTGTTTTCTGTGGAATTTCGAAATCCAAGAATACAGTTGAAAACTTAAAAGTTTCGATTTTTTAAACGGTGGAGAAGCTAAAGTTACAGTTGTTACTTTCTGTGGAATTTTGAAATAAAGAAAACTGGTGTAAAATCTAAAGTTTCAAATTCTAAAACGGTGGAAAAGCTAAAGTTTCCATTGTTATCTTTTATTTTCTTATTTTTGTCGGTTTGGACGAGATGTACGGTCTGGGGGGCTCCTCAAGGAAGACCATGTCGTTGAATAAGAAGAAATCATCGGAGAACGGAAGCATCGATGCTGGCCGCAGGAATTCAGTTTCATCTACCCGTTCCTCGTATGACTCTTCCCTTTTCTCAATTTTTTTTTTCATTTTTTCGATTTTTTTAAATGCTTGAATTGCTAGGAAGAAAATCCATGAATTGTATTGGGCCTAAAATGGGCGGGAGCATCCAAATATTCCCCTTTTTTACATTTTTCGATTTTATTTTAATGACCGGTTGTTGAGAAGAAAAGCCATGTATATGTTGATTCGTGAACTGTTTTGGGCTTTAAATGGGCGGGAAAATCCTAATATTCCCTCTTCTCATTTTCCCCTTTTTTCTTATTTTTTTATTTTTGTTTTTTAGCTTTCTTAATGCTTGAATTTTTCAGAAGAAAATCATATTGGTTATTGAACTGTATTCGGTGGAAATGGACGGGAACATCCAATCATATTCCTTACCTTTTTTTTGAATGATCAATCATATACCCTAAATTGATGGCGCTGATCCTTATCCTATGCTTTTTCAACTCTTTCTCTGTTTAAAATGCAAATTACTGGGTTGGGTTGGATTCTGTTTCATCCGATTGCTATTAATTTGTGTTCTTGTTTTTATTATTAGTTACTGTTTATGAGTGTGTTAGAATTGGCTTGTTTCATTTTCTGATTGTCACGGGATTTGTTTAATATGTATTTCACCTTTTCATGTATTGAGTGATGCAGTCGAACAATATCTATCATCATCTCATTGCAAAATTTGAACACAGTTTTATTTATTTATTCTCTTATTTCAGTAAATGGCATACTCTGTATTGTTCAAATTAAGCGTCATTTAGTCTTTGTCTGCCCCCCAATGTTATTTGGGGCTGACCCACCTAATTACCATGATTGAATCCCCTCCGTACTCAGTCTCTTTGTACTCTATTTAAAGCTCATTTAACTATCAAGCAGTGCAGGTCATCACAATTTTTGTTAGTTAAATGTTAGTTTTACCAAAACATGATTCTCCTTTATGATCCAGGTCAAATTTTATAACATTAGTCTTTATATCCATAATAACTTCTAAGTAGCAAGCCTTATACATGTGGATTTTTTTGGTAATCTTAAACAACATTTATGTAAATGGCAATGATCAAGTTACATATACCATACTATCAGCATATTTTGTCATTTTACCAATATGTTTTGAATACCAAGTGCATAGAATATGAGAACTTATTTTTAATTTTAAAAGATTTGATCCATTTTTGAGAAATCCATAAAAAATCGTACGATTATGATACGATCTGCGATTCGATCTGATTTGGTGTAGAACAATTTACGATATGATTTCGATTTTCAGAATGTTGCTCGTGAGTAATTTCCAGTCACTATTGCAAATAAAAGAAAAACGAAATAAAAAGATCAGCAGTGTTGCTGAGTCTTGTTTTGCCTCCAGCTTATTGTATTGCTTGTAATTTACTCTCCATAGTGCTGTTGTATGTTTGGCATACTGACCCTACTATTGTTAATATTCTGGCTTTGTCATTTCTCTTTCAAAGCTAGTCTTTCCATTGCTCTCATTATTGGCCTTTATAACATTAGAACTACACAATCCTGCCAATTCTTTGCTATTTGATTGATGTTTTGTTGCAAGCTAAATAGGTTTAGAACTAAGGGTGTAAACGGACCTGGATCCGGCCCGCGGACCGTCCGACCCGGCCCGACAAATAAGCATACAGGCCGGATCCTAAGATCCACGGACTCGGACTCGGACCGTCCGTTTATTTTTGGACGGGCCGCGGACGGTCCACGGACGGTCCGCGAGCCCATCGGACTCTCTGCACTGTAATGCAGTTTCGTATATGCGGAAATCGAAACACTTCCGTAATAAACCCTAACTCTTTATTCTTCTTCTCCTTCACCCGTCGAAGGCAAAACACTTCCGTCGTTCTCTCCATCTCTTCCCGCCGTCCCTCTTGATCGCTTTCTCCGTCTCTTCCCTTCTCTCGCCGACATCTCTTCTCTCTTCTCTCTCCTCTCTCTGAAGAATAACAGAGAAGAAGAGGGGCAAAAGAAAGAAGAAAAAGGAACTCAAGACAAGACACAGACTGAACTGTGGTATCTGGTTTTTCGTACTAAAGTGGTTTGGTTTTGACTTTTTCCTCAGCCTTTTAAAAACCACTCCTGCTTTTTTCTTCTTTCCGGTTTCGAATTTGGTCATCTGGAAACCAGATCTCAGATCTGGACCAATAGTGTATAATGTTTGGTGTTTTTTTGTGGTGGGTTAGCTAAGATCCAACCCATCACCACAAAAATTGGGTCACATCCCCTTTCTTCTTTTTTTCTTCAGATTTCTTCCGGGTTCGCCTCCGGCATCACCTGCCATCTGTTTATGCTTCTCAACGAGCTTGTCAACTGCAGCCTGGACGGCATCCCGACCTTCAATCAGCAATCGGGTAATGATTTCAGGGTCATGCTCAAACCAGGCTTCTTCGAATGCTCAAACCGGGATTTTGGGCAGGTTCTGCGACTTGAGCACCATTTTCTTTTCTGGGTTTGTTTGATTTGATCTTCATTCTTGTATATATGGAATAGAATCGGGGAATGTGGGATGGAAGATGGAATCTGAGACTCGGAGAGGAGGGAATGCAAAATTGGTCTTCATTCTTTACACAAGTTTTCATTCTTCTTCGTTTGGATGAAGAGTAAATTTTTCTGATAATCAATGTTGGGTATTTTAAGATAGGAGCAGAGGATAAACGCAGAAATATTTCAATGTACCAAATTCAATTTTAATTTTGAACTTATTTTACCACTTCTTATTAATTTTTAAAATTCTCTTAACCATAAATTAAGTACTTAGCATTATTATTTCATTAACAAACTTGTAAATACAATTCAATCAAATTTCCAAGTTGCAATTTCAATTTTAAAAAACAAACATGTAAAGGCATGGGTTGTGGGCAAACGGGCTCTTATCGGGCCGCGGACTGTCCGATAGCCCGTTCGGGCCGGGCCGGACTCGATATTATACGGATCCTACACTATCGGGCCGGGCCGCGGACTGTCCGATTACCATCCGGGCCGGGCCGGATCCTGCCGGGCCGGGCCGGATCAGGGTCCGATTACAGCACTGTTTAGAACCTTTCTTGAGTATCATGTCTGTGGCACATTCAGCAACCAAATCAGTAAAAAGAAAGAATCTTGTAAACTTTTGAGGCCGGTTAAATCATCACTTGGTTTTCTGTTCTTCTCTACCTATTTATTCACTTGAACTGCATATTTTACCATGGTTGGATCACTTTTTGAAATTATAGATTGATTTGAAAATTGGAACAATATGTGTAGAGAAGATTGTCATGAAAAGGAAGATTCCAATGTCTTTTATGGAGCAAAATGTTAGTTAACAGATTTCAGAGTGCTGTCAGATGGTTTTCTTTGATGATATGAGGGTTGTGCAGCTTGTTACAAACATTGGACCCTCACATGACAGTTGTCAATTTGACTTTGTTGGAAGGCATCACAGAACTCCCAATTTCATTCTCAATTTCTGAAGTACAAGAATGCCATCTAGTGTGTGCAAACATGAATATGTCTTGTCGCTAAACAAATATTTTTGTCTCCATCTTTAATTGGAATATGGTTTCTGTGAGTGAGCAGACAGTTAAGTGGCTGTGGTTGTGTGCAAGCATGAAATATTTTTTTATTGCTAAAAAATATTTTTGCCTCCATCATTAATTGGAATAGGGTTCTTACCAGTGAGCGGACAGTTAAGCGGTTGCGATTGTCAAAGGCCCTCACAATACCAGAAAATACAACTGTTTATGAGGCTTGCCGAAGGATGGCAGCTCGAAGGGTTGATGCTGCATTGCTAACTGATTCAAATGCTTTGCTTTGTGGAATCCTAACTGACAAGGTTGGTATAATGTTGTCTCTCTCTCTCTCTCTCTCTCTCTCTCTCTCTATCATGGAATGACAGTTAATTATCTATGGTAGCTTCTCAAGTAATTCATATGTTTGAATTTGAAGGATGTAGCAACTAGAGTTGTTGCTCGTGAGCTAAAGCTTGATGAAACACCTGTTTCCAAAGTCATGACTAGAAATCCAGTTTTTGTTCTTTCAGACACACTGGCTGTGGAAGCTCTGCAGAAAATGGTTCAAGGTGTGTAAAGCTCTTGTTTTCCCCCCATGAAACTTTTCTTCCTACACCGAATGACATAACCATCAATCCTGCAGGAAAATTCAGACATTTGCCTGTTGTGGAGAATGGTGAGGTCATTGCTTTACTAGATATTGCAAAGTGTCTTTATGATGCTATTGCACGTATGGAAAGGGCTGCAGAAAAAGGAAAAGCCATAGCTGCTGCTGTTGAAGGTGTGGAGAAACATTGGGGAACTTCTATTTCTGGTGGGTTGTGTACAGTATATATGTTTCTGGCAATTAGTTATTCAACCATTTGTTTTTTTTCCTTGTAATATTCTTCAATTGACAGTGTCACTATTTTGGTTACCATGTGTAAGTCAATGTTGTCAAAGTTGTTGTTTTTCAGCAACATAGTTCTCATGGCATGCATATTCATCTATCACTTGGTTTATTTGTAGGTCCTAATACTTTCGTTGAAACTCTACGTGAGCGTATGTTTAGGCCTTCGGTAGCCACAATCATTTCAGAGAATTCAAAGTAGGTAATATCCTCTTTTAGAATTTTTAGATAATAAATTCTCACTATTGGTTCTTGTTTTTTTCTGTGTGTTTGTGTGTTGGAACAACTTAAGATTACCTGTTTGATGAGTATCATTTTCCAGGGTCATAAGTGTGGCACCAACTGATTCAGTGTTAACGGCGACAAAGAAGATGCTTGAAGTTCGATTAAGTTCAGTAGTTGTGACAACTGGAAATAAACCACGGGGAATCCTAACGTGAGCAACTTCTCACATATCCTACGCATACCATTTTCTTTGAAAGGAAAATAATTTAATTTACCCACTTTGTTATGAGCTCACTTTATCAAGTAACAGGGGAAGTGATGAGATTTTTTTCTTTCCCATTCAGTTCAAAGGATATTTTAATGCGTGTTATTGCACAAAATCTCCCCCCAGAGTCCACTCTGGTAGAGAAGGTATGAATTGTGCCTCATCAATATGCCATTACCCAAATGTCACATTGGAATGTGCAATCTTGTCTCTTTTATTCTATTTTTGTAATTATTTTTTGAAACATATCACATTCTTTGTTATATCCAAGTTGGGTAATGATGTTTGGTTATGACTTGTCATAGTGTGTAAATGGATGTTCTAGACATTTAAATGAAAGCTTCGAAAAAGGGAATATCTTGATTTAGTTCTTTTTTTTTGTCCTTTTTGAGTTGTTAACGTGTCTTAAATCTTTATCTTCTCAATAATGAAGTGCAATGCACTTGTCATAACTTGATGAAGTCTTCGGCATAATCTCTAATGAAAGCTTTGTTAAACTTTTTTACAGTTTTAGCAATTTTTTTTCTTAGGTTTTATCAGTCAGCACTACTAATTCCCATTAGCATGGATAGTTGAGATTTCATTTTTGTACTCTTTATATTTATTATACTTTCGTATATTATACAGGCCATTATGAATGCTTAACCTGATTCCCTTGTTAGCTTATGCATGTTTTCTAACTATACTACAGTTGTTCGATCATAATCTCAACATCTTGAACTCTTGTACAGGTAATGACTCCAAATCCTGAATGTGCAACAGTTGATACTCCAATTGTGGATGCTTTGCATACTATGCATGATGGCAAATTTTTACACCTCCCTGTTATGGATAGAGGTACCTTTCCATGCTAAAATGAAAACTATCATCATCATCATCATTATCAAAGTCTTATGCCATATATTTGGTGATCAGCTTCTAGGTCCTACTTTTCTACTCAACCCTATCTGAAGCCACATCTTTGTCACTCCACAATGCATTCATTTTTTTTAATTCAAATTGTCATTGTCCTCCTAGTGACTTGAACTTATAAGTGTTGTAACCCCAGAATTAAAAGAAACTTAGAATGAAAACTGTGTTTAATTATCCAGCTCTGCAGCATGAAATTACTCATAAAAGTCTGTGTCTAGGCCCAAGCAAGGCGTGCCTTTGATTACTCTGCAGCATAAAATTACACATGAAAGTTTTTGATTTTTCGTACAGATGGGAGCATTGTTGCTGTTATTGATGTAATTCATATCACCCATGCTGCAGTAGCCACGGTATGTCATTACTATGTTATTTGTACATGCTTCGATGATATCATTTTACTTTTGTGCTCTTCCTGCCCCTATATGTTATTTGTGATAAGAATTACTATGAAATAACATTTTGCATGGTTTGTTGCTTTAGTCACCTTTTCTCTTTGATATTTTTGTTGAATTTTGCTTCAACTTTTATAGCTTATGGGCTAAAATGGTTGCCCTAAGAAATTAAATATTGTCTCTGGCTATTTTATAAATATTCAATTGCTCCTGGGGTGATAGACTTAATATGATTATCAATAGAGAAATCAAATAAAGTGGACATTTCCTAAGCACTTTGAGAATGTTGATTTTATGGGGATTCTGTTCTGATTAATTAGCTTCTATCTCTCTGATAGCAATATTTGAGCAGTTTTTCTTGTTCTTTTCTTTTTCTGGGTATATGTGTTGCTGTTCATTACAGATCGAGTAAGATCCATAATTGGAGTCACTGATTCCATATTTTGTTGGAGTATATAAACAGACTATCTGGTAGTGTATCCATTTCCTCATCATTCTTCCCTCAATTACTCCCCACCACCAAAACCAAGAAGAAGATCATATCATAATCAATCAATTTGAAGAAATGAAAGAACAATTGCTCATCTCCTCCAAAAGCAACAAATTCAAGAAATTTCTTCCATCCTATCAAAATGCATATACATTTTGAAGGTGGAGAACCAAAAATAAAATAAAATCCAATGATTGTAATGGAAAAATCTGTGGAAGGAATGTACAATAAAATATATAGAGAGATTACAACTACAAAAATAATAAAAAACAATCTGCAATAGAGGCAGAAAGCATTACATGGTTTGGTCATAGTCTATACCCATCGTCACATGGTCAAGAGATGAAAACTCATTTGTCAAATTCTGGTACTTGATTGCAAAGCCAAAATTACATCACACCCACTGGTTGATGTGCCCTTGAGTTTTTGAGAAGAAATCGATGACGAAAGCTTCTTCTACCTTGCTCCATTGCTCTTGCACCTGGAAGAACAACCAGCTTGAAACCTTGCTTGTTTCGAAGAACTTATCTTTTGCAAGTATCCAATTACATGTGTTTTTGAGAAGAGTAATTTTAAAGATGATGACTTGGAGATAGAGTTTTAGTTGGCAACATTGCACGGAACTTGATTGGTGGGTGGCTGGCAAATAAACCGATCAGTGGGCACAAATAATTATGCCTGGCCGAAGGACTCCTCAAGACTCTTTCCTCTGTCAGGGGTCTCGGCTGACTGCGCTTTACCATCACTCGGGGTTCCAGACTGAAATTACGTGCAAGGCTTAGCTGTACATGAGAAAGAATCGATTGCTCCAAACGTCCCATTCGGATTAGATGGCGTTGACCCCCTCTGAATTTGATCTACTAGCGTTTGGCCCAGCTGCCCTAGCAGTCAAAGTCTCCATCAACTATAATTTATTCTACTATACCCTTTTTCTATTATACCATGGGCCCACATGGCAAATTCATGCCATGTACAACGCTGACATTGTATTTTCAGATGAGAAAGATGGGTGGAAAGGAGAGAATCTCCTTATCCAAAGAGATTCATGTTCTCATGGGGTTTCATGTGGGACCTTGGACCACATTTCTTCACTACTACCACTGCCACTTCTACCATTTTTGTAAATATTTACTTTTGAAAGGTACATTTCGCCACTTGATGCTTGTATGCTTTGAAGGAAAAAGAGTTCATCTAGAGAGAAGCTTTTCTTCCATGGACATTTCTGCAGATCCAAACACCCTTAAAGCACTTAGTAGTAATGACCTATAATGCCAAAACTTAAGGGGAGGGGAGGAATAAATAAAATGTTGATGACAATTTATCACAAATAAAGCATCCAACACAACATCGGGTTTATCAACTCTTTATGAAGCTAAATTTCATACTCAGTTGCAATCCACATTACACTGCATAATCACCATTTTAAGTGGCATATGATGGATGAATTAAACCTTTTTCTTCAATGTATTTAATGTACTACATATTCCATGATGCTATATGAATTGAATGGTTTTTTATTGTATTAGGTTGGAAATAGTGGGGGAGCTGTAAATGAGGCAACTAGTGCTATGATGCAGAAGTTTTGGGATTCTGCTATGGCCTTGGGACCTTTGGATGATGAGGATGACACGTTAAGGTGGTACCCTATTGATTTTATAGATTCTATTTTCATTTTTTGGTAGTTTATACTAAAAAGTGCAACAGCACATTCTTTTATCCTCTGCTGTATATTGTATTCACTAAAGCATTCTCATATTTCCAGTGAGGGATCCTTGAAACTAGCTTCAGCAGATGGAACAGATGTAGGGAGATCTGCTGCATTTCCATCTTCGACTCTGGGACAGACTTTTGGCTTTAAGCTCGAAGATAGGAAGGGTCGGAAGCACAGATTTAACTGTGGTATGCTAGTTGTGATCACCTATTTTTTTCTTTTCCTAGTTTAGGTCATTTTACTATGGGTGGACTACAATGTGGCACTTTTTTTACTTTAGTTGCAAGTCATGAGATCCCAATTATTTATCTGAACTGTCCTACCAGATGGATATTCGAGAAAAGACAATGGTCTAAAATCTAAATATACTAAATCATCTAATGTTGATTCTTGAGGAGAAAGTGTATAGTTAATTAAAATTTTGTTGACATTTTTCCTAGCAAATAATTTTCTTTCATTAAAAATCTGCCCACTAAATGAGAAGAATACTCTAACTGAAGTATCTTTATGTTAAGGTCATACAAATGTAGTGTTTGCTTAATGATCGGTTCACATCTCATCATCATTATCTTCATTGTTGTTGTTTTTTCTATCTTTTGTTTTTTTTTTCCAAAAGGGACCGTCTTCATCATTGCTGTTATTGTGAAAGCCATCTATCCCCTCTATCTAGGGTTGGCACTCATCCAAAAATTGATTGGACTACTCTTATCATTTGATTAGAAGGTTTCCAATGAAAGAGAACATTTGATTTGTAAAAATGTCTGTAGAAATTTAATTAAGTCTCCATTTTCTCCTTGAAAATCATTAATAGAAGATGCAGTATTTTTTTCAATCATCGTCATTTTTCGGATGTCACCTGGTAGGACAGTTCAGGACATGTCAGATAAAGGGTTAGGATCCCATAAATGACTGATATCTTAATGTAGAAAAAACTGTCAGCCATCATTTTCCTTTTATTCATACCACAGTATTCTAGATTATTTGGTTGACGTTGATGGAAGTCTTCTTGGTGCTGACAAGTTCAGATACACGAAGTTTGACTGAGCTTATAACTGCCATTCTTCAGAGGGTGGGGGATGACATTGACCGGAATCATCTACCACAAATTTTGGTATGATTATTCTTTTGACCTTATATTTGTTTAGAGTAACCTCTTTTTCTCTTCTCAGTCTCATCTGATGTCTTGCTTCATGCCTTTTCCCCAATATTATAGTATGAAGATGAAGACCAAGACAAAGTCATACTTGCATCTGACAGTGACCTTGCAGCCGCTGTGGACCATGCCAGACTTGCTGGTTGGAAGGTATAACCGTTCCTTTTTAATCTTGGGCTATTTATATCAATACTTGCTCTGCAGCTTATCACCAAGTGTGCTTCCGGGCATTCTGTATTTTTTGGTGTTGAACATCAACACAATTTTTTATTTGGAGTTGCTATTTGTTATGAGATTGAACTTTTGACCAAAATATTGCTGACCAACAGGGTTTAAGGCTGCATTTAGACTACTCGGGATCAGATGGTCGTAGGAAGTATGGTGGGTCTGGAGGCTCTCAGTATGCAAGCAGAGATGCTTGGGCCTCTGCATATAGTGCTGTGGCGGCTGGGGCTGCACTTGTTGCAGGACTCGGTGTGATGGCTTACTTGAGGAGAGCAAGTTCGTAACATCATCAAATATCGAAGTGTCAAGCATCCCTATTTACAGTAGATACGCAAGACACTTTGTAGAAGAGAGCAAAAACAAAAACAAAAAAAACTTGGTCTTGAAAAGATGCCCTTAATCTGCCCAATAAAATGTCAGGTGCACGAGCCTTTCAAAATTGAATGGAACTGGGTAACGGAGTATCTGTATCCAATATGGTTTTGTAAAGATTTACAAGTCAGGACAGTTTTGATCTGCTAAGCTTACAGATATTATTCCGTATTTGGTATTACTGGCATTTACTGGTTTGGCATTATTTGCTAAGGGTTTGATTCAATAGAGCTTTTGCCTTTTTTTTTTTTAGTACTGTTTTTTCTTTAATCAAGGTGGGGTCTTACCTGACTAATTCTTGAAGTATGTGTAAACTTAATTCGTACATATCGGTTCATCGATTAAAGAGAGTGGCCCGTTTGTATGGAAGGTGACTTGATCCCAAACCTCACATATCATTGATGGGTTCTTTACCATTAAACCAAGTGGATGATCTGTTTCTTCATATTAGAAAAGAATAGATAGGCCTTCTTTAAACATTGCTGGTCAAGCAGCGCATTCTTAAGCTGCTCCTTAAAACAGAGTTAAGGACAATTGCATGCATGTCCTACACCCATAAATGAAACTCATAAGAGTTTGTTTATTTTTTGCTGTCACAACTCGACTCTAAGTTCTCTCTTTTTGCATTTTGTCTGTAGAACTTGCATTTGAATTTGATGATGAACGAACATAGAAGCAAAAGATGAGAGAAGATTAAAACAAAAAAAAAAATTAGGGTTTTTCTTGCATGCATCATTGAGTATATGCTTTTTCCATATTAAAGGTGGGTAGCGTATTTTTTTTTTCTTCCAATTGTGACCTTTTATATAGCTTACCTACCTTTAAATTATCAGAAAAAGATGTTTGCTGTTGAATTTACCATATAAATTATTTGAGGAAACTTTGAAGGATGATTAGATAGGTCTCAGACCCTGCAAAAAAGAATTAACAAAATTTATAAAAAATGCTCTACTCTCTGACATTGGCTCATCGCAGATAAAGCAAGTCATGGTCTTTGTAGCATCAACGGCTTCATTTATTAAAATTAATATCTAATTATATTTTTAAATCTTTTAAATTAGATAACTTTAAGTTATCTTTTTAATCTTTAAATTTTATAATATTTAAAAATATGGTTTGATTGATGCATGATTTTTATGATTATTATTTGAACAAAATTTATGAATTCACGTCTATATGCAATAAAAATACTATGTAACCTAGTAAATAAGTGGTTATTATATAATTTAAATTAAATGAAAACTAATTTCTTCATTTAATTGCAGAAGGTAACAAAGCTCCAGGAAATATGTTAAATGAGTTAAACTAGCGACATTTTTTGGACGAGACCTTTTATCGGATGTATCTATGAGTCTATGCAAAAAATTAAGATAATCAATCATCTTAATCATTATTTAGAAGGCGGTCTTATTATTAATTAAATTTTGGCAGAAGAACTCTATTTAAAAAATTTCAGTTCAGATGACCCGAAAGTGGGACTAGGACGTGTCATGCGCGTTGATAGCTCCACCGGAAACGTTGAGCATCTCAAGCCTCCACGTGGCCTTGTAGTCATGTTTGTTTTTATTAGTTTTTGATTAATTATTGTTAATCTCTCACTAATCAATATATAAATTAAGAAAAGGAGGAAATAAAGAAAATAACGGGGCTTTCCTTCTTCTTTCTTGGAAGAATCTCCTTCTTCTCCTCCTTGAATCGTTTCTTCTTCAATGGAGGCAAGTGCTAACGCGCGCATGGAGGTGCAGGATACAGACGTGCTCGTAACCCGCCAGCCTGAAGAGGCCGTCTCCACCAATATCCCTTCCAAATTCCTCTCCCACCCCCAGGTGTGTACGGATTCAATCCGATCCATTTATCGCTCGTCATTTTTTTTCTTGCCATAAGATCAAGGCCACAAGTGGGCCGACCATCTTCTAAATTCCATTTGCTAGTAGTGTAATCTATATAGTTATGATGTTTAGGGATATATGATGAATTGTTCTGACATTTATAGTTTTTTTTTAAGCTCAATAAGAGTGTGCTTGCCCACAAATTCTGTATTTAAATATTCTAAATTTAGACGATCAGGAGAAAATTTTCGTCTTTGTTTAACCGGTTGTCAGAGGAACAGGAAATTGTTCATAGCAGAAGAGGAAACGTCCATAGGAATTGGTGGTGGTTCTCAACTAAATACTTGAATCTAGAGATGAAGATCCCCTTTAACTCAAACTCCCCTATTTTCTACATATTTGAAGCGGGCAGAGAAAAGAAAAAGCTCTTTTAAGTTCTTGGTTCTCCCGTGGATAGATTCTCCAAAACCATAAGAATCTTTAGAATGAGATTCCAACTCAATATCCTTTGTGATTTTGAGAAGAGTTTCTCTTTGAAGGGTATAGTAGGATGAAAGTTGTAAGCCCAGCTGCTGACCTTAGATGATGCAAACGTATATGATAGAACCTAATTTTCCTGATTCAGTAGTTCAACCTGTGATTTCTCATCCATGGACCTGCTAAATGTGTAGATTGAAATCTTTAATTTTCTGGGAGTTGTAAATTCTAGTACCTGAAATTATTGGTTGGCGCATGGTGCAACTAGGATTGGGTAACTTAAAAATTGATAAGTTCTCATTGGGACTAAAATTGTGCATCAGTTTTTAGTCTCATGGTGTTGGATAGGTATTTTGCTTATGGAATTTGGAAAATTTGTCAAATTCAATTGCTAGAGCTACTCAAGAAAAATAGGATGTCTTTGACCTCTAGGATGATAATAAATTAGTGTGGATGGGCTTACAAATCATGGGTATGATATGGTTTGGGTTTTGGCTTTGAGTCCACTCATTACCATGGTTCACAAGTCTTCCAACTCTTTGGTTGAGCTAATCTCTGAAGGCAAGTCAGAAAAGTTCAAATGGAAAATGGTGTCCATCTTATGGGCCCACTCTCTTGACGTGGCATGTCAGACAAGAAGGCTGTTTAAGCCCTAATTATCTGAGGAAATTTATCCAATCTGTAGAGATTTGAAGGCCTTCCATACCCAGTCTGGTACATTATTATCATTAAGATGGACAAAGGATTGTTAGGATTTGGTGAAAAATACCAAATTTCCTTGGGAAAACAAGGTGGTGTACATCTAAAGAAATTAACCTATTGAAAATTCTCTCCATTTTTCTTAAACTTGGTGAGTATTCTTGAATTATAACACCTTGAGGAATTCAACCCCTATTTTCTGTACCAAAAGTTTTCTCCTCCGCACTGAATCAACAAATTGTTGAAACTCCTCAAAACTTGCCTAAATCATCATTTGTTTCTCTACTGTTGGATGGTAAGAAGCCTAAAATAGCCTACCCCTTGACTTCTACTGACTGGTTCAACCTATCCAAGCTGGAACACAGGAGTTCAGCCTGTCCAAGTGAAAAATGGTTCAGCTGAGTGAAACCTGAATTGTGATTTTTTTTTCTTCTTCTGAGATGGTGACATGACTCAATCCCACAATCTTTTGGTTATAGTGATGAGCATTTACCAACTGTGCTCAGTTTTTTTTAATAAGGTATGAAATAGCAATTCCTGAACACTGAACTTGTTTTAGTGACTATTAGTACATGCCTTTGGGGACTACATTTTGTGGCTTCTGATGTCTACTCTCATCCCAAGTTCATAATCCTCCCCATGAATTGGGTACTTCTGGTTTCAATCCATTGATTGTTAAGACTTCTGATTAGACCAACTTTTGGCATTTCCCTTGCATGAAGAGCAGGATGAAATAGATTGAATTTAGACCTTTTCATAGTAACTGTCGATTCGGTAGGAATCTTGATCTAAGCAGCAACAAGATTGCTTGTGGCAATACTTTCATTACTATAAAGATTTTCATCTTCAAATATACCACGATTGTTGTGGAGATGCCTTATATTCTGCAATAATCTAGGTCATATTGGACACAAAACCCTAAATGGGGGGTTCCGAGGGACAGAATGTGCTTTGATGTGATTTGTTGTGTTTTTCATTGTATCATGGTTCCTTTGTTCCAACATTGATCAATTTTTGTGGAACTTTATATGCACTTGCAATCTCTAACCCAATTCTTGCAAACTCGACCACTTTCTATTACAGCTGGAATTGCTAAAGAACAATGCAATTGAGCCATCCGAAACTGAAACAAAGGCACTGACGTCTTCAAGTACTGCACAAAATGTTAGCATAGATGAGAAAGATTGTGGAAGCTTGGATTCAGGAATTGAAGAGATTATGAAGGAGCTTAGAGCACTGCGGAGGCAGAACACTGTCACACATTGGCTGCTATCGATCATGATTGGTATCACAGCCTTCTGGCAGCTATCTGAGGTCTCACTTCTGCTGGCATTGAAGGCCAAAGTGAAAAACCCATTTAGAGCAATTGGAGGTTTGATCATGGGTTCATTTCGCCGTCCAAATGAGTCTGATGCCCCAAAATCCAATTCATCTTTGAAGCAACATCTGCCCGACTCGCTCTCTCAGGTCAAAATGCCGGAGTTTCCCCATGTAGACGTATCGTCTTTAGGCTGGAATGGTGGTAATGGAGCCAAGATCCCTCATGTCCATTTGTCATCCTTACAAATGGAACAGTAGCATCGGCCACTGATGTCTTTGGCCTGCCACTATGTCTAATTGTAAAGGCTAGTAATATGTTTGCATTGCTGTATTTATTTGCTAGATTCTTAATCAGATTGTTACAAGCTTAATCCGAAGGTAACGGCTATGGTTTTTTTTTTTTTTCCTTCAGTGATAGTGATGGCCATGACTACTACACCCAGTTTTTATCGATTTGGAGTTGCCTCCAATATAAAAACAGAATATCAAATAATTGAAAACGTCTTTGAATTTATGAGCTAAGAACAATAAGTGCAACGTATTAAAAAGTACAAATAATGTGTATTGAAATGTATCAGGTCATTAAAAGAATTAAATAAAACTACACACAAGAATTAGAAATAACATGGCGGTCTAGATAAAAGGTTTCACATGGCCTTTAATCCCTGCATGTGTTCATGGGCTAGGTTAGGGCTTTTCTCTATTAAAGCGTAAACCCGCTCATAGTCTGTTGGGATTTTAAAGCTGTAGCCCAAGCTCTTACCAGTTGGAATGGATGAAAAGCCCAATGCGACCCTATTTGTGATTGATATATGTGGATAAAGTGCGTCTAAAGTCCATATGAAATCCCAATTTCCCATTTAGTGAGATGATGTTATTGTGAGGGGATTACATTTTATATTTTGTTTCTTTTATACGACGGGTTTTGTCCGGGTGTGAGCATTTGACAGGCCCTAACTCATGCATTTGCCCTTGTTGCATAAAAATTCATTGCACTGAAAGTAGGAGGACTATTGAAAATGAATGAAGTGTCTATTGGGCTTAGTTGTCAGATTTGGGCCTATATGCACATCCCAAGACTCAAAGTCAGGCCCAATTGGTTTACGTCGGTCCATAATATAGTTTAAAGAGGCTTCTTTCTGGAATCAGGCTAATTCTTAGTAGAAAATGCTATAAACTGCTAAAACGAGTGGAACTATAGCGTGTCTCTCGCTGGATCAGGGTATTCAAAATATTAACTTTTCTCAGGTACCAGGCCCAGCTCACAGAAAGCAATGTCTTTAGAAACTAGGAATGCGCACAATGCCTACATAGACACACAAGGGCTGAGCTGAGCCGAGCTGAGCTTAGCCCGAACTCATCATCTAATTAAGCTGGCCGTGGGCTGAATTTTTAAGCCCATCGGAAAAAGGGCCCAAACTTAGGTCCAATAGACAGACAGATGAATCTTTGACTTATAGTTGCACGAAGGCCTGGTTTAAAGCCTGCTCCATCCAAAAATGTAACACCAATGGCCCAGTAATTCACTAACAGGCTGGACCTGGGATTCCATTTAGGCCCATGAACTGGGCTAGTGTTTAAGGTTAGCCTGACTTTTCTAAAGCCATTAACCTTATCTATCTACATTTTACACTCGAAATCTCTTTTAACTCTTTCAAAATATGTTTAGATTTCTTTTTCTTTTTCATTTCATAACTTTTTAGAGTCAATGACTAATATTACCAGATGACTATTAAACTATGTAAAAGAAGCATGCTATACTATGTAGTTCAATTGGTTGCCTCCTGCCTCTTTTAGGAAGTGGAAGGTTGTGGGTTTGAACCCTTATGACTTAATTTTGGTGTGCTTTAGAGGTAGTGCGTTCACCCATAGCGATTTTACACTGTCTTCTTCTTTGTGAAATTATTATGAGAATATTTTTTATTACATACTTAGATTCAGTTTTATAGTTAAATTTTTTAATTAATTTAAATGAATTTCCTACCACTCAAACCCATAATTTTTTGTAATTAGTATTTTGAAATTATTAAAAAAGGTTTGTGATTTTGTTATAGATCTGAACATGACCCTAATGTTGGATTAGGGATTCCATTTCAAAAAGGTGAAAATTTGAGATTGATACATAAGAACATTGAGTGGCACATGTGGCTTTAGCCCTTCTCAATTAAGCATTAGCATGTGAGGATGACCCACCAAACACATTTATGACTCTAAACTATATATTTTCATGATTTCAGCCACTCAATTTGAGACATTAAGTTACTTCACATGGATCAGCTTCAAATTGGTCAGCATCGATTGAATGGTTTATAAACTATTAGGCAATGTTCAAGACTAGAATAAATTAATAAAAATCTAACAAGGCTACAATTTAGAAAGTTTGAATTCTCATTCTTCATGTCACGTGTCACGTGAATGTGTCACTAAAATCTTGTTTTGTGCGCAAGTCAAAACATCACATTCTCTATGATTATAAAAAATAAAAGACTTATTAAAGTTTGACTAATCAAATAATTTTCTTGATCAATGTTATCTAACTTCCATTTAGTGTTCACATATGGTTAAATTTGACAAAATTTCTTTTATATAAATAACCAATAAGATAAAATAGGATAAAAATATTGTCTAGATATCGACAAATATACTTAAAATCATTAGTTAATATTTTAAAATCTTTGGATTGCAATATTTTAACATTTTGGAGGGTAGAAAAAATCTTACAAGAACCAACTCTAGAGTGAAAAGTTGAAAACTCTAGGAAGAGAAATATAAAGAGATTTGAGATGTTGGGACACTACCCGACCAAATCAAATGGTGGGCCACACAACTGGAGAAAGCAGAAGATTGTAGCAAAGTGATCCACGTTTTCTTTTTTCCTTTTTTAAGAGTGAGTTGATAAAGTAATGCCAGCTCTCCAATTTTTCTATCATTGTATCCATACCAATCAATGTTATTATAGTTGGCCTATGCTATAGAAAGCAATTTAAAGTACGATAAAAGTATGAAAGAAATAAATTATGTAATATAATTTTTTTAAATATGTAACAAAAGTTTAGCTATAAAGATTATATACAATGAAAATACTCAATTTATTTTCGAGTCTATTTAAAGAAACTTACAAACTATTTTGTAAATTATTATTCTACTGTAATTAAATTGAAATTTTGAATTTTTTAGATGTGAAAGAGAGGCAAGGAATCCATGCTAACCATGTTTTATTTGCATCTGTCTCTATCAAATAAACCATTTTCTTTTTCTTTCTTTTTTAAACTTTCATCATCTTCTTTTGATATTTTCACTTGGGCATGTCTCAAATACAAAGATACGAATCTCTTATTCAATCTTAGGAGTTAAAGTATTGGTCAGAACCCTTATGAGAATTCTGAGTTTGATTTGCATTTATCCAATGTGTGTGATAGAGAGGTTTAGAAATATTTTGAAGATTTATAATGTTCTAATCATTGACTATACCTGAAAGTGTAATGAATTCAAGAGGGGCAATAAACCTTAAAAATTCCATAGGTCTAAAATTGGGGTTAAAATTTTGTGATATATTAGAGGGTGATACCCACTATGTGATCGAAAAAATTGAATGACCAGATGGATCATAATGAGGACTATCATTATGTTCCTAATGAGATCTATACCCACCAGGCGTCTAGCTCCATTGGTTCTTGGGCTATAGTTTGCTTCCTCGTGTCCTGGGATCAGATCCTAGTGCTACCACTTGACTTATTCAGGCCAGCTATTTGGACAATGGCCGGTGTGGGTTTTGAGGGATTAGTCTTGTTAAGTTAATATTTCAGATATACCCTCATTATCCAAGAATCTAATGGTGAAGATACATCAAATGAAACATCAACTAAGAATTCAAGCTTGAATTTAAATCTTAAAAAAAAAAATGTATTTAACAATTTAGATTTTTCATTAATTATATGAGTTGTAAATGGAGCCAAACTTCCGAAGAGATAGATCATCCAAACTGTTTGTAGTTTATCTTATTATAAAATACCTATAGTATTTCCATTTCTCTCATTTTTTTTAGGTATTTTCTCAATTTATAGAAAATTTTGTTTACATGATAATTATACAATACATCACCATATTGTAATTTTTGTCTAAGATCTATATAAATTCTTAAGCCCTTTCATGACTTAAATCTCTTATTCATCAAAAGTATTAATAGTTATTTCAATTTGAAGTACCATTTTCTCAAGATTTTTTTTAAAAAAAAAAATCATGGTAAAAAACTAAAAATTCAAAAATTTAAAAATATTTCAACATTACCATTATCCAGTACTATCCAAGAACAGTACATTGACAATTTAAAATGTAAACTTAGCTCTTAGACTTCTTGGATTCTTGATCATGTTCGAGAGTAGCGTCTAAAATTTGAAGGAAATAAATGGATAAGTTTATACGAAATCAGTCGAATAGCCTCATTCAATTCTTAGCCCTAAATCTAAGGAAGTCAAAGTTTAAGAGAATATATTAAATTCAAAGTGAAAGTCACTTGAAAGCATGTATTTGGAAGTAATATGTACTCTATCCACAAAAGGCCACTATTTAGACGGTCAGGATTTAGTTGCAAAAGAAGTTTTCCTTTGTTAAAATAATTCAAAAAAAAAGAAGAAAATCTTAGGAACCTCCGATCCAAATGGCGTGATTAGTTCCTAATAATACGGCATTTAGTCCACGTCCAAAGAACATTTAAATATCTTTGCCAGAAGTAGAAATGCCAGAGCATTCAATTGCTGTTCTCATTTACTGCGACCATTAATCTTTTTAATTAATCTAATAAAACAGGTCATTAAACATTAATTAAAGGAGCAAATATACCAGAGAAAGAATTATCACCTGCCCACCCCTTTTACTGTATTACACTTTCTGTGCCACACCAGTTGGAGCTGTGATGTATTTGTTAAAGGGTTTTCTATTTTAAATATGTAGTTAAATAAAAAAAAATTATTTTTTAAAAGATTATAAATATTTAATGATTTTTCAATAGATTTGTCATCATTCCAAATGGTGATAATTATACTTTAGATGTGATGATAATACTCTAAGCCATGATCTAACTTCAATATAATATTAAATATATATTAAGGAAAGCTTGTTCATCACTCTCTCTCATATTCTTAACTGATAAAAAGCAGTCTCTTTTTCTCTTGTTCTGCAATCTCAAACAAAAAGAGCCCATTTCTTCGTTCACTGGGACTTTCCTCTTCTTCAGTCATTCCTCTTTGTAGCCTTCAAAAACCCAAAGAAAATCACATAGTTTTCCTTTCTATTTCTCTGTAAAACTCTTGAACTCGATCTCTTCTCAAGAACTATATCATCAGCAAAAAAAAAATGTTAAATTTCAAATTCAAATTCAATCCATTTCTCCTTGTCTCCATTCTCCTCTTCCTCAGTTGCTCCTTTCCGCTACACCATTCAGCTTTTGCAGCGCAACAACGGATCAAAACCATCGTCGTTCTAGTGCTCGAGAATCGCTCGTTTGATCACATGCTTGGATGGATGAAAAAATCCATCAACCCATCAATCAACGGAGTAACTGGAACTGAATGTAACCATGAGTCCACACGAGACCTGCAATCTCCATCCGTCTGTGTATCGGACGATGCTGAATATGTGGATCCAGACCCAGGTCACTCCTTCGAAGCAGTTGAAGAGCAGGTCTATGGATCTAGTCTGATCCCCACAATGACGGGCTTTGTCCAACAAGCTCTAACCATCTCCCCCAACCTCTCACAAACAGTCATGAAAGGCTTCAAACCCGAATCCATACCCGTATTCACCTCACTAGTCCAGGAATTTGCTGTTTTTGATCGGTGGTTTAGTTCAATTCCCGGCCCAACGCAGCCCAACAGACTCTTTGTTTACTCGGCCACCTCGCAAGGATCGACAAGCCAAGACAAGAAAAAACTTGCAAAAGGATACCCACAAAAAACAATCTTCGATTCGCTCCATGAGAATGGACTGAACTTTGGAATTTACTTCCAAAACGTTCCCACTACTCTCTTTTATCGGAATTTGAGAAAATTGAAGTACATTTTCAAGTTTCATGATTATGATTTAAAATTCAAGAAGCATGCTAGGAAAGGGAGCTTGCCAAGCTTGACTGTAATTGAGCCAAGATACTTTGATTTGAACGGATTTCCGGCAAACGATGACCACCCTTCTCATGATGTTGCGAACGGGCAGAAACTTGTTAAGGAGGTTTATGAGACGTTGAGATCTAGTCCTCAATGGAATGAGAGCCTTCTGATCATAACATGCGACGAGCACGGCGGGTTCTTCGATCATGTCACGACACCTTATGTCAATGTGCCCAGCCCTGATGGGAACACTGGCCCTGCCCCCTCATTCTTCAAGTTTGATAGGTTGGGAGTTCGGATCCCGACCATCATGATCTCCCCATGGATAAAGAAAGGAACAGGTAACTTAATTTCTTCGTCTTCTGATCCAAATTCTTTCTTTTGAGTTGTGGTGATTGTTGCTTGCATCTGCTAATCATCTTGCTACCAGGATCAGTTTTGGAAAGATGAGATTTGGGAGAGCCATTTTCACTTGGACAAAAATATGAAACATCGAAATGGAGTATTATATATAGGCATTTGATGGAAAAATAACCAGAAGTTGAGAAATCATAGTACTATACCAGTGATCATCAGCCTTGTGGTGTTTTTTTCTCCTAACTTAAAGTTCAGGAGTCCAGTAGAGCCCAAATCACCATAGAATACAAGACATATTTACGACAAAGTCGACTTGGTTTCAGTTAGCATAATTACTAGTTAGATATTCTATACAACGTGCAACTCAGACCATGCCTTTTTTTCGATGTTCATCGGGTAATGGATTCATGTCATTCGGTGATTTTGACTGTTACTGTCAGAAGTAAGAATTCTTACTGTGGTTGACAAGGTTTATTGACTCAGCCAAGTCTCAATCTCACATATTCTGGACTCCAAAACAAATGTTACTCTGTAATCTCTGTATCAATACAGCAAGAATCCAGCCATTTTTTTTAGGATTCAGGAACTTGATTGTTTGGGAAATGGGAAGAAACAGAGGCTACAGGGCAAGAGATGAACTTGCTGAAATTATTGGTACATAAATTGAAGAAAATATCTTTTTTTGTCCTATTTTTTACAAAAGCTCCATTTCTATTCCCATTTATCTGTCTTCCATCCATTCACAATGAGATTGAAGTGATCACGTCCGGCCAACAGCGCTGCAAATGATCCAACACTGATAAATATGTTTTAAAACCAAAATGAAAATTACAGGTCCAACTTGGGAAGTTGTTTATTACTGAGGCATTACTTTAGCCCTTGATCTTCGCCTTGGGCAAGCTAGAACAACATCGTTTTTTATTTTATTTTTTTTTATTTCAATTTTGGGTTTTTGATAATGCTAATTGTAGAATAAATGGCTATTTAGACACAGAAACTACAAGATATAACTATGGTTCTCTATTTGAGCCCATGTTCTGGAGCTTTGGCGAAGAATGTCCTCATTCACCAACTCTGTGTTCTCCTCTTTTCTCTCTCTCTCTCCGGAACATAGGCCCATGAATTACACTATCTACCATTGGTACTATTTGAAATTGAATTGATACTACACATTTTTAGAGAAGGTTGGTTGCATCCATAAACATTTTATCATTTTATTCCCTCAGACTTCCCTAACTGTTTGCATATCTGCATTGGCAGTGATCAGCAGTCCAAATGGGCCAACGGCGAACTCAGAGTTCGAACACTCATCAATTCCCGCTACCATAAAAAAGATGTTCAACCTCAACTCCAATTTCTTGACTCACCGGGACGCTTGGGCTGGAACCTTCGAACAAGTCGTGAGTGAGCTAGCGTCACCTCGAACAGATTGTCCAGGTGCATATTTCTTACTTCCTGACCTTCTAAAGCAAAAATGGTTTTGCTTAGTTTTATTCATGATGTGTTTGGACCAAACGTATAAACGCTCAATAATTTTTCAAACTCAAGTTAGAAACTCGTTGACTCAAAATTTCATCTAGTCGAGTCAATTCAGGCTTACTCACTCAAGTTCTTTCAAGCTTTTACACTATAGTCTATACACATTGAATCAAATCATAGTCCAAAAACTCAAAAGAAAAACTTGAGCAAGGAAGCATGCTAGTCTGACTGAGACGCAACTCTATGACTTTGAGTCAAGCACATCGATGATTGTACCAACTTTTTCGAGTTACTTGACTCAAAATCCTGTTATAGTTTTGAGTCTGAGTTTCGAGTTTTTGAAAGCTAGTCTCAATTCTGAGGTAGGTCTCAGATGCCTACATTGGGCTGATGCCAATCTCTTGGGCCAAAAGTTAGACCATGACAGTAAAAATGTATACAAGTTGAGCTCATACATGGTTGGTTGTTGGTGTCGAAGAGGTGTTGCCGGATCCTGTTCCTTTGAGAAACACTGAAGCAAAAGAAGACAGCAAGCTATCGGAGTTCCAAAGCGAGTTAGTCCATTTGGCCGGCGTTCTCAATGGAGACCATTTCTTAAGCAGCTTTCCAAATGAGATGAGCAAGAGTATGAGTGTTAAGCAGGCCCATGCATATGTGACGGGTGCAGTCTCGAGGTTTATACGGGCAAGCAAAGAAGCTCTCAAGCTGGGCGCAGATGAAGCTGCCATTGTAGACATGAGATCTTCTCTCACTTCCAGAACCTCACTCCCTTGATAATCTTCCCTTTCTCATACATTAATGTTCAGGCCATCTTTATCATTTATAGCAGCTTCAACAACTGATGGGTGTCATGTAATCAAACCCAACATTGGAAACTTTCTGATAAACAGGATTAAGTAACCATAGGTCAATATGCAAATTTAGTGAAATATCATATTTTTATTGGAAATGCCCATATTCGCAAATGGGCCGAAATGGCTCAAATATCTGCTGAAATTTTGTCCATGTAAGGCCCATTATTCATGTTCCATCAAAATTTAAAACTCATGCACGTGAACCACAATTCCAGCTGGGTTTAGGATCATGTTATGTATGATGTGACCCATTTTCTATTGGGCTCAGTGTCGGCTCTGGGTTGGGGTGGTGCAGTCCAACTACATTACAAAACTCAACTGTTTGATCAGCTGGTTCAGTCCGATTACAATCCAGAGCAACGCATTTTCTAATCCCTCGTTTAACGATCTAGACCATTGATATGATGGTTATATTGATGGTCCTTCATATTGAAGCCTAGATCATTATACCAGGACCTTTAAATCCATGAACAAGAGCTTGTAAGTCAGAGATGCAGTAACCAATGGAATTTATCAATACAAGGTTTTAAAATTCAGCATCGTGGATCCGAGTCTCAGATGAGTCAGGAGTCATATTGGTAAAGTCGAACAGAAATCAGTTTAAAAATCACTACAAATTGGATGAAAATAATGGAGGCCTGACCAATATCGCTACAATATCACTGTATTCATCTTGACCGAGTCCAAGTCGTGTCAATTAAGATGATTTGCATTAAGCAATAACCTTAGAAATGGATGATTGAAGAGAGAAATAGTAAGGAGAGAAGGGGGTTCCAAGGAAAATTATCCATTCTGAACCATTTTCTTCCTCATGCTCATCGTTGTCATCCCATGAATTACATTTGTATCCAATTTGAATCAATTTCAAGATAAAACTCACTGTTGAATTGACTAAACTCATTTCTACAATTGACCATTGTATCGGTGGACAGTCCATTCATACTGCATAAATCATCAAAATAACATTTCCCTCTTAGCTTCTTTTATTACATACCTAAATCGAAGCATATCCTTGTCTACAGTGGGGCCAAACACACAAGGGTATTATTAAAAAAATTCCTAAAAAAAAATGGTTAACTTCCTTTTAGATAGGTTCTTGGAGAAAAATGAAATCAGGTCGTATCAACAATGCTCAGCGATAAGATCACTGATAGGGGAAGGAAGGAAGGAAGAAGAAGAGGTATTTTAAGCAAAATCTCATAATGTCCCAAACACTGAATGTCGATACCAGCATCCAAAGGCAACCTCTTCTATTCTTAGCTTTGTATTTTATTGCATCAGTTTTAAGTGACTTCCAATTTGGAGGTTTTCTGTCATGTCCCCGTCCGTCCTTGCTAAAGCTCACCGCATCAATGATGTTTACTAGAAAAAAAAAATGTTCTTCTCATCAAGACAGCAATGATAAAGTACGAAGGTATGATCCAATTTGTTCGCTCAACTGCTTGTGGCATCGTAGTCCAACCATGGAGAATGTAAACCCTTCACAAGCTCTGACAATCGACCCCCATCATTGCATGGAAAGATGAGTAGAGCAATGTCAACTCTTGTTTGCTTGATGGAGAGAAAACAAGAGAAACTAGGGGATTCTCCTTCCTTGCCCTAATTGGGATTTAATGAAGAGGAAAAGTCAACCCCACTTCTCCTATTCTCTTCCCTCATCCTTTCTCTTTCCCTCTTTTTATTCTTCACACCTTTCCAAGGGTGATTACCAAGTAGGGGAATCCCCTCAACAAGAGTCTCCCCTATGCAAGAGAATGCTTTGAAAAACTCTCATCCAAATACAGCCTAAGGGTTACGTAACAAGGGAAGCATAGGTGATTTGCCTGTGTTCCGCATTTGTAATGTATTTGGTTAAGTGCAGACAACTAGCAGCTTTTGCACGCGAAACCACCATTCTACCTGCTGAACTATCACCTTGGGAGCGGATCACCTTTCCACTCATGAAATAAATAGATAGAATAAAAGAAGCCGACCATGCAATTGACTACAAATTTTCACCTCAACCAAACCGAGCCTTAAGAAAACACTTCCATCTGATCTGATAATCTAATGTTGAACCTCTTAATTGACAAGATCCAAAGAAGGTGAGCACCTCTTGGTTTGAAGGGTTTAGGTTTATGACCGGTGGGGCTCAAATCTTGGTGGAAACAGATTGATTAGTTACGCATTACAGTATCACCTTGTACAAGGCAGATGGAAAAGGCAGGTCACAAAAATGGTTTAAAACAGGATCAGAGAATGGAAATGGCAAGACAAAGGCAATGGAAGTGGCATGAAAGAAGGAAATTAGCCAGGTAACAAAAATGAGAAATCCTGCAGACAAAAACAAGATCCATTGCATTGCGGCAACAAATAGAATGGTAATAACCAAGACCCAAAAACAATAAAAGCACAACCCTTAAGTTTTATATAGAATGTTCATTCCTGATAATTAAAATAGATATTTGATATCATCAATCCATAATCCATCTATCAAATGATGAGAATTTCACAGTTCAACTGGGAAGAGAGACAAGCAAACAAACAAAATAAAACCCGCAATCCATCCTGATAACTGACTAAAATGGTGAAAGAGTCTTGGACTAACACAACCAACCATGCAGAGTTCTTTTCAGCTTAGGCATAGTTCAACCGAAATATGTCATTCAGCACATAGAAGCTTCCCTGTGGTGTAGGTATCAAATGGAACATCTACAATCAAATCAAGACCAGCATCATAAAAACCAAGATTAGCAACAAGTGCAAATCAAAATAGTGAATTTCAGCTAGAATTAAAATCACAACCTTCCAAACGGAACAGTTGAAATGGGAAGTTGTGTAAGAACGTAGATGAGTTGACATTTTATGAGGAAAAATAAAATTCTGACAGGCAAGATGATGGAAAACAAGGGACAGACCATACTTTAATTAATAAAAAATGCATTTGCAATTCACGGAGATCAGCACAGCCGCAAAGATTTAAAATTATATAATGTCCTTCTTCCACTGCCCATAGGTACAAAATATCCTCTCTTCCACAGTCAGTGATACACACCACTTGTAGGCAACTTATTCTGTTAGTGAAATGACACTAGATAATTACTTCCTAAAAGACTGATGTGATAGTTGGGCTGATTAACATTCTCATATTCGAGCATGTCACGGGAAGGCAAACTTTCAGTACCCAGTGTAGTTGAAACTCCACATAGTAGGTCAACAAACCCAATAATACACAACTCAATAAGAAGTGAGGTACTGGCTAATTATGAGACACTAAGGCACTAAAAATGAATAGCTTGTACAGGATTTATGATTATCAAAACAAGTGAAATGATGGTCCCCATGCTGATAGTCTGTGCAAAGAAACACCCTCAAACAGAATTTCATTAAAGAAAGTAAGACATAGTATAGTTTGTAACATGATCACTTAAATTGACCACCAATTGAAAGGTTAGCCTTTTTTCGCAATCATGTATGAAGTATTCATGATGGCTCCATCTACTAAGCTATTAATCAATACTATTAACAGTCTAAATAACAGTACCAGTGCTGCACTTGTATAAACACAAATCATCAAGCAAATAATACATCATTGTACACTACTACACATGAGAAAGGCTATGGCTCAAGCTTGGTTCATTGGGGCATTTAAGTTTCCATTTCATGCTGTTCATCAACAGTTCTTTTAGGTCTATTGGCTAGGGCCAAGTCTAACTATACAGCTATTTAATAAGAGATCCTGGCACAGGCTTCCATTTCGAAGTTCAAAAGAAATAAACCCAGCCCATCTGGGCCTGCTAAAGTTTTCTTTAGTTACATCAATATATACTTAATCAAAATTAATAATTTCATGTGTTGTAGTTAGCACAAGTCCAAAAAGGTTACTTTGGATGATGATCAGACACCTGCATACCTAATTATGAGACTTAAATTCAACAGCCACATACAAGTAGAAATAGCCAAAATTAGTCAAAACAAAGGGCCATGACCAACGTTCACAGTATACACAGCTGGACTTGGATGGACCAGGCTTGACCGAGTCCTACAAGGCACAACGGGACCTGAATTCCAGGCCCAAGTACAAATGGATTAGGCTTGGTCTTCTTGCCATCAATGATCATTGGCTTTGACACTGCCACCTCATGTTTCTCCTTTATATAAGTCTCAAATTCTTCTGAAAATTAGATTAGAAATTGGAATAAAAGGAAAAATCCCAACCACCTCCTATCCTCACCTACCTCCTTCCCATTCTTCTTTATACTCTTCTTTCTACTTTCTAAAATCATATCCTACAACACTCCAGTAAAAACAGAAAGAAAAATACCAAAACAAAGGGAAAAGAAATCTGGACTTGGTCATGTTTTTTTTCTTTTAATGGTAATGGCTTCTTCCCCTTTAATGTTATTGGGATGAAAACCAAAAAACTGTGTCTGCGACAATGACTACCTTCCAAATGTGGTAAGGGCCCTAAAGAGGGCATGATCATATTAGCACTGGACTTGTAATAAAGATGAAATCAAAAGATCTTAATGAAAGAAAAAGAGAAAGGATACATAGTAAAATAAGATTGAAGAAACACCACAAAGGGAGTTATAGTCCATGAGCCAAAACAAAATGAAGGCAGAAGAGGGAAAGGATAGATGCGAAAACAATTTTAGTGAACTTCAAAACACACAAGAGGGAGTTATAGTTCATGAAACAGAATTGAATCAAGGGATAATAAAAGACAATCAAAATCAAGTAATCATAAAATGAAAGAAACAAAAAAAAAATGGAATAGTTAAAAACATCATTGGTTCACAACAGTTAAAAGGAAATAACTCAAGATCTACCAAATCAACATAGTCAATAAAAAACAGAAAACCAGGATCGGTATAGGAAACGCAAACAGATGGAATCCAGTGAGAAAATAAAAAGAACCCGGTAGTCAGATAATGAGAAAAGCGCAAACAGAAGAAGTGATCATAAGGTGCTTGTGAAAATAACTCAACATCTATCAAAGCAACAGAATCAATGCAAAAACAACAGAATAAGCAGATCATACATGGAATGCAAACAGATGGAATCTAGTGGGGTAATAAGAAGAACCCAGAAGTAGATAATGAGAAAAGCGCAAACAGAAGAAGTGCATGTAAGGTATGTGTGAAAATAACTCTATGTATCAAAGCAAGAGTCAGTAAAATTCAACAGAAGAAGTAGATCACCATCCAGAAAGCATAAATATAGAATCTATTGAAAGAAGAAAAAGAACCCAGTAATCTAGTAAGAAAATAAAAGGATCCCAGTAATTAGATAACGAGAAAAGAGCAAATGAAGGAGTGCACGAAAGACGTTTGTGAAAATAACTCAACATCTATCAAAGCAATAGAGTCAATGAAACAACAATGGAAGAAGCAAATCACCATCCGAAACGCAACAATATGAACTCTAGTGAGATAATAAAAAGAACCAAGCAACCTAGCGAGAGAATGAAAGGAACCCAGAAATCAGATAATGAGAAAAGAGCAAATAGAAAAAGTGCATGTAAGGCGTTTGTCGAAATACCTGACTAAACTTGAGAGCGTGCTGCTCGCCAGCGAGTTGGAGATTGCCGGAGACGAAGACGAGCATGCCGCCGCCGGGTCCGGAAGGTTGGCAATCGACGGTGGTAATGGAATGCTTGCACTGCTGGAAGGGGAGGGAGGTGAGTTTGGCGACGATGCTTTGGGAGCCTTGAATCTTCTGCCCCTCGAACGTCAGCATAGAGGCTTCTTGGTAGAGGTTGGCAAGATTCGCTCTGTTGGCGTCGAAGGTCGAGTAATAGTGCTCCACGAAAGCTTTTGACACTGCGTCTGGATCCATTTCTCTCTCCCTCGCTTTCAATGGCGACAGCGGCAGAAGAGGAAGAAATGGGGAACTCGAAACGAGCGTAGAGAGAGGGATATAGATGGAAGGACTTTATTTCAAGATTGAGGACTTTTATTGCTCGTGTCTAGATGATCTGGGCCGTTCAGATGTGAGTCGCACTTGATGGACCATGATTAAAGAACTAGGAAAATTTTAGCTAAAAATTTAATCAACTATGTATCTTTCCTTTAAAAAAATCCTTTTATTTAATATAAAAGAAACAATTTTAAACTATCATCGAATAAATCTTGATCATACATCTAATCTACACTTAAAATAATTATATAAAACTTTAAAATAGAGAAAATTATAAAATATAGCCATTTTAAGAATTGATTTGATGAGTTGGATTTGTTTATTGCACTTTTATCATATCTATAATTAAAAATATATATTAATTTATGGAAAATGTTAAAAATAGAAAAATATTTTAAAATTAGACTTGATGACTTGAAAGCATTTAGTCAATCTTGATATAAAAATAAGATTTGTTGGGATTACTCTTATCTATCTTAAATCTTTTATTTTTTTCTTGCATATATCATCACTTCTCTTCAATTTTATAAATTAATTATTATTCCCTTCATTTTATTTTTTATAAATAGATAATTGATTCAAGTATTTTATGCTAAAGTAAAAAGTTTTAATTAATTAGAATATAGTTGAACTCTTAATTAGATAATCTCCCATTGATTAATTACTTTAGTTTTAAAAAAAATCAATAATGAGAGTCTTGTGAGGGTAAATTTAAAAACTTTGTATTATCATTTTAACTTTATAATTTTAAACTTTGAAATTTTGATTGTTATAACTCACTAATTTTACATGCTTCTTTTCATAAAAGCTATAATAATACAAAGTTTTTTTTTTTAACTATATCATACAAATTCCTTTCAACCATATGTATCCCAATATGTGATAAATTTACAATCTCCCTCAAAAAAATACTGAAAAACTAACCACCAAGTGAAAATATCATCAACTCCTACATATTGACCATGGCCAAAATTAACTAATGGATCACATTTTTTATTTTTTTGATTTTTTATATTATTAGGTCATCATCGTCTGTAATATAAATATATTTGAATCATTAATTACTCAAAAGAATTAAAAAAAAAAGGTTCATTTAAAAACATTTTTTTAGGACTAAATCATGCCCACATCGGCGGGATACACATTAGCATCGAACCAATCTATATTGAAAATCAATTTTTAATCCTCACATATGATTGGACCCTAATATAAGCCCAAAGTTTTAAATTTCACTTGAATGATGATTATATTTTTTAAAGACAAAATTTTGAGGTCAATTTGGTCTCAAAAGATTATTTTTATATGACTATTTTCTAGAGTCTCAATTCTATCTACATTCTTTGAGCTTTATAGAGTCATCCATTGTTTAAGAAAACAAAAAACGAATCTCTATTTTCTCATTATCTATTTAAGTCAAATCCATCTTAATGAGTGAGTCACTCAATACCAATTTAAAAAAATTCTAATATTAATTTAGTGAGAGGGCATATTTAACAAGAGAAGCCAACCTATGCATCCTACTCTCTGCTTAAAATATATCGTACAATACATGTACACTCAGTTACCATCTACTTAATTACATGAATTGACTCGTGATTTGATTTAACATGACACAAATTAATTAACCCAAATTAAAAATGTATTGAAATTTTAAAAGTGAGTTAGATTATGACGAGTTGGAAGAGGGTTGTTGGGTTATACATACTTAAACTAGACTCTCAATCCAACCCTCCGGCATATCAAATGGTGGGACCCACTATATCATAAAAATTGAATGGTTGAACAAATCATCATGGAGACTATTCTTGTCCCAAATTGAATCAATCAAGTCACTCCAATATTTGATTTTTTTTTTTTTTTTAATACTGTCATTGGATGCGATGGGGGCCTCCACATAAACAAAGAATGGAAATGAAAGATGGGAGAGGCATTTTCTGTGACACCCAGACACAGCAAATGTACACTGTTTTCATGGATCTTCCAAGTCGAGCCAGATAAGAATTTCTAAGCAACAATGATGCCATCCTTGCCACCACCGCAAAGTTAAGTGAAACAGACATCCAAACACTACTGTGCTGACTATTGTGACAAGTTGCCAATGAAAATTCTAAAACGCCTCTGACCCAACAAATAGAAGAGAGAGAATTCATGATGATCAACAAATAGAAGGAATAGAAGTAGGCAGAATAACATAGAGCGTTTGTCAACCATTTTTTTCAGCTCAAATTGGTCAAACAGGTGAATAATCTTCCAGAGCATCATTGTTTTTAGAGATTCATTGAATTCATGGACTTCAAGACCAGAGGAGAGGCATCTGGTTTCAACCTTCCTCAGTGCCTTCAAAACCAATCAAATTCTCTGGCTCAACAGTAATGACTAATGACCCCTCGATTAATAGAGTTACAAATCGCCACACCATGGCACCTCTGAAAAAAGGTTGTGGCCAACCAAACAACATATTATATGAAAAATATCACCTCTCAGCAAGCAACAACAGTATAACCAGATGGTTGATAAGATAAAATGGAAAGACACACACATATATTATGATCATCAATGCACAACCACATGGGAGATCACTTTCGGCCTGGCGATAGGTTGATTGGAACAGTTTATACTTGAATATAAGGCCTAAAAAAATCACTTTGATTAAATCAATCAACTCATCCTAAAGTTTGGATCATTTCAAAATTTACAAAAAAATACTCCAATCTAGGACAATGTTCTCTCCTCAAACAAAAAGAATTTCAAACTTGGAAAGGTTTTTAATTCAACCATAAGATCTACTCAAGATGAGGTCAAATTGAGCAGGGATTCAATTCACAAAGGGTATATAAGAGGTGTAATAAAGGTCTGGGGCAAGTGAGGCCTAGTCGGGCCCCACATTGTGTGGTGTGGACAATGATACATTAATACCCTAATTCTCAGGTGTGTGAAGGCCAATTCATTTATAAACATATAGGCAAATATTAGAGATAGAATATTCCTTTTCTGACAAAGAACAGCAATATATTCACAGAGTATACGTGAAGATTTAAGATTTAAGAAGACCAACCTGTATCAGAAATGAAATTAGAATGGACTAAAGCCTCCAATGTACATACACGAAATTGGAACCTAGAGGCCTGAAGTCATTCCTATCCATGTTAGTATCTCCAATTCGAAATTTCATACTGAACAAGGACTCTGCCATGTGGATATATCAGTGACAAGTTCTCGAAGCTGGTCTATGAGAAGCTTGAGATATCTGTTCTTATTTGCGAGTTCCTACATTCATGGCATGACAGATAAATCAATCTAAAAACTGTTAACACTAGAATTTCTCATTCCAAAGTCAAAACTAAATAAAATTAGTACCATTAACGAAATTAGTACAAGAACAGTCTCTAAAAATAATCATGTCCTTGATTTAGAGAACATACATTACCAATCGAAGAAAAAATAAGGAAAATATGCTAATTATGGAAATTTCAGTGAGAACAAAAAAATCCATAAGTTGTAGCTTATGAAAGTAAACTATTGTATCATGTCCCAATTCCAAGATGACCTTTTTACGTAATGAGATCAAATGAGATTTGACTCCACTCCTCACTGTATCTATGCCAGTTTTCATATCAATGGCTGGCAACGATGGCCCTCTTGTGAATTTTTTTGTCAATTCATGAATTTTCTCGACAATCAAATCAGGAAGAAACAAAATAATTAAAATCAAATATTTATTTTCTATATCAATATACACATTAGTAACATTCAGCATCCAGTGATCACTTGTAAAATGAATCAAAATTTCGTAAGAGATAAAGCACCCAATGGTCATTCTTGAACAGCATAGGAAACACTCCATTTTTTTTTTTTGAAATATGATAAGAAACACTCCATGTTGGTAATAGAAACATATCTGTGGAAATGAATGTACTGTATCAGCATAGGAAACATATTTCACTGGTAAAGCACTTTCTTATCTATGCAGATGTTTCATGATAACTATGATTTAACCTATTGGCCTAACAAGTGTATCTTCTGAAACGACTCCTCACACAATTCCAACTCTTATAGCATCCTTCTATAGAATTTTCAACCTCCTCCATACCAACAAATACTCTATTTTATTTTGGTTCTTCCCCATCTCTATTTTGCAACATGTTTCTTGTTGCTACCTCTACATACAAGAAAGTCTCACTGAACTTTAATACTTTTTCTTTTCTAGTACTTGGTTGTAATTGTTTTCTCCAAGCTTTAAGGATTTCTCAGATTCCATTGTTGGATTTGACTGAGAGGCCAATTGTAGATCTTTCTGTGTACAGTATATTCCTCTTAAACTGCAAAGCTCTTTGCATTTCTTTCTGATATTTATAACATTAAACTTTCATCGATTAAACGAAAGATAATAGTTGGCCATTCCTCAATCATTCCAAATATGAGAACATAGCTGCTTGGGGCTCATGGATGAAGAAGTGCATCGTGAGACTCAAATGGTGGGCCTGGAGGCCCTAACTGTGAAGACATAAGCATGGTGGGGAGGCCCATCATGGCACATCTGTAAGAATCTATGACGGTTCCCAATCCTAAAAAAAATTACAGGAGAAACAAAGAACAAACTTCGGTCAGAAGGATCACACAACGAGGAATTATCAAACAATGACAGCATACAGACACCTCTGAGTCAACATCCATATCAATCATCGCTTTCAAAGAACGATTGGAAGAAAATGTCATCAGTGGGCAGACCAATCTCTCTGTCACCTCTCGAGCATTTCATCTTTCTAAAGAGAGCACAATCCCAGCCCTGATTCTTTCAAAACTTGCAACTCTACCAATAGCTGTGTTTGTTTTTGTGTGTGTGTGTGTGTGTGTGCGTGCGTGTGTGTGTGTGTGCGAAAGAGAGAGAGAGAGAGAGAGAGAGAGAGAGAGGGAGAGAGGGAGAGAGACAGAGAGAGAGAGAGAGAGAGAGACCTACAATAAAAATAAGCCCAGAATTATATGTAGTCCATACCTGAAGAACCATTCATATCACCTCTCTTTTCTTATTCATCAGGTTCTCAAATCTTATCAGTCTATTGTTTCATTCATTCAGGTACCCAGAAATGGAAAAGTTCAAACACCCCATTTCACATCTTAAATTTCTCTGAACTGCAAGCAGTCCATGTAGATTTTTTCCCTTTTTTTTTTTTTTGATATTTGAAGTGTACTTCAAGCAGTCCAAATAGATATTTAAAGGGAATTTTCAATTTGATTTCTTCATGTTTCCATCAACAAAAAATAATTTGTTCTCATCTTACCTTTGTTTGAGTTGATCTATTTGTCAATTTTTGGTGGTGGCTTTTCATAAACCAAAAGAAGAAAGGGATTACATGTATGTCCAAGAAATTGGCATTAAATGGAAAATAGTTGTCATATTTATCTTCTTGCCTTTGAGCTTTGATTCTTTTACTATCATCATTGATTTCAAAGTATGGGCTCATTCAATGGAGGCAAGAGAGGGAACTGTTGAACTCATTTCAGAAAGGCGAGTCCAAAGAGAGAAAAAGGAAAAGGTGGTGGCAGTGAGGAGAATCTGAGATGAAAATATCAGATCTAAAGCAGGTCATACAGTCGGTTTTAATTAATTATTACTTTCACACACACACACAGCTCTGAAACAGGTCTGTAAGTTGTGGAGGAGGGAAGAATGTAAGAAGAAAGGAACGTATAGGTCTGTAAGTTGTGGAGGAGAGAAGAATGGAAGAAGAAAGGTCTCTTTTCTGATTGAATCTGAAACAGATTCATACAAATATGATGGAGGAGAAGAAGAAAAGAAGACAGAGATTGAGACTATGAAGAAGACAAAAAAAAAAATGATCTAAAATGGATCTTAGACATATTTGAAACTAGTCTCTTGCCAAGTTGGATCTGAAATATATCTATATGACAGTGTGTCGAAGAAGGTTTGAACTCACATCAAATTCTTGAAATTTGAAAAGCAAACCTTCCCAGCCATAATCCATATGAGATGATAGTGAAAAAGGAGGATATCGAGAAAAAGGAAGAAAGATGAAAAAAGTTGAGGGAAGTGCTAACACTAAGTGTGAAAAAGGCATGGACTTCTACAGAGTAGCTGTTGGAACTTGGAAGATGGGTTTTCTTTGCAGGCTTGCCTTCAAAAAATAGAATGTCTCTCCATGGAAATCAGTTTCTGAGATGGGTCCAGAAAACAAAGTGCCATTTAATACAGAAAAAAGCCAATGGCAGAAATCAAATCTGCAGTCAACTTGATGCCAGCATAGGAAAATTGGATTTTTCCATTAGAGAAAAGGGAAAAAAAAAACTCATTTACCACAAAAAAAAATTAGTCCTCTACAGACAAATCTGCAGAAAACTTGTTCCTACATAGCAAAATAGGATTTTCTGTGGAAAATAGCTACTTTTACATTGAGAATTTCCATGAGTGGAAGAAGGTAAATGACTAAGTGAATATGCTCCCACAGTATAACTTCAAGAAGCGTGAGAAATCAAAACATCCATAAGATTTAAATTCTCCATTTCAGCTCCTACATATGCTAACTTCCATAGCTCTTATTTACCCTTTGTTACCTACCCAAGCATATTAGATGAATCACATTCAATCACTAGTTCACTACATTACCATGAAATTACTTCTTAAAATCCTTAATACCTCCAAACTAGCTCGAAATTCTGCCTCATTCAATACAAAATCCACATGAGACCAAGAACACTTTGAGAACCTTTCCTTCATACCCTACCCATGCAGATTAGCAAATAGAAATAATGCCTCCTCCACATAGCCAAACTTCCTTTCAAATCTTCCACCACCAAGTCCAAGGTGTACATATCTTTAGGATGAGTCTGACAAGTATAACAATGATTTGAAAGAATATTGCGACAACATTCCCTTCTTAAAACCCAAGATCCCCATGAAGTCTTTCTCCATTAACAATCCAAGGAGGATGCTATTTTCAGAATTAAGTTTGAGACCAGGTATCTTCTCCAAGCACTCAACAATCATATAAAGCTTAGAAACTAAAATTATTCAAGGATGCACTGCAAAAGAGTAAAATAATATTGACAAGAAGGTAACAGATGTCTCCCACCAAAAGTCCAAACAAGAATTCTCTAAATTGCTCTTTTCATCTAGCCAAGCCCTTTTGCAGAGCAAGGACAGTGAACAAGGATCTCTTTGATGAAGATCCCTTTAACAATAAAAGTAGGCGACCAGTGAACCATTCAGTAACACTTGCCCAAATAAGAGAAATCGCCATGATGGCATTGACAAGTGTCAGTAGCATAACTGGCCATAACATTTACATCCTCAGGTCATGTTACCACTTCAATATACATTTCTTTCAGTGTGTGGATGTGTTTGTGAACATATGCATATGTCTCATAATGTATAGTTGTGTATTGTACATTACCTTCTTTAAATGAGCAAGATGATGTTCGAGTCTTTCAATTTCAGCTTGATCATCTTTGGCTTCCAAAGTAATGATTGCAGAATTTGTGTCATGTTGCTTCGGCTATATTAAGGTAAAGACAACGAATTTATCAGTTAAATAGATAAGGTATTACTAAATTATAATTTAGCATCCTATGCAAGAATAAAGTGATGTAGTGTAACAAGGCAATAATTAGACATAAGCAAATGATTGCTCATCTGGATTTTGATGCAATGGCTAAAGGTAGCATGGAGGTGGGTGGGCCAGAAAAAACCTCTTAAGAGGGGATCACCATTCAGTCTAAGGGTTTTATTCTTTTTTGGTTAATATAATTAGTAAGCATATCTCTCAGCTATATATGCGACTTCTCTCTGTCTCGGATTTTTTCTCGATAACCCAATGTAATTGATTTGGATGCAATGTTTTCCAATAAAAGTAAAACTATACTTGCATTGTCACTATTCAAATGTTGCTGGCAGAAAAAAAATGCAGATTATCATCCCAATCACTAGAATAACCTCATAAAAAACTATTGGCTGCTGAAATATTTTTTGGATATTCAATGGGCTGATATGCGAATTTTCGATTTTGCAGGACTTTTCGGCAAAGAAAAGAAAATGGACTAAAATTTCGTAATAGAGCAGTGTTTTGGTTATTGGGATAAATAAAAAAATCTAAGCCCTAAAATGGGCCAATCTTTCGGTCAATAAATTTCAGCTCATTAAGGCCCCATACATCAGTTCTGAGCGTAATTTTAAACTTAGAGAATAATAGAATTCATACTTACCCGTCTCCGTTTGGATGCATGGAATTAAAAAAATTAAAAAAAGGAATTTCTTGAAAATTGACAATTTTATTACCAAATTGAAGAAGGGTCTATTTTACAAGAAAGTACTTTTTCTTTCCAATGAAAGATAATGCAATCTTTACCACAGGAAATACAAATTTCAACGCATAATTTGATTAAAAATGAATAATTTCTCTTGACCAACGTTTAGTTTGAATTTTTACCCTCTGAGAATTTGGAGTGGCCATGATGGATTTATTTTACAAGAAAGTACTACCCTTTCTAATAAAAGAAATATGCAATGCAACCTTTACCATAAAAATTGCAATTTCTCAACGCATTATTTGAATTTTATGAAAAATGAATCATTTCTTGAAAAACGAATCATTTTAATGCACAAATTTTGAACTTTTACCCTCTGAGAATTCGGAATGGCCATGAGGACTGCACGCAAATTGGCGACAGCAGATTTGTATCGAAGACGGGCTTCGTCGAGAGCTCCACCACCCATTTCCAAATGATGGGAGGGATCAGCCCCATCGCCGGAAGCGGAGCCGTTGGAAGAATGAGTGGCCGGAACAGGGGACGGCGTGGACCAAAGGGCGGGATTGCATAGCTCGTCGTTCATAGAAGAAAGGATTTGAAAAGCAGCCTCGATCGTTTCTTCTAGATGCTTCTGACCATCCATTGCCAGTTCCTTTGTACTCTTCTTCAGAACACCGTTCTCTTCCATCGTCTTCCCTTCCACAATAGGAGAAAATCCCCCTCAATTCCTATTACCTTCTTCTTCTTCTTCAAAACCCTAGAATTTCAACGTCTCGTCAGCTCAAAATCCCAGTAAACCCTAAGATGCTCTTCCATTATCCTGCAGTGAAAATTGAAAGTAGAATCACTGAAACACTGAAGCATCAAGACTATTTGTAAAATATTCCTATATTTTAATTATTTTTATACAAGTTTCTTTTTAAAATAATAATACAATAAGCTTGGATACTTCAGTTCATCAAACTTAATTTTAAAATCGCTTTGCTTACTTATGTTTATCTTTTTTACATAATATGATAAGAAATATTACAATCTTTTAAATTCATTAAATTAAATCATTATTTTTTAACTATTTTTAATTTTTTTAAATATAAAAACAAATCATAATCAATTAATACATCTACGGTCTATATTTATTTGATGCTAACAAAGGTAGATATATCTCTATCACACGGAGCCTCTAGTAATGTACCTTATCTTTCATTTTCATTTAATTTGATGTATTTATTTTCCTATTACTCCTCAAAATATAATTCCTCATAGATTTATAAGAAAAGCTTGCACATACTCCAAAACATAAGTCGAGAGAAATATTTAACCTTAAATTGATAGAAATTTCTTAACAATATATTATTGACTTTAATGTTCATCATATCAGTTTTATGGGTTGACATCTGAGTATGATGGATGGCTTATAAATACTCTTAAATTATTGCATTTAATTTGAAATTTTAAACAAATACTGATAATAATATTTTAATCTTTTTAATTTGTCACAAATGCTACTGCAACAAAAATAACTAACAACCAATGCAAAAATTAGATAAGTTGGTAGTGTAAAAATTAGATATCTATAAAAATTCAATCAATCATGCAATTACAATTCCTTTCTATCTAATTATACATCTTGCTATTTGCTAATAGTTGGCCAAATGCTACCTCGAGAAACAAATATCGACTAAAATCTAAAATTTCAAACAATATTTTTTACGCCCAAGAGTCTTAAAATTGATATATCATGAAATATTAAGAATTATGGAAATAACAATATTACTAGGGCACCTAAGTCTCTTCAAGTAATGCTCTTCTATGTTCTTGGTTTCTTATTTAAATTTTTACCGCTCAAAAAAAAAAAAAAAAAATCAATCAGTTGCCTTGAGTCCTTGACCAACTACTGGAATAATGCTTTCAATTTGTATTTCAGTCTTCAGCATTATTTAAAAAACAAAAAACGAAAAGAAGAAAGAAAGCAGCTACTGTAGGAAAGAGAGAATCCCCAGAAATTGTTGGATGCCTCCTCATTTTTCTTTGTCTGAGCTTCCATAAAGCTGCACTCTCAGCCTGCAAATAAAAACTTAAACGTTTATCATTAAACAGATAGAAGAAGTATCAATTCTAAATAAGAGAGAAGCACTGGTGGACACCATCCCCTCTCCCTCACTCTCCTTCCCCAAGACAGACCATCCAGATTCCATGAATGAAAATAAAATTGGACCAACATTGGATCTCATCTGAATTGTCCCGTCTATCCTCCTGAAAAGAAGTTTGTATTCAAAACTAGTCATAAAGTAAGTCATCCAAGTGACTGTCAGCCAGCAAATAAATGAAAACTTTACCATTAGTTTTTAACTTAATGATGAACTCATTCAACCCTTTACTCAGGTTTTAGTTTAAACAACCATTGCACCATAACCAATCAATTGTCGTGTAGAAAATTTTGCTTTGTTCCCTGATTTCTTCATAACTGTCATTTTATTTCGTTCCTAGAACAAATATGGGCTGACTTCTCTCTCATTGAACATATGACCTTAATGAGACATTTCCACTTTCAACTATTCGATTACAATTTCTCTCAATGATACGAGTTTCCATGTTTAGGATGCAAAGCAACTTCATCAAATATTAATTCACATATTTGCCGTGTCCAAGAGGAAAAAAAAAATACACAAATGCTGGATCTAGCATACTCGAAAATACAAGAACTGCCATCCATCCATTTCAGTTGAGCAACCTGGAGGCCAACAAATGAGAGAAAAAACACCAGACAATAAGGGATTGTGATTCAATATGTTAAATGAGCTTACTGTTATTACAAACAAACTCGCGTTAAGACAACATGTACACATGATTCTTTGTGATTCATGACCGTCTTTATTATCATACTTGTTATTTACATGATGTGTTCCACCTCTGTTACAGTTGAACACATGTTATATCAATTTGTACTACACAGTAAAATTTGAAGGAGCCAATGTCTGTACACTCTTGATTTCAGAAAATGAATTCTCCCCGAGTCCCAATTCAGCATTGAAAGGCATCGCCAGGAGCATAAATGTGAAATGAATCAATTGTATGTGGTCGGACTGCAATGCTTCAGGAGTTCTTCACCGTTTACACATCTGTCCAGCCAGCAAACCGGGTAGAGGAAATCTTCGACAAGGTAAAGTACAGTGAGCGTCTTCCATCCACTTTAAAAGCAAGTGACATAAAACTCTCACTAGCTTGGCTTGCCAACTCTAACCCGGTTGGAATAAGAAACAAAGAGTCCTGAAAGAAGACCAAACCAGCAGTTAATTAATTACAGAATTGTTAACTTTGCCTCTTGAGAGCCTAAGATCAGGTGTGACTGAATGCATCTTAAATCATTTAGCCCAAAAAAAAAAAAAAAAAGATGCATCTTAAATCATTTAACCCCAAAAAAAAAAAGAAGATGCATCTTAAATCATTAGGGCTTTGGGTGTTTTCACACAGTGGGTACAATCTAATCTTTGATATCACTTTATGAGCACATGCTACATACATACATATGCATGCATCCATCTCTCTATGATATCCATCATATTATTTGTATTTAGAGTAATAAATATGTTAAGGATTCAGAGCCCTCATTTCCATACATGGGATTGTTCCAGGAATCCAAAGATTGAAATAAACCCCACCACTGATGGTATCAAAATCTTTCCTTACACCTGCATATTAAACCTCTATCTGAAGGCTACCGATAAAGATCATAATCTTCTCTTTCAGAATGAGTTCTGAAATATTTAAACAAATAGATCACTATAAATGGTATCCATGTGTATGGAAACTCAGGATGACAAATCTGCATTATTGAAAATCCAATAAAAATTTCTCAGTCATCATATATCAGCGTATATGTGCCAAACAGAACTCTCTTGATCAGTTAATTAAAAAACTTACTCTTCATAGCAACATGGGACCCCATTAAGCATCCAATGCTGCACTGGAGAATCACTGTTCTTGCCAATTTGAATATGGGACCCCATGTCCAAATGTCCACAAAATGAATTTATCTGCACTATTGGGACTTAGAAGCTTCCGGCTTGAAAAAATCTGCAACTTTCCTGTACAGCTGTTCTCCTTCAAATGGCTTTGATACATATCCATCCATGCCACATTCCAAGCATTCTTGTTGTGTTGCCTGGATTACATCTGCTGTCATGGCCAGAATGGGGATATGCCACTTAGCAACATTTCTGTACACATCTAATGATACTTCTCCAAGTTGGATACGGTTGTTGATATCACGTTCCATATCTCGAATCACTCTAGTGGCTTCAAACCTGTGAGAACAAATTTCAGAAAGCTTTATATCAAGAAGAACTCAAATGGGTAAAATATGACCTAGGTTTGGAAGTACTCAGAATAGCGAAAAAACTGAATATTTTAGCTTGACAGATAACTGGGCTTTTAGTAGTCCTGAAACTGAAGATGATACAGACAGGATAACACCCCCATCTCTGCTTTTTCCAACCTCAAATCACTATAATTGGTGGTTGCTAATATTTTTGGGTGGAAAAGCCTGAAATGGTATCCCACCTGAATTGATCACCAATTTCCTCAAAGCCCCAAAGAACCAAAGTAGAAATAATGGATAACCTTCCATTCAGCCAAAATAGTCAAATGAAATTTCCAATACATCCAAAGAAAGTAACAAACTTCTATGTATTAATTGTAGTACACACCCATCCATTTCAGGCATCTGAATATCCATGAAGCAAGCATCAAAGTTGTGGGGCGGCTTAAGCATCGCTATCGCCTTCTTCCCACTTTCAGCACAAGTCACTTGAGCTCCATACTTCTTCAAAGCCCCAGCAGCAACTCTTAGATTCACTAGATTGTCGTCAACAACCAGAATGTGCTTCTCTTGCAGCAGGTTGCATAATGACATGAGTGGGAGTCCTCCATTTCTGCAATTACCTTTGTTCCCAACACCCATGGCCCACTGCAGAGATGCAGCCAGCATACAGGCTCTGAGAGGCTTCATGATCGGGATGCATCCATGAGATCTAGTAGTGCCAATCGTAGAACTAATAGAATTAGAGAGAAGAAAGAGTTTTGGACCATCTGGTCGGTCTTCCTTCCTCAATTTGCTAGCAAAAAGAGATGAGAGATCAGTATCCTTAATCCAATCTTCCTTTTCAATGAGAACCATGTTAATGGTAACTTCAGCCCCATTGTTTATGACAGAGAAGTCTTGTTTTAAATCGTAAGCTATCTTGACATGGATCCCAAGCCGCTGGAGATGGTACCTTGTCACCTTGGCACGGACTGGTCTTGAGTCCACCACCAATGCCTTCATCCCTCGGAACTCCGATGACAAGGAATCTGATAGACTGTTTATCTGCTGCTGATGCTTGCTTTTGTACTCATTTGTATCTGTGTCGCCATTAGTGAAGACAGCTGTGAAACTGAAAGTGGAGCCAATCTGGGGCTCACTGACAAATCCAATCTCCCCCTTCATGAGACCCACCAAGCATTTGCTGATACTCAGTCCAATACCAGTGCCTCCATGGATACGAGAAATGGAGGGACCCACTTGCATAAACGGAGTGAAAACCCGAGATTGTGCTTCTCGGGGAATGCCCACACCCGTATCCTCAACAGATATGATCAGGTTGATGAGTTCAGGTGAAGTTGATAAGAAAGATGACTGAAAGAGGGGTCTATCTTGATTGAATGCTTTGAAGCTTTCCCAGCTGCGCCGTTTATCAGCCACAGGAAAGCCACTCAAGGTGCATGATACTTCCGTTTCAACTTCTACTGAATGCATCACTTCCTCAACTAGATAGACAGTGACAAAGATATGTCCTTTATCTGTGAACTGCAACAAATGAAGAACTGTTTAAATGCTTCTACAAAATCAGTATCCAAGTCATCATCCATCTTATCATACACAGAATAACTCTCTCTTTGGGTGGGGTGGGGGAGGAAGAGAAACAGATGATTGTATTACCGTCAAAGATCTACACAAGTGTAAGAAACATCTGCAGTGTTTGAATGATCCCGTATGGAAAATGCTAAACATACCTTGGAATTGTACCCCTATTAGTACTGCTGATATGGCAACTTCTTTGATTGAATATATTTTAGCTCTTAAAACGCTATTTGATTAAGCAGCTTAACACATCAGCATTAGAGTATTAAAAGGGTATAATTCAATGTATATATAGCATTTCCCTCCCATATAATAAACTAACGAGCAAAGATGGTAATGAAATAGATATGATCATGATATGTTGCCTACTACAACCATAAGCATTTCATCGCTTGGTCAAGTCAACCGTAGAATGGGCCCCACAATCAGGAGCCCACTTTCCATCAGGCTGTGCTCTGCAAAAGGATAGGCCAGCTCCAGAATCATCCATCACTGGATGTTTCAATGTCCAGTTGGTTGCCTGCAGGTAGCATGACCTACGCAAATCTCCACACTGCATGAAAGAAATGCACAATGGAGCGACCCATTCATGATGGGTGCCAACAGACAACGTTCTTTGACGGATAGAAATTTAACCCCTCTACAATTTGTTCTCTTACGACAAGTACACCCACATCTCCTCAAGCATGGTCCTCCACAGGTCTTGGTTTTTCTTTTTCTTTTTGAAAGGGTTAAAATATATTAAAAAGGGGGAAGATACAAAAAGAGGGTTCAATTTTAAGGAAGAATTGAAAACTACTAGACCAGATATGAAAGAAACCACATATCAATTATAGAAGCCACAAACAAGTAGAGCTCGAGATGAAGATAAACTCACTTTGATGGAATTCCCCATGAGGTTTGTGATTATCTGCCGAAATCTTCCAGGATCACCAATTAGAATTTCTGGCACCCGATCAGAGATGAACACCGCCAACTATACTTCCCAATGGTCATTCACAAAAGAAATACCAAAAATCAAGAGAACAAAAATGATGAATTAGAAGGATTGAAATCTTCTGATGGGATATATTGCAAAGATGATAATGATGATGTATAAGAATTGAACTTTTCTAAAGCACAACAATTAACAAAAACTGGAAAACTATAAGATACCTCTATACTTTTGTCTCGGGACTTTCCTGAGAAAAGTGACAAAACATCATCCATAACTGCACGTAAATTGAACCGGACAGCCTCGAGCTCAAGCTTACCAGATTCAATCTTTGCCTGATCCAAAACCTCATTTATAATTGACACCAGAGCCTTTCCACTAGCCTGGGCAGTTCTTACATAATCTTGTTGTGTTATATCCAGATCCGTATCCATAAGCATCTGCAACATACCTGAAAATAAAACAATTTTCAGTAATATGTTGAAGAACCACTTAAGAAATTATGATCATTTGCTTGAGTTTTCAGCAAGCAAAGAAATCAGAACCAAAAGTATCAAGGCACCATTTGCTTGTTTCTCCACCCAACTCAGAATAACTGATTAGCTACCCACTTTGTTGTTTCTCTGGGAGGTAAACAAATCAGAAACTAAATCAGTTAAGAAGTGTCTGCACATCTTCTCCACCCAACCAAAAGCAATGATCATGCAATTCTTATTTTATGTAATGAAGGTGGAAAAATGGTATACTGCTTCTAGCTGCCAAACCCAATACATCAAAATAACCCAACTTCTAACAACTTGGGCTACACATGCAAACAAAAAGTATTGGTTGCCCTCTATGCCTCGAAGCTGCAAGTATTCACCATCTTTTACATTATTGATGATGGGTAAGAACGGTTTTTAACGCCTACTTGGGCTGTCATGCTAAAATAAATTTTAGATCCAAGATAATTTTGACTGAGACAAAATTCACAGAAGAAACTAGGTGTTTAATAAAAAACGTGCAAGTAATTAAACAATTTATTGAGAATAAAAAAAACAACTCAGTCAACTTCTTCTTCCTCGTCCTCCTCCTTTTCCAAGCACAGAGTTGATAGTTGTTTCCTTTTCACCATTCGGCTGGAATTTTGCTGCTGGATTTTCGATTGGTGTTGGCTGCTATTTTTCCTTCCTTCTTTTCTTTTATTTTCTTTTCTTTCTGTCCTTCGCCTTCTCTTATCTTTCGGTCTCTCACATTTTCTTCCTTCTTCTTCGCTCGTTTCTTGTCGTTCTCGATCTCTCCTCCCTGATGGCTTTGGCAGCAACAATCCTCTCTCCTCTCTGTTTTCGCTCGTATCCAGTCTCATCTGATTCCATGCTGTTTCAAAGCAGCACAGCAATCATCCGAGTTGCCAATCAAATCCTTTCTAATCCGGTTTTGAACGGCAACAGGTCTTGCCTCGTTTGACTGCTTGACTGGAATTTGGTGGGACCTAGTGACGTGGTTGCTGACATGGCACTTGAAGTGGGGCCCCCTCTCTTCCCTCCGTCGGTCCGATCATGGATTTGGAGAGCCAATTCCTCAATTTCTCCAATCAGGTCATCTTCGGGTTTGCTGATGTCGCCCTCCAAGGAGTTCGTCTTAAAACCTTCTCTTGTATCAGGAACGGTTTTTGCATTGCATGAAGATATAGTTCTTCACTATTGGTTCAATTTTTGCTGATAATCTAAATTTCTTATCATGTAGAATATTGTTTTGGCTTCAAAATTCTGATGTATATGGAAGATCGACTTACTAAGTGTTGCACAACAAATTAGTCTCCCTCTATGGTAGCGTTGCTTGCAAAGTGAAAATCTATTTTGTGGCCAGTCAATTTTAAGGAGTTTAGGGGAACTTCTAGTCGATCTGCATAGAGCATGGAAGGAATGATAAAGAAGTGGTGGTCAAAGACTTTGGTGCTTCTCAAATATTTTGTTTTTCATGGTTGTGTTGATTTCGATTTGTAGTTGGTCGGTACTACCTGCATGCTAGTGTTTCTTTGATGTAGATGGTGCACTCCTTGTGCACCGCTCACTCTCAACTGAAATAGTAGTTATCACTTTAAAAAATAACTCTGTGCATATTAATGTGGGGCAACAAATTTAAAGCATTTTCATAATTTTATTATTTCACTCAAATTGATAGCTATGAATGGAATTAATGGCTGTCAAGATTAGACGAACTTATTAGAACAACTATATAACTCACAAAGCCTTATCTTTAGTAGTTCATTAAATAGTTTAAAAAAATTCCCATGCAAGATCTCTTCTTTATGGTGGGTTGATTCCTACCTCTTTCTCTCTCAAACCCCTTTTAAGGGATTCTTTTTTATTATGTTCTCTACCTTCTCTACAATCTCTTCACTATCTTTTCTGTTATTCTATTCAGATGCATGTTCCTTAGCCAAAGCAGTGGGAGATTGGTGAATTTTTTTCCTTATCTAGCAAACGACATGCTCTGATCTTGTTGGTGTTTTTTTTTTTTATGATCAAGGTGTCTAGGCCTCTTATAGCACCCGACTAATCCTCAGGGAATGTGCAAGCCTCCCTACTCACACACACCGGATAACTCTACAGGGAGTGACCCTTTGGGGTGGAGTGGGAATCGAACTCAAGACTCCCGCTACCTGAGGCGAGTTCCTGGCCATCACTCCAACCCATTTGGATTGATCTTTTTGGTATTGATGGATCATATTTTCTAGTTGGGCTTTTTGGAGGGCTTTTCAACGTAAATTAGGCATCCTCCCATTGCACTTTCCAAATTGCCCACAAGACCACAACTGGGACCATTCTCCATGCTATCCTATGTCTACCTATAACCCCCCCCAAACCCCCCCCCCTCCTCTTTCCCTCTCCTAACCTGCGAGCAGCCGAAGAAATTCAAGAAAGAGCACCATATAATCCACGTGAATTGGCAGATACATAGCAAGTGGTCCACAGTCTCCTCTTCTTCTTCACACAGTGGACATACTATTGGAGCATCTTTAGGAAGTGCGTCCCTTGTTTGGGTACCATAAAGATCAAGAATGCCATCCAAAGGACCTAATATTCTATGCTGCACCAGCTAAAGGATCAAAGAAACAAATATGGCTTTGATATAGTTTTATGCTGAACAAAGTTACACCAATCTCAAAGTACCAAGGGAAAGTAGGTTTTAACTGCTTGAACTAAGAACTTCAACCTAAAAAGATCAAATAGTATCAAGGATAACAAATTAGTGCTTCATTACTTACCAAGAACACCATTCATAGGAGTCCTGATCTCATGAGAAACTGTAGCCAGGAACTGTAACGGATAAGATAGTTCAGTTAGAATGTTGAAATCAAAACCTTAATAGGGAGTAAATTTCAGATAAGAAAAAGGCACCAAAAAGGTACGTTGTGGTATTCAGTATCCAACATCTCAATAGAATGAACTGCTAGCAACTGTGTCATGCATTTATGGTGTAGAAATGAAATTGAATAGCACCTTAGGGGGGAATGCCATCTGACTAGTGTGACTTTTCTTTTCCACACTGCCCCAGATGCATGGCCCAGAACAGGTAATCCAAATTTGCTAAAATTTTGACACTGATTGCAATTTGGAATGCTCAGAAATGTACCTTCAAATAAGATGAATCAGCTATTGTGAATTTGTGACAAGAAAATTACTAGTACCTGTGACTTTGCAACATCTGCTGCCTCAGCACGCTTTTTGAGCTCCATCATCTCACGATAATCATCTTCCACTTTCGCTATGCGATTCATTGTTGCATGGAATATATATCCAATCAGCAAAGCAATTACAAGAACTCCGAACGACGACAATATTTCCAGCAATGGCAATGGAGGTTTATGTTTGAATCTGGTAAATATAGAGTTAAGTTCAGATTAACATTCTCATTTGTGTCACCAATCATGAAACTTATACCTAGAATTACCTACTAAACACATAATAAAATCAACAACTAGTTTATTGTCCACCGACTCTCATTAGTTGTACAGTTAGAGGTCCCATTACCTTTTGCAGTGGGCACCATTACCTTCAGCCAATGAGAATCTGTGACCAGTGATCTTAGATAGAAAACATTGTGCATAAAAGAGTCAAGTATTTATTACCTGCAAAGCATTTCATGTTTTCTAAACGGATCTCCAAAGTTCAGGGTGCTGACATGATATATGCCATTATCAGATACATTCAAACCATACATGCTTACTGGGTCTGAAGCATCCGTTGTGTCATACACATTTACAATGATGGTCTGTTTACTCGCAAGTTGGTGAAGCAACTTCTCCACCAGTGATTCTATATCGAAAATTCCACCTATGTACCTGTTCAGTTATAGTTAAAACTTTATTCAACAGTTCATCAGAATTTCCAAAAATATTTCAGAAAGCCAGACTTTCTCTAGCAACATTTATATGAATGACACAAAATCTTTGGCTGTATCAGTTTCTTGGGCCCATATGCAGTAAACATGGAGTGAAACTAGAAGAATGTAAACCATTGTGAGTCATATCATGAATGACAGGTACTGTGAAAAGCTCATCATAAATGAGAGGTACTGTGAAAAGCTCCTCTATTAGATGATTCCAACTGTATATTTTTTCCCTCCCAGTAAATATGCACCAATTTATAAGCCTACAGGAGTCCATAGTGCAAGCCACTGCTGCAAAGTAAGAGTAATCAAATAGGAAGATAATGTGACACAGCCAGTCCCAAGACGTGGTGTCATACAGAACAATTTCTGCTCAAACAATATTCTCTTTTCAAAATTGACCATGCAATAGAATATCATCTGGACTGAGTTATGAAATCAAACGGACAGGAAGAGGCATGCTTACCCGTCAGTTGCTTGGATACGCTCATTTGGTGTTGCATTCGCTGGAAGTTCTGACTTGTAGACGGCAAACGTCAAAATAACACCAAGGCGCTTGGATTTCAGTAGCCTGAAAGGAGGGCTTAGTACACCCTTCCCAGATGCTCTGGCTCGTACGACATTCTCACGATCTTCCTGTAGCAGGGAAGGTTTCTTCAGACAGATAATTAAAAGATAAGCTCAATATAAAGAGTATACAGTTACTGCATCGGGTACCAATCAAGAATGCTTAAGGGGGTTCCTTTGATTATTCTTTTAGCTGGCATCTGAAAGCAAACAACTGGCCTTTTCAGGTGGAAAGGCTGATTGGAGAAGGGGGAGGGAGGCAATAGAAGCATAATGCACATTCTGTCTTCTGTGCAGCTGCGGGCATCTAGTAAAAGAATGGGAGCAATCCCACAATAGTATCAAACTAAATGCAGATAAAGAGTATGTCTCAACAGATCCAGATAGCCCGTGCCTCTCATAGTCTGTGTTAGAAAGAACTCACTGGTACAAGATTTGTTACGACATGTTCCACCCCCCCCCCCCCCCCCCCCAAATTTCCGGTTTAGTCAGAAAAAAAAAAAAAAAAGAGGACACAAGAAAAGAAACTGTTAACACTATCTGATTTTAAAGCACAAAGCTCTGCATGAAATAAAGCAAATTTAGAGCCCAAACTGGCAAAGCAGAAAGGATATTAATACATCTTCCCTCCATGCCCAAAAAAGATTCCATGCATAGCCCCTCAGACAGAGATGAAGAAAAATTATTTTATTGGCCACATAATTTGCATTTCCTTTAGATTTGGAGTCAAATTATAAAAAGATTAAAAGAAACATCTAGAATGAAATGGGAACCTTCACCTTTCCAGACAACATATCAAAAGATATCACATGCTTAACAGTGTCCTGTGCGAAGATAACGGGAGCATATTCCTCTTGAACAGGAGATGGCTCATAGGTTTCAGCTGCAAAATCATCCTCCCGAACAGGGGATGGTTCTTGGGTATCCATCCTCTTGATTGTCCACCCTTGATGCTTCTCAAATTGCTTCCTTTCCTTGTGAAGCACCCGCACTGCGTATGCCACACCACTTGTCAGTGGCCTCTCAAAAGCTGTTCTTTCAGTGTATTGTGCAAAAGTTGCCTACATGTTTTGCAAGTTTAAGACCAAAATGGATTATTTAGAGAGAAAGCGGCAACTTGATCCATTCTATTCGGATTAGTAAGATCAACAAAATGAAAACACATACATTTCTGCAGAACAAAGATTGGACAATACTTGGGCAAAAAGGATATTTTATTGTTCTACTATACATTTGGGTTGCTGTTGCTTCTTTCCACCCAAATCATTAGTTCATTACAAGCATCAATCACCAGTACGGAGTTAACCCAAAGAGTCAGATAATGGCATCTGACCTGAAGTGATTGCCATTTTTCCCGAGGCCCCATAGGGGGCCAATCCCCACATAGCCCCAAATGCAAAATAGTACAGATGGCAATCTATCTATCAAAGCATTCGAGACTTACTGCAGTTCAATACAATTTTATCCAATCTGACCTGAAGTAATCTACCAAAACATTCAAGACTGACCTTGGTTTAGTACAATTACATCTGGTGCTAAATACTATTACATTCTTTGAAGTACAATATGTCAACTGCTCAAAAAAAAAGTACAATCTGTCTCTTACATCCAGTAGTGCCCTAAATCCTATCATATTTTTAAAGAGTTCTGTGTAGATTGAAGAAAGATTCTCTAAGAGAACCATTAGATCAGCTACTCTGTATGAAGCTGAGTGTTGGGGATAAAAAAAGAACAAGCTGGCTAGATAATGGTAGTGAAAATATGTATTCTAAGTAAGATGGACGAGTGGTGTATCACTGAAAAATAAATCAGAAATAAACATAATAGAGAAACATTGAAATAGCCTCCTTAGATGATAAAATAAAGGAGATCTGCTTAAGGTAGTTTGTACATGTACCAAGGAGACTAGAAACAGCCACGGTATGAAAATTTGAAACGATGCAAGAGAAGGAACAATAAGGAGAGGGAGACCTTCAAAAACATGGATGGAAGGGGTAAAGAAGGATATAATGGAATTAGCCGTAAGTAAGAATATGACTCTTGTAATGATAGAATGGAAAAGAAGAATTAAGAAAGCTGACTGGAGATAGATAGATGGAATTAATGGCTTCCATAGTGACGATGATGATTTTTAAAGTACATTCTCTCATGCCTTTTTAATGGGGGTTTGGTTAGGTAGGGGGAGTAGAGAGACGGACAATCTAACTCATTGAACTCCAACCAATTGGACATAAGAAAAAGATGGGCATGGACCCAAAAATAAGATCATACCAATGAAGAGTTTCAAATTATACACATAAATATAGAGCAACCCAATTAAATAGATAATTCACAGAATTAGAAGCACTTCAATCTTGTAGTAGGAAGAAACAACTTAAGCGCCATTGAGAGAGAGATAGTACCTGATCAATAGCAGACGGATTCTTCCCATGGTGAAATGTTGAAACCAAGATTGAAAGCGCTTGAACATGGTTCATGCTCACATTAAACTGATCTTGCAACATCCTTGCGCGCTCATCGCACATGCTCGCAAGTGTCTCCTTCCTCTTCTCAACAGTCAATGAATTCATATACCAAAAAATTGACAAAGATCCCAAGATCGATCCTAGTACCCACGTAACCAAGACCTTACGGCACCACGTTTGCTGGACCTTCTTCCACCCAATATACTGATAGCAATGGTAGATCTTCCGTCCTCTTCCCAACATCTTCTCCCACAATTTAAACCAAATCTTCTGTCTACCACAGAGAAGACCATTCTTCTGCTCCATGCTTTCACCGTCAACAAACCAATTCAGGTGGATCTCAGAGAAAATCCAACAGCATATCATCAAAATCACATATAGTACCTGAAACTGAACAAAATGCATTAAAACAACTAAAGAGAGAATACAATAGAGAGAGTGTATATAAATAATTGCCGTATTAAATTACCATGAAATCTTCAGGACATAACCTCAAGCCAAACAGATTCAAATTGCTTCTTTTAGTCTCAATATATGTAGAGAAAGTAAGCTCTTTTTTCCCCCTCTCTCTCTCTTGTGGTCTACAAATTTTCAAGATAAGAAAAAAACTAGAAAACACCCAAAGCCAGTTAAAAACAAGACAAAACCGACCAGAAAAGGGAAAGTAGCCTCGAATTCTTGCCTCTTTCAAGTCTAAAAATTTTCAACAAGCCCGAAAAACAACTCACCAGGTAGAAAGAGTGAGGGAAAAAAGTGTTGTAGAAATCTTATTCCTTTGTTTCCTTCTAATCTAAGTAGATTTCCACGAAGAACCCATCAACAGCACCAGCAATCCAAACCTCCAAAACACCAGAAAAGAAGCAAAACAAAAGAAAAAGAGAGAAAGGAAGAGGGGAAAAGAAAATTAGAATCTTTTTTTTTCCCTTTGGGTCTTCTAGAACTACGAATCCAAGTTGGAAAAGATAATGAAACAGAGTCCAAGAAAAAAAAAAAACAACAGCAACAAAGATTCAATTTTTATGCCATCAAATCACAGGCCAGCATAAAAGAAGAGGAACCCAATGAATAATCTGTCAGAAAACCCCGTTTTCTAAGCTTATCATAAACTCCTGAATCAAACAAGCAGAAAATCAGGCATGTAGGTATTGGAATTTGGTTCTGGAAGAGGAGAGCAGTAGAAGCAGAAGTAGAAGATGGCGAAAAAGGAGAAGATAGAGAGTAGTCTGGATTCATGGGCTCCGCGAAAGCAGATTCTGTGATACAAATGATGGGAATTTGGTGCAGAGAAAGGTCTGATGGCATTGGCCATTATCTACCGAAGTATAAATATAAATAGTATAAATAATAAACAAAGATAGCATGTTTTCAAGCTTAAATAATCGAGTGTTTTGATATATAATATCCGGAAGATTTATAAATAAATTAGATTATTAAATAATTACTTGTGAAGATTATCAATTATTTTTTAAATGAAACTTATTGAATCATTTTAACTTACTGAGATTTTAGTATTCAAAGAAAATCACTTGACAAAGATTTTTAGAGGTGATAATTAATCTGAAAATGAACATATATTAAATGGACTTTAATCTAGATTGCATATAAATTTAAATGAGAAAATAATTTAATTCATTATCAAATGGACCATATAAGTTGTATGTACATTTTGTAGTACTGCAACATAAATTCATACAATGATCACATGTGTATGAAGATACATGAACATGAACGTACTTTTGGTCTACCATTTAAAGTGTTAATGTATTTATTAAAAAATATTATTTAAAATACAATTTCTTAAAAATATTTTAATTAATTCATATTTTGATAGAAATTACAAATTTTATGAATGATTTTTAAATAATAAAAAAACAATTAAATTAAGTCCATCTACTTAAACAATAATCAATGGATAATCCTTTTATATGTAGAATAAATAAAATATTGAGTCATGTATTATATATTTACGGTGGTTATTCTAATATAGGAAAACTCTTTTAAGTATACATAGGTTTTAGTGAACTTTTTATTTTACATCTATCCGTCTATACGAAAAAAAAAATCAAACATTCAGAAATCGATTCACTTTCCAGTGAATCGATGCACTGGACCGGTACACCGACCTGATCACTGGAAAAACAAGAATTTGAGAAAAGTGATCCGATCGGTACACCAATTTCTTGAGACGTGAAAGTGTTTAAATCGGTGCACCGATTCACTAGAAAGTGATCCAATCGGTGCACCAATTTCTAAATATCTGATTTTTTTAATTTTTTGTACAGACGAATGAAGATAAAATGAGAAGTCTGAAAAACTCATGGCTCCTGAAATACTATTCTCATGATAATATGGGCACTCTTTTTATTATTAAAATAATGGTGGTAATAAAAAAGAAGAAAGGAGAAAAAAATAAACAGGCAAAAGCTAGCATCTCTCCACTGAGCAGTAACCACTGCTTTTGGAAGCGTTAACATCACATCATGCAACCAGTGTCCAACTTCTACACGCTAAGGAGAGCCAGGTTGTGGGACCCACTTTTTTACTTGACCAAACTGCCCCTTGGTTGGAGCTGATACTTCGGATGGCCCAACCTCCCTCTTCCCATAAACCTCGAAAAGAGGCTCTGCCCTTGCCTTCGCTATTGCAGCATCCACTGCACATCGGGTGCTCTGCTCCTTTTTTAGTACTTGAGGCCCATCAACCTATCTTATCTATTTTCTTTTTATATATTAAAATAAAAATCTATCATATAAATACTAATTTAATTATTTAAACACTTTAGTCAAATTGTATAGGTTGGAATCGAGAATGAGTGCTAAGGTGGTAAAAATTAAGTTCTATTTGGTAAAAAATGATAGTTAATGTGGCAAAATGGCCTTCTTTATATTTGCTTTTTTTCTTCATTTTCAAGAGATATTACAGTCGAAATAATGATACTCAGCAAATTACCATTCTTCATAAATTATATGAAACAACTTTATGAATAGAGATAATTGAACAGACATTATAATATTAATTCCATATTAACAATCTCATTCTTATGATAAAATAATTTATCAAATAACCTAAATTATACCTCAGGATCTCTTAATCTACTGTGTATCTTTTCTTAGTTGATACAAATCTAAAATTCATTAATCTTAAGTGAAAATACACACAAGATTTATGACTTGTATTGGAGAGATATACATACCATATCTTTAAAAGAGAAATCGTATCACACTAACAAAGAGAGAAAATAGATAAAAAACAAAAAATAAAATAAGGAATACGAGTAGTGGATCCTCCATTATGCTATACCAATATCATCTCTTTATGCAGTGAAGTGAAAAAGTTCAATATACGTCAACTTATTGACTTCAATTTTGGCTAAAAAGTCAATTAAAACGCTTGATGGATCTTGTCACATATCTAAAGTAGACGACGCTTGTCTTTATTGAGGATTTAATCTTTCTCACCATATTAACCATTTTATATTGATTCTAAATTCAACGCTGAATGATTTTCACTATTAATAAAATTAACTTAACTTTATCATAATCTAATCATAAAATCAACTTTATTTTAATGTAGTGAACTTAAACTTTTGAAAAATATGTTAAAAATGAAGGGATTATGTTCAACCATCTTAGCCTGCAAATTTACACGTCATTGGCGAATTTTAAAATTGGCATCTTATAGGTGGTGGTCCACTGAATGCATGGTCTAGATCACATCACTGAGCTGTGCAATTTAGTACGGTGGAGGTGTTGGACTCTTATGTCACGTGAGCACACTACCTTTGGGCTTTGGCAAGGCTGGCAGCAACTACCCTTCTTTTCCTAAATTAGGGTCCATATCTCTCTCCCTCTCCCTCTCCCCCTAGGGTCCATGTTTCTTTTCTGTCAAATGATTAATCATAGGTTTTTTTTTTTTCTCTATGATTAATAAAATTATTTTGATTAAATTAATAAAATTGTATTTCTTTAAAGAAAATACAATTTGTAAAAATACAAATGCATTATCCAACAGGGATTACATGGAACTTGCAAACTCAAGTAGACTCTTTATATGATTTTTAAAATATAATTTATTTAATAAAAGTTTTATCTTAAATTCTTGACAAAAGACTAAAATAAATAGAAAAAATGTAGGCACAACTTTTTGCAATTGAATTTTTTTCTGTCTCACTCAAATTATGACTAAACATTTATTTTCCATCAGCAATGAGTGGGCAATATGCTGATGATTGGTTGTCAAAGCTGATGGGGCCCAATAGAAACCTTTCTAATCAAATATAGGATTTTCGCTGCCCAACTTAAAATCACCGACTGCTCAAGCACAGATGCTGATTACATTTATGAATCTCTGTTTCTCACCAGCAAAGGCTAATCCCTTTAATTATTTACTACTTTTCTCGTAAAACTGTACAATAATTAGCTAAATTTTCTCTCTAACTTCGATAAAAATGAAACTATTAATAAAATATTTTTATGGATGAAGTTGCATCAAATAAAATTAATAAAAATTGAATCTAAATATGAAAAAAAAATAACATTTTGAATAATTTAAATTTATGATTAAGTGGACCCAATTGTAGAGCCAATTCAAACTAATTCATAAACAAGATGTTCCATAAATCCACTCAGTTGACTTTCTTATTGTTTTATTGTTGTGGTGAGTCTCATTTATAAAATTATATTGACTATCGTTTTAGATTTTATAAAATTATTAGAGTTATCATCAGATAAATTAAACATAGACTCATGTTCTGTCGTATGAGTATTGTTCAACTGATTGTCTCCTGTCACTTGTGAAGATTTTATGTTTGATATCCCACTGTTTTTCACACGTAAAGTAAAAAAAATTACAAGTATTTAATTAAAATTTTATAAAATTTGTCTCATTTGATTTATTTAATAGAAAGTTTAATAAATTTACAAAATCTAAAAAAAAAAATTATATTTAACAATTAATAATTTTTTATTTTTTATAATACAGACCACTATATATTCAAAATGATATCGTTTGAAATTAGTATCTATTCTTCATATTTAATCCATTGATAATTTCAACTTGATGTCCTTCATACATGTCAGGAAAGAAGAGGTCCCACCAATTAAAAATTCTGTCAGAATTTGAGTTTCATTCATCTTTTTTATCCATTTATAAGGATTTAAGCCACCAATGGCAGAGCACGTAGTTATCCACATGACTAAGGATATTTTAGTCAAAATGGCTAAACCCGTTGGATGCTGGGATGCAAACAGTGGCATTTTCGTAATTACAAAAAGAGTTGGATGGTACCATCACAGACAAATTATATTTACATTAAAACCCCTGCATTCAATGAATACACCGGCCAAGAGGAAAACCCAGAAACGACAAAAAAAGAGGACCATACGTCAAAAACTGGAGAGTGAAAATGTGAGCCGAGCGGTAAAAGAACCCGTCGCGACATGATTAGCCCATCACGAGCCCAGTCTCGTCTGCGGGGAAAGCGATGTGCCACGTCGGTTATACGATCCAATGATGAGGTGACGCGTGGAGGATTTTTTTAGGAGCAAAACGGGTGAAATAAAAAGGGCCTGGAGATGGGGATCAGAATGCCACGTGGCGGTCAGGGGTGGGGGACGAGAAGGTGGCGGAATCTAGTTCGGAGCGGATCGGCTGTTTCTTCCGAAACGTTTGGAATCTGAAACGAATTCCATTTTGTTAGTCGTAACTCGTAAGCAACGAAGTACAAATCAATATATTCTCTCTCTATCTAAAGGCTTAGTCTTCCTAACCAAAGTCAGAGATAAAGTTCTGCCAACTATTATTGGCTGATAATAATATTAAGATACTTTAAATTATATAATTTTTAAGTGATATTATTGAAAAAAATTAAAATTATAATAAGATATTTTTAGTAATTTTTTTGAAAAATTTAGTTTATTTTAACCAATGCTTTAGTTCATTTTAAACATTTCGATACAAGATCTATATCATTTGTCACTTTAATCTTAAATTTTATATAATTATTATTTTATGGAATCCATATAGATTTATTTTAGAAAATATAAAATTTATTAAAAATTACAAAAATGAAGCTATTATTCATTAATAACTGTGAAGATTTGAATAAGATAATATAGAGAGAATAATATTAAGTCATATATTATCCATACTTATATATTCAGGGTTGGCCTTGGCCTTAGGCCAAATAGGTCACCACTTAGGGCCCTCCAATATGACCAATGGATTGTAGGACCCCCACCAATACACTGCACCTAAGGCCTCTGAGATTTTAGGGCCAGTACTGTTCATATTTATCATTCAAAATAATTAACGTCCATTTATGAAACTTTCAAATTCTAACAAATAACAATACAATACCATATTAAAGATCTAATTTAGTCGATGAACTGACTAAATCATAATATAACTCACTTAATTTAACCAAATAAGTCTACTACTAACTTAACTTAAGTAACTCAAAATACAGTTCCACCTTATTTAGCCCTATTCTATTATTAGACGTATAATCAAATTGAGTTAATTGAGTGAGTCTTTCAACAACTTGAATTAGTCAGTTTAAAACTCAATCCACTCAATTTAACTTTATTTACCGATCAAAGTTTTAGTGAGTTGACTTGACTTGACTGATTGAATTGAAATTAAACTAATCGAAAATACAAAGGGAAGAAAATAAAAAGTAAGTAACATGTGAAAATACCTTGAAAAAATTAAAATTAGATAGGTTAAAAAGAATAATATCACGAGCTAGCATGAGAAGAAGAAAATGGGCATTGATCTTAACCTATCAGCTCAGCTTATCTGAGAATAGAATAAAAGCGACCTCTTTTTCCAATTGCTTCCCTATCTTTGGTCACTTTCAGCTGCAAAAACGACAGCAATTTTTAATGACTCCATGAATGACATAGCTGTGAATAATATGTTCCTCTGCAAACCATTTTTTTCACTTGGAAATTGTGTCTCCATGTGTACATTTTGTCTTTAGCTTCATTTTCCTATTGCAACCCTACCCAAAGACAGTGACAATGCTCTATGTCAAAAACATATTTACTGAGCTGCAAATTTCTCAACTTGAGATTAAAAACTAATAATTTTGTAATTGAGATAAGTTTTAATATTTGAAAATTGTAAAATTAAATAATTTTTTTGATCTAAACATACATACAGATATATCAGTGTCGGATAAGCTGCATAGTTTAGCCTCTGTTTCTGAATTTATTTAGTTCTGTTTCACTTATCTAATTGTTGAGACAATGGGTCTCATTATAGATTGATGTCGGGCGGTTGAATCAATCCCACATAAGTTGTGAAGGGAGAGATCTAGAGATTTATATTGGACTGGAATCACTGTATCTAATAAGTTAATCTTTTGGGCTGGATACCCGGTCCTAACAGTGGTATTAGAGCCAGGTCCTAAACTATCACATGTGGACTTAAAAAATCCTCTAATCGGATGGGATGCCGGTGACGTTCTATATGCCGGAAAGCCTCTTTCGAGGAGGAAATTATTGGCAACTGAATAAATCTCATATCGATTGTGAATGGAGAGATCTAAAGACTTATATTGGACTTAAGTCATTCTATCTAATAGGCTAATCTTTTAAACTTGATACCCATTCATAACAGTTGAGTCATTGGCATGTATGGTTTAAGCCAATCTTTTGCGACAAAATGGTGATCTCTACTTCTTTCTTCTTTTTTTTTTGGATCATTGATCTTTGATCCACTTATCCTCACTAGATGATGACATTTGACTCATCAGATTTTGAAAATGACAATACCACTAATGATTCTATATGAAGCTAAAGGCTCAGTGGTGAAGATAATACAAGTAGATCGAGTAAATGTAACAAAAAAAATGTTTGGAAGGTAGCTATATGTTGATATCAAGTCCAAGCTAGAAGATTGGGGGCATTGGTAAAATTTGGTAGCAAATGTTGCATGAAATATTTTTTTTTATAAATAAAATGCGTTACACCAATATAAGGTGGAGAAAGCGAAAGTAAAAATAATTAGATGAATAAAGAAAACAATGGCTGTGAAGTGTGTTGTCACGCATCCATTTACTTAAATTGAAAAGATGTTGACATCCAATTTCATAGTTTATTGAAAGATAAAAGCAGTACGTAGACTTAGTTTTCATTTTAAAATAATAATAATTAACACCTAACACGCTTTTGCCATAGTGCAAATGCTTTATTAATTATTATATAATCAATGATATTAATGCATTACATAATTTATTCTTTTTTATATATTGGGTACTGGCTTCATGGTTACGTATGTTCTTTGATCACTTTCTCTTATACTTTTTTTTTTTTGTTAATCCAATGGGGTATTTATTAATTTAATGTTAAGACCCACATTACACATTGATGGCTTAAGATTTAAGTAGCAGTTATAATATTTGTTGGTTCCATCTTTCTCTTTTTGATGAAATCACAATTCTAACTATATTTTATCAAAATGTAGATAAAATCTCTTTTTTTAGATAAAATTTAATTAATTATATATGTTTTAAAAATGATATATACCTGGGTAACGGGCTGTACTCAAGAGATCTTAAATTTAATTTTCAATTAAATATTCTAATATGTCTCGACTTAATTTGAACACAACCCCTAAAAGACCAATTTTGATAATCTAAACTTTGTTACCACTGTAGAGGAGAGCAAGAAGTGGATTGGGAGAGTAATTGTGAAAATAAAATAGGACTAGTCGGTAGATCTACCAACCACATTAAATGTTGGCCCACACATGTATCCCCATGACAGATAGGCTATGTACGATGATAGGAACTGTTCACTTGGTGGGCCTTCTAAACTGCCTAAAATCAGATTTGGGCATTCAATCCTAACCATTCAATGTTGTCCACAAGAACAAATGGTAAAAGCAACAATTCACATCCAACTGTTTTTGCAACATGGTCCATTCTCAATCAGGCCCATTGCTGAAACAGGTTAGGGTCACCAAAAAAGCTGCATTTGAAATTAAAAAAATTAATGAATTTTAGAGTGGTTCCACCATTTCAAAATCATTATAAAAAGAAAAATTTAGATATGTTGTCATCCTATTAGTAAGGATGACTTTAAAATTTAAATACTGTCATTTGGGACACGTGGAGTCTGTCTCTTAAGAATCTTCATCGTTCATTAAAATTAAAAGTGTAACTTAGAGTAGAGCTAATCAAATCTAATTTACTTGACATAAATATTAAAAGTGTAGCTTCGGTCATTCTCTTTTTTTTTTTTACCTTTAAAATATAAATTTATAAATTTGTATATACAATTATACATTTCATTAAAAGTATGACCTTTTAAACCAACTTAGTCATCTATTTGAATATGATGTGATCTGAATTCAGTACCTGTTCTAAAATTTTAGAGGTCCTAAGTATAATATATTAGTAGGAGCCCTAGACCGTCAGAGCAACGCAAGTGTAAGCCCTACGGTCTACTAGAAAGCCCAAATTGGCTAGAGCCAAGGTCAACCCTCTCCAAATCCAAAGAACAGGTAGAGAAAAGAAGTAAAAATTGATGCATGCAGGCAACGTTTTATTTAGACATTGGACATGGAAAATGGACAAAAAGGGAAACCAATCTTCTTCTTCCATCCTCGCTTACTCAACTCATTCCCTACAAACCTAGAATTCATTGTTTAATGGCAAAGGAAGCCGTCAGAGATTGCGTACAGAGCACAACCCAACGCGACTTAAAACTTAAATCCCATACGCTTCTTTGACGTCAGCTAAAGAAGAAGAATGAAAGGCCCAATAAATTCCTTTCCTTTCTTCTTCTTCCCCAACCATGTCTTCCTTACAAAATATAAAATATGACTAGTAACAATTAATGGTATAATGCTACTACGGATTCCATGCACACGTTCACACCAAACTTTTATAAGGGGTTGAAACTCATGTTCACACCAAAGTTTTATAAGGGGTTGAATCTCGAGTCAGGTTTTAATTCAATTCGTATGATTCCAATAAAAAAATCAATGAGTTTAGATAATGTATTTGTATATTTTGAGTTGAATTGAATTGGAAAAAGAAAACTCCTATGAAATTCAGATTAGAATAGATGAAGAAATTTAAAATTAATCCGATTTAATCTAACGTAACTCGATTCAACCTGAGTATACAAAATTATAAAACTGCAGTAATTAGGGCTGAAACTCGGGTTTGGCCAGTACTCAGACTGAGTTGATTTAAAACTTTGAATTGGGTTGAGTTGAGTAATTCGAGTCAATAATTTGAATTGGATTGAGTTGGGTTCAATAAGTTTTTACATAAATTGAGTTGAATTTATTAAAATCTGGCATGATCCTCCTGAGTTTCAACTCTATTTTCATATATATATATATATATATATATATATATATATATATATATATATATATATAATTCAAATTGATTTATAATTGTTGAAATCTCCTGTATAATTATTGTGAAATTTTATGCACACGTTCACACCAAACTTTCAAATATTATTTTTTGATAAAATTAATATAATTTAAACATATATCTTATTTTATGGTAAAATTAAAATAATATTGTGAATAAAGCAAATGATCCAAATTCTTTTGGAGCCATCCCCATCAAATAACGTGGCATCATGGTTGTAAAACACAATTTGGGAAAGCAACGGCTGTTTTTTTTTATGCCAAGCATGGCTCCCACACTAATTGGGCGTAAGCACGCGTATCATGCCACCACACTCCATTAAAATATTTCATTAATTTATCATTTATTTAATTAATCACCATACTAATTTAATATAACTTCTGTTTAGTTCTTGAGCCTTTTGCACTAGATGCCAAGATGCCGGCAACATCCAAGTGACTTCAGACACGTGGCACTTTGCAGGCCTTTGTTAAACAGTGACGTGGAAGGATCTAATCCCAGAATGAGAGTCTCGGGTCACGTTGTTAATCTATCTTATCTTTATTCAAAACATATATATTTCATTATTCTTTTTAAGTTAAAATGTATCCTACAAAACATCATTTTAATTGAATAAGATTAAAAAAATTAATTTAGCTAAGGAGGAGCCTAAAAATAATATCATAATATAATTAATTTACAATAAAAATTCCCTGATATTACATATTTAATTATTCATCAATTATTAGGCTGGTAGGCCCTTTGAAATTTTACTTGATGGAAATTTTAGCCATTCTTTTGATTTTTTTAAAGAAAACTTCAATGATTGAAAAAAAAAAAAAGTGACTCCCAATTAATTTTTGTTGTTATTTTACTTAAATGTTAGAGACTTTGGCTTTTTGTTCGTTGTGATTTAAGTCTATTTAATCACATTTTCTACATTTATTCATAAGGTTGCCTTCTAGATAACTCATTTATGAAGTTTGAGAGTTTGGCATGACCTTTTATAGCCTCATTGGCTTGAAATTTATAAATAAGTCAAACCAGCTTGCATCCTATCAATGGTTTGATTTGATTGAATTGGAGTCTAAACCTAATTTAAGATTCACAGGTTAAGTTCAATTCAAACTTTTGATGAAGATAGATTGATGTGATATATAATAAAATACATTTCTGAATTATCGTGTGGTATCTCTACTTCATATTATAGGTATAATTAATCTTTATGGATATACGAAATTATCTACAAAGTTGGTCAAGAATTCGCTTGAAATACAGAAAGTTTTGGATTCAAGTCACTCTCAACATAGAACTATTCTCTAAATTGTGAAGAACCACTTCAAAATGCCAAAAAGAAGAGGCAGCATTTAATTGAGTGATTCAATAGGAATGACCCAATGAGTCAATTCAAAGATTCAGATTGAGAAAATTCAATAATTAAAAATACACGATTTCTTTTTTACCTCTTAAATGGTGAAATGTGTAGAAAAAACAAATGGAGTGTCCTATATTTATAAGATTCTCAGTGTCCATATCCGTGGCCTTAAATTCTGTATACCAGATACAAGTTTGACCCAATGAGTTCTAGAACCATAACTCAGCTGCTGCTTTTGTGAAAATGGAACAAATCCAAGAACTCTTAACTACAACAGCCAGCAGGCCAGGATAAGCCCAAAAGAAATTTTTAGTAGGTCCAGCCAGAAAACCCACTTTGACATATTAAAATAGTAGGCCCAAAGGGCCTATTTTTAAAATCCTGGTAACAGTATCTGCTAAATTTGAATGTGTTGAACATGACCATCACCAACGAGTGAATGTAGGATGGTAGCAGATTTTATCCTTAAACTTGGGGTCTAACTCACAAGTTCACTGAGTTGATTCAAGTAAAAGACAACTTAGTTATGGCTGCGATTGTTCTTCACATGAAAATATTAAATGATATTCTCTCTGTCCCAATTTAGTTGTCTTATATAGATTTTGTAATTGTCTCAAAATAGTTGTTTCATTTATATTGGAGTAGTATGAAGTGTATTGAAAATGAATGAGATCACATGGAGTGCTAGTCTTATATAGAGAGTTTCTTAAAAAATACAAATGTTTCAAACGAGACAACTAAAATAGAACGGTGGGAGTATATAAACTATGTCATATAGTGTTGAAGTTATTGTGCATATATCTTGTATTTTATGGTGATCTAGGCTATTTGAACATTGACCCTTGGGGTTCTTAAGTTTCCACTCACCTATGAGCTTGCTATTTAGGAGTTCAAGAGCATAGGTCCAAACCTTAGGATTAGGATAATTGCTATAGTTATATTTTTCTTTGAGGGACTTTTATGGTAACATAATTCATTGAATGTGTGAGGAAAAATACTTTCTATAACTCAATTATTGAATGCTCTGAAATTGTTCCTATCTCACCATATACACAAACATTCTACCAAATTATGTAAATCTCTTTATCTGCACATATGTTTTATTGTATTGCGTTTTCTTTTTTTTTTCTTTTTTCAACAGGAGTTTCAATTTGAGTTAACTTGGTCATCTCTATTTTAACTGAGACTGAGTCGAGTCATGCACCCAATGGACTTTACATAACTCACCAAAGTTAAATTGGGTTTTCAAGTCAACCCTTATCAAGTTTTTAAACTATAGACAGATACCAAACCAACATGCTTCTTTCACCTACAACCACCTAAAACCATGTTTGCTAGTCATTCTCCACATACCTAATTACTGACTTTTCTAGTTTTGTTAGGCTAAGTAGCAAAGGCCCAAAAGGAACCATTCACATTAGTTCTTAATCCACACACACAATGTATGTGGATCGTATTGTATACAGCTTCACATCTAACCATACACGTGTCAACATGCATGTCCAATTTGCAGGCCCCATGATAGCTTAAAAATCAATCTAATTTGTTGATTTTGCTTCACAAGTTGCAAGTTATTCGAAGGCGATTGATTTGGATGGTCTCGATTGATAGTATATGTTTAAACATCAGCCGAGTTTGAGTTAACTCAACCGATTGATACAGATTACATTAATTGTGTGGATGTGATCATTCTCATCAACTTTGAGACATTTTTTTAGCCGTTTCCTATTTAACTCAGCTGGTATCACCCGGTTTAAATCTCTCGAGTCAAAATTGCTTCCAATATTAAAATACCAGTCACAAGAACCTCAACAACTCTTTAAGATCAAACATTTTCACTCTTTCTTCTGCTTTTTAAATGTCAAGAAAATCTATCATCTCATAAGATTAGACATTTCTTATAGTTTATGAAAATCAAGTAATTGTAAATTATCACAGTAGCACTTGAGAAAAAATAATTATAATCCCTTGGTAACATCTCCGATTGAAAATGCAAAAGTTACCTGTCCTCACCTTGGCCTCCATCTTCTCATGGGCCACAATCATTCCAAAATTGATTGAGCTATTTGTGGGCCCCACCTTAACAATACCCACAACTAATGCTTAACTCAAGCGGGCTAGGCTGGGTTTTAGACTAACTCAAGCTTGCTTCCAATTTGTAATTTAAGGGCCCGACCCATAAAACAGGACTAAGTTGACCTGAATTGTAAAACCCGAGCATGAACCGAGTTCCGTTTGTAGGGCCCAAGATCAAATTTAAGCCCAAATTGCATATGCAAGCTTATCTGAGCTTTTTTTTTTTCCAATATGTTTGTTTGTATTATTTATATAAAATATAAAGTATATTACATAAATTTAATTTTATATTTATACAAATATTAACTAAAAATAATTTTTCATAAGTGTTGGCTCAAATTCAAGCTTCTAAGCCAAAGTCAGGCCTTTTGTACTAGGCTTGGCCTGGCCCAAATTCAAATTGAGGTAAAAAATGAGCATTGACGACCTGGGCCAACCCAAACCTTAAGTTTTTAGATTTTTTCATGTGGGCTCAGTTAGGCCCGGCCCAGTTAAGCATTTATGGTCATTTCATGTTGACACCACAAAAGCCATTGCCAATCTTACATTTTCCACGAGCAGAGAAGATAAGTCCCTGAAGAGAAACAAAGGAAAATGACAATGAACACTCTTCTCTTCTCTACGTTTTCTTCCATTTTTTCTTGCTCCAAGCACTCAAGCTGCTCCTCAGAAGTAAATTTTCAAATTCCAACAGCTAGTTTTCCAATACAAAAATCTAACGTCAAAATACTTCTCCTCTCCAACCTTTCTTCTTTGGCCCTTGCTCTGACTCTAAATTCTCCTCTGCCTTCTCTTGCTATCCCTTCTCTCAATTCCCAGACCTCTCTCCCCCCTCCCACCACTCCATTCTCACAATCTCAGAACCTACAGATCGGATTGGAAGATGGGTATTTACTACAACTCTATTTTTTCTATTGGGTTGTTTGAATTTTGAAATTTCTTAGCTTGGAATGACTTTTTTTGAATTTTTCATGCTTCCTTTTCTTCCAACCGGAGAACTGACTTCTGGTGGAGCTTACATTTACACTTCCCTGTATTTAGTTCTCCAGTTCACAACGAGCTGGTTCAATACAGAATATCGTGGCGAAGTGATTCTATGTACAATGTTCTTTGGGTTTTTGCTATTTCGTCTCTCAGAATAACTTTTTTAATTATTATTATTTTTTGGGTGCTCTTCTTCTTATTATTATTTTATTGTAACAGAGGTATATTGTTTTATTAAATGTTAGCACTTCAAGCAATTCTGGTTGATATTAAGAATAGTACAGACTAATCTAGAATTTGCATGGATGCATGGTAGGGAGCAGAAATAGCAAGGATTTATGTGAATGTTGGCTAGGGAAAAAACCAATTTGAAGGTCTTACGTTGTGAATTAAATGACCCAAACTTCGATAGTGTTTGGGGGAGAACATTTTTGATGTCTCAATTCAAGGGTGCATACTGTTGCATTGGGTGTCAGCTGTGGACAAGTGACAATTCAGTAAGGGACATGCACCATACTCCAATTTCTTACACTTAGATTATTGGAGTTTTAGCCCTTTATTTTTGCATGGTGGAGTTTTAGCCTCTACCTCTACTAAATGTTAGGACCTGGGCTTCCAGTCCAAAAGACTAGCCTTTTAGGTGGAGTGACCCAAGTCTTTTGTAAACCCCTAGATTTCCCTCTACATTTCCAATGTGGGACTCGTTCGCAGAAGCTCCAACAATCCCCCCTCGAACGAAGCCCTCTGGTGGAGAGAGTGACGCTGGCCATCCCGTTTGTCAGGGAAATCTCCTGAGCCCACATGAGGTAGCCTGAGACTTGGCTCTGATACCACTTGTTAAGACTTTGGCTTCCATCCCAAAAGGCTAGTCTTTTGGATTGGGAGCCCAAGTCCTAACACTAAAGACAGTGGAAAGAGTACTCGCACACCCCCACTATATTCAAGTCAGGGTCACAATGACACAATAAACAAGAACTAAGGTAAAAAGAATTGCTCAAGGTATTAGAATTGGTAATGAAGTCCAACCACTATTCTCACTTTGGCCACTGTTTTCAAAGCTTTAAATACTTTAGATTACATAGCTAGCAATGGTTTTTTTACCCTTATTTTGTGATTGAATCATTTGCCAACCTTTTCTTGAATATGGTGTTGTTCTTGCAAGCATTGGCTGAGAAATTATTCTATTGCAGAAAAATAAGGCCATGCCCCTCAGCCAATCCGGGCTGTGTGTCAACAAATCCAAAGTCGTCCTCGTTTGCATTTCCATGGATGATTCCTGAGAATTCTTCAGAGAATGCAGTTCAGGTGAATGAGATGGAATCTTGCTTGTGATTTTGAGAATTAGAATTAGATTCTTTAGTCATTTGCAGGCTTTGAATTATAGCCTTTTTTTGGGACAGAAGTTGAAGGATGCAATTTTGAAGACACAGAAGAATGCAAAGATTCAAGTCATTGAAGACACTCCTAATGGTAATTAATAAGAAAAAATGATTTTGAACAGCAGATGCTTAACTTGTATAGCTTAGTATCCTAACATTGCCTTGTCAGATAGATTTACTTGAAAGGGTGACCATAGGATAATATAAATATTCTGTAAACTCAAGGCATTGTCAAATTAAGGCCTCCTTTAATTACTAATGGTATAATATCAGAGAAAGAAACATTACATACGCTGCAAATTCACCTGCACAATTTTTTTGCTTGTACTCAAATTTTGAGGAAAATGAGTGAGAAGGGCACCTTCAATGGTTTGGACTTGTTCGTGGATGACTGGAAACAAACCCGATACATATGATTCATAGACTGGAGGTGGTAGGGACTAGGAGAAGGGTAGAGCTTTAAAGACCTAGATTGGAGGATAATTATAGATTGTAATATGTCAGAAGGTATGATTGTTGTTAGGATAGAATAAAAACATTGGGACTCATAAATCCAATCTCAGATGGATGGGAAAATGGCCTTTGATGATGATGATACTCAAATTTGAGAATCTAAACATGAGTAACTATCGAATGATGATAGAATAAAAATGTAAGACTCATAAAGCCAACTTTGAGTAGATGGGAAAATGGCCTTTGATCATGATGATACTCAAATTTGAGATCTATACACGAGTAACTATCGACTAATAGTCCTTTCATCCTTAACATCTTCCATACCTTCTTCTAGCTCATTCAAAGAATTTTCATAACCTAGCTACTGCCCAGCCCCATATATCTTGATGAACTGTTCTGTTGAAGGTGCTCAAGAAACACATCTTTTTTTTTTCTTAATAGCCCAAGGAAATAAAATATGATTTTCATTCTAGTTCCCACTTCCTAGAGATAAGAAAATTCAAATGCTTGGAAAATTCCAAAACGCAAATATCAAGCCTCTTTCTGTTGGGAACCACTATAAGAAACCGTGGTTTGCTTTCTTTTGCTAGTATCTAGAACACTAGCAAACACGGCACCAATAAATGAGAAGATAAGGGAAAGAAATCTAAAATAGTTTAGACATGTCCATAAATGGCTAGAACAACCCCAATACAAAGAATTTATGGACTACAGGTGACAAGGACTTGGAGAAGACGTAGAGGACATAATAGATTGCAGGGTGACAGAGGAGGGGCAGAATGGAAACACAACTCAAAAAGTTGGCATCAGATAGATGGGAATATGGTTGATGCCAATGATTATAATTATAATTTGAGAATTCCCTTTAGGATGCTGATCTCTCAGGTTAGGTCGAGGATGATGCAACATATCTACTACGACTGGGGCAGATTTGTGCATGTAGATTAATGCTGTGCATGTCCTTAATCTTTAAATGTGTTAACTAGAGTAAGCGTTTCAATCACCACTTCTTCAAAAAATAGAAAAAGGAAAAGAAAAAAGGTGTGAAATGGGAAGGGGCTGAGACAGAGTTGTGGACTATTGGAAGGTTGTGTTCTTGTCAGCTATGGGAAGGGGACTGTCTTCTCTTTAGTAAATCTAAAGCTAACTCTTTTATGATACAATTTGTGTATAACAGCCTAATATGAAAAATTGAAAGGTTGCAAGTGGAGGAGCAAGGAGCAAAAGGAGGCCACTAAAAACTTGAATTGAAAGAGTAAAGATAGAGATAATAGTTTCTAGGGCAATGATGATATGGTTTTTGATTGAGTAGAATGGAAGATGAACTCAAAAAGGGGTGACCTCAGATGATGAGATTAGTTGCTTGAATTTCATTTTTGGAGGTTCTCTCCATCCATTATTTTGATGCCAGGGTTTGCATATGTTTTGTTTCCTAAGGCATGTATTTCCCCTTCAATGAAAGCTCTGCCATCTCTCAATGAAAATAGTGACTTCCCACTCTGAATGTACTGTGATTGTTTAAGAAAAACATCTTAATTACAATGCAATGCCCAAAATAATCTGCATTTTTGTCTGACCAAGTATTCGATACAAGTAGGTATTATTCTTTCAATAAACCTGAACTCTCATTTGGTAGGATCCACTATGATGGGCTACTTCCCAAAGAATCCTAGCCATCTGAGATGTTTAAAAGGAAAACAAGGTGACCGATCCATATTTGACCGAGTAAAATTACCTTATGGATGACCAGGGGCAGAATAGAAATTTATCCTTTTGGGTCATTAAACAAATATCACTTTCTTGGGAGGAAATATACAAAACTTCTACTGCTAAAGGAGTTCTCTATAGCATGTCTAACGTATAGGGTTTTTTTTTTTGCAAACTGGGGAGGGTGTTCATTGGCCGGGCTTTCCTCTCTGAGGCTAAACCTCTAATTGTAAGAATAGAGAGTAAGGTTATCTATTATATAGGTAGTTAAACGAGTTGATAGGATTATGGCCTATGATGATAATGATGATAGTTAAACAAGCTGAAAATCCTGTGTACTAAAAACTCTGAGCTCAACTCATCATTCAAATATACATGTTCTATGCATTTCATTTATGTCGGTCTTAGACCAGGTTTAAGCCCATGACAGACAGACTTGTTATAGTCCCTCAGTTGGGTACTGTAAAATACCTCATACCAGTAACGGACAATTTGTAGCTTCTTCCTTCCATGATCACGACTTGTTTATAATCCTTGCTTTGATTTTGCATTGCAAACTTTACAAGGGGGAGCACAGAGTTGTCTATGGCATCTGTTAATTCAGTTCTGCCTTCGTCGTACTGCGAACAGCTTATTGGCTTTTGGTTACTGATTACTAACATATAAATATTTCAGGGCAATATCTGCAGGCAGAGGTAGATGGAGGTTTTGGGCGTGATGTCCTCGAGTTCTTGGTGAAGAAAGATGTGGTTGTCTACAGATCAATGGCTACAAAGGTCACATATGTTTACCCATTTACAACAGCTTTAGGTGACTCTAAAGGGCAGCAAGAGAGGATGAAGAAAATCCTGCAACAGTTGGGTTGGTATGAGCCGAGTTTCGAGTACATGGATTGAGTCGTGGTCATTATCTGTGTATTAGAGGAATCAGGTCTTAGTTAATAATTCTCATCTGGGTATTGTACTCAGCGACTTACCATCGATCAAACCAAGTTTCTTTCATTGTAACTTTGTGGTTGATGTATCATTTATTTTTCCAGAAATAACAGTTGTTTTTATCAAGAAAACACCAGGAACACAAATTATGATACTAAAAGAGAAGAAAGAGCTTCTAAATTAGTGTTGTTCACGGGCCATTTTGGGCTGGGCTTTCTTGTAGTTTGAGCCTGATTGAAGCCCAATGGGCTTTTTAGAGTAAAGCCTGAGCCTGCCGTGCCCATTTTCACAGAGAGAGAGAGAGAGAGTCAACAAACTTTAAAAAAATTCAATATATGTGAGTATATTATATAAAACATTATATGATGTATAAGCAAGCGAAAAAAAATCCAAGCAGCATCACGGGCTTTCTGAATGGCCCACCTATTTATTGAACAGGCTGAAAAGAGGAGTCCGAGCCAACCCATGAACAGGCACAAGGGAGCTTATTATGATCATCGATTGTTCAGCACTGTCCGTTGATGATTATAGTTATTACTGATTAATTTTCTCACCCTAAACCCAATTTGCAATGAGAAGCTTTTTAAAGAATGATGTTTCACTCCCTACAATGTTGCTTCTTTTGTGATTCATTCTCTTGGACCTTTTATATAGTTTTTATTAGTTTGTCAGCCAGTTCTTGAGCATTTCGTTTGGGTTTAGAGCTTAATATATGAGGCCCATGCATAATAGCTATAGAATGAAGAGTCCAGCTATTTTTTGATGACACTATTTTTATGCACTTAAATGCCGACTCTAATCTACATTTCTTCAGCTGTCAATTGCAAGTCAAGTAATAATTTGGACTGTGCAGATATCTTTGTAGCAAAATAAGTATGAGTGGTACTCAATGATGCATTGATTGGACCAACGCATCCACCAGAACGAGTTGAGGCCCAACCACAGATCCAAGTTTTGAAACAAAAATAGAAATTCATAATCAAGTCTTCTGCCCAAAGTCGGGATCAGCGTGGTCTGCATCTCAGAGCCCAAGCGCAGCTCAAACACCATGATGGTGGAACATTCAAAAACTCAACTAAAACATGAATGAAATGGGCATCGAATCAAGTTATTTGTCCGAGTCAGACCCAATAACTCAGCAGACTTGCAGGCTCAACTGGACGTCTTGTCTGGTTGAGTTGATTTGCTTGGAGTAGCATGGTATTGATTGCGTGTGCACCCACATCACTATGAAATTCACCAGTACTGGAAGGGTATGAGTAGGCTCTCCTAAGCACATTCGTTCACTAAAACACTGGCCCAATCTAAATAGATGCTGAATCCATTTAATATTAAAAAAAAAACTAAGATCGAAAATAGTCTCAAGTTTCTCTCCATCTAAAGATGGCATGTGAGCCTGAAATTTATATTTTACTCACCCATATCTTGTCTACAATTTTTTTTATGACCGAAAGTGTCCCAGTATCTCATCCAACTAGTCTTTTAGGGCATGTGCATGCCTCCCTACATACACATGCCAAGTTCAAACATTGAGACCTTACTCTGTAAATATCCCACGGAGAGTGACCTTTCATCGTAGTTACCAGGGATTGAAATTAAAGTCTCAATCCTGAAGTCTTGTATTTCAACCACTAGACTAACCCCTTAGGGTTATCTTGTCTACATTGAGTTTTGAATAAACAAGAAAAAAAGGAGGTTATTTGCAAAATAAAAATGGGAGCACTTACACACACCCAGATTTCCTGCCTCTACACACCCGTTTTTGAAATTTCGGGTGAAATTACGATTTTACCCCCCGATTTCCATTCATTCGAATGAATGCCCAGTTCATTTTGGCATTCATTCAAATGAATCATTTATTCGAATGAATGCCCATGTGTAATTTCAATTCATTTGTATGAATGGGCTGAGCAGTAACACAGAATACTGCTCAGCCCATTCATTCAAATGAACTAATCATTCGAATGAATGGGCTTCATTCATACGAATGAATGAACATTCATTCATTCGAATGAAGCTCATTCATTCGAATGATTCCTTCATATTTCAGCTGTTAATTCATTGGAAAGCAGTAAATATAACATTATTTAAATATTTATTTTTAAAATTTTAAACTTATTTTTTGATCACTGTGTATTTCTAAAATTTCTCAAATTGAATATCTAGACTAATTAAAATAACCTGATAAAAATACCTTAAGACTTTAAGGTCTTTTGACACTCCTAAATATTTAAAACACAGTATTTTACAAATAAGGGTATCCCTAGGCTGTATCGAAAATACATTTGGAAGTGTCAAAAGACCTAGAAGTCTTAAGGTATTTTTATCAGGTTATTTCAATTAGTCTAGATATTCAATTTGAGAAATTTTGAAAATACACAGTGCTTAAAAATAACTGTCTATATTTTAAAACATAGACCGTTATTTTTTAAGCACTGTGTATTTCCAAAATTTCTCAAATTGAAAGTCTAGACTAATTAAAATAACCTGATAAAAATACATTAAGACTTCAAGGTCTTTTGACACTCCTAAATATTTAAAACACAGTATTTTACAAATAAGGGTATCCCTAGGCTGTGTCGAAAACACATTTAGTAGTGTCAAAAGACCTTGAAGTCTTAAGGTATTTTTATCAGGTTATTTTAATTAGTGTAAATATTCAATTTGAGAAATTTTGAAAATACACAGTGCTTAAAAAATAATGGTCTATGTTTTAAAAATAGACCATTATTTTTTAAGCACTGTGTATTTCCAAAATTTCTCAATTTGAATATCTAGACTAATTAAAATAACCTGATAAAAATATCTTAAGACTTCAAAGTCCTTTGACACTCTTAAATGTGTTTTCGACACAGCCTAGGGATACCCTTATTTGTAAAATACTGTGTTTTAAATATTTAGGAGTGTCAAAAGACTTTGAAGTCTTAAAGTATTTTTATCAGGTTATTTTAATTAGTTTAGATATTCAATTTGAAAATTTTTGGAGATACACAGTGCTTAAAAAATAAATTTAAATTTTAAAAGAATTTAAATGAATTTACTGTATACTGTATACTGAATGATTCGTGATGAATCATTCGAATGATTCGTGACGGTCATTCCCTTCATGTTCATTCGAATGAACGAATGAACGTCCATTCATTCGAATGAATGGTCTATTCATTCGAATGAATGGATGGAATGAAGGTCATTTTATTACTATTCATTCGAATGAATTGAAATTACACATAGGCATTCATTCGAATGAATGGAAATCGAGGGGTAAAATCATAATTTCACTTAAAATTTCAAAAACGAGTGTGTAGAGACAGGAAATCTAGGTGTCTGTAAGTGCTCCCAATAAAAATTCTTCCAAACAATAGATTCCCAAAATTTCATTAGCAAGTCAAAGTTTCACCATCACAATTCATAATTCCATAAATGCAAAAGCATTTAGAAAAAAAAGTATCAACAAGATTTACAAGACCACATGTCAGTAAGGGGTAAAACCAGTTGTTTACTAGCATATCAGTCTCATATAATATAAATTGTGATTTACAAAACATAATCAAAACTGCTTTATCATTTCTGGGACCACCGCCTCCTGCTAGTGCCCCTTCTATATTTCAATACCCTGTTCTTTCTTTCAATCCTACATATTTCCAATTTTTCACATTTCCATTTCCTATACATTTCTCGCTGCTTCATCCAACTCGAGTAATCCTTTCCGGACTTGCACTCAATGAAGTCGGCCAAATCGTCATACTCCGGTGAAGCATTCAGACATTTGAGAAAAATCTCTCCACTACAGGTATCACTCTCCTCTACCATATGTTCAGATACCTCTAAATCCGCAAAGCATGGAGTATTTTGAGTTCTAACTCGGCCATCTGATGTTTCAATTAAGCTAATTGCATGAGAATCCAACCTGCAATGAAAGGAAAATTTAAGCATGAGCCTGAGTTTCTTGACAAACAGAAATTTAGATACACAAGTGCAACTTTTAAGTCCAAAATGATGCTGAGCCAAACTCTTAAGAGTTTGAGTCTCTCATATGTGCAATGTGGCATGTTTGTTGGCCCTTTCACTTGCAGAATAGTGAGGCTGTGACGTAGTCGTATACCGAAAGTCAATTCTACAAAACATTACTAGCCATCCAACCTGAGGAACAATTTTGAGGTGTTGACAGATTCTGACAAACTACACATTATAGAGTTCATGTTGACTGACTATAATTTAACAATTATATTATGTGGTGTTGGTTGTAGAATCAAGGAATGCCATTGCTTGGCTTGGGCTGAGGCTAAAGTAACCACTGGGGTGCTTTACAATCTCAATGAAGTTGGGGCAGCACGTGACTTTGGCCCCTCATCATGTACAAGAGAAGCGAATAACAACCACCTGTAGCATGTCGAAGGGTGCTTACCACTAAAAGAAGTGAACCAAATGACAAGTGGATGAACTGATCAAATCAAGAGAGAAGGGGGTGTGGGGGGAGAGACGTGATTGTAAATGAATTGATCACATTGTTCAAGTTTCTTGCCCAGATATTATATGCTGTACATGTTGTACAAAGTCTTTTCTTGCCGACCCCACATTGGAAGTGAGACTGATCCCATAGGTATACAAAACCAACCACAAACCTCGTGCATCAGGTAAGCCCGGGAGGAGTCGTGTTTGAAAAATTCCAATAACCTCACAAAAATACCTCAAATTCAAATTTATTGTTTCTGAAAAAACACTGAAGGATTTGCATCTTGATATTTTATAATAATGCATCAATGTCTACCAGAAGCTAGGACAAAGGAGGATAAAATTGCTGAAACCAAACATGTGTTCTACTCATTGTCCCCCCCCCCAAAAAAGGGGTGTTCTACCACAGAGTGGATACAATGATGATGAGGATCGGTGAATCCTTTAGCCATGAATCATGAAATTCTTCCATGGCATGCATATATATTTCTTCACGATGAAGTTTCAAAAAGGGCAACAAGATCCAGTTGACTAAATGATAATTGTACTGAGAGGAGCTACTAGTAATGGAGGAGGAGGAGCAAAACTTATAGGGTAGACTTAAATGATCAAAATAACAAAAGAACTTGTCAGCAGTGCATACCTTTTGGTGCTCCTTGCTTGTATGTAGAGTGTCTGGATCTTTTGCAAGTTCGATGCAACCATTAGGCTTGACGTTTGGCAGGTCATACCCTGCATGATAAGTCTCTAGTTTAGAATCATAACAAAAGGAAAGATAGAAACATGACCTCAGCCCAAAGACTTCTATATGGTATCTTTGGGTTTTGAATTGAATTGTTTTGGTGCTTGTATTTTGGTGATCCAGTTGGTCTAAAAGGACTCCACAGTGGATAACCCACACCCTGAAATCTCATTAAAGAAGAAATGCAGCAGGAACACATAGGGACCCTGAAGTAGGAAAACCAAACACAGGATGATTAGAGTAATCCACTTCATACTGTTTTTAAGATATGGTCTAACCATGATACACAACAATCCTGGATCAATGGAACACAAACACCCAAAGTACAGCTCGGAGTATAAAAATACCATGTATTTCTTCAGGTAGAGAGCATCATATAACTCACACGGACTAGATAAGTAACAACAGAAGTTGAAGGAAACAACATCATGAAAAGAATTGCATTTTTAGTCGTAACCTGCAAAAGTTTAGTTGAGGATTGAGAAAAGCAAGTCTTTTCTTTACAGCCAAGCAATGGCCTCAATGCATTCAAGTTCCCCTCTTCAAAGGCGAGAAGATTCATCAGTGACATCATAAAAAAAATGCAACCCTTCCATAAGAAGTCAGGTCCTGCATCAAAGCTAAACTTTAGCATGCCTGCAAAATGCACCAGCATCAGCTTGGTGTCCATATGCCTTGAAGGATATTTTCCCATGACATCAAGCAAAATCTTTTGTGTCGGTTGACTGGCACTATCTTTCCCAAAACGACTGATAATGGCATTGATAAAACCATATTCCTGACAGTAGGGGATATCTTTAATAGATTTCAAACCCATTCTTGCGCAGTGCCTCATAAACCATACAATTTGTAACAATGAACAACTCATTAACATCAGTGCAGCGGCCACAAGATATAATTCTTGTTGATTAATTTCTTCATATTGCCGTGACTCTTTCACCCATGTCTCCTCATAAAGAGTCGTCTCTACTATCCAATTTAGAATCAGACAAGCTTCCTCCCTGCAAGACTTGTCTATGATGCTTTGGTTCATTTTAATGTATTCCACAGAACAGTCCAAAAGATCAGATTTTGTTCTGGAGGACAAATAACGAATACATGGATGGAACGGATCAGCCAACTTACCAAGCTGAATACTTAATCTATTACAGATTTCTGGATTCATATAAGATTCAAAAGTCAATTCAGTCCCACTATCCAATACACAAGGCTCCATAATCTGCAAGCCAATATGTAAACTGGATATATGCTTACTGTACAGGTTGGCCGATAGCTCAAATGCGAACATATAGTTACTCAACAGAAGTGAATTTACTTCCATGCTGTCAGGAGACATTTGGATGCCAATACATCTAGAAACCAATGAAATCAGATGGGCTTGAAGTGCTTGTGGTGCAGCAAACACAGAGGAGGAGCTAAGCATTGCTACAGCTCCCGTCAAGCTAAGCTGAGGAATTTCAAAATCCTTACCACATGACCAAAAAAGTGTGTCCGGGAATCTGTTAATGCCCAACTCACCAGAAACTGAAGAAAGAAAATGAGCAGATAGCACCTCGAGAACAATATCACCATGGCCACCTTGACATAAAAATGACTTCTCGCTTGAATGGGAAACACGATTTATTTCTATAAAATGAATTTTCAAGCAACGATGCACCAGCAGTTCATCTGCAAAGACCTAAGAACATATACATCAAGGCTACAAAAGAATTCTCTTGATGGTAAAGATAGAAATTTTGAAACATGATCAAGCAACGTAAATATACAAATGTTCAGCCAGGAACCACACTGTCTTAGGACTGTGTGGACCTCCTTGGGCTCAATTGCACTAGAATTCCCCCCAGCCCTTTCCTTGTTTGCAGCTGAAAGCTCTTGTGGTGGTTAATTACTATATGGGAAGATGCAGTCCATTGTTTGAGCATGGAAGAAAACCTACGACTCCCTTCAGAGTTAGCTTTGCAACTTTGATTAAGTTCACTCATTAGAATTAACCTGTAAGTCAACTTAATACAGTCCAGCAATACCAGTAGATGATTATGATGTCTGGATGCTGACATGGATATGGACAGATGTACAGGGGCAAGGACATAGCACAAGTTCCTAAAATTTCTCTATGATGATATTCAATAAAATTGATGAGAATATATTTTGTTATGCTTTTCATGAGTACCTATATTGTACTGAAAGTCATACTTGTACAATCTTTAAGTTTGTTTTGTTACCAATTCAATTCCCACATCTGCTTCTTTTATTATTTACAGTCTTCTTTTCTTTTCTTTTTTTTGAATAAGATGGGTATCCCCACCCCACGTGGAGGTGAGACTAATTCCATGGATATGCGAAGTCCCCCATAAAAAGGAAAATATTTACAGTATTCTATCATTCAACAAAAAAGTCATAGTTTTTCAAATGAGGTTTTCATGATTACTGAAAATGTTTCATGAAGATAGTAACTAAAAAAATAAAGTAGAAATCCTTGAAATTACCTCAAGTATTGAGCACAACAAAGTGATCAGTGAACCATCCTGTTCAGTAAAATGTATGGCAGCATCCAACTCTTCATGAATACAAGATACAGTACCATCAAAAGTAAAGGTGCATTCACAAGAAACTGATTTTTTGAACCTAATGATACTTCTGCCATTTTTCACTTTATAGTGAGCGACAGCCACCGTCAAATCCAAAGAACAAAGTCTTTTTAGTATTGTCAAAAGAATTTGACATTTTTCCAAAACAAGGCTCTGATCGAACTCTAGCAATGGCAAAATGGATATACAACATCTCAGCAGCAAAGAGAGGTCTTCAGGAGAGATCAAGATATCAGATTGTTGGCCAGATTGAGTAGGAGCTATTGAAGGAAGAAAGCTAATGCCAGTGAAAAAGTGTTCAAACCGCCTATGCACTTCTTTGAATAGTATATCAGAGAGATGAACAATATCTACGAATGTCAAATTCACAACAAACCAGTCATTCCATATGTCCATAGAAAATGTATTATCAAACTTGTATTGATGTAATGATGTATCCAGAGACAATTGCAACAACAGGCAGTGCAAACGTTTCAAATGTGGTGCCTTTAGAACCTGAAAATTCAAAATAAAATAATAAAAATGTCAGAATTCCTTACAAACAGGCTTATGAAAATGAACAATAACAAATCGCATCGAACATAAAATGCACATGAAGATGCTAGACCCCTCTCAAAACCTTTCCTCTCCACCTCCCAACCCCTCTCAAAACCTTTCCTCTCCACCTCCCAACCCCTCTTCCCTTTCCCATATTTGTTACAAATGACCTTACACCATAATGCATTTATAACCTTTGATAAGCCTAAACCCACCTCCATCTTTGAATTGTGATAAGGTAAAAAAAAGATGCACCCATTCTTATAAACAACTCCTTGAAGCTATCTACCTATTTCTGAATTCTCCATGAATTTGGACATTAAGGAGGAGAACTAACGACAAGGTATTTGCTAAGATAGAATGAAACAGGGAAAGGGAGGGGGAAGGTGATTGGGGTTAGGTTGAGGTAAGTGGTGATTGGAATAAAAAATCTCAAAGCGTCTTTAATTGCACTATGAATTCTCATCAAATAGATTTATATTTACCACTAGAGAAATTCAAGAAGCTGTTTTTTTCTCTTCTACTTACCCTCTTCCTTCACATCAAAGAGAAATTACTCAAGCCGTGATTACATAAAACAAGAAAAAACCCCCTAAAAGGGATGTTTGTTTGTGTGTGTTAGAAAGGGAAAATGAAGAAATGAAACCTGAGGAAGATCCGGATTGGATGGAGAAGAAAGAATGGCATCATTCACATCTTTTAAATGGCAATGGAATCTGTGTATGAAAGCCCCCACCTCATCGTCGTTGTTGTTATTGTTGGCATTTTGGAGATGGAACACCATCGTTCCTTCACCCAAGGGTTTCTAGATGCAACTTAAACACAAGTATTCTCACTCAGTCTCCAACTTTTTACTCACCCTGTTTGGCAAATACAAGGAAAGAGAATGAATAAAAACGTGAGTTCCATGTTTTCACAAGGATAAATGACGCATTGGCAAATGTGTATTCTCCCTTTCAGAGAGAGAGAGAACGAACCTTCAACACAAGCTTTTCCCATCTTGAGTCAGCTAACGAAGAAGAAGGAGAAGGCGTCGGATCCACAAGGCAGAGGGGTCGAAAGAATTTGAGATTAAACAGATCGCTGGAAAATAATACACAACTCCTTACATTTTTCTTCATCGCCATTTCTCAGCAACAGAGTTGGGGGGAAAGAAAGGGCGTTTTATTCAAAACTAAAAAGCAAAGCGCAAAGTTCTGGACACCGGTGTTTTCAGTAACACCGGTCGCTGGCTTATTATTATTATTATTATTTTTTACCTGCCACTTTACGACTGAGATTAGTCTCACCTTCGCGTAGACTAAAATTTGAGCATTTAGGCCAAATGAGTTTTTATGTAATTCAAACTTGTTAGAGATGTATATTACAATTTACTACTTGTAATTTTTCTTATATATATTAAAATTTGAAAATTGTATCGGTCTTGAAATTGGAATTCAATTAAATTAAGTAATTAGGTGAGTTTTTTAATTTAATTAAAAACTAATTAACTTACTTTACTTAAAATTTTATAAAGTCGAATCACCTTAGAGTTAGTTGTCATGGATATCGCCAGATTATAAGGTACATACAGTACCCCAGGTACTCAATTGTAGCTGTCGGCTAAATCTAGTTAATAATTTAATTTAATGGCTAAAATGATCCATAAGGCTAACCTTCTGTGGACAGGGAATTTAACTATTTAAGCCATTTCATTAATAAACTCAGGCATGCTTACGTCTAATTTTACATGAATTAATAAGCTTAGGGCATACCCTATTTAATGAATTTATCACATTAGCCATCTTCTAATAATTCATTACTAAATTGGATTTAATTTTTCTATAGGACCTATATTTACACATTTTATCTATCTATTATCATCATATGAAATTAACTCATGTTCTAAGTGCCCTAAGCTTTTTATCCACATAAGAGTTTATACTAAGCCTCCAAATTTATATTGACGATGAAAAGTACAACTGGGACTTGGGACATGAACTAAGTTTCACATGTCATTGAAATTCGAAATTTCGAGCTCTTAATGGGCAAAAAAAATTCAGTACTTTCAATATTTTTTTAAAAATTTACCCTTAAGAATCCAATTTCTAATTTTTAGAAATTAGTTCAACCAAATCTAATATTTCATAACATTTACGAACCACCAAAAATCCAAAAAATTTAGTCATTTTTTCTCAGAACACGGGTGGCAAAAGTTTTTTTATTCATTAACTTTCAAGCCATTTACACCCATGGTTTGAAGGTGAAATTTTGGATTGCTAGGATCTTTCAAATGGTTTCATTCATCATCATCATCAAATGCCAGGATCCCATCTATTTAAAATCGAATTTTCAAGTTTTAATTCTCCATTTGACTATAATAAAAAAAAAAAATTAACAAACACAACCTGCATCTTGAAAATGTTGCTTATTTGAAGTATCCGAATATCATAGATCAGAACCATGTCCTGGGTGTATATAAATTCTTCCTTTCTTCCCTGCTTGTTTTCTCTTTGTTTTTCACTTTGCCCAATCTGCAATGTTGGCCTCACCTTCTCAGGTCCCTGCTCTTGAACGATATTCACTAACCTTATCATTCCAAAAAATTTGGAAAAAAAAACCCAATTGGTTAAATGAGTAATTCCTTATGGCATGTTTCAATCCCATATTACCAATTATTTTCAGGCCCATCACCAATCTCAGGAAGGGTTACCATAAAATGGTTTGCCAAGTCAATAATGAGTGTCGCTTCAGGGATTCAATCTAAGAATGATGTTCGACTAGATTTAGATACACACAAAGGCATTTGTCAGCTGCCATTTTCGAAGCAGATGGTAGATGTGGAAATGAACCGCGAAGTGTCTCCCCAGAGTTTGTAAAAAAAAAAAAAACAAGGGTATAATAAACAATAGGCTTCTTAAAGTTAGCAAAAACACATATCTTACACCCAATGCAAGAAATTTGATGATCGAACCAGTATTCTGCCTTCGCAGTTTCATGTGTCATCAGACACAAGCACAAGTCTGCAATACTATGTTAGGCATTCAACATGATGACAAGGGATGGTGATTGGATTATTGGATAAATGCACCCACAAATCGATTGAGATGGTGATCAGGTGATTGCCAAGTTGCAATAATAAAGATAAGATGACCTAGTCGTGTTAATTCTTGGCTATGCAAAATTGCAAATCCAATGGTAAGCCTCACGTGATAAAACCATGCTATCATCATGCAGGTGGACCAAAACGACATCATATTAGCATTTTCCCATGAAAAGAACTCATTGACGAACTAATGTGACAAATTGTATAAAGTAGAAATTAATTAACCCTCTTTCAAAAAAAATATTATTTATTTCTTTAAATAATCTACAAGGTTGTTCCCTCTTTATTTCCAAGAGATGATGTATATTGCAGTCAACCAATTAAATTCTCCCAAAGTAGTGTCTTTTCTGGGCATACCTTAGTGAGTATACTCTTCAACTCCCCGAAATTCTTTAGCTTCTCTTGAACTGATCTCACCAGAGTCTTGGGAAATTGCTGATGCAAGAATCCAAGTTGTAAAAGCTATTCATTGCCATTATTAGAGGAAAAAGAATTTCAATCCAACAAAGGGAATATGCTTACCTTTGATATCCAAAGGATATAAGAAGCCGCAAGTTCCACGTGGCGATTAACATCCTCAAAGGCATCACCAGAAATGCTTAAGCAGGAATGGAGGAGTTGCAACTCACCGTTTAGAAATGTATCCAAGACATGGTTGTCTGAATGGTGGCATATTGTAGATTGATCATCCATGAAATGCTTTATCCAACATTGCAAAAGGAAGCGGCGATGAACCCATAAAGCCTGTGATGAATAAACCCAAGAAAATTAAAAGCAGGCGCTACAGTTAATAATGACAAAGAAAAAATTAAAGAACACAACAATAGGATTTAGAGCTTGTAAATCTATGCACAAGGACCAAGCAAAAAATAATTAAAAAAAAAAAAGCATAAATACCACAAAAATCATTGACCCAATTTCATGGGCAACTCTTTACCTACTAAATTTGTGAGATTTTGAAAATGATGATAATGATGATGATGACAGTCAAAGATCAAGCTTTAACAGGTTCATCGATCACTAATAGTCTTGACAAAGTATGAAGCAGCACATAAAATACCAAAGTTTTAATTAAAGTATACACACATTGCCGATTTGGCTATCATTTCCAAATTTTCATAATTCTAAAATAATTAAGAGTCGGGAGATTCAATACTCTTTCCACATTTAAGCATTGTACAAGAGATTAAGGACAATGCTTGTTCAAATGATTAAACTAGATATTGAAAGCTTAAACAAAATTAAAGGAGAATGATTAGGAGAGTACCTCTCTGCCTATGTAGCGTTTTATCAGCATCTCATCCCAAACAAGCTCATCCTGTTGAAGTCATAAGCACAATTTTTAGGAGAAAATTTATAAATGTATGAACATGAAGTCTGGTAAGATGGAAGACACTAAACCAAGATTATATTTCTTGGGGATGACAAAGGAGTGTCAAAAAAGCCAAATATCATTGTTCACATTAACTTTGTAGAAAGGAAAAGAGAGAGAGAGAGAGAGAGAGAGAGAGAGAGTAAATGTTGCAATGAGGTATACAAATTATTACAACCACCATGATGAAAAATGAGACACAACTACAATTGTTTAGTTGCTTTAAAATACAACATTGATAATGAATTCCAATTCAATCTTCTGAAAATTATGAACAGGAAAGATGCATACCTTCAATACTGGATAAATATCAGTCTTGTAGTCATAACATGTTTTTTTTAAGCAGTTTTCAAGGATCCTCTGCATCAGCCTCTGCAATCAACAAGAGAAAATTAATAATAATAAGGCATGACAATCTAAGTCACCAAAAATTTTCACATACCAGTTTATGAAATGCTCATGGCATAACTGATCAGGCACAAATGGTGAATGCTATATGCATAGGAGGGCCTTTTTAGGAACCAGTAATAATTCAATCCAAATTCCAACCCATATGACGCTCAAGTTCCCAGTCATAAAGAAATTAAATTCAATCCAAAATTCAATATGCTTAATGGTTAATGAACTTAAGTGTAAATTCACAAGCTTCTCAATATCTTTAATTGAACAGCTGTATGTTTAGAACATATACTCATGATTGCTCTCGAAGAGGACTATTAACAAAAAATTGGGCAGCCAATGGTTCAAGGATCATATACAAGGTTTTAAATATCGAACTTCGTCTCGAACTCGGGAGGGACCGAGTCTGAGTCGTATCCGTCAAGTCTGAGCTGAAATCGGGTCAAAATGATAGGACTTGGCTGAGTCATAAAAGGAATTGGTCATAACAGGTAATTTTTAAAACCTTTATAGGTATCTCATGAAACATCCCATAGGGGCTGATTTGCTTCTCCCACATGAAGGGGCTGCCTGATTTCTTCTGTCTAAACCCGTTTGTGATCCTTGTTATGTAGTATTGTTGCATCCAAGGATAACTAACGGTGTATCTGCAATATGCAGCAATATGTACCAGCCAAATGGTGATCTTCACTGCAATAAGCTGGAGAGGGTTCCACACTTTTCAATCATTTCACACTGGAATGGACAATCCATGCCTAAGAACTTTACATCCACAAAAGAGATATTTCTTCATTAAACTCCAATACCAAAAACTTGTTGTGGCACTGCATACATATCTGAAATCCTAAAGCAGAGGAAGCATCTTAAAAAAAAATCCTTGCAGTCTATAGTCACTAACCCTTTAATCGCGACCCTTTCGATTGAATAAAATCCAAAATGCCCCTTAAATAACTGTACATTTCAATAAAAATTACTCATAACTGCCTCATCACTGTAGTTATTGTAGTTATAGCTGCAGCATTGGGCTTATTGGAGGTCCTCAATCTGCACCACTGTATCAGCATACAGATTGGATGACCATTGATCTATGAGAAATCAACTCTTAAAAAGACTCCAGTTGAAGAGAGAATCACAATAAAACTATACATCAATACCTTCAAAGAAGTAAACGAAAAGGGGTGACACGAAGCTAAGCAAGAGAAACCAAAGATTCAAACCACATATCTGTTCAATGACACTTCAATATCAACTACTCCCATGACATTTTCTCAATAGGCTAATGACCAGCTACTTTAACCTCTTAGCCAACCATGGTGTTCCATGTGCCATCAGCTCACTATTGGTTGGATGTTGCACACCAATATGCTCCCCCAAGTAGAGGTGGCAACTAATATAGAAATACATGAAAAGGAAAATGCAAACAAAGGATATGACCTTCAAGCTGGCCTAAGAATGCATATGAAAGTATTCTTTTGGCAAACTGGCAGTGAGTGGCCATAACCATAAAGCACAAAGTACTTTTAAGTGACGACTACCTATTTTGGGTCAAGCTCATGGCGGTAGTTTTCTCACTGAAAGGGGAAAAAAAAAAAAAGCAATGGTCTGCAAAATGTAAACATTAAAAAATGAAACAAAAAGGTGCTTTAAAGATAGAGCAAGATTTTCAGCCCATCTTGGGCATAATCATCATGGAAAGTAACTCCTGTAATGCAATACAGGAACTCATTTGACATAATTTGGAGGTTTGACTAGTCATATTTCATGTAAGCATTTAACAAGCTGAAAAACTAGGTATTGGAGTGTCTAGTTTTTCTCTTTGTACCAGGCATCTCTGTTTTTACCAATACTGTACAGTGAAAAACATGAAGAAATTGTGACTTATTACATGATCATCATCATCATCAAAAGCCCAAAGTAGAGCATGAATGTATTAGATGATATCAACAACCAAAATGAAGGCCTGAATTTTAAGGAAAAGTTTCTTCTTGAAGAATTTCAAGGAACAACCACTAGCCACAATAAAATACATGACTGATTTTAAGGGTGCAAGAAACAATCTTAAATCTTAAAGTAGATAGCTCAATCTGAATAAAATAAACTCACTCTGCGATAATGGAAGCAGCAGTTATCAGCAACATGCAACTCAGCCCATTTTCTTGATTCATTTAATTCATTTAGCACCTGAAACATGTATTTGAAATTATATGGGACAACATAAGGGACTTCTTTTCCAACAGTAGTCCACAAGGGATAGAAATCTGATGTAATCTATGTAGAAATAAAGAGAGCTGCGCAGTTCAACAAAGAAACATAAAGAGTGAGGAACCATTCTTAAACGCCATCAGGTATTTATCTCTCTGCAGTTGTAAGCATAATCAGAGATGGCAGGATTCCTTTTCCCAAATATACTTCACTCTCCAATAATTAAGTGCCCAGTAATAAAATAAGCAATACTCCCATGTCTGACCTGTCCTCTTGTCATGAATGATACAAGCCAGCAACGATGATGCCAAGCACGATAATTCATTTTTGAGTTCTGTATCAGAAAAGAACAAATGTAAGCATTTAAGTACAAATTGAGGATCAATGTCGCCACCTTGCAACTTTCTACCATCATAGTTTATTTTTGCTCCTTAGACACACGAGCAGGGAAAGAATTATCAACAAAGTGGAATTACTTACAGCTAGGAGATGAATAGTTACATTACAAGGTAACCACAATCAGTGAGTAACTTGTGAGTACAAAAAGCTGAGAGTGTGAACACTCTTTTGATTAAAAGGATTTCCAGCAGAGAGGTACGGAAACAATTATGTTGACAATCAAACAGTTCGAACATCCACTTATAATCTGAGAGTGTGAAGAAATTATATAGAGCATGATCTGATTCTCTGGCATCTTGGTTTGAATCTTTATTTTCTAAATTGGCCATGAAAATTTATTAATATGGGATGATAACACAAGTAAGAAGTTTTGCAACTTGAATAGGTTGAGTTGGGGAGGCTGAGGCCAGATCTGTGGAGGATATGGACACAAGACACAAATAAGTTTTAAGATACCCAGACCTGCACTGAGACCAGGATGTAGAATAGCTACATGACCAAACCTGTAATCTTACCTGATGACAATGTTAGGACTTGTCCATAATTTTGAGATGGTAATGTAACTTAAACCTGCAACCTTTATAGTCGCAACAATCAGCACTTACAATTGTGCTACAAAATCTCATAGGGAATGGACCAATAGAAACTGATAATGGAAAATTCGTAGACTAGCACTCTAACTAGGACTTCAACTTGTGATTAGTGATTAAGCATCTTTTGGGGAAGCAAGTTGGTGAATCACGTCATCTAAGCCTAAGTGGAAAAAGCTATATATACTTTACCCTCCCCCTCTCCAAACCCACCCCAAAAAAGGAAAAAAAAAAACTATACATACTTTCTGGAAGGTTGGGTGTGTGTGTGTATGTCAATTCAAAGAATCATGGCATATTTAGTTTCAACCCCATCCAAAATCATGTTTACCATCACTTGACATGTCATGTCTTTTCCAACCACCTCAAAGTCTTTAATAGTCTACACTTTCTCTCAATACCTTCTATTTGTAATCGTTCAATTTTTTGCATTAGGCATGTCCCCTTCTTCAACATATGTACCCAAAACATCTTAAATGGCATCCAATCTTCTTCTTTTTATTTGTATTGGGAGATAGTTTGAGTTTCCTCTCATTTACATTTGTAATTCAACCTTTTCTTGTTACTGGACACATCCAACTTGACATCAACTTTTTACTTACAATTAGAAGTCACATATAACATCCTGTGGTTGCTCCAAGCCAGAGAGAAAGGTAATTGAAATTAATACAAATTGCTCCAGTAAAAAGACTAATTATCATTAACGTAAAAGAAAAAATGATAACGACAACTTTGCGCACAGTACCATCAAAATGATGAGTAAATAAACGATCAACATAAACAATATCCATTTCCGCAACTGAAAATTAAACCTCTGCAATTTTCTCCACTAGTTCAGATTCTTTCTTCATCAGCTCTGACAGATTTTGGCATTTTCGAGCAATCATCTTGATCACCCACCTCCTGGTAATGGCCAATTGATGTTAAGAAATGGTTTTCAATGCATGCTTGGATGTCAATGGAAGAAACAGAAAGGATGGAATATGTCCACAACAAATTCAGAACCATCTGTCAAATAAATTTATCATTTAAGGAAAAATTACAATTGGCCAGCACAGTAGTCAATGTGCACCTAGGCATGTGCCTAGGTTCCAAGCCTCTAACCAAATGGCTACATTATAAAGAATATTTATAAGTTCTTAAAATATCTAAATAAGGGCATCATTTAGCAAAATTAGGTTTGGCTCCATGATCCCTTTCGCCTTAGTGTGCCTCCTCCTTGACTAGCATGTTGGCCATACACATTCACGGTCATTGCAGTTACCCTTCGATCAATTGACACAACTAGACAATAGATTCACCAAATTTGATCAACAGAAACAAAACATGCATAAGAGAATAACTCTGAGATTACCTATGGCTCCACGCAGATTCACTTTTTGGATGATGGGAAAGAACTAGGGCCGACAATTGAAGTTCATCCAAAAACAATGAATTATCATGCTTCTTCGAAACTACAAGCTTCCTGCAACAGAGAGAATCTCTTCAGCTATGTATGATGATCAACACTTTAAAAAATATAAACTACGAGGGTCAAACCCTACGAGGGTCAAACCCTTCATTCATGCTCAGATGATTTCCAAACAAAACAAACCACAACACTCTATTCATGAGAAGACAGACATATTACAAACATCTAAAATCCATGCAAACCAATTCTTCAGGATATATCTTACTGACGAACCAAAAATGAAAGATAAAAATTGCCATGCTTATCCATTCACATGTATACATATGTACATGCACATCCATGCAGGTATGCAGGCATGACCACTAATGCAGGGGAAAGAAGCATAACCTGGCATTCCATGCACTTCCAAAGTCATAGCTTAGTATCAAAAGAGCTTTGCTATGCTTCATGAGTTCATCTTCGAGGGAAGTTCTGGAATTGGAAGAACTACTTCCTACTTTTTCATCCACAGACGAATCATTTGTTGGCAAATTGCTAGATGCGTCATACTTCTTGGCCACAGTCATAAATGCAGATATGGCAGCATTGTACAGAGGAAGTAATGCTTCTGTTGAAATGGCCAACTTATGATCTTTGTTCCAGAAAATACTGCAGTTAAATTGCACAACTTCAAGATCTGGCATGTCTGCACCGACGATATCATCTGTTGGTGGTAAGGTGCAGATAGATGGTGGATGTGAATCATCTGTGCCTTCATTCAGTGCCACAAATTGCCATGGATGAACAAACCCAACTTCATCACTGCAGTGAAGTACTACAAATGAGATCATAGAATCCCAAAAAGATGGCATCCAATATTTTTTATATAAGAAACTTTATATGATTTAAAAATTCAGCCTTCCAGAGTTGAGTGAATGAAATATAAAATTTTTGCAATTGTCTAAATTGAAATAAGATAAAAAGATGGAGGTTGCAGCAAGGAGCTCCATTTGATCCATTCACCAAAGAAGAGATTCATTAACCCACAACCCAAAACAAATCTGTAAAGCAAACTGACTTTGATGAAGGCAAAAAACAGAAAGGAATGAACAAGAATGTTTAGAAAAATGTGCAATATCAATTGGCATGATTAGCACTGACAATCAATAAAACCTGAAAATAAAAACAAGACATGTTGGGCTGAATTCTTCTTTGGAAAATTTTGACATCTAAATGGATATCAAACGCTCTTTCAGAACAATAAAAAATGAAAAGGAAAATTGAGCAATGTTAATTGGAGAGATTTAAAAGCAGCTACAACTTTTAAATGTCCATACTTTTAGTCCCAAACAATTGCAAACATTGTCTTTTAATGAGCACGATTTACCATTAAACAACAAACGCACATACGCACAAAAGTGCAACAACCATCACTAACAACTTAATCCATTTTAAGTGTCTTCCTGTTGCATGCAGTTCTATGAATGCAAACTTACCAAAGGAAAGGGGGAAAAATGTGCTCATGTCCATAAACAACGCATCAGCACAGATGGCAAAAACTGAGAAATGCATAAAAACTGTATCCATCTTACATGAGAGTGTCAGATTCCAATATATTCTCCAACTGCAGCAACAGATCAAAAGTGTTTCCTAGAGAATGTATATCATGCATCTTCTTTGTCAGTCCTAAAACATCTTCTGCCAAACAGTAAAAGAGAGAGAATTACTGTTTATTAAAATAATTCAATGAACAAAGTGACAATTCTAAGAACAAAGCTCAATTTAGTTCAAAGAAAATCCTTCTTTAAACAAACCTATACTAGAAATCCACGATGAATGAGAAATTATACGATGCAGACTATTGAGACATTTTTAAAGGAAATTTACAAGATTATGCATGAAAAGATGCTTCTGTTAAATGAAAAGTTTGAGGGGGTTTTTTTTTTTGCGAAGGCAATTCTCTAGCTAAAATTAATAATAAAATGAAATGAAAATCTTGCCCTTCGAACAATTTGATCCAGCTCATCTCTACTCAATAGTCTCTACACTAACAGTGTAAAATTATACAAGCAATAACAAACAAAATTAAAAATTAAATAATAAAAGGAACCACGACAATAGACTACAGAACCCTGTGAAAAATGGCAAGAAAAACGCAGAATCTTATCCACAAATAAAATGCAGGAAAGAGATTTTCGACGAATACTTGCAGACTTACAGATAACAGTTTTCCCCCGAATATCATATGGGAGAGAAAAGAAGAAGAAGAATAACAACACCACCAACAGGAAAAGGGCAGGTATTACTGGAAAATGGGGACTGGAAACTGAGATTGCTTATCGAAACTCTAATCTGGCATCACTGACTGCCAGCTTCCCTTCGCTCGCCTCTTTCCATGGGAATAGGAGAGAGATGAATCGAACCGATTAAATTCTAAGTGAGTTGACCCGCTCCAACCCGTTTTCAATGTTCGTTGACTCAACAGGTCCAGAGTGGCCTGTAAATGGATCCAGATCCGGCCCATGGACAGTCCGGCCCAGATCTTGGAATCCATTTACTATCTGGATCCATGAGTCCAATGGACTCATGGATCCTGATCCAACAGTCCATTAAACACATTCGAATTGTCCATGGACAGTCCATGGACCCAAATATACGCATATACGTTAATTAGGGCACAAAAACACCATTCTTCTCTCATGCCTCTTCTCGCCTCTCCTCTCTCTCCCTCGCAACAAGTTGCTCTCGAGATTTCTCTCTTTGCTTTCTCTCTCGATCTACCTCACGGCTCTCGAGATCCCTCTCCTTCTCTCTTGATTTGCCTCTCACGCTCTCGAGATCTCGCCTCTCCTTCTCTCTCGCGGTAAGTTCTCCAAATCTCTCCCCCTCTCTCTCTCTCTCTTTGTGTATCTCTCTCGCCTCTTCATTTGGGGTTTTTGGTGTTTGGGTTTGTTGGCTTTGATTTGTTTCTTTGCATGGAGGGAGGAACTGCAAGTGCCATGTTAGAGATGAATGATGGGATTGATTTATGCATTTCTCCTGGGAGTTATCTACTTTCCTTGGTTTTCTTACTCCCAACAAGATAAAATCTTCTTCAACTTTCTCATTTTCTTACTCAGCTTTTAAGGGTATTCTTACCTCCCAACAAAGTAAAAATACTCTTTCCTCGTTGAAAAGAAAATGGTAAAATTGCCCTTTACTGCTATGAAACTTCTTGGGCCCATTTTTGGTTGGGTATTTTTTTTTTTTATGATTCGAGTACATGGTTAGAATATTAGAAATAATCCTAGCACAAATAATTGAATAATTATAAATAGAGGATACAGTAAATAAAAGAGGCAATTAACGAAAGGAACTTAAGTGGTATAGTTAAAGTTTCACATAGTATATGAATGTTAATTAGGAGTGGAAGCATTGACCTTTGCAATTGTAATGTACCTTTTTTTTTCTTTTTTTGTTGGTTTTTGTTTTTTTCCATTTCTTCCTGACTTTCATGTGACATTCCCATTGCTAACCATATTTTCAGCCCTGTTTTTTTCCTAGCATTTTGTCATTTATCAGTTTAAGATTATCATACACTAATCTTTCCAACTAAAACAAATTGAAATTAGATCTAAAAAGTAAAAACTAAACAGTTCTGACTCGAATCAGTAGTTCTCAAATTGGATCAGAGATGACAAAAGATAAAAACTCCAATTGGGTTTTCTTCTTTTATGCTATGCACTCAAGGATCATTCATCCCATGTTGCAGATATTTAGGATTGCCAATCCATGTGAAGGCAGTGGACTGGATATGAAAATGTGGACTCATGAGGAAGTAAAAATGGCTCTACTTGTTGATGATATGAATGCATGTTACTTGGGATTCTATATCCAAAATTATATTACTTGTTTAAAACAATTCTAAAAATATAGGTCATGTGGGAATGGAAGGATCGAAGGAGTCTCAAAACCCTTTGAAGGAATTGGGTTGACATGAAGTTGGTGGCGGGGAAGGAGCATTGAGGTCGTAGAATCCTTTGACAGAGTTGGAAGAAGTATCCATAACTTAAGAAGAAGAAGAAAATTTCAAAACAGAGACTTGAAAAAAGAAAGAAAAGAGATACAAGTTCACTTGTATAATGATGGGTGTTTCTCATAGATAGGAAACGATGATTGGGAATCTGCCATTTTCTAACCTTTTTATTTTTTTATTACATTTTGCATCTCTGTCTTTAAACTCCTTCTACTTCTTTATTCAGAACTTGCAGCCATTCTTCATGATGTAGGTCTCTTACTCCATAAAAATGATGCGGGGTATGACAGTAGGGCTGCAACTTGGGTCGGGTTTTGATTCGACCCGATAAATCATGCGGGTCGAATTGAGAATTTCGGGTCAGTGGATCGGGTCGAGTTGAGAATACAAAAATCCACATGGAATTCGTGTCGGGTTGAAGATTTTACAAGTTAACCTGACCCGACCTAACCCGATTCGACCGGGCTAAAATTAGGCTAAAATGAATTCAAAATGCGGGTCGAGTCGAGTTCCATAAATATCAACTCGGTTGGGTTTTACAGAACCCGACCTGAGTTGCAGCCATATATATAAGTATTATTTTCTAACTCTTGAAGCATTTTTTTTAATTTTTATGCTGAGGTAGTTTTGCTTAATTTTATTTATGATCTTTACTTTTTATATTGCATCATTAATGTATTCGCTCACTTTTTCTTTCTCAGGTCTGATTTTGGAAGTCCACCAAAAAAATCACCAACAAGTGAACCACATATGATATTTTATTTTAAATGTATTATTTTATTTAACTATTTGTTTTGTATTAAGGGTAATAAGCTCAATTTATTTTGTTTTAGTGTTTCAGACCCTAAGATGATCTTGACCGTTAATGTGATCACTCTATCAGTCTCTCACCATTGGATTATTATTTTTATATGTTAGATACTTTACTAATTTTGTAATATAAAGTATCAAAAACAAATATTCAGAAGGAAAAAATGATAAAAGAAATTAATTTTAATTAGTTTGATAGTTTTATCTTCACGTTAAAAATGTCAATTGTTTAATACATAGTTCACAAAAAACTATTTTTATCAAATTAATTAATATTTTTTAACTATTATAAAGTTTAAAGATTATTAAACAATCAAATTTTATAGATTTTTTTCATTAGGCTACAAAAGCTTATTGGATCCTTAATGGGCCGCAGACTATCCATTAAGCTTATTGGACCGTCCAAATCCATTGCTTGCTGGACCCTCTGTTAGTGGGCTGCATCTGGACGGTCCGGTAAGACTAATGGGCTGGATCTGGATCCTGATGATTTGGGCCGGATCTAGATCCATTTACAGGCTCCAGACATAATTACGGATTCGTTTTGGTCCTCCAGCACTTAGAAGTGCTAATAATTTATTGATAAATTAATTTAAATATGAATTACATAAAACAAATTAAAATATATTTAGTTAAAGATTAAAATTTGTTCACTTAAATTAACTATCTCAGATTATAAATTTGAAAAATTAAAAATAACTAAAATAAACCTACACTAAAAATTCTAGTCGAATTGCAAACTAGACAACTATTGTCAGAGCTCTTTCTTAAATAGGTTGGTAACATAATATGAGTAAATAGTTTCAACTCAACTCAACTCAATTATTAAAAATTTAATTCAATCTAACTAATACTAACCTTAGCTCACTTGTTAGATGGCTTAACTCAATCAATTAATCAATAATGAGTAGATCTAAACCAGATTTAAGCACCTAAACTTAAATGAGTTGACACAATCTCCAATCCATTTATTAAATTGTCGACTCAATCATTTTATACTTAATTTAAATTATTTATTAAATAGGTTAATCTGATTCAAAATATTAGATTTAATAAATGGATTATCTCAACACAAATGATTCTTAATGTGTAAATCCGACTGATAATAATTATTTTATTAAACGAGTTAATTTAATATGGATGTCTAACAAAACTTAAATGGGTCAAAACAACGGGTTTCATCTCATTTTTGGCCCAACTTGTAACCAGACCTTGAATCTTTTTTAAATTGGCCCAAAAATATTGGGTTGGGTACAACCTACAAATATAATGGAGGAGCAGCGAACTTTATCCCCATAGTTGAATAAAAGAACCCCATTTAAGCACCATATTTTTAATTAACCCATCGATAGCAATCTATGTACCACCCCAAGCTATAAAACTCTTAGCCCTTCATTTATTTTTCATATCTCAATAGCTCCACATGAAAGAAAAAGCCCTTTTATTCTTTCATATTCGATTAAAACATCTTTTTTTTTTATATCATTTTCTGTAAACTTTTCAACTTTTTATAAAAAAATTGGATAAAATCAAGATAGTTTTAGTTGAATAAAATGAAATTGAGGTTGAGTCGAAACCAGATAAATAATTAAAATCTGTCAAATTAAATAGAACAAAAAATTTATTACTACTATAGTAATTCAACCTAATCGATTGTAACTCTTAAGGTAGGGCTAATCTAACTCTTTTACACAGCCAACCACTCAATAGACATGTATTACGTTTTTAAAACATGAACTAATCATCAATTTAGTTGTTATTTATTGAACAGCTAAAAAGAAAGATGTTAATGTATTTTTTAAAGGTTCATCCATCATGAATGGGAAAATTCAATCTCTATTTCATAGGAGAAAATTATTAAAAAAAGCCCTAGTTCATGTGATATCCTGACCCATGAGCCAAAGGCCAGGCCCTAGATAGGCTGATCCAAGTGAAACTGGGCCCTGTCGGACGGGCCAGCAGAGTGGGCCGGTCGGATCTGACAGCCCAGCAGTGGGTGGAAGTTGTGGAAAGTCCCACATCGGAAGTTGAGGAGTTTGAGAGGAGGTTTATAAGTAGCCTTACTCCCTCAAACCAACAAGACGCGTTTAGGCAGGGTCCGATCCAAAAACCGTGCAGGCTCGGGCGTGTGCACGTGTGTGCGCGTGTGGGCCCAAAGCGGACAATATCTTGTTGGCCGATCTCCAAGCCCTTTTATGGGTCAGATTTGAACTCCCATAATTTCACTTAGTGTGTTCTAAGGATAGTGGATATCACCTCTAAAAGTTTTTTGCTGAGTTTCCCACGATTTTTAGACGTAAATTAAAAAAAATATATATTAAGAAAAACATTTAATGGCTTTTCAGTTCAACACACTCGCCACTATCATACCCCCTTGATAGGTTAATAAACATATCAAATCAATAATCCCTTGTCTAGACTCACGATTTAGAAAAATGATGACTATTTCTTCCTATCCAAATTCAAGCTTGGTGGGTGTTATTTTCAACATCCACCGTCTTTGATTAAGATATACGTCTCAATAAATTTAGAAATTGGAGTACTGTCATTTTCCATTGATTTCTAGTTTTCTTGAAGGACTTCATTATCTTAAAAAGAAAACATAATTTGACCAATTTTTAATTGTTCATTACTAGTAATGAAGAACACAAGTAATAATTATCATAATATGGATATTTTTGGCCTTGGTTTATAGTCCCTGTAAGATTTTTTTTTTACAAAATTTTCTTTAATATTGAGTCTAAAAGGGTTAAAAAATCACGACGGCTAATATATTGGTCGATATCATTCTCTCTCCTACTTATAAGATTAAATATCGGTCGATACATATCAGATTTTGAATATATATCGCCCGTACAGTTTTCAGTGTTCCATACCACCGATATATTGTCAATATTTGACTACATCAATCAAATATCGGTCGATATTTAAAAAAAAATCCATTTTTTTAAAGTGTGCTTTCCTGTTTTTTATTTTATGTTTTAATTCAAAAAAATAAAAATAAAATCAGCCTGATTTGAAATCCAAAAAATTGAGATGAGAGAATATTATCTGCTGATATCTCGGTGTCGACGATATTTTTTCCCCTACTCCTACCTGATATTATGCTGGTATGTAATATCCACCCACCTCAAAAAAATTCCCAAATCGGTTGTAAGGTGGGTGGGGGGTGGGTCTTTATTAGATAGAAGCCATTCGCTTTTGTGCAGGGGTAAAAAAAACTTGGCTTAAGATCTCGGTCCCATGAATATCGGCCGATATTTCTCTCGCTTTCTTTTTTGTCAAATCTCGGACATATCGGCCGAGATCTCGTATGTACCGATATATCTCGTATCGGCCAAGATATATTGGTCGTGAAATAAATCATCGAGAGACCTCATCTTTTTTTAAAAAAGAAAAAAAAAACACATAATCTAAATATTAGAAAAAGGCTCTTCATTCTGAAAGAGACATCGCAAATCTTAAAAACTTCCATCCCAAACTTATCTTCTTTAAAGGTCGACAGGCTAAAGCGACATTAGAAACAATTTAAAAAGACAATGGTACAATCAATCTCCTCAGAGCCACATGCTTAATTTTTAAAATAATTTAAGACATGATTAAAAGATTGATTATCATGTTAAGCACGATATGTTTATATTTCAATATTCATTACTTTAACATAGTATCCATCATTATCATACATGGGTCCAAAATTGTCCCACGATGTGTATCATTATCCTCTTTTTTATATAATTTTAAATACAGAAAAATATAAGAAAAAAATGAAAGATCTAGTGTCACTATATATTCTTTTAAAAATGAAGTAAAAAATTCGGTACAAATAAAGTATACCCTAATCTTTTTTTTTAAATGTCTTAAAATTTTAAAAAATAGGACATCAATATGAAGAGACACATAATATGGATTTCATATCCTCTATTATCCCACAACAACATGTATCTTCTATTACAACTAATAATTTTTTTTTTCAAAATTTTTGAACATTAGAAAAATCACACGAATACATCCTCTATTATCCCACAATATATTTTTTTGTCAATTTTTTTTAATATATCCTCTATTATCCCACAATAACATGTATTTTATTATTTATTATATGTAAATAATAAACCAAGTTTATATATGTTTTGGTGTTATTCCCATTTTGGGTTTTAATCATCTAAAGTTCTAAACCCTGTCATGGGTGATGGACTTGTGTTTATATATTTGCTTTGTTATTGTCTATTGTCGGAAGAAATGAATGTTGGAAAATAAGATTTTGGGTCTTTACAAATGCCTTTTAAACTATATCAATCATATCAAGACATTTTCATTCAATTTCATAAACATTCAATATGATTTTATTAAAAAATGAAAATTTCTTGAGAAAAATGATGAAAATGATACAAATTGATAAAATTTTAAAGAAAAAAGATTGGAATTGACAAATATATTTTATACTTTGAAAAAATTATTTTTAAACATTCTTAAAATAACATTTTTTAAACAATAATAGTTAATACATACAAACCAATACAATATAACAGAATTATTGGCATGGCTGATATCCTATATCCATCAACGTGATAAATATCATCTAAATATATCCACCTGGTTGAACTTATCCTTTCTTGAAATTCTAAAATTTGGTTAGCAACAAAATTGATCAACTGACTAATTCAAAAGAAAAGTCCAAAATAGACACGTACTAGGTGCGTCCCACGTTCTCGATGGTGCATGTTCAAAGCTTTATTGCTATTTATTTAACAAAGACAACACACTCTCCAGACTTTAATATTATGTGCCGTCAAGTTTGCAATATTTGTTGGGTGACATTTATACAATCGATTTTTCTGTTGAAATTATCATTTTGTCTTTTTAATTTTGAAAAATCTTTTATTATACGAATATATATCGAAAGTGCAATATGATAATTTCAATTTAAATTTTAAAAAATAGTGTCTTCTAATAGAAAAGTTGGGTGTCTAAATAACTATCCTATTTATTTATTAAAAATAAATGACAAATAAAAGACCAACATGCTTCAATTTGATATAACCTTTTAAAAATAGCTACTGTTAGATGTTCAGTTTTTTAACTCTAAAATCATTAATTGAAGGTAAACGATTCTTTGTAAATGTAAAAAAATATTGAAATCTTTAATAATTTAAATTTATTAAAAAACAGGTTCCACGTATTGTCTTGTTATACCTTGGCCCGGTCCTATACCGCCCAAGAGGTAAACGATTGAGGTGGTTTAAGAGAGGGAACACCCACCTCCTTAGCAAGAGGTCATTTGGACCTAAATGTCACCTTTTGACTCAAATGTAAATTTGTGTGAGTTTTCTTTGATTTACAAAATGCTGAGATCTAAGATTTTTCTTTGATTTACAAAATTAATTCAATCTTATTATAATTATAAATATTTTGTGAAACTAAATTCTTTTAAAAATTTAATCTAAAGTTATTTATTTAATTTTCTAAGATTTCATATCTTATTTTATGATAAACACTCTATCGTTTAAACTAAGTCATAAACTATAATATTTTAGTGTTATTATCATAAAAAGGTTCCACATACCCATCTTCCCAAAAAAACAGGGGCCACGTCACTCATGAAACTACAATGATCAGACTATCAGAGTAATATTTTATAGTCTCAGATGAATGTTGTCTGATATGAAATTATGAATGGGTAAAAAAGTCGGCCCATGATCTCTCTCTCTTTTTTTCAAAATATCACTTTTTTCCTAAATTAAAAAATAGATAAAAGTAAAAAAAGTGTGCATTTTTTTTATTCTAATCGATATCATGATCGATATTGCTCCAATATGAATAAATATCGATCAAGATATCGACTTCGGTAAATGGTCGAGATGAGGTCTTTCAAAACAGCGATATTTATCTATAACGGCCTATATTTAACCGATGTTACAATCGTATAACGGATATATATTGTATTGGCCTATATATATATATATCGGTCGATACGAGATATAACTATTGATGATAAAAGACTTAAAATTGTAAAATTTATATTTAATTCTAAAATTTAATAAATTACTGTTTAATTCAATTTAAAAAAAATATTATAATTTATTAAATCTATTTGACAATGCTAATTTGATGTAAAACAATCACAATGTTCATGCAATTTAATTTGAATTATTTAACATTTTATAATGAGTTATAAACTAAAAATATTATACAATTAAACATTATCCGAAGATCAAAAAGTTAAAAAAAAAAATTAATCTATTAAATATTTATACTTATCAGATCTTAGATAAAATAAAAGAAATTACTTACATTGAGATTTTTGCGGATTGCTGATTTTTTTGTTTGTTATATGAATAAAAAATTTAAATAAAATTTCTATCATCATAGTTTTGAAAATCAATAAATTACTTTGATAATGTTTAATGTTTAATATTAATATGTTATTAAAATAAAAAAGGTCACTGCAACATGTGACTCGGCTCTCGAAATCGATGCGACACTAAAAGATCTCTCGTCCAGTAAAAAAAATTCTGTCGAAACCTCACTCGATTCAATCTCCCGTCCTTTAATTTTTCTTTTCCTTCTTCGGAGATGGTAAAAGATAGACAAAAATCCATCTCTTCTTTCCTCATTTTCTTAAAACCTCCTTTGTCTGGAAATAGAAACTAAATAAAGACCTTGAATTGAATCAGTTCCTCTTCCCTTCTCTTTCTTTCCCTTGTCATTTCCCTAATTTCTTCCATAGCCAGAAGTCAAAGAAAGGGAAAAAGAGAAGAAAGAGATCAGATTAGTTTCCAAGTTGTGGTTTTTTTTTTTGGTCCCAAATTGGGTCCGGTTGAAAGTCCATTTTCTCTTCTTTTTTTTTTTTGTTAATTTTTATTTTTGATATTCCTATCTCATTCACTTAATTCCTTCTATGCTTTGATCTCAAAGAAGGGGAGAGGTATACAAAAAAACCAGATAGCATTTCAAGTTGTGTTTGTTTTTTTCCAAAATTATATTTTTTTAAACTCTTATCTGGTTCACGGTTTTTTTTTCCCATTCACTACTCTAGAAGAGGGAAAAAGGAGAAAACATAGACCAAGATTGCTTTCCAAGTTCTGATAATTTAAAAAAAAAATCCAATAGGGATTTTTCTCGAATTGGCTTGAAACTTAGTGACTTTTGAGTAATTCGTCAACTGTAATTTCTTCCAAATTATAACGTAAAGAGAGGCAGAAAGGTGGAAAAAGGAGGCCAGATTGCATTCCAACTTGTGGATTTTGATTTTCTCGAATTGGATCTCATTTAAATTCAGTGATTTTGAGTAGTTTGTTGATTTCTATAATTTCTTCTAAACTGTAACATACATTTCGCAAAGAGGAGACCAAAGTTGCATCCAAGTTGTGAATTTTGATTTTTTTCTCGAATTGGGTCTTCATTAAATTCATAGATTTTGGGAGAAATGCATCGATTTAGGGATGGTTTTCGTTCATTCATCAATAACAGATGGTTGGTTTTTGTGGTGGCAATGTGGGTGCAATCATGTGCGGGAATTGGGTATCTGTTTGGAAGCATATCACCGGTGATAAAGAGTTCTCTCAGCTACAACCAGCGGGAGATCGCAAGGTTGGGTGTGGCTAAGGATCTCGGCGACAGCATTGGGTTTGTTGCGGCCACCCTCTGTGAGGTGCTGCCCATATGGGGGGCGCTCCTTGTCGGCGCCATCCAGAACCTAGTTGGCTATGGTTGGGTTTGGCTCATCGTCACTGGTAGAACACCGAAATTGCCGTTGTGGGCGGTGAGTTAATTCTATCTTTTGTGTTGGATTTGGCCCCTTTTGGTAGCTTGGATTTTACGTTTTATTATGGAAATGCATTTTTGTGGAATATACAAAATTCTCCAAAAATAAATCCTTCTTTGGTTATAGAGCAATTTCAGAGTTGGATATGTGAGCCAGATTTGTCACATCACTGACTTCCTGTTTCATGGAATTCATAAATTCTCATGTGGGAGTGTTGTTTGGAATTTCTATGCCTAAATCATTTTAAATTCTTAGGTGGTATTGAGATATTATGCAATTACATTTTTTTTCAAAGAATTCCATGTGTAGTGAAATATAAATTTCAGCATGGGAATTATGAGATCCTATAGAACTCCAGTTCAGGGGATTTCCTTCAGTGGGCATCATTTTTTAATTTCAATGCCTGAACCACTTCAATTATAGATTTCTCGGATTCTCACTAAAACCTTCAATGTCACCCAACATCAAAATGGCTCCAGGAATTCCTCAAATTCAAGAATAAGCAGAATTTTCTATTTTCAGAATTCAAGGAATATAAATTCTGGTAGAAACTTTTGATATTGTGAAATGAATTTATGTGGAAGTTACAAAACTATTAAAAAAAAGCTGTGGTTGGAGGAGGAGGAATGTCAGAGTGGGAATTGTGACACCACTGTCTTCTTCCAGTTCCATGGGATTTGAAATTCTCATTTGAAAGTGTTGTTGTTGAATTCCTATGACACAGCCGTTATAAATTATTGGGTGGAATTGAGGTTTTATGGAATTCACAATTTTTTTCTTTGAATTCCATTTGTAGTGGAATGGAAATTTTAGTGTGGGTATTATGAGATTGCAAACAATTCCAATTTAGGGTATTCCATTCAGCCTTCAGTGGTGTTATGTTGGAATTCTAAAGCCTGAACCACTTTAATTATAGAATTCTCAGTTTCTACTAAAACCTTCAAGTAGCAATAGCATTGCCAATTCCAGAGCTTAAGGAATTATAAGTTATGCTAGAAATTTCAACGAGACAAGCTTTAGATTGTGTAATTTTCTGATTCCAGCCAATAATTTGAAGCGTGCCCAATGCAAAATGGCAATTGCATTCAGAATTTGCTATTTCTGGAATTTGAAGAATCTTGAACTCAGGAGGCACTTCTGCCAAACATGCTTATTGTGATTTCTGGGATTTTATGAATTGGGTTTCATGTTTTTGTGATTTCTGGGATTTTGTGTTGGCCTTTGCAAGCAGTGACTTGATTGAATCTATTTTCAGTGGTTTGATCATATGGTGAATTTTGATTAGCTGGATTTCTTTGTTCCTTTCTTTGCTATAAAGTCACTATTTTTTTTTCCTTAAAATCATGGATCTAGTGATTTTGTAGGATCTAGGAATTGGGATTTATTTATTAGGTGATTTGGGTATTTTGGACTCAATAGACTGCAAGTTGGTTGAACTATTTAGTGGTTTTCAAGTTGGTTGAACTATTTAGTGGTTTTGATTGTTTGGTGGTGTTTGTTCTGTTGGGTTTTCTTTTGGTCTTATTTCTATTTTAAAATGACCGGTCTTTTTCTTTTGATGGTTTTGGTGGGATTTTTTTTTCTTGGGTTGATTTTGATCTTTTTGGTCTTTGTATCCAGTGAGTTGATTAGACTTGGTTTCAGTGGTTTTCATTGTTTGGTGGGATTTGATGAGTTGGGTTCTCTTTTATTCTTATTTTTGTCGTTGAAAACTTGAAACTTAAAAGTGGGGTTTTAGTCAGTCGTATTTTACCCAAGAAATGGTGCATTGGAAACCAACTCAACAACAATTGGGTGATGGAGGGTATGGAAGATTATTCAATGCCCTTTATAATTTTTTTGCAATTACTGACTATGTACTGAAGATGTTCCGCATGTGCCTTATGCCCTTGAATTAATTGCTATAAATTCACTAGACCACCTTGAATTAATCTCTTAAATCTGCAGCGGAGATCAAGGATATCGCTAGAAAGATATTCACATTAGAGAAATAAATAAGGAAATTTGAAAAATGGGCAAACGTTTTGGTATCCTAAAAAGTCTCCCTTTCATGTTACATATAGGTAGAAGGATTTTAATAATTTCCTTTTCATGTCTTTTCTTTTGCTAAATACCATTATTCTTTAAATGCAACTGTTAGTTATTTAATATGGTTCTCTGACTGTATGCATGTTTTTGGGTGCACTGCAAACTGCTGGTGAATTTGATAAAGGCAAATCTGTTCCACATGGTGTATATGATGTCACTGGAAAATGAAACCTCTTTGGGCACGATATATGTTGTTCTGCCCTTTGTTCTATAGATTAGTTAGATCAGTATCCATTTCATCGGATGTCAATTAGAACAGAAACTAAAACTAAATTTGTTGGTCTACCAACTGCATCCTTTGCAAAATTAGTTCTATGAAACAAGATGATTTTCTCAGTGCGTTATAGCATCAAAATTCATTTTTAATTGAAGTTAACTAAATGCTGTGGAAGCAGATGTGCATTCTTATATTTATTGGGACGAATGGAGAGACCTACTTCAATACTGGTGCACTTGTTTCATGCGTCCAGAACTTCCCCAAGAGCCGAGGTCCAGTAGTGGGGATATTGAAGGGGTTCGCTGGCTTGGGTGGTGCAATCTTGACTCAAGTTTATGCAATTATAAATACTCCTGATCAAGCGGCACTTATCTTCATGGTTGCTGTTGGGCCGTCTATGGTGGTTATTGCTCTAATGTTCCTTGTTAGACCTGTTGGAGGCCACAGACAAGTGCGACCTTCTGACAATTCAAGTTTCACTTTTATTTATAGTGTATGCCTGGTTTTAGCGGCTTATTTGATGGGTGTTATGCTTGTCGAAGATCTAGTTGATTTGAGCTATACCGTGGTTATCTTATTCACAACTGTACTATTCTTTCTCCTAGTGATTCCCATTGTCATTCCTGTGCTATTGACCTTTTATTCTGAGCCACGATCTCCTGTTGAAGAGAGCCTTTTGGGAGCGAATCAGAAAATTGAACCAGGTAAAGTGCTTCAGCCAACAGATGTAAATGATGTTATTTTAAGTGAGGTGGAAGATGAAAAATCTAGTGAAATAGACCTGCTTCCATCAATGGAGAGGCAAAAGCGAATTGCCCATTTACAAGCAAAACTATTTCAAGCTGCGGCTGAAGGAGCTGTGAGGGTCAAGCGGAGGAAAGGCCCACGCAGAGGGGAGGACTTCACTTTGATGCAGGCATTGATCAAAGCGGATTTTTGGCTTATCTTTGTTTCTCTCATATTGGGTTCAGGATCTGGTGTGACTGTCATTGATAATTTAGGTCAGATGAGCCAGTCTTTGGGATATGACAATACACATATCTTTGTATCTATGATCAGCATTTGGAATTTTCTTGGCCGGGTTGGTGGCGGTTATTTCTCTGAGATTATTGTCAGGTATGATTATCAACTCACCATGCTTTGGTAGCTAGCAAAGGTGTTTTTATCTGCGACATGTTGCCATTGCTATACTGTAACTTCAAGTGCCACCAAAGTTGTCATCTTTCTTCATGTGTTTGGCATTTCTAGAATATCTTTTTGCAAACAAGGTACTTTTCTACCCAAATCAAGGTCAGGAACTTTCAGTGCCCAGTTAGAAACAATTTGAGTGTTGATTTGGAGTGGAAAAATGTTGCAAAATAAAACATGATTCTCATGCTATATATATGTTGCCCTGTAGGACGAATGTCAAAGGTGATTGACCGTTCTGCTGAAGTGGCATTATGCTCTTAAACTTTTAACTCTTAGATCAGTATACCTCTATCAAGAATTCAGTCCATTTTATGTTGTGAATACCTTGGGTGGCAAAAGGTTGGGTACATTTCAGTCTTGACATGAAACGACCCAAATGTAAATTTGGAACGGAAAGGTCATTAGAAAAGAAATGGGCACCCACAAATATGTTCATCATTTTCCATTGCTGTCTCAGTTGCACAATAAGACTTATGGTTACCTCAAACTTTAATTCAGCACCAATATTACCCCTAACATGAATCTTATCTACTTCATCTCGTGTCTTAGATGCCCTGGAATATTGGATTTTTTTCCTACCCAAATGAATACTGGGGATGTTTTCTTAGAATTAGAAACAGACGCACTCAGATCCATTTATCATTTCTGATTCAATCCTAAAGTATCCTCAGTCCAACACTACTACCCTTTTTATTTTTTCCACACTGACCAGGTATGTACTAGAAAATTCTACTGGTTAATCATATGTGGTAGGGCAGATGATCGTGAAACTACTTAGCACAACTTTACTATTTTTCCAAAATTCCCAAAAAGTGATGTTTGTGGACAAGTCAACTTTTGGGTAGCTTTGAATCAAGTCTGGAATGACATGATTTCTTCCCATTTCCATTATTTTTTAAATTCATTCTAGTAATCTGAAAATCCTAAATATATTGGGAACACCACACTTGTTAACTTAGCCCTTTGTTACATAAAGGTAGTCAGCTGTGGAACTCATCAATCAGCTGCAAGTCCTCCCAAACACCCATTATGCATTTGTTTTCATTTGGCTTAAACTGTGCTAATATATCAGATTACTCCTGTTAGTTACCAAGTTTTTCATTTCTTTTACTCTCCTCATCTCATAATATTGTCTGACAGGGATTATGCATATCCAAGGCCCATCACCTTGGCTGTTGCACAGGCTGTGATGGCTTTCGGTCATTTCTTCCTCGCAATGGGATTGCCTGGAGCAATGTATTATGGCACTCTGTTGATTGGACTTGGATACGGGGCCCATTGGGCAATTGTACCAGCTGCTGCCTCTGAGCTATTCGGTTTGAAAAACTTTGGAGCCTTGTATAATTTCCTCACACTAGCTACTCCGGCAGGTTCCTTAGTTTTCTCAGGCCTGATTGCCAGCAGTATATATGATTATGAAGCAGAGAGACAAGCTCAACAACAACAGGGCCAGCAAATCTCCGCTTCCATAGTATGGAAAATGCTTGGTGGATCATTGGGTTCAAACGAAGATCTAACTTGTGAAGGCACGATCTGCTTTTCCCTCACCTTTTTAATCATGTCAGGGTTATGCATCATTGCAGTAATCTTGAGCATGATTCTTGTGCATCGGACCAAAGTTGTTTATGCCAATCTTTATGGAAGAGCTCGTAACTGAGTCATTTCTTCAAGGAAGAAGTGCAGCTTCACCAAATTATTTTAAAGTTGGTTGTTTCTTTTCAATCAACCATGAGAGGGTTTTGGTGTGAAAACTTTGACCCAATCATAATTTCATATGCTTGTGGATATTTGCAGTCACAATGGTGTTGGGGTTAGATATCTTCCTGAAGAAAAACCCAGTGCTTCTGCAAAAAGGGTAGGCATCTTTCCAAGAAACGACCATGGAGATTTTGGTCGTGGTCGTGGTCCATTTATGATGTTGCTTAAATATGTTTTTTGGTGCCATGTGCAGCCATGTGTCAAGTATTGTATATTTTCTTGTCCTGTTACTGGATATTTGCTTGCTGGATGTGTGATGTGTGCTTGTATCTAATCTGCCTAAGATTTTTTTAGAACATATTAAGAACCAATTTTATGGTTTTTCTTTTTGAATATGAGAAATAGTGGCATTATGAAGAATGTACTAACCGAGGAAGCCCTATATATGTAAACTACCATTTACCAAATTACTGTGTTGAGTACCTCACAAGGGTTGCTCTGTAGGTAACATTCTGCTTAAAGAAGTGAGATGGTGTGAGTTTTAGTTCTCGTGGCGTAACCCGGTGACTATCTAGTGAAAATTTGGGACATCATCGGAAGGGTGATTTAGTAGAACTGTATTCGAGGTTTCCCTCTTTCGTCATAAAAAAAATATTGTGTCGAGCTTGATCCAGGGCCAGCTCTAGCTATAGGCGAAGTAGGCTGCCGCCTAGGGCCTCCAAGTCTATAAGCTCCTTTATTATATCTTAAATAGTTAATAATGTATATGAAAGCACAAATTCATTATTGTTTAATTCGGTTAGGGTGCTTCCCTCCCAAATAGGGGCACTCGGGTTCAAATCCGATTGCATCTAATAATAATTATTACTTTTACTAAATGTATCATCTAGTCAACTTAAAATGTGGATTTCTAATAATAGTAACAATTATAATAATAATTATTATAATTTTTATTTTTATTGAGTTTTAAAATATATGTATCATCTAAATAGAGCGGTATTCAAATCCGAGCTAATCTCATTTATGACTTTTAAGTTACTACCACTTGAAATCATTTGACTATTTTTAATTATTTCGAATTTAAAACACTCAAAATTGGGAATTTATATATTGATAATTTTTCTACTCAATTTAAAACATGGGTTTCTTAAAAAAATTAAAATAATGATAGTAACAATCATAATAATAATAATTATAATTCTCATTTTATTGAGTTTAATTAATAAAGAATCTTTAAAAATATATGTGCCATCTAAATAGAGCGAAAGAGAAACCTATATTGAGTTGATAATTTTGAATTGAAAATAATTTAAACCTTTTAAAATTTGAAGAGAAGAAAAAATATAGCTATTCATTTGATCAATGTAGATTTTATTAGATGTAATATACAAGTATAAATCATTATAATTAAGATATATTTTAATTTTTAATTTTTTTTTAAATCCACAAAAATTGAAAAATTGAAAAATTAAAATAATAATAATAATATCTTAATCTCAAATGAGAATTTGCTTTAGTGTCACACTCGAATATAATAAAAGATGCATAACTAAAAGAAGTAAAATAAATAATTGAATTACTAAATTATATAAAAAGAATGAATTGTTGCTTTCTCAATACATGAATTGCTTATAGAATAATGTTGATTATACTACTTTTGCAAAAAGAAAATTTTCAAAGTTAAAACTGATAAAATCGTATCTTCAGTCTACAATGTCATAAGAAAAATTGAATGGATTAGCTAGCTTATCTATTGAAAAATAAATGTTACAAAAATTTGAATATAATAATTTAATTAGTAATTTTGCATCTAAATATTATAGAAGAATAAATTTTAAATAATACTTTATTATAAATTTGATTATAGTATTTTATTTAGATGTTTCACACCTTATAAAAAAAAAATGTATAATTTTATTTTTTATGAGTATATAAAAGGCTCATATTAAAAGTTCGCTTAGGGCCCCGAAATCTCCGGGCTCGATCTCACATCCAACTTCAGTTGAACCCCCGACTGACTCACTGGCTGAGAAACCTAATTTTGACTTTGAGTGAAAAAGCTTCCAATTTTTCATATTTGTTTTCAATCAATCAAAGTAATCAACAACGTAGAAATGTGAATGAAATGCATGCATTTGTATATTGTCTCCAACATTGACTCAAAAAGGTCCATGAGAGGCGGGCGGCAGAACTTGTTTCCACGTTGGAGGGTGGATATGAAAAGGCTTCACACGTGAAAGGTGGCGAAGAAATTTTTTCTTAATTAGAAAAATGAAATTATATTTTAATTTTTTTTAATTATCTATTAATAAAAATTTATCAAGTTAAATCAATAAATTGTAAATATTCAATTAGTGTTAAATTACAATTCACGAGGGTTAGAGTTTGAATTTAGTCATTGGTATTTTTACCAACATTTTACACAAAATGAATGTTTTCTTAGTTTTTCTATTTATCCTTCAACAATATTTTTCTTATGAGAAAATGAAGGCTAGGGAATGATTGTTAAAAGGTAAAGTTGAAAAAAAGAGAAATTATTACTGGTGTAAATATAAGTGTCTAAATCAAAATATTTTTTTTATAAAACTTTTTTTTACTAACATACACTAACGAATCATGCCATGAATTTCAGAACTCAGGTAATTGAACATAATATAATAATATAAAAGTAAATAAATAGTTTGTTTAAAAGCTTCACCACTTTCTAATCATCTTGTTGATTTAATTTTTTTTATCTAATATATTAGGAGACTTATGAAAATAATCATAAAATTTAAACTCATTAAAATGAAAAGAAAATATGAATTTGAATTTGAATTTGAATGAAATAGTTAAGAATTATTAATTTTTTTACTCTAACATTCTCGTGACCATATTAATCTGATGAACTATCACAGGCAAGTTATCATCATCTATTTTACCATAGCTGAGGTAAAAGATACTTCAGCATAGTGGATGAGTTCACTGCACGAGGCGTCTGTTGAAATTTCGGTATCAGATCTTAGGATGGCCCATTCATTAGTGAAAAATTCGGCCATATCGCGCTACTTCATAGCTCTTTTTCTTTTTCTTTTTCTTTTTTACTTTTTCAAATGAAATCTCAGCTTAGCCCAATTTATAAGTATTTTATATTTATCATAAAAACCTTACGGTTGTCCGACAAATATCAATTAAAATTTAAAATTTTAGCCTATATATATATATGAAAAAAATATGAAAAAGCTAGCATAAAATTCCCAGAGATGATTTTAACCAATATTTTTATATAAAAGAAAAAGTTACAATGGCCCATTTTGGTCCCCTATTTTTTATATTTGTTAGAATGAATGCTGGCAAAAAAATTGGCTTAGCTCACTTTATCAACATGTTCTGATATAAATTGCAAAATGACCCATGATATAGCAGTCTATATGGGTGTTAGTTTAACTGATATTTTCCCGTTTCAAAAAATGAGATGTGTTAAGTTCACACCCCCATTGTCTCATTTGATATGTCCTAAAGACAGTGGATATCCCATGAGAGTTTTACACTGGATTTCCTAAGATTTCTTACACTTAAATTCAAAAAAAAATATTATCGCCTATTTTGAAACTAAATTTTTAAGAAAAATATTTAAATGAATCTGTCCAAAATTCAGCTTAGCCCAGTTTATTTGATATTTATCGCAAATTATGAATTTTGGCGAAGTGCGCCTACTCTCAAAGTAAAGACACTTTTACAAAAAAGAAATATTATATAACTTACATTAATCTATTTTAACTGCTGCATAAGTAAACACTTGATGAATATACCTGCTATTTTCTATCTAAATGGAAATAGATACCTGAGAAATTCAATTCATTTTCATTTTTGAAGAAGAAGAAGAAGTTACCATTTGCTATTTTTTATCTAAATGAAAATTGGATACTTGAGTAAGAAAATTTAGCAAGGAAAATCCAAGTGATTCATGTGGTCCACACATGCTAAAGTCAAATGTTCTCTGCTGAAAAAACCAAAGAGGAAATCAGACCAGCGGCCTCATACGTGCCATGAATCATGAATCCTCTTGTCGGGGGTGACGTGGACTACACACCTAAGACACTCGATTTCCGTGGCAATAACTTGCCTTGATAAAATCTCAAAAGATTGTCCAGTGGTTGAGACACGAGACTTCAGAATTGAAATCTTAGATTCAATGTCTCGCATAACTCCAATGAAGGGTTACTCTTTTTCATAATATATGTATAGAATAAAGCCTCACCGTTTGAACCCAACATGTATGTAGAGAAATGTGTACGTACTCGAAAGGACTAGTCGGATGAGACATCTTAACACCTTTGATCATTGAAAAAAACTTCCCTCAAGAAAGCGTGCTAAAAACATCCTTTGCTGGAGAGGCGGCTCAAAGCAGAAGAGAGAGACAGCTCCTCAAAGCCCAGTGTTAAAAAAAAACACAGGTGCTCAAATCAAAATCCCCAACACAGCCATTCTGCCATTCAAGAATGGTTGATACGCTGCAGGAGCAAAATCTAAAATCATTGGTATTCCTATTTCAATATGATACTATTCTGCATGGCAGCAGAATTAGAGAAAATAATAACAGTCAAAACTCAGGTTTTAAATCCCTCTGCTTGTGATCTGAAGTCTAAACAACAATTCGGTTTCTAACCAGTTCTACTGACTGCCCCAAACAGAAACCAAATTGCAGGAGAATCAAAACCATGTTCTCTCTACCCATGGCAAAACCCTCGCATCATTCTTCAGAGAATATTATTTTCATTTAACCACATCCAAATTCAGCCTTATTTATTATTAGTGGACAGTAGGGCCGGCCAAGTGAACTCTTCACGAGTGTCCCCCTTTCTGTCCATCCTTCCCCTACCCATCCACACACTACATAACTCCCAAATTTGGTCAGTATCTGAATGACAGCCACTGATGGATTGAAATAGATTTTTCCCCCTTTCAGCCAACCTTATCTTTGTAACCAAAGTTACTATGGTCCAGACAAGCACATGGTTAAATTATCACTTATCCATGATGAATAGACCCTTCTCCATTCCTCCCTTCCTCGACACAACAGTTCCAGTTCCAAAAGAAAAGTTCGCATTTCAAATATTCATGATAGAAATGCCCTACACCTTACTTCCATTTAGCACAGATGAAATAGAAAAGTGACTAAAACTGTTCCCCAATTGCCATGGCCATCGAAGCACCAAAGCTAGACTAGAATCTAGTGGGTAGCCCATGGAGTATCCAGACTAGACTTAAAATATGATGTTGGTTCCCCGACATAAAGTGCCCGACTTGTTTTTATTATCATGATCATCATCAAAGCCAATTTTCTATCCACTGTTGTATCACAGTCTGAAGTTAATCAGAATAAAAATCCAATGCATCTCCATCTGTGAAAAGATATGAAAGATATACCATGAAGGACATGTATAGAGATCAATGAACTAAATTCACATTTGAGATTCTTAACTAGAATTCACTGATGATGCTTAATTCAAAACTAATGGTTATGTACCCAACTTAAAATATAAGCTTGCAATGAAAGATCTTCCCATGTCTAAAAATAGAGAAATGTTTAAATAAGGTTGACCGCATGGTAAATTCCAGTAAGTTTGACTTATTTTAACATGCAGGTTCCACTTTCCAAACAAAGAAAAACCCATGGATCTCAACATCTTCCTCTGATTGTTTATGGGTCCCAAAATCGACCATCCTTGAGAACTATTTGCCACCATGATGCATGGTGGACTTAAGAGACCACATAAAATATTTCATTCCAACAATAACATACCTTGTAAGTAGCTGATTTTATGTTCTAGTATCTATCATGAATGAATCTCAAGATCCACATACAAAACTGACTCAAACTTACCATAACTAATGAAACCCGCACAGCAGGGACACAATTGGTACAACATGAACATGGATTTTATACATAAAATTGAAATGTCCAACATGGACATATTGCTTACATTGAAGTGTCCATGCAAGATGAGCTCATCTAATTTTATTCCCCCAAAGGTCTAGCGTAAGGAACATGTATAAATAGAATCACTCCAAGATTGACTTCAAGATTCTCAACTAAATTCTGCTAAAATGCATACACTCAAATTTGAGATTCGGAATTAACTAGTGTTTACTGCTACAAAAAACCAATAACTTGAACGTCACAAAGAACTTGAAAACAACCTAAGCAAATCCAAGGGCTCAAACAAAAGTTGCACAGATCCTAACTAAAACCAGCACGGCAATATGAATAATTTCTCTTCTTGGGCTTGAATTTCGACAAATACACATAAGGCATGGATATTGGGGTGAGATTTACCTTTACGAAGATGATCAATCAGTAATTCAGTACTCTGTTCTCCCATCACCCTCAAGAATCACATCTTTAAATGCTCCACCGCTCGGAATCATCGGCAACACATGCTCTTGATGAGGCACAATCACATCCAAGAGGTAAGGCCCGGGAGTCTCCAACATCTTCCTAATTGCATCCCGCAATTCACTCTTCTTCGTCACCCGAGCAGCAGGTACATTGCAACCTTCCGCGAACTTGAGAAAATCTGGGAATATCTCTGCCTCATTTGCTGGGTCACCCAAATAAGTGTGTGCCCTGTTCGCCTTATAAAACCGATCTTCCCATTGCACCACCATACCCAAATGCTGGTTGTTTAAGACCAGCATCTTCAGGTTGGGCCTCAAAATTCCAATTGTTGCAAGCTCCTGTATGTTCATGAGGAAGCTTCCGTCGCCGTCGATGTCAACGACAGTTGATCCAGGGGAGGCACAAGCTGCACCTATTGCAGCAGGAAGTCCAAAACCCATTGCACCAAGCCCACTAGAAGTGGCCCATTGGCGGGGTTTCGTGTAATTGTACCATTGAGCCGCCCACATTTGGTGTTGCCCGACACCGGTGGTTATGATGGCACCAGAATCTGTCAATTCATCCAACACTTGGATTGCATATTGAGGAGGAATTAGGTCTCCGAATGACTTATAACTCAATGGGAATTTCTCTTTTTGCTCGTTAAGCTTATTCCGCCATGCAGAAAAATCAAAATTGATCTTTCTATTTGTGTCTGTTAACAGAGAATTCAGCCCTTGAAGGGCCAGCTTCACATCGCCACAGATTGAGACATGGGGCTGTTTGTTTTTCCCGATCTCAGCTGAGTCAATATCTATGTGGACTATCTTCGCCCGGCTGGCAAAAGCTTCCAACTTGCCCGTCACCCGGTCGTCGAAACGGACACCAAATGCGAGCAGAAGATCTGACTCATTAATGGCATAATTTGCATACACCGTCCCGTGCATTCCAAGCATGCGGAGTGAGAGCTCTCCATCCGAGGGGTACACACCTAGGCCCATCAGAGTGCTGGCGACGGGGACTTCAGTCAGGTTGATGAATCGCTGCAGCTCAGAGCTGGAACTCATGCACCCACCTCCAACATACAAAACAGGTTTTTTTGACTCAGAAAGGAGGCGGAGTATCTGTTCCAATTGGGAGATCTCAGGAGGTTTCGGAAGGCGGGAAATGTACCCGTAGAGCTTGACAGGGCAGTTCCAGTTGGGGACGGCAAGCTGCTGCTGGATATCTTTTGGGATGTCGATGAGTACCGGACCAGGGCGGCCGGATGTGGCAAGAAAGAACGCTTCTTGGACAATTCGCGGGATGTCATCGACATCAAGGACAAGGTAATTGTGCTTGGTGATGGAGCGCGTGACTTCAACAATCGGGGTCTCTTGGAAGGCGTCGGTACCGATCATGCGACGGGGAACTTGTCCAGTGAGGGCAATGAGGGGGATGCTGTCGAGGAGGGCGTCGGCAAGGCCGCTCACAAGGTTAGTGGCGCCAGGGCCAGAGGTAGCGATGCAGACTCCGGGTCGACCGGAGGCACGGGCGTAGCCCTCGGCAGCAAAGATCTCGCCTTGCTCGTGCCGGCAGAGGATGTTTTCGATGGTCGGGGAGTGGGTGAGTGCTTGGTGAATTTCCATGGAGGCACCGCCAGGGTAGGCGAAGACAACATCGACGCCAGCCCTTTCTAAGGCCTCTACAAGGATGTCAGCGCCTTTTCGGGGCTGGTCAGGTGCAAAACGGGAAGTTTGGGGGTTGGGAAGGGGTGAAGTGGTGGTGGTAGTAATGGGTTTGGTAGAATCAATGAGAGTGTTGGAGACTGAGAGAGAAGAATGGGGAGGCGAAGGCTTTTGGTAATTTCCAGAAATGGGGAGAGGTGTTCTTGGAAGAGATTTGATGTGGTTCTTGGAAGAAGAATGAGAAGATAAAGGGAAAGGGAAAGAAGAGAGCTTAGAAGAAGAAAGAGAAGAGAAAAAGAGTTTTGTGGCCATTGAAACAAACACTGAAAGAGAGAGAGAGAGAGAGAGAGGGAGGGAAGAAGTGAGGGTTTTGTGGGATTTGGAGAGGGTTGTAGCTTACATGAAGTTCGTTGGTTTGTGAAATTACTTAACCAGCCCAGCGCAGCCCAGCCCAGCCCGACACTGGTCCGACACTCCGACCTTTTTTAACCAGGCTGGTTTGCCCGTCCATTTATGATGCCTTTGAAAAAACAAAAAAGTAGGACCAGGCTTGAATGGTTTCATTCAACTGCTTGCGTTTTCCAATTTCCAATCCAGGTACCCATCAATTAGATCACGTGCGAATTGTATTTCAGAGACAGGAATAATTAAATAAAGATGATGTTCTTATGAGTTGTAGAAAATTTGATTAAATCTCGTAGAGAATGATTACATTTAAGAAAAGAGAATTTCTTTTATAAAAATAATTCGGAAACTGCAATTTTGAGTGACAATGCCTTTAAAAGAGTTTATAAAGGTCAAACGATTTTTTTTTTTGTCTAACCTTATTTATTAAGGTCAGAGTCAAACTTTTACTTAAAGCTCATTGAGTGTGTTTTAGCTTTAAAAAATAAACAGAAAGCCAAAATTCAAGTCCGACATATCGAACAAAAATCTTTGTCAAGTCCATTTATTTAAGTTGGACTTGAAAAATTAATACTCTTTAATTTTTTATTTTTTAAAAAATTAAAAAAGAAAAAGGATACCAATTATAAAATAAGGAAAAAAATCACTATTGACAAGAATTAAACCCAAATCACTACACACACGAGAAACAAGTATCTTTACTACTAAAGAAAATGACTTCTATATTTTATTAGACTATAAAATAAAAGAAAGAAAACTTGCATCAGCGCACATACTTATACACTAAGGTGAGTTCATATGTTAGTCAACATATATATATATATATATATATAGTTCACATACGTATGCACTCATCTAGTTGCTAACTTATGCAATCGAATTCGGTAAAAAATCCCCAAAGAAGAATGATTATATTTATATTTGTGTGTATATCATCTTACATATTTAGACATGAGATCTATTAAAAGAAGTGACAATATATCTATTGAAAAAATATTTTATAATTAAATTATAATTTTTTTATTCAATTTGAGATGAATTGTAATGATGCTACAAAATTAATAAAACAGTTTATGAGATAAGGATTTAAAATAAAAGCTCTTATTAAACATATACAACCACTCAATTTAAACTGAGTAAAGCAAAGCTAAAAAGAAATAGAAAAATTTAAATTAAGCTTATTTTCTAAGCTCAATTTGTTGAGAAAGTCTACTTATCAAAATAAGATTAATATAACTAATAAAATTATAATATTATTAAAATTGAAATTAACTCATCAGAACTAGTCATTCAATGAAGTTTTCAAAATGGGAATCCCAGTGTACTTTGGTTTGTTTGTAGCCACTTGTCTTTGGCAATTTATAATTGACAAACGTGACTGAAAATTATAGTTGCTGTTTTGTGGGGTATGGTATTAAAGATCAGACCATTATTTGGACACTAGTTTGTCGCATCATTCTATATGTTTAAGCATCAAATCTAATAAATAGGGTGAAAATGAAATTATTAGAAAGTTTTTTTTTTTATAAAATATATGATCTACAAAAAAATATTTTGTTTGAATCAATTAAATCATATTTTTAAAATTGTGAAAATTAAAAATAAAAAATAATTTAAGAACTTTAAAAATATACTTTAATTGATGATTTTTGATAAACCACCTATTTAATAAAAAATAATTTCTATTTCATAAACAAAATTTGAATGCCACATTGGGGTGATCTGTGAGAGAGAGACAGAGGGTGTGATATTTTTTACTTTATTTTATTTTTGTGGATCGAGAGATATTCACGTGGTTTTCTTTTGGAACCTATAGTTGAGATTTTACATGGATATTGACTGTCATTGAAAGCTCAAAATTTAATTATAGACTTTTTTTTAAAATTTAAGTATTGGAAATTGTGGGATACCCAGCGTAAAACTCCCACGGATGAGTCCACTACCTCTACTGTAAATAAAGGTTAGGCCACGGAAACTCAAACCCATAATCTCCTACTCAAATATAGACCTTTCCTACTTATGTCTTTGATTGTAGAGATGTCCCACAAAATTTTTGTACTATATACTTTTAAGTATTAGTTGATTATTATATGTATGCAATAACTGAGTTTAAGGTATAAACTATATTTGTAGAGGTCAAAAATCATATTTAATTATTCAAGAGAAATTATCTATGAAAAACTCATTTGATTATATTAGACCGTCATCTAATTGTTGAAAGGGTTGTACTTTTAATAATGTGGCACTGCATTTATTTTATTCGTTCATTTTATTATTATTAATTAAAAGTAAAAGAACAAAATAAAAATATTATGAAATGAAAAAAGTACAAATTAATTTCCTAATTAAAATGGTCTACAATGAAATATAGTCCTCTCAAAAATCATATTTAATAAATTATTTTTTTAATACTTTAAGGGACTAAAGATCTCAGTTGAATTTTATCAAACAATGGTGAGTGATGACCAAGGACCCATCTTAGAAAGCAGTAGCCTGAGTTTCATACTCACTCTACTTTAAAGGGCTACTTTCTGTAGAATTATTCGGTGTGTGTGGGTAGAGGAAGGTCTGCACATACCCTTAAAAATTAATAAGGTGTTCGAAGAGATCTGAACACTTTATTCATTAAAATAAGATATTTTGATAATTAAAATCTTCAAATTTTTTAAGCACCTAACTAATAATTGAAGCATGTGTAAATCTTTTTTCTTATATATATCGAATAATTCTACGTAGAATAGTCCACGTGAAATAGAAATCGAACTTAAGACTCTCAGACAAAACCCTTCGAATTATGAGATGAGATGTTAGGCCAACATAATAACTTATCAAGAAGAAGACAACAACATTTTTACCTAGTTGGTGGCTGCTCCACCGCATATTAATCTTCTATATTACTCAAGTCATAATCACAAATTATTTTAAACACCTTTGCCCATCAAATATTCATATCATTTCCAAAGTTCATATCAAAACTAAGATCTTGAATAATAAATCATAAATATTTTATAGTCAATAGCACCTGTTAGGATGGCAACAAGCCACGCCCTGCACCAAACCAGGCCTGATTTAATCAATAGACACCCGCGCCTGACACGAGCTGGACATGTGCTCAAGCCGAGCCCGAAGAAGCCCGATTAAGATGCGAAGTCATCGAGTAAAAAAGATTGTGTTCGTTGCAGTATTTATATTTAAAAATTAAATAAAATGAAAATCATAGCTTAAACAATTTATAACAACATTTCGTAAGCATTTTATCAAGCATCTCATGTGCATTCTATCAGGCCATGAAAAAGAACAAATATTAAGTAATATTTTATAAGAAAACAGTAAGATAAGAGATGTAATAGCACAACACGTAACAGATAATTGAATATAAAGTATAAATTGAATTGAATTAGTGCTTCCTAAGAATATCAAATCAGTACCGAAAGAGAGAGAGGGAGACAGGACGAGAGAGCGAGAGAACACGCGGGAGACATTGAGAGAAAAGAAGAGCGAGATGACAGAAACTAAGATGCAGAGAGACGACCACCTGCTGCTGCTTCTTCTTCTCTTTCTAGAGCCTGAAATGCGCAGATTTCCATGATTTTATGAGTAGGCACCGCCCTTTCTCCAAAAATCTGCGTCCATCTTTCTTTACGAGAAAAATGAAAATCACCTCTTCTCTTCTCAGACCCATCGCCCAAATAGCCTCCAAACCAAAACCCATCTCCATTTCCGCCCCTCTGGCAGCCCCAGTTAACGAAAATGCCATTGTTTCCCAAATTCTAACCATCCTCAATTCCACGCACTCCATCGAACCACCCCTCGACACCCTCGCCCCTCGCTCTCCCCCTCAATTGTCGCCACCGTTCTCGAAAAACATCAAAACCCCGAATCGGGGTTTCCGCTTCTTCATCTGGGCAATGCACCGGAAGCATCTTCGCAGCAGGATCTCGCACAATTCAATCGTCCGGATGCTCCGCGCTGAATACGGGTTCGAGAGTGCCTGGGCATTGCTCGATGAAATGAAAAGCTACCAAATTCCAATCGGGTCCCACGCGTTCGGCGCTCTCATTGCCGCCTATGGCGACTCTGGCATGCCTGAGAAAGCTATTGAGTCGTTCGAGAGGATGCCTGAATACAATTGCCGACCAAACACCTTCACCTACAACTTAATTCTCCACGTTTTGACCAGAGAAGAGGTTTTTATAGTCGTTGAGATGGCTATCTATAATCAGATGTTGAAGATGGACTGCCACCCAAATCGCGCAACTTTCAGTATTTTGATTGATGGGCATTGTAAAGCTGGGAAGCTTGAGGATGCTCGCCATCGCCTCCGTGAAATGACTGAGAGAGGTTTCTCCAAACACAGTGATTTATACTGTAGTAATTTCGTGACATTGTAAAGCTAAGCAAATTCATGATGCACACAAACTCTTACTCACCATGAAACAGAATGGTTGTACACCCGATTCGATTACTTACAATGCTTTGCTAAGTGGAGTTCGTAAATTGGGCGCAATTGAAAAGGCTTTTGAACTCCTGGGGTTGTTTATTAAAGAAGGGCTTGTTATGGGATTGAACACTTATAGTTGTTTGATTGATGGGTTGTTTAGAGCTGGCCGTTTTGAGGAGGCTTGTGGGACTTATCGGAACATGCTGGAGGAGAAGATTTCACCTGATCGTGTGCTGTACACGATCATGATTAAGGGGTTCTCAGAAGCACACAAGGTTCAGGAGGCAGTCAAGTTCTTGACTGAGATGACCAATCAAGGGCTTCATCCAGACACATTCTGTTATATTACTTTGATGAAGGGCCTCTTTGATGCTGGTCTTTTGGATGAGGCCTGCATGCTTACATTGGAAATTTCAGATAATGGTTGCTTTCCAGATACTGCCACATACACTATCATGATTTGTGAGCTCTGCAAGGATGGGTTGGTTAGAGAAGCGAGAGAAATATTTGATGAAATGGAGAAGGTCGGATGCTTTCCATCAGTAATGACTTTTAATGCTCTTATCCATGGGCTCTGTAATGCCGGTGAGCAGAAGGAAGCCCATATTCTTCTCCACCAGATGGAGATCCCGAGGAGGAAGTATTCGGTCTTTCTTGAGCTTTCTCAAGGCATGGACAGTCTTGAAACACGCGTCCAGCGCTGGTGTGATTCGGGGAAAATCGTCAAGGCTTATAATGTTCTTAAAGTGGTTGCAGAGAGTGTGGTTGTACCAAATATCATGACTTACAACATACTGATTAATGGGTTTTGCAAGGCACAGAATATCAAGATTGCTTCCGAGGTTTTTGAGGAATTAAAGTTGAAGGGATACATCCCTGATGTTTTTACCTACAGTACACTTATTGATGGGCGTGCGAGGGATAACAGTGAAGAGGATGCATTGAAGATCTTTGAACGTATGAAGATGAATGGCTGCACTCCTTGCTCGGTAGTTTACAGGACAATCATGAAAGCATTGTGTCAGAAGGGAAATGTTTCACAAGCTCTTACAATTTGGTTCGAGTATATCTCACAGAAGGGGGGGTGGTGTTACCGATCTAGAAGAAGCATTCAGAGAGGTGCAAAAGCATTTTGAGAGAAGACATGTAGAAGAGGCAACCAGAGCTTTCCTTAAGATCGATTTGAAGCTCCAACCCTTTGATCCCTCATTCTATACCAATTGGCTTATTGGATTTTGCCGGGCAGGAAGAGTAAATGAAGCGTTGGAGATCTTTTCAGTCCTCTCGGAATTTGAAATTGATGTCACTCCACCAACTTGTGTTGCCATTATAAATAAACTTTGCCATCAAGGGAGGCTAGACTTGGCTCTAGATGTTTTCCTCTACACATTGAGGAGAGGTTTCTCGTTGATGCCACCCACATGCAACAGGCTGATTAACAATCTTTATTCTAACAATAAGGAGAAAGATGCTGATAACCTATTGACGAGAATGAGTGATGTGGGATGTGATTTGAAAGCCGTCCTCTATAGATCAACAAAATCTCTTGTATACACATAAGCATGACAACAATTATTGTTGTCAGGCGGCGGAGATAACGACATTGTAATATGATTTGAATGCATAATGAGGAAAATGCTTCAAATTTTGCAAGATTGAGAATTGAAATGGAAAACAGAAGTGACAACCGTAGATATCCATCCATCCACAAGGAGAAAAGGGTTGGTTCCCTTAAGGAGGAAAATGAAGAGCAGAGATGATATCAGGGGGAGGAAATGGGAAAGATTTAGATATTTATTATGGGAAATAAGTTTCCCATTAAACGTTGCTATGCTTAAGATTTAAAGCAATTTTTCTGAGCTGTCAAATACAAGTCAAGCATGGATTTTTAAGGTGACAATGATTCAAGGATTCATTTCACTGCCTATGTTATTTTAACAATAACAGTTTTGCTGGAAATTCAAATTTAAAGGTTGGCAATGCATCTACTATAAAACCCTCACAATCCATTTCAAAGAGAGTTTACATCAACTTCACTATTTTCAAGATTTCAAAGCTACTAATCCAAAATATGCAATCTTCGTAATCAGCATGGTTTTGACCCTCACTCTCATTATAACGAAAATGCAAATCTCAAACTCGAGTTTAGAGAAGAGGCCGGAAAACATGAATATACAAATACTGGCAGTTAAAGATTGTCAAAGATGGCAGACTAAACCCCATCTGGCTGAACAAATGGGTTAGCAATCTCATCCGTTCCATCAGTTGGCGATACAAGCATCACGGCAGTTCCTCGGCAAATCTGCAATATCACGGTAAGAAGATCAACAAAGGATTCCCATTTTTCTCTGTAAGAGCAGAAGTCGGTAACAGGTGGAAGCAGCAAAACTGAACTGCAGTCCAACTCAACCTGAACTGGTCTCTAAGACAGTCCAGTTCATAAGCCAGTTGGTTGGACAATTCATTTTAAATGTATAATATATCACATAATTATAATAGCATGCTAACTTCATTGTTCAAAACAACCCAAAAGTTGAACCTAAGTGAACTGAACCATGATAAAAAAATGATTCAATTAATAGTTTGATTCTGAAAACATTGGGTGAAAGAACTAAAGGGGCATGGCTCCATAGCAAAAGGTCAGTAGACGAGTGGTTAAGGGATCTGAACTATTCATTTGATGGGGTCCCAAGGCAGATGGTCTAAAGAAACCATATATAACTTAGCCCAGCTCCATTTTTTTTTTTTAAAAAAAAAAAAAGATAAATAAGAACAAAAGAAAAAAGAAAAAACATATAGAACATTTTTATAGATGAAACGAAAATATGAAACATTGTCTGATTGATCTTGAATTTATCAAATTTTGGTATAAAATAATGATCAGTCGACATGACTTTGAAAGCTTTTTGTGCGGCACCAATAGCAGCTCTAATTTTGAAAGGACTTACTCCCTCCCTCTTGGTTCCAGACTCAAGTTGAAAGTCATAATATTGATTGTTCTTTCATTCATTCTCTTTCTTTTCAGAAATGCGACTGCCAAGTATTTTTATCAAGAACAAAAGAAAGAAAGTCATACCACGGAAAAGTTAACAAAAAGGATTTGATTTGGTCATTGTAAGTCCAATTGCACAAGGTTGAGGCAAGCTAAGGAGCATTGACTAATCTCCCCCAAGTGACACATCAACTAAAAAGGCATTTTCATGTGACTGATGGTAGACCTGCTAGCAGATTTTGCCTCGAAATTTTTGAGGAAAAGAACCCCACGATAAAGAACATGTCACAGGGTTGTGTTTAAGATGGATACAAGTAACAATAAAAATAGATTGAATCCGAAATGAGTGTTCTGAAGGGAAATGTAAGGATTGCCACAATAGAAAAGGCAAAGAAATATTCTTAAAATGGTTGAAGCACATACATAAAAGACTGCAAACAGCTCCAGCATGAAGGGTCCTGACAAGCCTGAAAACAAGTTCGATCCCAACGAAAGCCCGAATTTTTTTTAGCATTTTCAGTATTTTGAAGATAAAAAATTCAAATAGTTTTATATAGAGGAAAACCAATGAAGATAATTCACAATAGAGAAAAAATATTACAAAATTTTAGTAAAAAAAGATAGAATAAAAAATTTAAATCTAGAAAACATTAAAAAAAAGGGTAGTATAAATAAAATGAAACATTCTTTTAATTTATAAATTAAAAAAAGAAGCAGCAAAAGCTTAAATTTGAAAAGAGGAAAACTGTTTAAAAATGTTTGTTAAAAAGGGGGAAACACAAATATGAGAATAATAAAAGATTAAAAAAGGAAAAAAGCAGCTAATATTTGAAATGGAGAAAGAAAAATAGGGGGGGGGGGGGGGGGGGGGGGGGGCGGGGCGGGTATGTGTGTGTTATGGAGAGAGTTCCAAAACTTACATAAAAAAGACGCTTATAAAAAAATTTGGACTTAAAAACCAAATAAAAAAAAGATTGACCTTTATTCGAATTTCGAATTGGTTTAAATCTGGGTGAAAAGAAGAAGAAGAAAGCAAATCAAAGAAATCAATCCAAAACCGAAAGGGAAAAAAAAAATATGAGAGAGACGGTGGAGGAGAAGGGTAAGGAGGGAGGGAGAGGGGGTGGAAAGAGAGAGAGTTGTGGAGGCGGAATGGGATCATAGGGATGGTAGGATGGCATGGGAAAATGGGAAATGATGGTAGGTTGTATATATTAAATGGAAGTAGGTAAGAAGGGCTTGGAAAATGGGAAATGAGGATAGGTAAGATGTATTTTGAATTTTTAATAACTAGAGAAGGGAGGTTAATATTCTTCACATGGTTATTTGGGTCGGGCTTCTGGCCTAAGCATATATACATGACAAAGCCCAACCTGATTTTTAAACAGGCTTCATTTTTATTTTCAAGCCCAAGCCTATCATCAGCGAGCCACAAAATTAAGAGCGAAGCCCTTCTTTTCTCGGCCCGAGCTTTTCGGGTTTTGGGGCTAAATTACCATCTCTAGTTCGATCATTGACAGACAAAAACAAATGTAATTTTTATAGTGTTAGCCAACGTAAGATGTGTGCGTGTGTGTGTAAATTCTTGCCTCGTGCAACCTTAGAACCCAATCCAATTTTCAGAACACTGGGTGAAAAAGAATATTTGGCCAGGGCTTGTGCATGATGGGTCACTAATTAGTTAAAATCATGCATATACCACACCTTGGCATGCATGATACAAAGATTGCTACAAATCTACCCATGTAAAAAACACTAGCATGTCTTCTTAGGCATGTTTCAGTTTTTCCATGTTGAAGAAAATTAGAGGGAGGAAAAGAACCAGAACCCCAACACAACCCCCCAATCTCCTCTTTCCCTTTTTCCTAAAAGTGAATGCTTAGAATTCTAGTAATGAAAATTTTAACGTGTTAGATATAACATGGAAACATACTATCAAGCCAAGACGTCTTGTCTGATCAGTTGTTTTCAGAGGATCATCTGGATCTGCAACATAGAAGCAATGAACACCAATAACCAATGAGCCAACCTTCCATGCAATTGATTATGCACCATAATATTTTCTCAAAAAATAAAAAGGAACCATAGTATTTGAATTTTTTTAAGCAATGAATGGCTCATGTATACTTTTTTGCTCACATAGGATCAAGCCATTAACTAAGTGATTACAATAGTCAGCCAAAAGAAGACATTGGTTGTTTCAAAATGGTGAGGGTAAGACCCCATCGATGGAAAGACAGGGTCCATTTGGATTAGGAGAAACTGGGATGGATTTTATTGTCAATACAGCAGGGAAAGATTAGCGTGAGATAGAAGGGGAAACCCTTTTTCTCTCCACCAAGGTGTGTAGAAACAAAAGAGCTACATTTCATCCCATACAGTTTCAACTACCAAAAATTACATCAAAGGTGTGGGAGAAAATATTGTTTCCCCTCCTTTCCCCTGCATCTTTTCCAATCCAAAAATGACCAAAAGAAATAAAAGCATGGCATTAACATGATTGAATATGGATGTTTGTGGAACTCATGTTTCAAAGTCAGTCATTCTAGTCCAAACTCACCAACAAGTTCTTGTTCACCACTTCGAAGAAAACAAATTCTTGCTCGGTCAACCAACCGAGTTTCTATTCTGTTATTTACTAGAAATTGGTTATAGTTTGACAACTATTTGCCACCACAACCATTCAGAGGGAGAAGGCACACAAAATTGGGGGCAGAAAGTACAATTTGCATACCTCTTAAAAATTCTACTGCTTCATCCAGTACAAGGTTCAGCAATTGGTCATATCCTTTCAGAGTTCCTGTGACTATTACAAGAGAAAAAAAATTCAGGAGCCATGTCACATATATTGGAGTACAATCTATATATCATTTACATCAGCAACTATAAATTGTTGCATAAATAGGGATTCTGACATAGACTCCTAACCCAAAATTCAAGTAATGGAAGAAAAAAAAGGTAACAGAAATGAAAGAAACTCATGGCAGCATAATGCTTTTTTAATTGAAAATACAATGACAAGAGAACAATCTGTGTGATATACAATGGATTTAATGATAAGTATGCAATATCATAAGGAAGATGTTAGAAAATGATTCCTCAGCAAATAATTTCCATAAATAAATGGCAAAAAAAAAATATACCTGCCTGATTTAATTCTGTTAATTAATTAAAGTAAGTGTGTTAAGTTGGATTGGCCCCACATACATGCATAACACTCTCATAAAGGATACTTTTAGTAAAACATAAAAATAAGAAACATCCCAGGATAAAAGAAACTCTTAAGGGCTATAGTATTGTACTTGCCGATTTTAATATACACTGCAACTAAAATTCAAATATACTTGGATGCAACTATGGAATAAAACAGAAGAATTGATTTGGATATTGCAAAGCACATGTCGAAGTGGAGACAAGGTAGTATAACATCGATTAAAGAGTGCCACGCTGACTAGAGGGGCATTTTTTTGGAAGCTAGACTTGCAATATCATATGGAGTTGAAAATTGGGCAATGAAGAGAAGGCAGAAGAAAATATCTACACGGCAAAGATGCTTACATTCAGATCGATGTGTGGAACTATGAATCAACAGTGAAAGAATCATTAATGGGAACAAAAGTTGTCATAATACGAAGGACGATCAAAGAATGTCATTTAAGAAGGTTTCGTTGCATACCTGAAAGATAAGAAACAGCTCTATCTAAAGAATCCAAGGGTTACAAGGAACTAAAAGGAAGAGGACAATAAGACTTAAGAGACATGGTATAAAGAACATGGCTTGATTATTTAGTGGAGAGCATAACTCTAGATAGAATAGAGTGGAAAGCATAATTTAGGAATGCAATCCATATAGATAGGATAAGACTTCAATGAGGAGGATAATGGTGATGATTTTCTCTTCTTCTTTTTTATCAAAAAGTAGGCTAATGATAATGTTTACTGAGTACCACAGTAGAACATTAAGGCATATTCTAATTAGCCTAAAAAATTTGCAAACGAATGAGCATTAAAACACACACTTAGAAGTGTTTAAAAGAAAGGGTAAGATCTAATGTGACAAGAGGTGGATAAGTAATATATTGCCCATGCCACTTTGGGTTTTGGCAATAGAATCAAATTTTAATTCTTAAACAAGCAAAATTTGGCTGCATATAATTCTCCAAAAAAGAATTTCTTAAGGAAAATGAAAGGAAGGAGTTCATTTTCATAAAACAAACAAGTGAATGTCCAGCAAAGTCATTTTGTTTTCTTAGGAAAATGAAGTCATGCAATTCTAAATAGGAAAAGAAGGTTAAACACTTAAACCAACACAAATGACAGATCTCCTGAAACTGGAAGGTAATGAGAAACCTCTTACTAACCTTGCCTTCCACCAGTGAGCTTCACTTGGACACCTTTGTCAACAAACTTTGCCAAATCTAAAACTGTTTCCTTGCGTCCTGACTGAAATAGTAGAAAAAATATTTCATGCCGAATATGAGCATAAGACAATCAACAGCAACCAGGAGAACTACTTAGAAACAGAAAATACAGAATGAATTTTAATCAAATGATCCTTCAACTTAACAGGAACTATCTGAATAATAATGGCAAAAGTATTGTTCTCATTTATGATTGAGAACTGCAAATAGAGAGGACCAGCCCTGCATGGCCCCCTGAATGACTTCCAATGAAGATGATTGAGCATGAATATGCTATTGAATGCTCATATAACCACATGCAAAAGCCATTTTGCATGCCTAGTTTTACACATAACCAGTACTGTCATAAGAGTGAGAAAGGGCGGGGGGGGGGGGGGGGGGGGGGGGGGGGGGCCGGGTGTGGAATTGCATACTGTGTACATAAACAAGTAAAACCAAAAGAATGCAACAATGTAGACTCACCATCTTTCTTTCAAATTTCAATGCCGAGACAAATCACTTTAGCAGAATCAACACAAACAGATTACCTGTGATTGTCAAAAAAATCAATTCTCCAGTATCATATAATGCAAAAAAAAAAAAAAAACAACTATAACTGATAGATCTACACAGCCATCAAAGTGTGTATCTAACTGCATCCTTTCCCATACTGTCTGAGAACATCAAAAGAAGAGAAAAAATTAATGCAGAAATCTTTATCGCAATGAAGAAAGTGTTATTTGAAGTTTAAGAATGAATCTCTCTCTTTCTCTCTCCACTTAGGCTTGAAGCAGAACTCCACTTTATAGGGGGCCGTAAATCAATCTCTGATTTCCCACTCACTTTCTGACCCTACCACATTTCAACTGATTGTGCTATTGAACTATTTTGTACTCGATTTCCACTCATTTTCCATGCTTATAAATCTTTCAGTTTTCTCGCCACAACAAATAGAGACATTTCCATTGACGAAAAACCCAAATTTCAATAACTATTTTTACTCAAAAACCTAAATTTCTGCAAAAAAATAAGAATTAAGTCATCAATTTAAGCCCCAAACCCCCAGCAGTTCAAGTAACCACCTACAGTACATAAACCCCAATATCTTTTTAACCATTTCAATCCCCAAAGTTATAATTTTATTAACCAATTTTGATCGAAGCAGACTCTATTTCAGTCCCTTCTTCAACCCCCACCCCACCCCTGAAAAAAGACCCAAAGTTTCAGTAAGCATTATTAGTCCCCAAAACTCCAATTTCAGCAAGCCCCAAAAGCCCAAAATTAAGCAACCATTTTCAGCCTCCAAAGCCCCAGTCTCTTTTAACTATTCTAGCCCAATTTCTCTATTTTTTACGAAAAAAGGAAAATCACAGGCATTGATTTTATGACATCTACAGTACATGGACTTTCAACAGAGATGGGTGAGGAGGTATAAAAAAAACAGATGCAGAAAGAGAACAGCGAACAAAATGATGAAGCTCAAAAAATCAAAAGAAAGAAAGAAAGCTAGAAAATGAGAAGCTGAGGAGGAGGAGGCGTCGTCCGTACCTGGCAACGGAAACAACGCACTTCGATGGAGCTGGCGGTGGATCGTACTCGGCTTTTAAAGCGTCGAGTCCGAGCCCAGCCCGTTCAAAAATATAGAAGTCGAAGCCAATTTCTTTTCTTTTTTCTTTTTTAAATATCCGATGGCAGTGGATGGTGTTTTAGGTCACCATGTGCAACTTAAATAAGGGCTAATTGAGATTTGACTTATTCAATAACGAGTTAATTAAATTATTTAAAATATAAGTTAGTCTAAATTGAAAAACATTATTTGTTTAAGTTGGACTAAAATTCATATTTTATATAATTTAACTTGTCTAAGTTACCTAAATTATATATAAATATTTTTCTCATAATTATTATTATTATTTAATAGTTAGTTCATGATTAACTATTTATATTGATTGGAAACTTGTTTTTATAGATGTGGTTACGTTTAAAGTATACTAATACAATATATTTAGATCAATTTCTCTATTAAATAGTGTAGATTAACACATGATTTGATTTGACCTTGTATGAATTGATTGACTCAAATAAAAATGAGTTGGAGTATAAATGAATAGGAGAATATCGGAACATGTGTTGGATAAAAAATTATTGATTGAAGTTAACTATGGACATACTAAGATTTAACTCCCAAGTAGCTTTGCTCGCCCATGTTACAAGCTTACTTTTTCAATTCAACTCATATTTTATACTCCTCCAACCCATTCACAATCTAAATCACTGTAAATTCAAATATAATTTATTATAGGATGGATTAAATACGGCCACAAATAAACTTGTATATATTGATATGTTTCAAATAAAGAATTGTGTGTAAAATAAGTGACCACCACTAAAATACATTTATTGAAAAAAGTTAATTCTAAAAAATCATCAAGTAATAATTAAAAATGAGAAATGCCTTCATATTAATATAATTTAGATAATTTGCACATAAAAATATAATTTTAATTAGATTCAAATTAAAAATAGATTAAACTCTTTTTTTTCATATTGAACCTATATTGACTTAGATTGGCCTAACTTTATACTATCAAGGCAAGTCACTCAAGTCGAGATAGACTTATTTAGATGAAATGAATCATTTAGGTACGCTCTTCTAAATTATAAAATGAATATGAGGATTATAAATGATTTTTTTTTCTGGTTGTGGGCATCTTTTTTATGTTTTTTTTTTTTACTCTATATTTGCATCTCTAGTGCTTTCTCATTTTCTTAATATATTAGCTATTAAAAAAAAATTTGGATCTGGATCCAGTTTGCCGTTCGTCCGACCCGACCTATTTATTTATATTTTATAAGCGGACTGGCAAAGAGGGTCGGATCCTGGGATTGGTCCAAATTCGCTCTGAAGCACGTAATTTTTTATTAAACCGTTCTTTAACGGATAATTTCTCAGTTTTAAGATCTAGAGTACTGGACTTATTGTGAGACAGACGGCAAAATCTCTGGAATTTCAGTTGAGAGATCAAAGCAAAGCCATGGCGATGGCAGTGGACGCAAGAGAAGGGGAATTAGGGTTTCCGTACTGGGTCCCTTTACGTCGGAGATTCGAACCCAACTCCCCTTTCTTCGCTTCAGGGAACGTTGACAGAGAACTTCTCGCAAAACAGGTCTCTCTTTCTCTCAGTCAGTTTCAAAGAGATGATATTAGAACTAGTTTAAATTACATCGCCCAGCTATGAAACTCTACTAGACAGTTGATAATATTAGTTTATTGTGGAATAGTATGGTAGAATACAACTATGGTCCACATTCAACACGTAAAATGAAGGGATGTTTAAGGTCATACATTCCAGGGGACTTCACTTTTTCATTGGGCCTTGGACTGTGGAGGCCTCAATATCAATGATTAAATCGTTTTGATAAATGAAATTTTACCCCCATTCTACAAACTAAGCATTTGACATTCCTTATTTAAAGAAATATTCTTTAAGTTTCTATGCATTTATGGCAAGAATATGCAGATTTTGTCTTTCCATGACGCAAGGATTATGTATGACAGTTGAATTTGAAGGATCAATATCTTTAAAAAAGGAAAAAAAAAAAAATGTAAAGACACCTATGCCCAAGCTATAAAGTGGACTCCAATTGCATTGTTACAAAGAGACACATCCAATGCTAGTCAAGTATGAAACTAGGTTGGTACAGCAGATGTCAATCAATGTGGACCCATTGATTGGGTTACCACTTTTTTCTTTGAAATGGAAACGCAACACACACCTGCAATCCATGTGGTTGTGACAGTATGCAACTTCCAGTATCACTGTGCTACGAGCTATTGTTGAGCATGCCACTTCACGGATGTTCCAATGGTGAACGAATAATAACAACAATAGTGATAACCGTTCAACATCAACAACTTTGTTGTTGTTTTTGGCCTTTGGGCTTTTTAGTCGTATCATTCCTCCCCATTACTAAATTTACTGATGTCTTTCAGAAACGACAACAACAGCAGCTTTTAGATGTTTCAAACAATTGAATTCAACTTTTTTTTTCCTGGTTATTGCTTGGAAATTGTCTTCACCAAGCTGAAATGCATGTTGAATCAGAAAGTTATGAATATCCAACGTTATGAATCAAGGTCTATAGCTCATCAAAGAATTGGTCTGCTGTTAGGAAGTCCCCATGTCATTTGCCAAAGCCCATTAATAGGTTGGTGTTGTTTACCAGATGATGTTCAGCAAATATGGTACATAATTCCCATTTTAAATAAGTGATTCAATTAAGTAGAAAATGTCAGATATGACATGGAAGAAAATTTTGCATCCAACAATGAAAATATTTTCTACTAATTTGGGATAAGATGTGAGTTTAATTGTCACTTCCATCATCATCATACCATTAAAATGGTATTTTTCTTTGAAAAATCATATTTTTTTAGAATTTTTTTATCACATTATGTGGGTTCAACTTTCTGAATTTTCTTCACTCTTCATTCCTTTTTTAATTGTCTTCATTACATGTATTTGTTGCCTTCCCCCTTTATCTGGTTCCTCAACACTGTAGTTCCTTTTTTTTTGAGCGATAATAAAGAGGAAATATTATTAAAGAAAAGAGACAAATACAAGAAAAGGTCTAAAAGGCATAGAACAAGAACAGAAAAACAAGCAACAAACAGTAAAAAAATCAATAAAAGCACCAAGAGAACAAAGTAAAAACATTATGCACACTCCTAAGAGCCCTCTTCTTCAAATGTAGAAAACTCCTCGAACATGTCCCTCTACACCATTTTTGGCAAAGTAGTTTGCTACCCCATTTGTTGCACGCCTGATGTGAACAAAGGATACTTCAAGGCCCCTAACTAATGCTCTGATCTCCCTCAATGTGGTAATCAATCTCCAAGGGGTCGCTTCAAACCCTTTACCCATTTTATAGCATGTGCCGAATCTCCCTCAATTACTAATTTTCCACCACCTGGTCATACCCAAATGGACAAAGCTCTCCTGATACTAAAGAGCTCCGCTTCATTACAATCTCTAATCCCTACTGATTCTGAGAAAACCACGGATGTTTGACCATTGTGATCTCTAAGTACGCCCCCCTATACCCGCCGGCCCCGGCTTTTCTCTGGAAGCTCCATCAACATTGCCAAACCATCATTTTTTTCTCCACATAATCACAGTCACTTGTAGATTTCATTTGATCTACTTATTCCCTATATACCACATATCCATACCAGCAATTTCTGTCTTTACTCAGATTGTCATATCGTTGTTTATTCATTCTCCAACATTCAAGACATCACAATGCCAATCTGACTCCATTTTATAAAAGGTGCACCATGAATTGGAGACGCACTCAAAGATTACATAAAAGTCCTTTGCAGTTTCTATTCTGATTATTTAATGCATAGCTGCATAGACCAGTGTTTTAGACTCTTATATATTTCTTTTATTGTTTTGCTTCATTATTGGTTTTGAAAATTCTCTTTTCACAATATGAATCCCAAGCAAATATCTAGTTTCACAGTACCTGATTTTTTTTTTCTTGGTTTATGTCGCTACTTAGCAGTGTTTGTAGCATTTTATTGTGCTTGTATAGTTTGATCGATCCTACTAAGTAGTTATACCAATCACTTTCATTTCCTTATTTGGAAAGTTGTACTGTTTGCTTATTTAAATGAGAATTATATCTGAGAGTTTTATTTTTCTTGTTCAGGTTGCTTTAGATTTGACAGAAGATGAAAGGTCTCAAATTCAGGACATGGAAGTTATAGAAAATCAGTATGTGCTGTGCGAATCTTTACCTTGCTCTGTCACTTCAGTCCATGATTGCAATATATGATGTTTGTAAAAGCTCATTTATTAGTATTTTTCCGTGATTACGTGAATCTCTGAAGGATATTTTGGTTGGATTATCTTGTATTTGGGCCTTTATCCTTGCTTCCTTTAGCCAGTCAATCTTTGTTGTGAAAAGATGCAGTCATTGTTTGAGGTTTACACTTGCCTGTGAACTTTTAAAGTTCTGTTCTGAACGTATGGTTCAAGTTATGGGTTCTGATATTCCATTTAAATTGGAATATGAAGCAACAGTTGCAGAGATAAGATTGATTGGATCTATTACCAACATTTGTTGCCCCAAACAAATTTCAAATACAAACTACATCAAATGATGACAAGGAATTTCACTAGGGAGTGGAATCATGTGAAACACATAAAAGAGTGGTATCGTGGCCGGTTGGGGGTGGAAATGAAGTGTTAAGTCCACCCTTGAATCACATCCATAGGAAAATGGAGTTCTGGATGCCATTTTAAAGTCCAAATTTCTTTCGTTTATTTGTGTATTAATAACTGAAGGTCTAAGGGTGCTCCCCTTGGAGATTTAAGGCATTGATTTTTAATAGTAGAGCTATGGATCACCCAAACCCATAGGCACTTGTATACTCGAGCCCTGAAAATATGCATAATATCTTCTTTAAAAAAAAAGCATAATATCTTTAGGTCTTGATCTTTGTACTTTGATGATTTCTTTTAATGAAATTTTATAGTTACTGCTCAAAAAAAAAAACTTTAGGTCTTGATCCTTCAATCTCATTTTGAAAAAATACAATTTTCTAGAAAATATCTCTTTTAACTAACATTTGTATTTTGTGAATAATTAACGTTTGTTCAGGACTGTATCTTGTCCCATTGTGGGTTGTGATGCAAAGTTGAAATCTTTGGACAATTTTGAAGATCACTACCATGCTCGGCATACTGCATCTTGTTCTCTATGCTCAAGGGTCTACCCAACTTCTCACTTGCTGAGCATCCACATCTCTGAAGCACATGATTCTTTTTTTCAGGCAAAAGTTGCACGTGGCTTTCCTATGGTAATTTTTATCCTTTTGCAGTATGTTGCTTGCCTGTGAATTTCTGGTGCATATGGATATCTTTTATTTTGCTTGTGAGTTTTCCTTGAAGCTTCTGTGATTCTTTTTTCTTGATTTCTGTGTTGAATCTGTTGATCCTACTGGAAGAGTAATTGTCTGCTGATTTGTTATTTTGAAATGGTTAACTATATATTTCTTATGTTAGAAAAATATACATCCCACTGCCCAAAGAAAAACTATAATCAAGCGGAATACCTAGAAACAGCAATTTGCATCCAATTAAGCTTTAGATCTAAGCATCCTCTCCACGCTTGCTTTGAAGTTTTCAAGCAAATATTCTCACAACACTAGAAAAAGGAGTTCACTGAATATTTATTGACAAATGAAGATTCGACTAATCCAATTGAATGGGCAACAGTAAACCCAGCAAACAACCACAGATCAAAGGTTCTCAATTTGGATGGAAAAACATCCCTCCTGCCTACTTTTCTAGGGAGCCATTTACAATTTTCCACATACTGTAGTAGGAAATTGTGGCACAGTATCTTTTCTTGTTAATGTAGGAACATAGGAACATCTTTGCCACCATAGTGCCATTTTTATTTTTGCGGGATCCTTAAACCATTTCTTTCAATGGAGAATGGTACTCAACCATTATACCTTTTTGGCGCTTGGTTTATTGTATTTTTAATTTCCATGAGAACTATCTAAATATTTGTTGTTTGTCTGAAACAGTACGAATGTTTGGTGGAGGGCTGTGGTGCAAAGCTGAAGACCTACCAAAGTCGACAGAAGCATCTCATAGATAAGCATAAGTTCCCCACATCATTTGAATTTTTTAAGAAGGGCCATCCATCAAAGAAACAACGCCAAAAGCATCAACGCAAAAAGGCCAACTCTAAGAAGGAAGATACAAAAGAAATGGAGATGGAAGTGGAAGGAAAGATTGATGACCTTGTTTCAGCTGTCTCAAAGTTAAGCACATCAGACTCTTCTCCTTCCGGTGTCAGCTTTGGGCGTCGCCATACTCGCGGCTTCTCATTCCTCCCCCGGGCTGTTCAGCGGAATAAGAAGAATGATTCAATTATGCAGAATGATGGTATTATACACAGTTGAGCAAATCTATGTCACTGCACTATCATATATTTAAAAAATGTATTACTTGCCCGAAGTAAGTGATTTTGGCATTTTCCAAACTTCAGTTTGCTATGGTATTGGGTTTCTATTTGTGTGCAGTGGACGATTGGATCCCACCACAAGTGGCATAAGTGGGAGACCATTGAGTCCTCTATCACATTGAATCCAGATCTGTAAAGTTCTTATGAATGAGAATTTGAAAGGAAAGTAATAGTTAGTTAATTGATCTAAATGCATTAGAGTTAATCATTGCCTCACCATTGATTTTAACTTATCTAATCTTATGCTTGAAGATATTGTTTTGTCTTGAATTTTGACTTTGGGATGGCATGGAATATTAGATGGGATATGATAGGGCTCATTTGTCCAAATAACATTATATTGTTTAAAAAATGTATTATTTGCTAAAGCAACATGTTTGGTATTTTTCAAACTCCATGGTGGTAATTTTGGGAAGTGGCCTGTAGTGAGCTATGGGGCCCAACACAAGTGGCTTCCAGTGGACTACTAGGTTCCACCAAGTTAGAATTAATAACTGTTTTACCGTTGATTTTGATTTATTTAGAAAGTTAATTGCTCGATATTTTTTGGAAAAAGATAATAAATTAAATAAAAAACATTATAATTTTTGAAAAAAAAAACAATATTGACAACTTTAACTAGATTAGAGAGCTGTTTTGGTTGAATCAAGTTAAATAGCATGATCCAATTCGTTTTTTAAAAACATTAAATATTGGTGTTTTCTCCATAAGCGGCAATCCCGTTTGGGCCTTGTCCGATCTAAGAAAATAAGTGGGCTTAAAATTTCTGTTTAAGATAAAATTTGTATAAAAAATATAAATGTGTTGAATTTAAAAATTATAATTTTTAAGAGTTTAAAAATCAACAGTCAAATTCAAATTAATTTTAACATAGAGGGGTTGGCCTAACACTCAATAAACTTCCCTTGTTAAAATGGAGGTTTTGAATTTGATTCACATTTAAATCTCTCTGAATTACTTTTTATCATCTGATATGTGTGTATGGAGGTGTATCTACGTCCTGAATGGACGGCTGAACACATTCAGTCATAAAATAAAGTTAAATTAAAATTTTAATAGATTTTAATCCACCGATGATACGGTGTGTGAGAAGAAGAATGAAAAACTAGAATGAGTGAAATTAGGGTATAATGAGCTTGAATGCTCTGAGATGAAGTTTGTCTTTAATAATTTTCATTATAAATTATATACCCTCTATAAAAATCTAGAAATATTTGACATTTTGACCTCGTCTAATCTAAGTAGCTAATGTCTAAAATGTAAAAATATTTTGCGTAAAAAAATTCCCCCTTTTAAGCTATAAATATACAAATAATAGATTGGCAAAGACTCCAGCAATCCTTTTCTTCTTCTTACCTTCTCTCCTCGAAAATCATCAGATCTAGGGTTAGGGGTACTTCCCTTTATCTTTGAAGAAATGGATGCCATAGATTCGGTGGTGGATCCGTTGCGGGAATTCGCAAAAGACAGCGTTCGCCTCGTCAAACGATGCCACAAACCCGATCGCAAAGGTATTGCCGTTTTCCGATCTTTGAAATCGAGTAGGTTCGTTTTTTAAAAAAAAAAAAAAAAAATCGATCCTTGTTTGATCTTATCTCTTTTGCCGGTTGGTTTGTAGAATTCACGAAGGTGGCATTTCGCACGGCAATCGGATTTGTCGTGATGGGATTCGTAGGGTTTTTCGTGAAGCTCATCTTCATCCCCATCAACAACATCATTGTCGGTTCCAGTTAGGTAAGAATTTTCTCCCTCAATGAATCCTCTGCATTATGTCTTTTTCTTCTTCTTCTTCCGATTAGACTTTGCAGTTTGCTTTTGATACTATCTGTGGTAATCAATACATGCATGCATGTCAAAATTCTTGGGTTCAATTCATGTAATTCTATACAATTTTCTTTTTGTTATTAGTTGTGGAAATTCTCGGGTCCTTGTGAATATGATTGTACGTGTTGAGATAATTAATTTTCGATATTAGCGATTTCATCTGAGGGACAAGCCCATGTGTGCCATAGATCCTTAATACATTGAATTCAGTTTGTTTGAATTTGTGGATATCGGTTCTCAAATAAATTATTCTGATCGGACTCCTCTGGCTTTCAATTCCAATCCTGTGATTAGTGAATAATTTGTGTGTGGAAGGGGATGAGGGGCACTTGTCTGGTCTTACACGGACTGTTGGAATGGTGTCAAATTCACTTGGGTAGTGTGTGAAGTATTGGTTTTTGACTTTGCTCTCATGATAAACACTGGCAATTGGAACTTAGGGTCTGTTTGGTAGTTGCTATGGGAGGAATAGAATGGGTATAACTTCTGATATGGCACTCTTTTTGATGTAGGACACGGAAGATGCAGCATACAGATTTCACTTCTATTTATTTTTATTTATTTTTTATTTATTTATTTCTTAATTAGCAAGTAGGATTTGTTATTTTCGTTTGGGATCTTAGCAGTCTAACTTTAGTTAGTTTCCTATTTGGTTTAGGAATCCTAGTTTAACAAGGAAGCCAGTTCAGCGGCTTTCCTAGTTGAGTAGCAGTCCAACTTTAGTTAGTTTCCTATTTGGTTTAGGAGTCCTAGTTTAACAAGGAAGCCAGGTCGGTGGCTTTCCTAGTCGAGTCTTTTTTTATTTTCGTTTGGATTATTTTCGTATAAATATAGATGTATGTAAGAGAGAAAACACACAATGGATTATTAATAAAATTATTCAAAGGCATAGCCTTTTTCTTATCTTCTTTGTTTCTTCTTATCCCTGCCTAGTTGCAGGCTGTTCTACATTAATGGGATTGGAATGGTAAATTCGTACCTGGGATAATGCCCAGATTTGACGAAGATGGTGGGGATCGAGACCACTATCGTCCCTGATAATGCAGGAACCTGTCTCGGAACAGGAACGTCTCTGTATAACAGAGATATAGAGAAACTCGGCTCTGATACAAATTAATGTAGAACAACCTGCAACTAGGCAGGGATAAGAAGAAACAAAGAAGATAAGAAAAAGGCTATGCCCTTTGAATAATTTTATTAATAATCTATTGTGTGTTTTCTCTCTTACATCCATCTATATTTATAAGAAAATAATCCAAACGAAAATAGAAAAGGACTCAATTAGGAAAGCCACCGACCTGGCTTCCTTGTTAAACTAGGACTCCTAAACCAAATAGGAAACTAGCTAAAGTTGGACTGCTACTCAACTAGGAAAGCTACTGACCTGGCTTTCTTGTTAAACTAGGACTCCTAAACCAAATAGGAAACTAACTAAAGTTGGACTGCTAAGATCTCAAACGAAAATAACAAATCCTACTTGCTAATTAAGAAATAAAAAAATAAATAAAAATAAATAGAAGTGAAATCTGTGTGTTGCATCTTCCGTGTCCTACATCACTTTTGGAGGAAAAAAAAACTGTCTGGTAGAATTTTCAGACATTTGAAAGCACATTTTTCTGGATTTTTTTTTTAATTCCATAAATATCAGCAGGATGAATGGGTGAAATGACTTATGGAGGAGTAATGGGTAGTCGGGTAGGGGAGTGTCTTAGATCATTTATTTATATTCTCATACTTGAGAATTCTTGGGTTTTGCCATAATAGAAATACAAATTTCTCATTCATAGCTCAGTTGAAACTGCAAGATTGGGGAGAATAAGAAAAGTAGGGCAAAAATGAATTTCAATGACCAATATGCACTGAAATAGAGAATTATGTTTGATCTGGTTAGGAAAAGGGTGTAAATAGTTATTCTTCCTTTTTTATAGGATTATGACATGTAAGGTTGCATATAGGGGGCCTGTTAAGCATCATAGTATTGGAATTAAGTGGAGGTTATGTAATTCTCGAAGGGCACATTTGTCATTTTTTTGGGAAAATGAAGCCTAAGATGAAATCTTTTTTTGTAAAATAGCTTGGTCAGAGTTTGCTTTCTAGTCTAAAGCTTTTCTACATTTGTTTTTTTCTACTAACCTACGTAAGGAAAAATTGGTTAATAAATGGGTCGAGTTGTGTCCCCATTTAAGTCAAACTGACCCATTTAAAAGTATTCAGGTTGGTCAACCCATTCACTAAATGGGTTTGGATTAGGTGTGAGCTAGGTTGGGTTAACCATTTAATAAAATGCATTGAGCGTCAAGTTAACCCATTTAAGCTTGGTTATATACTCAGTTTGGGTTAATATGTTTAATAGATGATATAGGTTATGTATGGATTGGATCAATCCATTTAGGATTTTTACTTTGGTCCGCCCGTTTAATAAGAGTATCAGATATGGTACAAGTTAAAGTTGGATTAAACTTTTAATAAATGGGTAGAGTTGGATTGACCCATTTAAGCTTGATCAAGCACTCATATTGGGTTGACCCACCTAATAAATGGGTCGGAACCTATTGAGTGAATCCATTCTATAAAAAGGCTTAGGTGGGACAACCACTCATTTAATATTAGTTGGGTCAAGTTAATCGATTTAATAGATGGTGCTAGTCATGTCAATTCATTTAAGCTTGTTGGGTTTTTTTCAATTCATTTAATAAATGAGTCAAGTTGGGTGTGCATGTGGTCAAGGTGTTTAAGATTAGTTTTTTTTTTCTTTGAATGGTGCGTTTAATATTGGTTTCACCAAGTCTATGAAGGTGTGCTATGTGAATTTTCCATAAAAGCATTTATCCATGGAACTTGATGGGAAAATTTTAAGCCATTTTACTTAGGGAAATTAGCTTTAGTATTTCAAATTCCTAAAAAAATTGTGTAAACAAACATCAGATAATCTCTTTTTTTTCCATGAAAATCAATTTTTCCTATGAAATTTTGTGCAAACAAAGGATTCCATTTTTTGTGAAACTGGAATTCTGGAAACTATGAAATTGCTTATTCCGATCCCATGGCGCCATAGTAGTTTATAAATTTTATTCAGATCATTGTTTTGGGATTCCAAAGCTAAATTTAGTTGGCTTGTTTGGTAGTGTGGAATTCATAGTTGGAATTAGGAATTTGTAGAATTTAGAAAAAACCTCAAAGAGTTTCATGTTTGGAATATTCGAAGAAACCTATAAGTTCCTATTTGAAATTGTTATTTTTGTATTTTGAAGCTGATTCACTTTAATTATGGAATTCTTAAATTCCATCTAATAATTCTATACCTACATCTCACAAAAATGCAACTGCTGGAATTCTCTGGCTTCCAGAATTAGCACATTTGCTAATTCTAGAATTTAGCAAATTATGAATTCTGCTGGGATTTTCTATCAAGCAAGTCTGAAGTATCTTTCAAAGTGTTTGGACCATATGGATTTGAATTTCTCACATTTTTCAGTAACTGCAAAATCCTCAGCATTAGGAATTCTAGAATCCTCCAAAAGCACATGTTGTTTTAGAAATTTGACTTGGAAAGTCTCATCTGTCTGGATTTCTCAATTTTGGTATCTTCAGCTTGATTTCAGGGATTTTAGAACTCTTGAGATGGAATCAAGGGATTTTAGGCATTCAGGGATTCTGGAAACCATGGATTTTAAGAAAACAGAAAGAGGGATTCTCCTAGTTTTTTTTTTGGTTATTACCTGGTGGTTGTGTTTGTGAATTTATTAGCTAGATCAAGAGCTGCATGTTATTCGACACTACTATGTTACTAAATGTGAGTGTTCATTACTTGAAAGTATTCATTGACATGCTCTATTGGTTCGAATTACCCAGGATTTATTTTTCAATCTATGCTATTAATATGATTGTTCATTACTTATAAGTATTCTACCAACATTCTCTATTGACTTCAACTCTACCCAACGATTTGTGGTTAATCCAGTCCAGAGTCTTCTTGACAGTTGAAAACATCCCATCTTCAGGTGGCGGAAATGAATCCAATGGAAAGGGATATATTGGATTGAAAAAAAAAACCATATATCTTGGCCATACAATCATGTGATTTCCAGGTATTTCATGATGCTTTTGGATTTATGGGGCCGCCGCCACCACCATTACTGCTACCACTACCATAAATAACTTTCTTTGAAAATCCTTTGTGGAAGAGCTAGGAATGCTCAGCCCTTTCTTATTCTTCACCGTCCAATTTGGCAGATCAGCCACATCTTTAAACCCCATAATTAAAGGTAAATATCAATAAGAAAAAACGTTTCTTCACTTGTGGTTGGCTATACTGATTCAAGATTTCAAGTCAACCAGATTAACTGATCTGGATACTACATGATGTTTGCATCGCCTTGTTGTTTAAAATTCTCATGTGAGCTTTCCACTGGACACCACCCTTGTGTGACACAAGGGGTTTTAGAGCCTTACCAGCACACTTCTGGTTGGTAAAGTGGCTATAGTTATCTGCAGATTTGATGAGTATTTTCTTGGGACCATGGATTTCTGACTAGTCACTTTCCTGCCATTATGTTGTCTTTATATGAATTTATATTGGTTATGTATGGATTTCTCTGCTCATTATCCATTTTTCCATGAACAAGTATGACCCATGTATCTCTCTATCCACAAACTGCAGGAGACTGATGCAGATTTAACAAACTCGCAGTCGTTCAAATGTGGGAGGTTGCTAAATTCTCTTTTTGAGCATAGTTAAGGACGGAACTGACTATCTGAATTTTTTATGTTTTTTCAGTGTTTTAGGAATGTGTACTATCCTGTTGACATTTTGAAATGTTTTGTCTTTGCATCTATTAGAACTTCTGGTTTCATGTTTACAAATTGGTTGCCTTGTGATGTCATGATCTTATGATATTTTAAAAATTGGCAAGTGCTCACTGCGGTTGTAAGTTTGCAACTTAGGGGGGCATTAAGCAAGCAGTTGGTCTATTAGAAAAAAAAAAATTTGAATTCCTTTATAAGTATTAACCATATATTACTCTTAAATTTATCTACTTATTTATATATAAAAGAAACAGGTCAAGGTAACTGCCAAGTGAATCTCAACCATCTTCTTATTAGATGGTTGTGACTTGTTTTTATGTTGGTTAGTGAAAAAAGTCATCTGAAAAATAGATTTGACATACCCTTATCATGTTAGTATTTTTTTATATAAGAAATTCATGTAACAAAATAGATTAAAAAATAGAAAAGATATTTTAAGATTGGAGTGAGTGGGTGGGATTTGACTTAACCTTGTCATATTACTATATGAAAAATCAGTTTGAAGGAATTGGTCCAGTATCGATTTGTTTGACGCTGAGATCTAAATAGCAGCAGAAATTGAGTTATTTCAAAAATTAAATTTTGGTCAATATTCATTTTGAATGTATAGGATAGGATGTTTGTTTCAATATGGGCTTTTGGAACTCGGTATTACTGATGTATCCATCAATATTGTCTGCTTGCAAGTGAAGGTAGGATAGGGATAGGATGTTCAATATGGTTAAAAATGTGAGTTGGAAAAAAAAAAGAAAAGAGATATTATATCTTACTATTAAGTTATATAAAACAAATTTACGGGGCAAATCATTATTTCTTGACTTCCTAAGAATTAGTTAAAATACTAATCAATTGACTTGCGGCATACCAAAGAGTAAAAAGTAATAATTTCAGAATAAATTAAGCATTTTCTAAAAAAAAAAAAAACCTTTCTAACTTAAATTTTATTTAATTGAACAATTTGGTCCTTTTATTTTTCAATTTAACTGAAAAATTCAAATTGAATTGAGTGACTCAGTTTAAGTGTTTTTCAGTTTTTTTTTTTTTTTTAAAGAAGAGCTTTGGTGTTAATAAACTTCACTACCAGAGAAGCACATTGGGACAATGATGATGATTCACCCTGCGTAGAGGGAGAATAGCTTTTGGATACTTAGATCCAAATCGAATATGCCTCTAAGATGGCTGAATTTTGGTTTAATTAGATATAATCGGATCCAACTACTTTGAACTGTTATAAAACATTAGGTTAGTACAAGATAATAATAACAGAATATATTGTTATATTTTAAAATAAATTATGAAAAATTGAAAATATTGTGTAACGACAATGCTGTTACTGTGAATCCGTGATACTATATGGTAACAGTAATGAGAAATGATATTTTCATTGAAAAAAGAAGTAAAGTAATAGTTTCTTTAACAAAGTGAGCCTGAGCCCCATTAGACATGGGTTATAGCATAGCCAGTATTCCATCTTATGCCGCTTAAGAAGAATGAGCTGCTGGTGTCCAACAATGAAAAATGGTCATCATTTCAAAAGATATTCACATTTCGGCAGATGAGATTGTGGCATTTAGTAGACTGATTACTGGCCACAAATGGTATGGTATACTTTCGCCTCAATTCCACTACAACACGTCCAAACACCTATGGTGGTGCCTTTCATATCAAGAAGGAGATGAGGTCCTAAACCAATCGGGGCTGAAGCTGCAAGATTGAACATGCAGGATGGGCAAATATTCTGCTATTTATTTGTTGATTGTAACAGGAGAAAAGAATGCTTAAAAATCGGTCAATATCTTAAGATCTCATCCAATCTTTTAATAAATGACCATAGAAAGACTTCCCATGCGACCTCACACAAGCAATGTCCCCACGTGGGAATCAGCCGGAGATCTGAAATTATAATTTCACTCACACCCATTTATCTCCCATGAATTGTACCCCTACACGATTTGAACTCATTCTGAATTGATCTTTCCTTTGGATTAAAAATCCATTCAAACAGGCCCCATTCTGACCAATGATCTTTGGAACCTTGAAAATCATGGAAATTCAATGGATCTAATTTTTTATGAGAAATATCACCCAGAAAATAACTTTCAAACGCACCGACCCCCATATGTTGGACCCCACCTCTGTGGGGCCCACAAAGCCCTGGACATATTATCGCCCATGAACATCATCACCCAACTAAAAGTGATTCTTAAAAGCTCATCCTGCCGAATCCACATTAGCACAAACTACTTTGCATAAAACATAATAAAGGTTCACTTCAAGAATGTAAGAAATTAGTTCTGAACTCCAGTCTTTAAACTTGGGCCGATATGTCTTTGGTGTTTGTTGTTTGTACAGTAAGAAATAGATAAGATCATCCCCGCTGCCATTACCATTTCTCAGGCATACATCATGGCAGGATCATACAACAAAATTTTCAGTGAAAGGATTGCGGGCAACTGGCACTGAACTAAGACATTTGAGAATCCTTACCTTCACCAAAGCTTTGAAGAGAAGTCAGGCCACAGCAGTCACGCAGGGATGGAATGCTGTGCCGCATGCAATCCACTGCCGCTTCCTCCCACGTGGGAGCACACATCCAGGCACCTTCCGCCACTCCCTACTCAATACATCATATGTGACCAGGCGGTTCATCTGGCTTGACCTCAATGACAGCATGAGCAACCCCATGTTACCCAAGCATGTCATTCTTACGTGCTTTCCATAAAACTCCAAGCACCATATGTTTGGCATTCTGTCCACCTCCTTCCACAAGAGAGTCATCCTCTGCAGCTCCCATATGCATACACATGTGGCAGCGTTCTTTGTCAACAGCCCCACAAGCATTATCTGCCCCCCAGACTCTGCAAGTGTGTAGTCTGTTAGATGGGGTGGCAGTGGGATTGCATACTGCTTCCAAACACCACCGGCCATGTCGTAAGATATGATGCCATCCGGCTCAGTACGCATGAAATACAATGTCCCATCAATAGAGACTGCTTGCGAACGGAAGTTCAACGAGAGTGGTAGCTTAATGTTTGGAGGCATGTTTCCGAGACGAGTCCAGGTGTTCTTAACTGAATCATAAACCTCATGATCTCCATTTCCTCCTAACCACAAGATCTTGTATCCACTGCTGGCAGAACTCCCATTTAGTGTCATCCCCACAGCGACACGAGACCACACCCGAACTGACCTTGCTGGCAGTTCTCTAAAGGATTGAGTCAGAGGGTTACAGACATAAAAGCTCCGGTGCCCAATATCCAAGAAGCAGACAAGACCACCTGCTGAAGCCACTGGGAGAATTATTATCTTTGTGGGCAGAGATGGGATAGTCGGGTGGTGCCATTTTTTCAGCAGAGGGTCATACATGGCTCCACTGTTGATGTTCTCATGAGTAATGGTGTAAAACCAAGGACAGGCTTTTGAGACTTCTGCACAGTGTTGAGAGAAACTCTGGGAGGTCAGTAAGGAGTTCCATTTCCTGCAAACTGATCGGAAACGGAACAATGTCGCGATGGGGAGTCTAGCAATGACAGCTTCAAAAAGGTCTTCTGGGAAGTCTTTCCAGATATGTTGCTCCATGATTTCAGTCGCACTAGCAGTTGCAGGCAATTTTTCATGGTTCCTCTCTCTTCGGGATTTCTTGGCAGGAGGTAACTTTATAGGTTCTACAATCTTCAAACTGCTTGATTTTCCTCCTCTCATCGTAAGATTGTAGCAACCATCATCCATAGAGCTGTTATCAAGATCGAGGAAATACCATCTGCAACATAACCAGCATTAGCTCCATGCCAATTCATGAAAGTTGGTCTTCAAATATGAAAGAAAGAAATCTTCAATGATTGAAAGACCATATAAGATCACACGGGACAATGCATTTGATAGAACCATTTTGCTCAGGTTTTTTTTTTCAATCATGTAAGAGATGAAAGTCTAGTAGCTGTAAAATCTGGGCTCACTTGTTTCTGTTTGTAATCACACTCCATATATGATGGACAAATTTTTAAGAGATGATAACAGAATTTATTGACAAAAATAAAGAACTGTACATCAAGTGGATATTCAAAATGTCAATGCACTCTCACACTAATATGCTATGAAAACCAGCTGAGCAGCAGAAATTAAAAATGTTTTTGAGCAGAGAACACTTACTTCCAATTCCTATTAATAACTTGGACTGACACCATACTTCTAAGCTTGAAGCTCCACTGCTTGCTAAGGAGATAGTGAAACTAAGGTAACTGGAGAAGATTATGGCTTCCCAGTTTGACAGACAAACCATACTTCTTGCCTTGGCGGCTCCATTGAGTTGCCAAGGAGAATATGAAGACGACTAGTGAAACTAGAGATAAACTACAGGTGATCATGGGCGGTTCTTGGGCTGACACAACATACTTAGCTTGAGGCTCTACTGGGTTACTGAAGAGAATATGAAAGAGACAAGTGAAGCCAGAGGGACAAATTAGAGGCGATCATGAGTGGTTCTTGGGCCGACACACCATACTTCTTAGCTTGAGACTCCACTGGGTTGCTGAGGAGAATATGGAGGAGACTAGTGAAACTAGGGAAATACTAGAGGCAATCCCAGGCATCACATAGGCAGTCAAGTGCCATCCAATTAGCCAATTAAGATGGGATAAATGGCTATCCATTGACAACTAGTGAGGCAGGGGAATATTTCTTGAAAGACCATTTCATTCGTTCCACACCCCCCAAGTAATCGCTGAAGGTAACACCTTCCATAAAATTGCACCCATCTTAAAGGAAGCAATTGCACGAACCCCAATCTTCTATGAGAGACTTTACAATCACTCAAGAAATGGGTAATACGAAGGGCAGGATAGGAATAAATGATAAATTAATTCTTCAGAGGATCAACAAAGATGGCATATATTCAGTATAAGTGTGTTCTGGGCTTTAAGCACATCCAGTATGAGAATTTTGTAGAAGACTGATTTGTGCTAGATTGATGATGATGACGACTAATGTTCAACAGAAGGCTCTAATTCGAGGAGGGGCTCTGGATTTCCACACTGGATTTACTTGGGCTGTTCTAAATTCTTTACTCCTTGGTAATTAAAACCCAAAAATCTATGAAAAACCTGTGCTTGATTGACCAATCCAATGAAAATTCTGCCTCTTCATGATCTTTCCGCAACTGTATTTGTATAAGCATTTGACATTCACATTGAAATTTATAAAGATTGACGAACTGTTTTGCAAAAAACAACCTTTCTGAGAAAGAAAGTGTTTATAAAACTAAGTAAATGGAACCTGTTGTGGAAACCAAAAAGCTTCTACTATAAAACCTGAATCAGATCATACACAGGCATTTTACAAAGGCTGCTATTTTTATTTAAGATTAAAATAATTTCATTGCATGCACTCATGATTGATTAAGTGCATGTGATTACAAACAAAGAGTAACTAATACCTACAATCCCCAAAGCACTCCTGCAGGTTCCACTCCCACCATGTGCAGAACCCATTTTTAATGTCAAACTTCCTTTTAATGGTATTGTTTCCAATTTTCTCCGAAGATGTGGACACATGAAGAAAATCAACCCAAGCAATTAACATTTCTTCTGGCAAATCTTAGAGTTGATGCGTGCAATCCCCAAAGCACTCCCACCATGTTCTTCTTATGTCAAACTTTAATAGTCGAATCCCAACAGTGGACAAAATGAAGAAAATAAATAAAAACAGCTAAGATTTCTTCATTTCTTCCAGTGAGCCTTTGTCCCAGCAGCAACTTTGAATGTCCTGAAGACTAATATTGGCCAGTCCTCAATATTTTGTGCAATTTGAGAATGGTAAGAAATGAAAGTTGTTTTGACTTTTTTCCTTTCGTATTTTCTCGAATAATCACAAATCCATTTCAGAGTTTTTCTTTCGATGTCTTAAAGAAAAAGAACAGTCTTTCTAACATGCTTCTCCATGTTATAGTGCACCAGGTTTTATGGAAGTTCTTGGTTTCCACAGCAGGTAGAGTCCATTCAATTCTATAAAAAAACAATGAGGGGTGACCACCCAAAAAACAGCACATTACATAGATGATGACTCATGGTTTTACGAACAAGAGTACAGATGTAAATATAAATTGCCTTCACTTTGCACACCCATGGGCCCATAATAATGTCTGTCATGTCCTTGTCAAGCCTTCTTTGTTTTACATTAGCTTTACTGTCAGAATCTATCATTGGAGCACTAAAAAGATTTCACTCATACTTTGACCATCCATTTTACCCAGATTTACACTCCATATCTTCCACCTTCATTCCTCTAATATCATATATTTCATTAATATCTTGGCAATTTGCAACATTGACCCTCACATTTTAGACATTTTTACCTAGTTCATTTATGGGAATACATTAGGTTTTTTTTTTTTTCATTCCTTTACTGTGTTACTCCAACTCAGACATCATTTATATCTCATCCAAGAGCCAAGAATGGGAACCATAAACGACACATCAAAATAAAGAACAAAAAGAAACTAAACTGGGAAAAAAATAAGAATGAATAAGCGAAAAGTGTTGTATGAGTTCTTTGATAACATTGCACAAACAACCTAACCTCCCATCCTCAACTGCTAACCAGCAACACTCATCAAGACCACCTTTTTCCATTTCTTAAGGATGGGCACCAAGAGAGATGAGTCCCAAGGTCATTCACTTCATTGATGCGATAAGTGATAATATAGTTCAGTTATCGTATTGCAAACATTATATAACATTTTCAATCATGTCTTACAACTTCATGACTGTTTCATTGTTTCTAAGGTTTTCTTTTATTGTATTAAAACCAGCTACAAGATGGTTTTTGACCTACATGATCTATGCTATTCATAACAAACTTTAGCTACTGTTGACATTTTGTCATTATCTTCACAAAATACATTTTGGCATAAGAAACATGCGACAACCACATGTCCAAAAAATAAAGAACCGCATATCATCAAGTTAGGTTGTATGGTTGAATATTCTACATTCCCCTTTTTCTCGAATGATGGTGATGTTTTATTCAAAACGCAAAATAGGTGATTTTTTTTAAAGAATATTCTACATTCTTCAAAGAATTTTCCAACAGAATTGCCAGCTATGAAATACGTTATGAGGGTACCGGGTGCATACATGGCATGCGACCATAGGTAACCATAATGTTAGCCTGTACTGAGACATGGAGCTGAGTACTGGACAAGAGGGGGGAAAAATATAAAGTACATGTGATTGAGGAGCATATATGCTAAGATGGCTCTGTGGAATAATAAGGATGGAACTATAAGATAGAATTACAAATGAGAACATCTATGGGCAGGTCCAATATAAGAGAAAATTAAGTAACACCAGTTGAGATAAGAGTGGGCATGTGCATAGAAGGCCATAAACATCCCTCGCTAAGAATAGTATTGCTAATTCAAGGTACTCTAGGAGCTGCAGGAAAAGTGGGGGAGATGAGATGAGATGACCAATGACCTCAGATGTAGTTTAAGCAACATGTTAGACTCCAGATGAAGAACAATGAAAAGTTTATCTACAAGTACTTAAAGTCCCAACAACAGCAGCTAGAAGAAACTTTCTTATGGCTTAAATATATGTTCCTGTATAATAAATAATACTTTTTACAGGTAGTGAATATAATCACCATCGACAGCAGAATAAGATAAGAATGCTGCAAAAGAAACATAAATAACCATCCCAATAGCCCAAGAAATCATAATTCCATAGCAACATGTTTTGACACAAATTTATTTGACTGATAAAATAATAAATTAAGAAAGAAACAAAAAATAAAATAATAAATTAAGACCAAATGCAAATGCCAACCCAGATTGATGGCATAGATGGCTTCGATGATGATGACGATGAAATAAAAGGGAAAAAAATAATAGAACATAGAAGCTACACATTTCACCTACAAAACGAGTACAAATGGGAATATCCATAACATTTTCATATGACACATGCATATCAAATCACAGGGATAAATGTCAAATTGAGATGGTCATGTGTTCGAGATAACTGGTGAATTATTTTAGAACAAAAATGAAAATTTTGACAAACAAAACAATGATAAATTCCCTTATCCAAAGTTGGTTCCCTGTACCCATAAGATATGTCTTTGTCCAATGAAACTCCATGAAGTTAATGTTAAATAGTTCTATGAATTTATGAAAAGCACAAATAAAAAAATGGACAGAGAAAAATATTTGAAAGCATGAATCCATATAACATTGCATAGGATGGTCAAGAAAATCAATTCCAGAGATCTAGCAATGGTACAAATTCAGTTAGATAAAGTATTGCATTTTGTTCTTGATTTAAAAATATATATTTTGCTTTGAAATGCAAATTATTTTATTTTCTCAATACTTTTTTGCCCATTGAAATCGTCATTTACATACTAAATCATGTAAGGCCTGGGCTAAAAATAATTAGACATGTACAAAGTAAAATTTAAAAAGTTAAAAAAGAAAAGAAAAAAGAAGAAGAAGAGAAACCATCATGGAAACATTGGTCATCCACAAAAGCGTTATGAGCATATATTTAAACATTTAGTTTCTTCATGTAACATATTTTACGATATCATTCTAATTATCCATTTTGAGGTTAGTCAAACAAATAGCTAATTTGACTCAAAGCAATCCATGACATGGGTCGGAAAAAAGGCTAGTGGATAATTAGAATCACCACAACCATAAACATCAAATCTATACACCTATCTATTAGGGGATGACTTTTTTAGTTCTAGTTTTACCACCACAGAATATGATGCTTTCTTCATTTTTTTTTGGCACTGCACTTATATAAGTGGTAGATGGGTCAAAATCACACCACACAAACATAGAGCACATCTTTGATTCTTTCTGCAATTAGTAAAGAACGTGCAAAGCCAAACTATACACAGAGGGAAAGGAGAAAGAGATAATATGGACTTCATTTTAATTTTTCTATTTTTTTTTTGGAAGGACAGTCTCCTATTGCCTTACAAACTGAATGTGGAAGGAACAGACATAATGACATTCATAAATAGGAAATGGAAGCGAGTTTTGTATTCAAAACTCAAATTTTCACATCTACAAAGAAACCAATCCCATTAGTGGCATGGTGGGTCAGAGAAACTGCTTCCCTACCAGAAGGACCAAACATTGAGCTGCATGCATAGCACTCCGCCACAAAAGAAACAAAATAAAATTTTGATAATCACCTTCACTAAATTTCGAATGCAAAGCGTTCTAGTAAAAATTGTAACACAGAGATATTAAAATATTAAAGGTTCAACCTTCAAAATTACTCACAAATCTGTAACCCTTCCAAACAAGAAAAACACAAGACACCCAGCATCAGAACTGTCCAATAAGTATTTGGTGCCTGTTTGAAAGTAAGCATTGCTTCTTCTTCTTTTTTTAATTAGTATTACAGATAAAATCATAGCTTTCAAGGCTACCATACTGTAGGTTTTTTTCATGTTACAGGTTCGCTTTTGAAAAGCGTAATAGTTTAAAAAACACAAAACTTTTTGTAATAATAAAAAATAGAGAAAACAGTACTCAAACTTAGCTGTCATTTTGAAGTTATCATTTAGCAGGATAAAATCTAGAACATGACAAACAACACATCCAGAAGAGTTTATAGCACCCCCACCCCTCCTCCCCCCCCAAAAAAAAAAAAAAAGCATTACTCTTGAGTAGAAAACTTGCATGCTCAACAGAGCATTGTAGTGAGATTATGAATTTTCCTAAAGGGAAAATCTAGCAATCAATCAGAACACATGACAAGGACAGAGATCAGCTCTCTACTTAGTTTCACAATAAACTAGCAATGACCAGTATCTATAGTTGTAACAGTTGTTGAACTAAAAAGCACCGACTTGCTGTTGCAAATAATGTTGGCCCATGCTGAAAGGCAAAAACAAAAGGGGAAAAAAGTGTGGTAATTCAATGATCCTAACCATCTGATTAGCTGTCCTGTTTTGAATCTCAACTAATGAGCCTTTTCCTCTTTCTTTTTTCCAGCTTAGTTTAAAGCTTCATCTGAAGAACATGAAAGCAATGAGTTGATTGTGGCATTGCTGAATCACGAAGACAAATACATTAGGGCCCACCACACGGGTGATCACAACTCACAAGCATATGCTCAAATCTTTTTTGTGCTAATAACAAAATATTGGCTTCCCCAAACCCGACATATAAGAAACCGTTATTTTGTATCCATAGAGCACCCTTACTCCATAGCGTGGTTTTTTTTTTATCATACTAGGTGATTTAGACACGTGCAAGGGAAACCCAACCATATCAGTCAAAATTCCAGACGTAGGATATACTAAAATCTGATGTGTACACCGTGTATATGGCGGATTGGCAATGAAACATTTATTATGCCAGCTTCAGGACACAAAACCCGACAATACCGGCCAAAATTTCAGATATCAGAGATACTAAAATCTAATGTGTGCATCATGGATATGGCAGATTGGCAATGAAGCAGTTAGTATGCCAGCTTGCCTCATGACACAACCCGACAATATCAGCGAAAATTTCAAATATGGGAGATATTAAAACTATGGTGTACACCATATATATGGCGAACTAGTGATGAAGCATTTATCATGCCAGCATCAAGACACTACCCAACAATATTGACCCAAATTTCAAATATCAGCGATTTTTTTTTTTGAAATGGTAAATAAGATTATACTAAAAGCGCTAGATGTGCAAAAACAGAATACAAAAAAATAGGGAAAAAAAACAGTAGTCCCTTACACCTTTAAAAGACAGCCCCAGGCGAGAATAAACTAGCAAGGATGATACACTCTTTCCAGGCACGCAACATGTCAGTCATGGAATAGTGGTGGAAGTCGGATAGGGAAGACGAACACGCAGCACATTTGGCAAGAAGTCAGTTACCAACACATTGGAGGCTTTCTGCACTATTCTGGAAAATAATATTATTCTGCTCCCACAAAATACTCCAGGGTGATGAAGAGGGCAAGAAGCCACATAACGGTGCACCTGGTGGAAGTATTAAAAAAAATCCACGCGAAGGACAGTTGAGCCACTGATGAAGGCATAGTTAAAATCTAAGGTATACACCATGCATATGGTAAATTGGTAATGAAGCATTTGTCATGCAGTCATGCCAGCATCAGACTTACGACCCAAAACCCGACAATGTAGGCCAAATTCCAGAAATCATAGATTAAAATCTAAGGAGTGCACCATTTGTATGGTGGATTGGCAGTGAGGTATTTATCATGCCAGCATCAGTCTTTTGATGCAAAACCCGGCATTAGAGGATCAAAGCAAAACGCCCGAAATCCAAATCCAAATCAGAATCAAACGGCACTAACATAGATGAACGAACAGCCTTCAAGTGCACTGAAACACGCCTAAAAGTGCAAAAAAAAAAAATCAACAATACAGAATTTCATCGTTATTCTTCAACAGAGCAGATATATTACCAAGATTAAATTCTGATTCCAATGGATATTATGAAAACACCGCAATATTCTTCAGAGACAAGGAGCAGATGAGAAGCATCCAAAATGCTAAATGGAAAAAAAAAAAACTCGAAATCAGAAATTCCCCAACGCAGAAAGAAACAAAACTAAACGGAAGAAGAAGATGGATAATAGGGAAAGAAATGAGAGCTAACATCGGATTTTTCGATGCCAGGAATGAGACATTGAAATTCCATATAATCTTATTCCAAAAGCACAAACAATCAGAAAAAGAAAGAAATATAAAAACAAAAAACAAAAAAGAGGAATTCAAGGGAAAACTGAAGATGGATTGCATTGCAAGAAGTTTTACGAAATGGGAATCTAAGATATGGAGACGGAGAAGGGAAGAGAGAAGATGTGTGAAATTGCGAAAGTACCCTTGGGAGAGGAGAGGAGGAACTGGAGGAGGAGAGCCGTAGAAGTCCAAAAACTCTTGAATCTGACCGATTAATTGCCTGATCATGGCATTCGGCAATCCCTCCATTCATTCATTCATTTTCTCTTTCTTTCTTCGTTTCTTCTCTCTTTTATTTTCCTGAATACAGAGGCTCATATTCATACCTCTCTCTCTGCTTTCTACCTCTCTGTCTGTCTTCCTTTGTAATACACTAATACCCACCAAGAGAACTTTTTTCCAGCTGCCTTCCCTCTCGAGGTAAGTTTTTAGGTGTGCGTCTAGTTCGAGAAATGGCTACCCTCATCAACTATAATTTAGAAATTGGAAAAAGCTTTAAAGAGTTGGAATTAGAATCGACTCATTAAATTTTTAAATTAAGTGAATTAATAAATTTTTAATGAGTTTTAAAATAAATTTAAAATTTTATTAAGCAACACAATAAAAGGTGTTTGGAATTAATTGCAACTTGTGCAAATAGTATAGCAAGTTCGGTTAAAATTTAGTATTCGACTTATAACGACCCGCCTCTCTTAGGCGCCACCGCTTCAACACTATCCGAATCAGTACAATATTGTTTGCTTTAGACCCACAAATGGGTGAGACCCACATGAGTTTGTTTTTGGACAAGGCCCAACTAGCCAGCCTAAAACGGTGATACTAATATGAGGGGCACAAAGCTTTATAAACTCCCTCAAATTTTCTCAACTATCGATGTGGGACTCTTGAAATCACTCCTCACCACTCGATACATCGCCTGGGCCCGATATATCATGGCGCTCTGGCTTCCAAAGGCCGAAGTTCTACATGACTTCATTTATTGGTAAAATAAATAATAATGAGAAGACACGATATCATATATATTTTTGAAAGAGACATGATATCTTCCATTTTCATTTAAGAATAAGGGTCATTGTTGGATAAAATTTAGCAAGTATTAATGTTATTAGAAAGTTAGATTAGTAAATTGTGACTTAATAAACTCATTTAATGAGGTAAACATGGTATTAACTTTTTTTTATAATGATGTGAAGTTTTTTTTGTTAGATTTCATTCAATTTCAGACTCGTGAAGTCATCTATTTCTCTTACACTCACCTACTTTTTATGAATTACATCAAACATCCAATTTGACAACTTTTATAACCTATATATCTAACTTGATGTATATTATTATTATATTTATATATTGAACTGATTATGTCTCCCAGATAATTTGTAGTGGTGAATGCGTTCAAATTTTATATTAAAATTAGTTGAATATTCAAATCTAATGGTTTGGTTGGTGACCAAATGGGATTTTGCAAAATGATGTCACAGAATATCTAGATGCAAGGTGTGAGATAAATCTTTATTTAAATTAAATGTATTATTGAAAAGTTTGATGGTAAGTTATTTGATGATCTTCAATCTTACCTATAAAACATCAATGAAAAGGATGACAGTTATAATGAAAAATTTGAAAAATTGAAAATTAATGTTTATAATTAAAAAAAAATCAGATAATGATGATGATTTTAACTAAAAGGTTAGAATAAAAATGAAATACAGAATAAAGGATATTACTTGATTAATCAAATCAAAATAATTTTCGTATATCCCACATTTTATTATATATTTCTAATAAATCTATTATCATTAAAAAATATCATGCAGTATAACATAATATCCTGCCCCCATGGCGTTCTCTCTCTCTCTCTCTGGCTCTTTCCCTTTTATTAACTCGTTCATTTTGAATTGTATATGGAGTCTTCATTTATCAAATAATTTTCAATTATACAGCATCGAGTAATTTACTGTATAGACAATATTCTTATTTGGACTCTCAAAAATGAGTATCTCTGCTCTACATTGGAGGTGAGATTAATCCCACAAATATGTATAAAGTTTTCAATCCACGTATATATTATTTAAATCGATGACGAGTAACTCTATGAAAAGTGACTAAAATAGTTTGAACGTCAATCGAATTCAAAACTTCTTTTTACTAGAATAACTTCTTTGTCAACCCTCTCTAGATTAATGTATTTGAATAAATTTGAGTTGATGTGGAAAATTTGAACTCCCACTAAGAATTCAAACGCGCTATGCTTTGAATAACGGATTGTCATTGTATAGTTTCCCATATAAGATATTCACTCTAAACTAGGGTGGTTTGAGTTTCCCGTCAAAGGATGGGAAAATTTGTTTACACTCTACTCTTCATTTCTATCTCTACATAATTTAACAACTCTACAATATATGACTGGGATTTAATTTTTCTTTTTTTTTAAGTTCTAAATATGAACTATAGCCTTAAAATCTGCTATTTTTACTCTTTCCCCTTTTTCTTCAACTTTTTATGATCTAAATATTATATAAGTCCTTGCAATTTAATAATACATTTGAGAGAATTTTTGTCAAATATAGAAGTATCAAAATAAAGTGAGAAAAATAAATGATCGCACGACACGTGTGGATATGGCCCCAAATGCTAACATTAACAATTTAGTCATTTTAGACTTTCAACATATGTATAGTGGTTGGAACTTGGAACAGGATATGGACCCCATTATATGTTTATTTCATACACAGGTGTCTTATTATTTAACAAAAAAATTATATAATTATGAGTATCATAAAATAAAATTTCCATAATGACTAAAACACTTATTATTTCGTACAAGTGACACTATAAGTATTATAAAATCAAAATATAATATCACACTCATGTAAGGGTTTTATTAAAACTATTTCTGAAGTTTTCCACACGTAAATTTAAAAATAAATATTCATGCTTTCTCTAAAATATTACTTCAATATAAATTGTAATATTGTACGCTGCACTTTGATTTATAAGATATTGAAATATTCTATAATTATTTTTTAATTCATCACAAGTCAGTACTTAGTGTTGTAAAAAATACAAATTATCATGTCTAATCCCCGATTACACTGCACTAGTGAAAAAGTTGATATTTTCTAATGGATGAAGTCACAACAGAACGTGAAGTATCCATCAGTAGATAGTTTTTTTTAGGTATAGGTAAAATAAAAAAAGAAAGCTCTAAGGATAGGTAAAAGTAAAAGTAAAAGTAAAAAATAAAAAAAAAATCTCTAAGGACTGGGAAGTAAGACTAAAATCATTATACACTGATTCAAAATTGCTTTTTATGTTGTCGAGATATCAGGACCCACAATGTGTCATTTCTTTGTTTGGCAAAAGTTAAAAAAGAGAGTTACGGTAACGCCTACTCGAGATCCTCCTATCTTTTTGGCACTTACTTGTAAGCAAAGCCTCACACGTGCGAACAAGTTGAAAACTTCATTACCTAAGGCAATAGAGAAGATTAAGACAATAGATGAAGTTGCTCATTCATTTGTGATTGAGATAACGAATTTGAAAAGCCCTTTTAAAAAATATTATTTATAAATAATTTTTTCATTATATTTAAACTATAAAAAATAATTTTAAATGAATTTTAATACAGTGATGAATCCAGATTAAAATAAGTTCAAATTATATATAAATACAAAAGTATTTTTATTTTAAAGAATGGGTTGTTTATGAGGTACTAAATAGACTTTACATAGTGTGGAGAAATTTGTTGGCCATTGAAAGTATACTTTTTTTTTTTAATCTAATTAGTTCAATGTGATATGTCAAAATCGTAAACTCCATGTTACATTTATTGTAGTTTTTTTTTTTTAAAAAAAATGTAATTTTTTACTTATCTTTAAAGATATTACTTTTAATTAATTTAATCAAAAAAAATTGTATAAACTCTATACTCAAACATAATAATTGTTTTTACTTCACCTCGTGAAAACCCAGAGGCGAAACATGAGATCCACGTGTCTTTTTGCACGTGTGAATGGCATACAGGAAATTAAGAAGAAGAAGAATGGACATTTTGGGAAATGAAAAAAGGCCATGGAAGTGACATCGTTGGCTTTTGGAAAGGACAGAATTTTGGAGCTTTCTAACACGTGTGAACGGGGGGAGTGCAGTCAAGAGCCTTTTATGACATTCGGACCGAATCGACGGCTAGGATTCCATCTTCGCCATGTTTTCTTCCCGTTTCGCTTTCACGCACTCGACATGATTACTCCCGATGGTTACGCTCTAACAAAGAAGGCCGTACCTGGAATTATTAAAATTTCATTTCTTGTTGTTCTCTTTTATATAGTGACAATATTATCCTTTTTCTTAACCCTATTAAAAAAGTTTCAAACTTAAAAAATAACAAGAATAATAAATGAATAAAATTTAAACCTACTTATTATAACATTATAGTTTTAGTATTTAATTTAATTATTATACTCTTATTAGTTTTTTTATAAAATTATAATTATTAAAATGAGTAGATTACTCTAAATTATACTCTTAATTTTTATTTTTCTTATATATATTTTAGAACTGTTCCAAAATAATTGTCTAATATGTCATTTTGATTATTTCTTTCTCTATCATATCTAATCTGATATGTCTTCTTAGAGTTCTTCTTTAAATAATTTAAAATTTTAAAATAGAACAACTAAAATAGGACATTTTCTTTCTATTCTATCCGTATCAAGTCTCTTCATAACTAAAATTTCAACAAAAATCTTTGACTCTTCAAAACTTTAAACTCCAAGATTCATATTTTTTTTCTTTTTAATTTACATATGAAAAATCGCAGAAAACACAACATAAAATCTCATATGTGATACCCACTACTCTTAAAACACACTAGATGAGGCCATAAAGGTTCGAACCTGGTACCTCCCGATTTCTTAAGCAGGAGATCACCAATTGAATTATGCCGTTGTATTAGTTCACAATTTCACATGGGCAGTTTTTGATTGATGGCACTCTAAATTGTTGAATTTTAATCATCCAACTTTGTAATGAGAAAATGATATGAATAATTTCTTAGATTTTCTACAATAAAAATTACAAATTTGAATTAAAAATCAGTGAAATTATATTTTCAAAAATTTGGCCCATCTAATAAATGTTGTAACAGGAGCATGCCGACAATTACACCTACTTTCAGGTTTTGGAACCTGTTACTATCATATATAATTTATCATCATTATGATTATTCTTGAAGTAAAATTTCCATTTAAAAATCTGAATAAATCAATTATATCTGAGTGAAGGAATGTAGAAATGATTAGAAAGAAGCAAATTACTGTTAGATGTGATACCAATGTAGAATCATTTTCATCCACAATTTTCCTAAGGCAGACTATTTGAATAAGTGGTTGGATTGATAATTTGTAATCTATCTACATTTATCGTATAGGATCACTGACTTAGAAAATAAATATTAAATTTTTATTTTATGAAATGCAATCATATTATTTTAAATCTATTGATAATTTTTAGACCGTTAGAAATTATTACTTTTTCTTTTGAGATTAAATTCAAATTTTTATGGTGTCTATTTGATGCATTCTCACCGTCTAAAAAATATTTATCCAATGACTTCTTTTTAATTTCGTAAATTTAAGCGCTAGGGTGATTCTCTCTAATTTGTTATAATTTTTTTTCTTAATTACTAAAATTTTGCTCCTAATATGCGGCTTATTTGGTACATGTGATGATCAAACAATTAAAGTTATTTTTGAATTTCGAAAGTTTTTCTGATTTTCATGTTATATGATAAAAGAGAAAGACTGGGCTTTTTGAACATGACTTTGGACTCGAATCCTCTTTAATTTTTTACGTGGATTTAAATTTTACGTCCATTCAAAATGCAAATAAAAGAAATATTTAGTCTCAGAATGAACTTTTTACGAAGCTTCAATGCCAAAGCTCAAGAGCTTTGACTGAGTTGACCGGACTCTAGACCTAAGTTTAAAATTTCATCGAAATATATATAAATTACACTTTTAATGAGTAATTTTTTTTAATAAAAAATATCTTCTATTTTGACTCATTTTCGACACTTTTTTGTCTTTGAGAAATTCATATTTGCAAATATTTCACAATTTTTGCCAAAATGAGCCAAAATTTGGGCCCAATTTGGCCCAAACCATTTTTATGTAATTTTCGAATAACTTCAAATTTCAACATATTTACATATCACCCCAAAGATTCAAAATTTCAGTTAAAATTTGAGATTTCAAATTATTTTTTTCCTCAACTCAAAGAGCACAGGGCTGGGTCAATCATAAGAAGGGTTTTGATTGAAATATATATATATATATATATATATATATATATATATATATATATATATATATATATATATATATATATATATATATAATTTTTTTTTAAGAGACACACTTGATATTTTTAAATTAATAAGACAAAAATATCATTTATGAATTTTATTACAAGAAGCAATAGAAATAAAGTGAAGGTTTGGCATACGAACCACATTAGAAGGTGAATTTCATCGCATGACCAAAACAATTGAATGAATATGAAAATATTTAAAATTAGATCTATTGAATCATAGTAGTCCTTTATTTTTTAAAGATGAAAGTAAACGATTGAGTAATTTCTTTTTATCATGATGAGTTCGACAATAAAGATATATTAGATATTCACATGGGTCTATTTCAACTGGTTGCCTCTCATCTCAAGAAATGAGAGGTTGATAGTTCAAGCCCTGTGGTCCAACCTTGGTATGTCTTAGGGGATAGTATACTTACTCATGGGGGTTTTTACACTGAGTATCCCATATTTTTTCACACGTAAATTAAAAAAAAAATAGACACAAAAATGACTTGAATCTAAATTTAACAAAGAAAATAACAATTTCAGCAGGGACCCTTGTATTGTAACGAAGGTAAAAAAAAATCTAAGTATTTTCCAATGAGTTAAAAAAGTAATAAAAGTATTTTCTTCTAAAAATGGCTCCATCAATCTTCCTTTGTTTCTATTTTTTTGCATTTACATTCAATATATATATATATATATATATATTGGTCTTGATTGCTAACATATACAAGTATGGCCAGCGATCCTCCTACAGAAGGATTACGTATAGAGACATGGGTTTTATTGTGTTTCTCATTTGATCTTTAAAAATCGGTTCACCAAATTCTCTAAATCGGCTCGTCGAACCCTTATAATATTAGAATTATTAATTCAACAAACCAATTTCGAAAGACAAAATAAGAAACCCAGTAAAACCTATGTTCTATGCACGAAAGAGTCATTTGAAAATCACTACCTTTGCATGTATATGTAAGACTTTCCATTCCACGGTCTTCAAATTGGTCCAACCAACATTGTATCCCAAGTCAAAAGTTAATTTCATCTTAATATCAATCAATTGGAGTTTGGATTTTTGTGGGTTACCAAGTACCAACAAAATGTTTATTTTGACAAATTGTCTACCCTAAAATTTTGAAAATGTTGATGGCATTGAATGAAAAGTGATGGACATTTGCCTTTTGTCCAAGTAATGGGCTAAGAAAGAAAAGAAAAAGAAGAGAAAGGATAAGAGGTTAATGATTAGATTTCTCAAAATCAAGAGGATGTAGAGTGTAATCATTGTTTCTTTCTTGGAGAGAGGAGAAGAAGAAGTAGTAGTGGGGGGAATGAAAACCTTTGATTCAATGCTCCTCTTCTATTCTACTCTTGTGAATGTTTTAACTTTTTTTATAATTAAAAATGGTCACAAAGTAGGGGCTGTTGGATCGAGGAATTATGAACCCCAGGAAAAAATTATGATTTTCATTTAATATAATAAGACCAAGGATCCCCACTTGATCAATGTGGACCTCACTTGTAATTTTTTTTGAAATATATGAATTTTGATTAAAATTATTACTTTTTACTTTTAAAATATCAAAAATTTTAATTGATATTTATTAACTGAAATCTGCATGAAAGGGAGCCCAAAATAGGTCAAGATCCACCCAAACTTAGGTAAAAATCTAAGTATGACTTTAGATGATGCAGTTTTTGTCTAAAAATTGGTTATGCTGTAGATAGATGCATGTGTTTTGACTAGGCTGTAAATTTTGACTGAAATTTACAGTTGAGATTAAAAGTGCTCATTAGTTTCTTTCCACGTGTTATACGTATATCTTTTATAATTTATTTTAGGAAAAATATCTAATGAAATACATTTTGTTGAAAAGTTTATAAACTTGGTTGCACTCCCAATATTTGATCCACCTATCATTAGGCTCAATACTTTATAACAAGTTTTTGGACATGAAGAAATTCAAGATCTCCATTTCTCTTTAAATACGAAGGCATTAGATACAACTCTTGATACAAACAATTCCATACAAGCCGCGAGCATAAGGTAACTGTATAAATTGAATTTAAAATCTTAGATTCCTAAGTCAAAATATCTATTAATTGAGCTACTCTGTACAAAATGAAAAGTTAATACCAGTTTGAGTACGTGGCCGATGCCCCATTAGAAGTCATTTTTATTGAATAAATTAAGACGTATTAAGATTTTTAAGTTTTGATAATTTTAATATTTAAAAATATGACTTGCTTCGTAATTTCATATGATTAAAGTAAATTTTTTTAGGCTATGTACTTGGATAGAGATGTGTAGACGGTAAACATCGGTAAATTGGCCAACCAACATACCAGATTTTATAATGTTCACATTCAATAGTTTAATTAGTAAGCGTATTATGAAGATTTATGGCGGTCAATGGGACTGACAGGTCAAGCAAGAGGTCCGTCCCATAGGGAAAGGTGGTCTACTGATCTGTGCCCTTGACTAATATGTCCCACGTTAGAAGACTTGGTTAAGTCATGCAAGTGACTAATTTGCTAAAATGATATTAAATGCTCTTTCTATAAAAAACATGATATTAAATAGTATTATCCACTGTGTGAGATTAATCAGGTGTTCTGAGAGGCCAGAACACCTTAGTCTTGAAAAAAACCTCGAGATATCTTACGGGTTTAAAATTCACCTGGCTGATATCGCCAATATTATATCTGTACGATCGATATATATCATCCTTTTATAAACCAATATATACATATTTTTTAAATCTCAATTAAGTTCAATACTCAAATTTGGGTGATTTTTAAAACTCTAAATGGGAATATGGGATACAATCATTTCATTGCCAATTAGTTTTAGAAAAAAAAAGTATTTTTTTTTATGATAAAAAGGGAAATTGAGACAATAATAACTCGTTGTAGATAAGTGTTAAATGAATGCAATAAATAATATTTGGCAATGAACGAGAAAGGTACATAATCACCACACAAGAGGAAAGAAAATGAGTGGCAATCCATTGCAATCCCAATGATGATACAACACAAGTGTGCCCAACATAATTGCAATTAAACCCACTTACTTATATTGCCATCATCAAACTCATTCCCATTACGTTTCCTTTTTCATAATTTGTTAATATCCCCAGTGATATGGACAAGCTATCAAACCTGGCCCTACACTGAGGACTTCACATTCACAAACTCATTCAGGGTCTCATTTGCAAATTTTGGATAAAAAACTATAGCGGAATTTGAAAATTTTGATCCATATTTTTACATATCAACTGATATGTTTTAAAAATACATATATTGGCCCAAGTTCAGATGAAAAATTGCAGTCCAAGTTTGGAATTTAGCTGAAATTTGTGACTAAGTTCACTACTGCCCATGAATTTTATAGCAAGAGCAAATTTGAAATACTTCTCAACATAATTAAGGTTTGTGATGGCCAGAGACCACTAAACAAGAAGAAAGTTCAAAAAAAAAGAAGATAAAGAGACCATAGATAATCCAATTGCCTCAGTTTCAGGGCTTAATGGAAAACATAGATAAAAAGACCATAACCATTGTGACCATGAAGTAAGACATGGTCTTGAACCCATTGGATTTTGGTACTGCAGTATCCTGATTATCGCTGCTTGGACTCACTACATCAAACAAATGAAGAAACATAATCAAGATATTAACTTTTTTTTAAAAAAAAAAAAAAATTCCTAAAGGTTCATTCGGGAGTTTCAAATATCAGCAAGATACAACAAATTGGGCCTTTAATGGGCCAAAAATATCAGCCATTCTTGCCCAATCTGGGCCACAATTTTTTTTTTTTTCAGTATTTCTGATTTTTTTTTTGGGTGTGGGATTTGAATCTTGACATACCCATATCACACCTTTTAGTATTTGGGCCAAACTTTTAGAATTCGACTGACATTTGAAACACATTTCATCCCAAAGAGGTGATTAAATGAGCTGATAAAGGCTGACCTTTTGAAGAGTTGGTGAAGATGGAATAGGATGGAGAGCTGGGTGACAGTTCAAGGAGCTCTGTAAAAAAGGAACAAAAACAATTAAATTGTTGTCAGTAGAGATTAAAGACCTTAGAAAACGTGACTTTTCATTAGATGGAAATGAAATGTGTAAACCTTCACTACTAAAACACTAATTAATCATTTTAAATACATAACCTTGATGATGAGCCATAGGCTCGGACTGCTAGAATCGGGCCTTATCTACCCAATAAATGCCTCCAATCCAAAATGGGCTTGAATGAGCCTGGGGAGAGAGACCCGTGTTTCAATTCCTCTGTCTACTCCATATGACTATATTTCTTTAAATTCAGATATTGAGGCCCCTTCCCAATTTATGATTTTTAAATCTGAACTTCTTTCGTAGTTTTCATCATCATTATCATTAGAGCGATATATCTTTGGTCTGTTTTAGAAAACCAATGCATGATAGTATTTTTAAAGTAAAATTCACTCTCAAAAGTAGTAGCCATTGAGAGAAAGGTATATCTCAAGTGTTACATAGAGTCATTCCTTTCATAAATTAACCGACGTGGGATTTTTGTCACTTCACAATCTGTGTTTGGGAATTGTAACTTCATTGTTGAAGGTGATTTTGTCAATCTTGTTGCTTTGGCTAGTGGTAAAAAGAAATCCTTGTGGAAGATGGTTAACATTGTGAGGTACATAAAGAAATTGACCAGGAATAGAGTAATCCATTTAAGACGTCAGCTAATTGTGTGGCCGATTTCTTTGGCAGAATTTCCAAAGGTCAGTCGTTATTTGTTGGATATCTAAGAGCCTAACATGAATTTCTGGCGATTTATCAGGAATTATTGGTCTTTCTGATATTCTGGGCCAAAATTGGAACCCTTTTAAGCCCAAAATTGCATACTTTTTTTGCTGAAAATCTTTTTTCAAAAAATATGGACCTAAAATAGACCAAAACTTTGGCCCACTGGAGCCCGATATTATTTGATTTTGGCAATATTTCAAACTAAGGGCTGGCCCAATCAAACACATTCTTCATCCGTTGAGGCCCATAACAAAAGGTCCTTAGACACTAAGATAACCATTTGCCAAACTCTGAAAGAAAAACTTGGGACTTTATCTGAGGGTTGTATATATGTGATTGTGTATTCGTTTTAACTGAGGACCATCTAATGAAATTTTCCACTGGGAAGAAATGGCTTAAAAGTATAGGCAGCCAAAATCTGGTCTATGCCTCGGCTTTATTTTTCTAATGATGGTTGTCACAAACTGAAATTAAAACCCATCCATAAACTAAATAACTGCATCAAGATGGACTCTTTAGACCTACAAAATAACGGGCCCGAATTGGCAGTGAACAACAACAATTTTATCAACAGGCCCTACACTGAGCCAGGTCCGATGCCTTTGCAGCCTTGAATCCATTTCACAATTAGAGAATTCAACGTAAACTAGAGGTACAGAAAATGTTCAAAAGACCCAAGTAATTTTGCACGTGGAAAAAGGCCAGCCCATACTTAACCAAATTTGGGCCTACTATCAGTTCTGGATGAAATTCCATGGGCTCAGCCCATAATATTTCAGCCTACTTTATAATGAGGCTAGCTGGCTTGCCTGGTTTGAAAAAATCAACAAAATAGGCATGTTGATTTCCAAATGGGTTAGTTATGGGCCAAAATTTTCGGCCCTTGGGTCTGATCCAGTGTCATGTTGAGTACAGTAATTAAAATTGTTAAATAGGGTGGGTGGGTTAGTATAATACTCTAGCTGGGCTAATCTTGGATAAGTTGCAAAAGGAAGGAGCAGAAGCTGGAGTCTTCAATCCTCCAGTCGAACAGGTGAAATTTGCATCCAATAGAGGTACATGGAATGGGCTCGAGGCCCAGTGATTTTCAAAGAAAATTTTAAGGCCCTTCATCTATAGTGGGTATCATCATCATATCCATCTGCTTGGGTCATCAAAACGGCCTCATAGAAGTGGATGTACCAAATCCTGTTAATTTCATCATTTCTCATTTATCTCATCTATCTATTTGTATGTTCCCAATCAAATATCAATCGTTAACAAATTGAAAAAAAAAAAAATTCAAGGGTTTCCCTTCCATGATCGATCTCACCCTAGCTGCGTTTGGATGGGGGTAATCTCCCGTTACCATTGTTTGATAACTAAAGATAAGACTAAAAAATCAACTTTTTACCCATTTTCTCTCACTTTTGAAACCCTTTGTAAGAAAGGGGTATTTATAATATAGGTAACTCTTGGTAAAAAATAACCTCTTTAAAATTTACCCCTCCGACATGAAACCTTAATAATTTATTATTGTTAAAATTATTTATCTCATTTATTTATTCATGTCCTTCAGATCAAATATCAGTCTTTAGTTTTATACTCTTATCAAAGGAATGGTCCCCCTTCCATGGTCAAGTTCATCATATCTAACGGATCGGATCACCCACGAAGGCTCTCAAGATTCTAATAGTTTATCATTATAAAAGTCATTTATCTTAATACTTTTTCATATTCAAACCAACAAACTTTAAAATCATTTAAAAATATGAAAAAGAGCGAGAAAGAGAGACATACTCGGACAGTCGCTAGCACTTGCATTGACAAGCTTGCAGTCAGTGGGGAGTTGGAGAAGTCTATCAACCTTTAAACCAAGTTGCTTGAGAGTTGACAAACCCTCGTAAGTCTGTTCAATTATAAAGCAAAGGCAAACAGGTTTTTCATTCCTGATTTCTTTGACAGAAGTGCAACATTTTTCCGTCGGCGTCGCCGCTTTTCCCGATGAGTAATCCAAGCACTGTGTCATTTTAGTAATCTCCTGGTTACAATCTTGTAGAGAAGGAGCAGAAGAAGTAAGGCCGAAGATGGCAAAAAGGAAGAGAAAGGAGAGGAAGAGAGACTTGAGATCCATATCTCTTCTGTTTGGGACTTTTGATCTGGTTGAGAAGCAGAGAAAAAGACGGTCTGAACTATGTGTTTAATACAAGCGAAGACTGTGAGTGTTCAGTGGAGAGACAGAAGGATTTAATGGCATTTGGACTGTTGGGCTGGTTATGGTTGGACCATATAAATTGTGCGTAGGTGGGGCAGTTAGTAGCATTAAATGGGTTGTGGATTGGCAATGGGCTGGATATAAAAATCCAAATATGATAAAAAAATATTGGAAAAGTCCAAATATTATAAAAAAAATATTCGAAAGAAACAGGTTGGGGATGTTAATATCTATCTAATTGTTTTGGATGTGACATTACATATGACTAATTATAACTTGTTGACTTAAGTGACATAGATGTAATTAAGAGAAATCCAAATTCAGATTAGGAGTCGGATTATGGCATGAAAAATCACATTAAAATAAGAAAATAGTTTTAATGTAAATGGGCCAAATCTGGGCCACCTTAACCATACTCACTTCCCCTTCATTGCTCATGTTGGAACTCGGAACACGAGCCGGTGCAAATAAATAATTTTACAACCAAATAAATTACTTTATATAACATGAGTGGACCACATTCACAAAAGCGCTGATCTTTTTGGGCCTGGTTTTCAGATGGGCCCAGATCTTTGATTAAAAGTTAGGCCTAACAAAGCGTCATCTCCTGTCACACTCATCTATCTCCTATGAATTGCACCCGTCTCGATTTTGACACCAATTTAGTACCAGTGATTATCTAACTATTGATTTCGATGTCCTTCAATTTAATGGCAAAATTTGTTTTGTATATTAAATTTTGATTTTAGATTATTTCGTAACATTTTATTTCATATGGTGGAACTCATTTATCCATTACACAACATGTATCTAAAACATATTTTATAATACCCTAAGCTAAAATAAAAAAATATTATTCTTTAGTGTGAGCTTAAAATTTATACTGAAATGAAATGGGTGATGTAAAATTTACTGTGAGTTTTTTACACAATTGTAAAAAGAAAAAAAGGTTAAAATTCAGATGGGAAAATGTAATGAAGATGTGTAAAACACTATTTGCATGTCTGAAGTCCAAATCATACTTGAGTAGAGCCAAATCCAAGCTTATAAAAAACGTTCAAAATAGTTTGGACTTTGGATTAACTGTCCGATTAGTCTCATTTTAGGGCTTAGAAATATAAGGCCCAGTTTTGAAATTTGGATAGGCTTGGTTAAAAAAGCTCGAGTTTGACTCAAAAGGCCTTGAGTCAAAATTTATAGAAGTTAACTGTTTTAATTGACAGTGTACAAATATGGAATTTATGTAGATGATTTTATGTTAAAATGAGGACAATAATATTGTACGAATTAGTATATAGGTAAATATTTTATTTTATTTTATATTTTATCGTTTCTCCTATTTAAATGTAGGAGATGTGATCTTATATCTCTATTGTTTATTTCAAAATTTTATATAAAAATCATTTATATTTAATAAAAATAATTTAAATTTAGGAAAATCAAATTTTAAAGAAATTTCAATTTTGACATCTTGCTGGAAAAGATGAAAATATAAAGAGAAAAATAAGAGTAAAATTAAAATTTCCTTAAAATTTAATGCTTTTACCATGCAAACATCATTTCGTTTAAATTTATTATAAAATGAGGTCTTTGTGCCCCCAAATTAAAAAAAAAATAAGAAAACATTTTGTAATTTCAACAATTAAATTTTCTTAATAACAAAAAACCACCAAATTAATAATAAAAGCAGTTTAAAAGCAAATGTCATTCTCAACTCTCCAGAAGAGATAAGCTAGTCATAATGACCCATATTTTCATTTTTAAAATTAATTAATTAATAACTAATCCATATAGTTAATTCTGTTTTAAATATATAAACATTAGAGCTGGTTTCTAAATAAGATAAATAAGCCATAACTAAGCCCATACATTTACTTTAGTTTTCCAATTAAATTTGAAAAATAAAATTTTATAAACAGCACCAAAGCCTGAAAGGAGTATTTCAAGAAGATTTTCAAGAAATCAAATGGATCCTCACGGTCGCCGGTGAAACCTGGTTTTATATAATGTTATTAGAACCGGACCGTCTAACGAACTGTCTTCGAAGAAGGTTGGGTTCAGCCGGTTGCAACTGTAGTCAAGTAATAATATAATATAAATATTACAAACAATATTAATTATTATTTTTTGTTTAACATTTCATGCTCTAAATAACATACCAAAACGGTGAAGGAAGTGAAGGTGAAAAAGTAAAAAAAAAATTCAAATTTGTTGAACCGCGGTTCATGGCTTGCAGTCCAACTAAAAAAACTGTGAAAACCGCGGTTCACCACGGTTTTTGCAGTTCAACTCAAAAAACAGTTTTTTTGACTGACCGAATCACACTCACACCGATGCCAGTCGAACCGCCGGTTTGGCCGCGGTTCGGTCTAGTTTTGATAGCACTGGTTTTATAGAAGAGGTAGACAATACGTATAATGTTTATTTCAATAATTTTTTTAAAAGAAATGTGTGTTGCATGTTGGTTTCTTGATTGATAAGGTATGAGCATCTGCATTAGTTTTTATCGAGCTTTGAATGTAACTAGTTGAATTTTGACAAAAAATTAACAAAAACTGGATAAAGAATGATACACAATCTCACTGAAAAAGAGTGGAATGATCTTTCACTGTTTTCTAAACTGTTTAAATGTTACTTATGTGTTCAATCACCAAATGTTCTGGAATCACAGTCCCTAAACTCGGCCGTGAGGTCCTTCCATGAACGAATCACCTAATAAGCTCAACATGCTTTCACCTAATAAGCTCAACATGCTTTCACATCTAAGAACAGTATGAAAAGTTCATACGACATAGTAGTATTTGCATCTCTATCTGCATAGTAGTGCATTGGCGGTCATCCTACTAATAAAACTTGGGATGTCCAATTGCAGATTCGTATGATAACAATAGTATTTTTTAAAACTTAAAATGATTTTATGATTTTATCTTGGTTGCCTTTCTTCTGCAAGTCCTCCGCTACGCCCCCAGGGCCTGTGGGCCCTGCAGTCCACCCCAGGTCCTCCTCTCCGCCCCTTCTGGCATGTGGGCTCGATACTCCACTCCGATCTTCCACACCGCTCCGCCCCGGCCTATTGCTCCTCGACTCCACCCCACAAGGCCTATGGCTACATCAATGTTGGGCCCGGGCCTTCTTCTACATCAGTGTTGGGCCCATGGCCTTCTGCTACATCAGTGTTGGGTCTAGGGCCTTCTTCTCGTCCATCATGGGGCCCAGGTCCTATAGATCCCTCGCTATGGGGCCAAGGGCCTCACAATACTCCTAATGCCTCTTCTCTACACCATCGCGCCCCTTCTCTGCGCGGCTCTGGACAGCGGGGCTGATTTCGGCTAGATAATCAAATTTTTCATGAGTTTAATTTAAAATTATCTCTTAGTTTTCCAAATTTGTCAAAATCAACTATAAGTGCCAACTACTCTAATCATATGCCTTTTTTTTTTAGGACAGAATACATCACATACTTATGCACGTCCTCGCCCTCGACCATGACTACATTGAAACTTGTTGGGCTTGGGATTCTAGTTCAAAAGACTAGCCTGATAGGTGGAGTTGTCCAGGTCCTTATAACTCTCTATTTCCCCCCTTTCCCCAACCGATGTGGGATCTTTTGCAGCCCCAACACTTTAAGCCCTACCAATAGTGGGTTCTATTATAGGTCCAAGACTGGTATATCAAGCCGACAACAATTGGGCCATACTTGGGTCAGATCTAGGCCTATCGTCAGAATTAAATATTAGCTAATATTTTTCAATTTTTTTGTGGACATGTAAATATTGCAATTTCTAAGGGTTTTTTGGAGAAGCACTAATGAACAACATGTCCAAATCTTTACTGAAATGCATCAAAATTTAGCCATTTTTTTATGATCAAGGTGTCCACAACTGTAGAGGAATTTACCCGACTAATCTTTGGGACATGTGCAACTCTTTCAATTACACACACATTGAGTACATAACTACGAAAAGTGGCCAGTTGGAGTTCAGTATGAATGAAACTCTAGACCCCATTTCTTGAAGTGGACATATTGGCCGTCAGGCCAACCCTTTGCTGTTAAAATGAGCCCATTTTGACTCAGATTTTATGATATGAGTCTTTTGTCTTTGTATGAAAAATAAAAATGGGAACTAAAGTAACATAAAATTCAATCAAGCCCATCAAACTAGAGTGAAGAATGATTCTGTACTTGTCGTGTCTTCTCCTAGAACATGGATATGGATATGGACATGGACATGCACATGCAATGCACGAATATGAATTATGAATCATGAATTATGAATTATGAATATATTTCTTTTTTATCCTAAGGTGTATGTAATGCATTATTGGATTTGAAAGATTGGACCATACTTGGCATTGTCTGTCTTGAGCAGGCATCCATAGTGTTCTCATGCACCATTTCAGTAACAAGTCACTTTTCACATTGCCATCTATATGTGGCCCAATCTTTTATGAATCGCATTGGACTCTTTGATTGGTGGCCTATAAATAGATTGCTTTGATTGCTCAACAAATGGATATGGACGAAAGGGGTTCAATTCTCTTAGTCATCTACTTGAGCCAAAATTATTGGGGTTTAACAATCCATATTTGTAAACAGGAAAGCAGAAATGATACTATGAGAAAAAAATTGAAAGAACGTTAAAAAAAAAAATATTGGATTGGACTGCCTAGGTTATAGATATTGTATTAAGTTAGGTCGCAATTTAAAGGTAATTGAGGTTGAATTAGGTTAGGATTGAAGTCAGCCCAATCTTATTCTATTGGAGTTCTACTTCAAGTCATTGTCATGTTACCATGGTAGAGATTTTTTCGAAAAAACCAATTCTATATAAAAGAATCTAGCGGCTCGTATGAGCTGCGTACATCTGGAGTTTCACCCATTGCCATCATACTTAGGGAGAGGTGAGAGGGGTGTGTGTGTTTGCCCTCACGTGCTTATGTGTATGTGAAAGAATCCAGTGGTATGAGAACATTTCACTCTCAATGTAACTTTATAATTTGTAGTGATCACTGAACACATGAGTAGAACTCATCTTTAAAAACTAGCTTATAAGAACTCATCTTTAAAAACTAGCTTATAAGAAGAGGGTGCCCATCCATTTATAAATCCTTTGAGTCAAAGATTTACCAACAATGTGGAACTTTGTCAGCAATGATAACATGACAATACGAGAAAAAAATAAAAAGATAATATATATAAAAAAAGTATATATTTCAAAAATTATAGTTCAAATAATTCATATTTCTTTCAAGGTCGAGTCATTGGTCACAAACCTATTGGTGCTGCCCCTCCCATCAACAAAAAGAAGAGGAGAATGACACTCTAAATGGGATTGGATTGTCTTTTTTCTTTTTAAAAAAAGAAAAGAAAAATTCAATGGGCCTTTGATTATGCCTACTCCTTTCTCGTCTTTGGTAATTGGATTGGAATGATAGAGACATATCCTCCTATACATGCATTGTCTTATTTGAGAGTCCACTTTCTATATGGTGATGTCCTTTCCATCTTCTCACACTGTCTCTAAATTGTATGATAGAAGTTGGCTAAATCATGCACCATTATAATCCCAAGGGGTTGGCCCATGTTCGATTCAAGACCAGCTTCAATGAAGGGCAACTTCTCATAGAGGTTTTTCCTCCATCGAAGAATCTTGTATGTGCAGAAAGGTGTGCAAATGTCTTGAAGAATTAATTGAGTGAAACACTTGAATACCTTTGGCCATAAAAAAAAAAATCATGCACCATTATTTATTTTTTTATAGTGGTACAAGCTATTAGGAGGCAGAGATTAGATGAGGGTGAGGAACCCTCTTCTTTTTCTTTTTCTATTGCGTCATCATCAGACTAGATCGAAAAAATTAATGGATTTTTCTTATTAACATTCTTTTATAATGTCCTATGCAGAACAAGTGATTATGTAAGTAAAATAATTTATTTCTTTTTCTTTCAATTCACATAATTTTTACCTTCTACTTAAAAAGGAATGATTGAGTGCAACTTTCACCTTATATAAAAAATAAGTAAATAGACAAGGTATCACCATAGTGCATCAGGATTCTAATTTATAAGAGATTTAATGCGCTCTGCATGGCCATATGATTATTTTGAAGTGGCTTTGTGTCATTAGACTATAGCCAGTTACGTGTGTGTGAATAGGGATATTTTCACATATTCTAAGGATTAGTCAAATGATCTAAGAGGCCTGAACACCTTAGGTCTTAAAAAAAAAAAAGGATGACTATAACTATTATATTATATATTATACACCTTGGCCTTTTTGTATTACTAAAAAAAAATACAAAAAGGCTTTTGATTACAAGAGAAAAAAGTCTTGAATTCAAGTTGATATGAACTTCCTGAAGTTGATATGTATCATAATGATTAGAATCAATAGTCATATATACAGGCCAATGCCCACCTTCAAATAAGTGAGTTGCTATTTAATTGAAATATGTCATCACTATATAATTATTGATCCAAAGAATAGTTTTTATGGGCCCAACAAAGAGGGCCAAGAATAGCTGGACTGGGCCAGGCCACTTTTCACAGGAATCTTGTTCATCCACCACTATTTCTTACATGTGATCAATAGTGGAACCTAGTAAAGTACTTTGATAAAGGAGAAAATGGGTCCAACCAATGTCAACCTTCTGATGGTCAGGTCTGATTTGGACTGTTTTGAGTCCTGTAGGTGGGCCACCTGCTATTTAGGGCCTCAGAACTACGTGGACTAGCTCCGAGTATTATCATTTCCAAAATTTAACCAAATATCCTCAACTGGGCCTGGAGTGGTCAATACAGAGGACCTAGTTTTTTAGTCCACGGGCTGAGGCCAGAACTGTCGCAAAAATCTCTGAGATCCAAAATATGGGGTCCTTAATGGGCCCAACAGTTTTAAATAGTCCACGGGCTCTTAGTGAAGTCTAAACTGTTTTTTGTAAGGATGCAAGGATGCAGTACAAATTCACAGCCATGTGATCAAACCTTATAATAAATTTAATGGCATCGATAAAGTACATATATTTTGTAATAAATTTATTACAAGTGGACTTAATTGACTTAATTGATATGATTTGAATTTAATCAATATATGATCTTAACTCACCCACATGATGGGTAATCTTGTACTAGACTAACACATGTGCCTTGTTGGACTGACCTTGGAACTTGTAGTACAAGTCCCTCGTCTGCTCACCACTGGCTTATTATCTCTACCGTAACTCTCCATGTGCTGCATAATTTTATAATAATTCTTATAGAATGAATGATTTGTGAAAATTTAGAGATACTTTATAATATTTTTCATTTGATTCATTTAGTAGTAGATCTAATAATTACATTTACCCCTTAACCCCTTCCTAGTTAGTATTATTTGTTAAGATTTATAAAATAAAAGCTAAGCTAACAGTGCCAATTTCATTTCAGATGGGATCATCAAAGAATATTCTCGCCACAGCACTTAGTCTGATGATATTAATCATTTAAGCTGATGACTGTTCATTGATTCAAATTTGAATCAAATTCTATCTAAACTAGAAGTAAATGAATAAGCATGAACATGTATAATCTTAGCTTATTTAATAAATGCCCAGACTCAAGCTTTTAAGCGAACACTGTCATGTTCTTTTGACCTCTTTAATCAACTATATCAAATAATTTTTTACATTATTGTATTTTATTATCAAAATACGGTATTTGTGTTGGAGCTGCTGCGAACTAGTCTCACATTATAAGTGTAAAGGGAGATTTAGGTGTTTATAAAACACTTGAGACACTTTACTTAATAAGTTAGTCTTTTAAGATGAAAGCCCATATGATATAACAAGTGGTATCAAAGTCAGATTTCATGTTACTTCAAGTGGACTCAGAAAATTCTCTAGGCGAATGGTATGGCCAACGTTTCTATCTTCACCAAAGGGTCTCGTTCAAGAGAAAATTGTTGGGGCTGCTGTGAATGAGTCTTAAATTGAAATATGAATGGAGATATATGAATTTATAAAGAACTTAAATCACTTCTTCTAACGTACTAATGGAAATTCAAATTCTAAAACTTTCTCCAATAAATAAAAAGAAAATTTAGCAGATATTTTATAATTTCGACAATAAATTTTCTTAATTAAAAAAGGCAACCAATTTAATAATAACATCAGTCTAGAAGTCCAAAGCCATTCTCAACTCTCGAGAAGAGATAAGCTAGCCATCATGATTTTAACAAAATTTGCATGTTGCTGGTGTTGGAATGTAGTCGTGGCAAAAGAAGAGAGCAAGTCACCTAGCTGGCTCTTATCAATGACATGGGCCCACATTTAAGAATCACAAACCAATTTTAGTATGAGACAACCACCACTGTACTCATTACTGCCATTCTAGATCCAACGGAAGCAACAGCCCGGCCCATCAGATGGACGGCTGAGATTGGCCTTTAAAAATGCCCAAAATAGGGTAGAAAGAGACGTGCCGGAGCACCTAAGGCAAAATGCACCCGAAAATGAAACCAGTGGCTGAGATACCTTTAAAATCCTATACCCGCAAACGAACATTTGTCTCTACTGCGGCCGGACCACCCATTCAGCATCGCACGTGCCACCATTTAATGCCACGTAATGGAGTAACGATAACCAGATCCCCAATGGCTCAAAAATATTCCAAAAAAAAAAAGTAATTAAAAAAACCTTCGTGAAAAAAAATGTGATTAAAAAGGTACTTTATCAAAAATTTATTTCTACAAAGAAGCTCTTCTATTTATATAATGTTAAAAAAAGACCATATCTTAATAAGATTTTATAAAATTCTTTATTTTTTAAATTATTTATGATGATTGAGAAAATTACACGTATAAAGCATTTTATAGAGTTGATGTGCGATTTAATTTTAAGTTCTTCTCAACTTTTATTTTAATTTTAAAATTCAAATATTTGATCATTTAATTAAATTTATTTCAAACATATAAATTTGTTAAAAAAAAAAATATATCTTTGTTCTCTAATAATATAAACTTCTAACTTGTAGAAGTAAAAAGTCAAGGTAAAGACAAACAAAAATTCCAAAGTAACTTTAAAAGCCTATTTACTGTTTTTGACATTTATCTTACAAAACTATATTTATTGAATAAAAAAATCTTTAAAATGTATTGTTTATAAAGGTTTTTTTTTTTCATTCTAATTATTTATTCATTCAATTTTTAAAAGTTCAATCTCCTTAGAAAAATTAACACTTTAATCTCTCTTGAACTGCTCTAAATTAACATAATTATCAATTACATTATATTTTGGTAGAACAGTTTGAAATATTTCATTTCAGACAAATGTTTATCTTCAACAAAAATTCAAAATGAAAACAAAAAACCCTTTTACAATTTTTGGTCTTTGTTTTGATTTATTGTTTAGTTTTCGAAATTTACTTTGGCCCATTTCTTCTGAAACTATTGAAACGTGTACGTTTTAAATATAATAAAAATTATATATTTAAATTTTAAAATAGATTCTTTACTTTTTAATTTAATTTTTATTTTTTCATTAACTAATTTTATTTCTCATTATGTGATTATTTTTTTGATGTATAATATAATTTTAAAAAAATTATTGTTATAATTACTCTTTAAAATAAAATATAAAAATACCAAAAACATAAAAATCATCATCATCACCCCAGTAATTCTATCTACGCGAGTCAATCTTATCAGTTTTTGTTTTTCAATTAATCATATTATAAATGATAGTCATCATCTGTCAGTAATTTTATCTATCTTATTAATTCGTCTTTTTCAATTAATTATAATAAAAATTATATCATCATCATTATAGAATCTAAAATATCATTTCTCATTTTTTTTCATATTTTTAGATATTGGCTTCTCTTCCTGTTTTAAAGGTCATTTACATCAAAAATAACGAAAAGAAGTCAAAAGAAATTTTTAAAACTTTTCCCGAGCGAGGGGCTTTTCTAAATTTTGAAAACTGTAAGGGCCTTTTCAATTAAAACCGAAAGCCCAAGAGATATCAAAGGAGTGTTTTTTTCAAGAGATTCAACGCCGAAATCATTACGACATCTTTGCTCATATTCACTGCTCCGTCTCTCTCTTTCTTTGCATTTCTGCTGCTGCATTTTCGCCTCTGCATCTCAAACTAGACAAGAGATGGGAGAGGTAAGAAAAATCCAGAAAAAAGCGCATGAAGGAATACTTAAATCATGCATCTCTATCCTCTTCCTCTCTTCTGCTCTTCCCCTGTTTTGAATTATTTATTATTATTTTTCTTGTTTTAATAGGAGGAGAAGAAACCGGAAGAGAAGAAGGTGGAAGAGAAGAAGCCGGAAGAAGAACCGAAGAAACCAGAAGAAGAGAAGAAGCCGGAAGAGAAGAAGGAAGAGAAGAAAGAAGAGAAGGCCGAGGAGGCCAAGGAGGGGAAGGAGGAGAAGGAAGCCCCTCCTCCTCCCCCTCCCCCTCCGGAGGAGTTCGAATACAGAGTCTTCATGCATTGCGAGGGATGTGCTCGTAAAGTGAAAAGATCTCTAAGAGGATTCGAAGGTAAGTCAGAAAGCTCCATACCCACAAAAATTGTTCAGTCATTTCTCAGAAAAATCATTTGTTTCCTCTCTCTGTTTTCTCGATTTCTCCTCTCTTCCAGTTGAACCCCACAAAAGGATGCCATCTTTTCGAGAAAGTCCGTTGTTTTCTCAATCTAGTTTGTTTTTCTGGTCAGAGATCTTCACAGCCAGAAAAAATGTTTCAGTCGTTTCTCAGGAAAAATCCCTTACTTTTCTCTACCAGTGTCAATGTTTTACAATTTTCTTTTTTCTTTTCAACCGAAATCCAGAAAAAGCTTCAATCTTTTTGGTGAAAAACCGTTCTTTTTTAAGCTACACTGTATTTGAGGTCCCCTGAAAATGTTGCAATCATTTTTGATAAAAAACCTTTTCTTTTCTCTGTCAACCTCTCTTTTTTCTTGATTTCTCCTCTTTTTATCCGAAATCCACAAAAGCTCCTATCTTTTTTTTTTGAGAAAATCGATTATTTTCTCTCTTTCCTCAAACTAGATTCTTTTTCAGTTGGTGAGCTTCACACCCAGAAAAATGTTGCAGTCATTTTTGGGAAAAATCCCTTATTTTATCCATCAAGCTCTCTATTTCTGGATTTCGCCCCGTTGCTATTCCAATCTTTAGACTGTTTTTCATGTTTCTAGGAACAAGCTGCAATGTCTATGGTTAAAATCTAATGGATTAGTCATTTCTGATAAAAATCCATTCTGCTTTCTGTTTAGCTCTCTGTTTTCTCGATTCCTCCTCTGTTGCAGTCGAAATCCGAAAAAAAAGCTGCAATGTTTCTTGTGAAAATGTCTTGCTTTCTCTCTCATGCTCTTTTTTCTCTATTTTTCTTTTGCAGTCGAAATCCACCAAGAAAATCCGTTTTGTATCATGAAAATTCCTTGGACTCTCTCTCATACTCTGTCTTTTCCTTTTCTCTTGTTTTACAGGCGTGGAAGATGTAGTAACGGATTGCAAGGCTCATAAGGTGGTGGTGAAGGGCAAAACTGCGGACCCTTTGAAGGTTTTGGATCGAATCCAGCGGAAAAGCCACCGGAAAGTGGAGCTTCTCACTCCTCTGCCGCCGAAACCCCCTGAAGAACCCAAGAAAGCTGAAGAGGAAAAACCCAAGCAAGAAGAGAAGAAAGAAGAGGTTTTTCCCAAACTCTCTATTCCGATTAAAAAGAAATCAAATTTTCTTAAATCCATTTCTTAAATTTCTCTGTGATTATTTCAGCCTCCGGTGATCATTGTCGTCCTGAAAGTTCACATGCATTGTGAGGCCTGTGCACAGGAAATTAAGAGGAGAATCCTGCGAATGAAAGGTGAGATCAGTGTTTTAAAATCGATTCTATATCCCTATTTTAGTCTTTTATCATTTTTATAGTTACAATAGTTTAATCTAATTAGACGGAATCATAGAAAAAAAATTAAATCAATGATTTGGCTTTCAAAATAATGGTTTAAATCTTTAGAACAATTGCCAAATCCTCCAATTTCAATTCAAGTCGAGATTTTTCTCATCTGTGTCTTTTAGATTTCGGGCAGAATCTCTGAAGGCACGAATTTTCTCATCTAGGTTCAAATCTGTGAAACCTCTCACCTTTTACGTGAATTTGAGTTTTGAGTTTTTTGTCTTTTTTTATATGGGTCTCTTAAGATTTCTATCTAAAGCTCTAAATCCATCTAATGAAAGCTAAAGACTTAAGAACAATCCCGGAATTCTCCATTTTTCAGTTAAAATCGAGAGTTTTCTTCTTTTCTTTTTCTCCCTCATATGGATCTTTGAGATGGATCTTTGAGATGACTTCTCTTTATATCTAAAGTTTTGATTTTTCGCGTAATTAAAAAAAAACCCTTAAAAGAGTAAGAGTACACGATATTTAGAGTATTGCCTATTTTATCCTTTTTGTACAAAAGCATTTTAAACAAATTTAGATCCAGTAAGCCAGCTGGTGAGTGATCTGATTTGTTACAGAAAAAACAGTCTCACTTGGATAAATTTTAGTGAGCCGGTCAGTGATTCGGTCAGTGAGTCAATTTATATCGCAGTGGAAGGGTCAGTGATCCTACGAGTCAATTCGAAGGGTTCAGTGAGCTAGTTCGAAGGACAAAATGGGACAATATAGTAAAATCTGTGTCGGTTACACAAAACTCCTGTGAGGATTGCTACCCTACTTTTATATCAACTTTTGTTCCTTTTTCATTAAAAACTCGAAACTCTACCTCTTACCTCTTATGAAGTCGAATGAGTGAACAAGTTCAGAAAATTTCAGTAAAACTTATCTCACTCTCTCAAGATTCAACTCACAATCCTGCCTAATCTAGTCAATTTGGTCTAATTCGTGTGATTTGAGTCTAATTCATTTTTTGAGTTTTTAAATTATGGTGGGATTTGAGTTTTGTCATGTTGCTTTGATGTCTTGAATCAGGTGGTGATCATAAGGTATCTAGGAAAATGTTCTTTATAATTTTTTATTATGAAGACGCTTTTAGAATTACAGAAATTCATCTGAAGTTGTAAGTGAGAAGCCAGATAATAAATGCAGAGAAATTACTCTCTTGTCATTTTAAATATATTCTCTCATTTGTTTAAGTGTACTTGTCTGTGGTTGTTGCAACATGGTTTATTTGTTTTTAATATTACAGGCGTACAATCGGCAGATCCGGATCTGAAGAGCTCAGAGGTGACTGTGAAGGGCGTGTTCGACCCGGCGAAGCTTGTGGAGTACGTCTACAAGAGAACTGGAAAGCATGCAATGGTAGTAAAGCAAGAACCAGAGAAGAAAGAGGAAGAGAAAGGAAAGGAGGAGAAAGGTGAGGAGAAGAAAGAAGAGGGAGGAGGTGAAAAGGAAGGGGAGAAAGGAGGGGAAGGTGGTGAAAATAAGGAGAAGAAGGAAGGAGAAGAGGCGAAAGGCGGAGAGGAAGAGACGACAGTAGAGGTGAAAAAGAACGAATTTTACTACTCCTACCCGAAATACGCCATGGAACATGTGTATGGACAAGTGTATGCACCTCAACTTTTCAGTGACGAAAATCCGAATGCTTGTTCGGTTATGTAGAATATGGAAAAAAAAAAATGAAAAGCAAAAACCATAGATGGAATGGAATAAGGAAAATCAAAATCATTTCATGGAAAAATCATATATTTTCCATCTCTTTCTCTCTCTAGAATCTCTCATCTTCATGCCGCCTCTGTATTTTGGTATAAGAGTAACGGAGAAAAATGTAGAATTATGAGTGTAATTTTGTTTCATTTATATCCATATGATATGTAGTAGTGAAATGGGAGCATATGAAATCCAAACTCTCATTTTATCTTTTCCTTTCTATATATATATTTTTAATTTTTACATTTTGAATAGATGTTATATTTTCTTCGTTTTATTAGATCATGAAATCCAAGCTGGTTGGTTCTCTGGATTGAAAAGAAATAGATTGATGGAATTGATTTTCTTCGTTTAATTAGATCATGATGTAATGATTGATTAGATACTTGACATTATGAAAAAATTTAAAACAAAATTTTATTTTTTGGTAAAAATGACATATAGAATAGATGGGTAAAATGGATGGTGAATTTTATTGATTTTTCGGTGAAAACTGTTCAGTGTTTACTTGCACTTAGTAAGGGAGGGATATAGTCAGTGATGTGGGTCCACAAGATTTACTTCGTAGGATCCACCTTTTGTTATTGGACAGCCTTGATTGCAGTTTGCAATGTGATCAAATAGATAGGAAGCTTTCTATCGGAGGTGGGTCCCACAAGTGGGATTGGACCACCTGTTTCAAATCAGAAGTTGATGACAACGTGTACGGTGTTTCTTTTTGTTGGTTAGAAGGTGAGCATTACGTTTTCTGTTTGCGTTTTCATGATTATTGATTGATCATAAGGGTCAGTTTAGTTATAAATGAAGCCAAAAATAATAATAACCTATCTGAAAAATTATATTTTATTATACACCCTCCATCTTGAAGTTCAATTTTTTTAATATAAATAATTATTTAAACTTTTTATTAAAATAGTTTGTGAATTTGTTGATAGTATCCTATTATCAAAAATATATGATCAATTCAAGAAAATTTATTTTTAATAAAAAATAAATATAAAAAAGATTCTTTTAAAAATTGAAACAATTAGATAATGATTCTTAACTTAATGAGTCACACGAGTTAAAACTAATAGATAAAAAATAGATAAATATTTAAATATTATTTTTATCAATTTGAATGAGGTTCAGGTTCATAACTCCTTTACTTTTTAAAGTAAAATATGACTCAAATTTGATTGGTTAGACATCCTGCCGTGCTAGTTCCCAATTAGGATAAAAAAATTACCATTCCTAGGTGGTGTCACCGTTTGAATTTTGCAGTGGTCTGAGCTCCATTAAAAGAGTATATAATTGAATAAATAATTCACTCTTCTTTTTCTCAATTTAGTATGAGAAACTGGAGGAAACTACAACGCCAAATTTTTTCGGGTGGCACTTGCTACTTTTATAGCACGTTTAGGTTATGAAAGTTTAAATTTGACATCTCCTATTTACTGATTCAAATCTTTTTCATACTTACAATAATTTAATAGCCAAAATATAATTTAAGTGATCCAATTAAAATAATTTGTCATAAATCATATTCTCAGCACTTAACATTCAAGTCTTGCATCAAATATTTTGAATCCTTACCATCATAACATTAAATTTCAACTTCTTTTATATTTTTTAAACGATGAATGAGAGATGTTTAGTGTTATATGCGAAAAAAGGATGATAATTTTTTTTTATAATGTGAAATTAGTATATAATTCATTTAATTATTTTAGACTCTAGATAATATGCGGCCAAGCAAAGGTTAGAGGTTTGACTCTTGGCTAGGGAGGGTGGTGGAATGGCGTCGTCATTTGAATTTATTTTTATTAAATAAATATTACTTTTATATTTTACATTAATATTTTTAATTATTTAAATTTATTAGTAAATGAAATCTACACATGACTAATGCACATAACTGGAGCTCAAACCTGCTTTTTAAACAGGCAATTAGTTGAATTACACCTAAGTGGATATGTATTATATTAGATTATTAGTAAGGCAGGTTGCTTTGGAACTCACATCTTCTTGTTCACGTGTATTACTGAAATTGTAATAAAATGAATTAGCAAAACTAAGGAGTTTTAAACCTTTTTTAATCATTCAAACTATATAAATATTTTAACTGTTGAGTAAAAAATAATTTAAGTCAGATTTGACTCAACTTGAATCTGATTTTTTTTTTTTTTGTTAGAACTTAGAACAATCTCTCATTAAGCCTGATGTTAGGACTGGATTAGCCCAAATCAGCTGATGAAGCCTATCATACATGTATTAATTAGCTACAGATTTTGTTTCTTTAAAAAAATTAATATGAATTGGATCCTAGATGGAGCCCGGAAATTTCTTTAAAAACTCTTTGGATTCTGACCTTAAATTTCGTCATTATTATGCAATATTTGATCTTTAAGTATGCATTAAGATATCATAAGAAATCATGAATGTATTGACTCATAGAATAATAGTAACTTAATAAGGACAGATAACAATCTTTAATTAGTGAGATTGTGACGCTAAGCAAATTTAATAATTTTTCCTCTTCAAGGTAAGAACAATAATGGTAATTATGCCGTTTGGACTATAATTTCTTCATTTATTTTTTACAGCGCAAATCTGCTGTAAGACCCTTTACCAAACAATTACCATCGGTAATATCATGTGGGACCTGCAACAAAAAATTTATAAAAATGAGCCTCAGTTAATTACAATTTTGAATTTTGATCTAATGGTTGGTATCGAACTGAACTATCGTGCAGTTTATAACCCCATTCACAATTAAAAAGGCAGTCATTTGCAATATGGACCCTGTATAGAAGAATTATAGATTGGTGTGCCAATGTTCCAATATGGTACCACAGCCCCATACTGCCAGTCTTTTTGGTGCTTCAACTATCATACTTTTTGTGTGAGAGAACGGATGGTCGTGATTTATCTGTTTCAACAGCTTTAGTTTTCACACAAAAGGCAAACCATGCCATGATCCAAGAATTATAGTTGTTTAAAATCATGGGCCAGAAAATATGAGGGGACCCACAACTTTTTGCTGAGCCCCACTTCCACTTTGTAATCCAATGGCAACGGGGTGCATGTGGACTCTGGTCCACATACCTTTTTCATTTTTTTTTTTTTTATATCAAGATTATTCTTCAAGTATTTACTCAACAAGAATAATCCTTCATAGCCTGCTCCGCGAAGCCTACACAGTCGATCCGCTTAAGTTTGGTGATAGACATGAATTGATATCTGGACGTGGAGAGCAAACCCCTGCTAGAGAGACCACTGGGCTACTTGCCTGGTGGGTTTGATACATGTTTTCATATTTTCAAGTGAACTCTTGTGCACTCAGACCTTTTATTGTTGAGACTTGAAGTATGGGAAAAAAAATTCAACCGATTCACCGATGAGGGCTCAACATTTCTGATCGTTAACTTTATCAAATATGCAAGAAGATCTCCTCATTGAATGAGGCATTAGATTCGATTCACGTTCAAATTCTTCTGGATTATTTCCTATGAGGTTACTTGTCATCAGCCTACTCAGTATGTGTAGATTGAGAGGTTTACATATGCTCTTAAGATTAATATCGCTTCCAATGTGCTAGTTGGTCACATTCTTGTCTTATTATAACCATTAATTCCATCAATCTACATGTAAAAGGATCAACAGTGATAATCTCATTGAAAAAAACTTAAAAATCTAGATGAACGATTTGGTCAATTAGATTTTCAACTTAAGGTGATCCCTTGAAACAAGAAGATTGCTTCTTGGTATGAAAGAAGTTGTTCGAGATTTTTTGAGTAACTCACATGTGATCACAGATGATATGTTAGTTCATGAGCATGATGACACTTTGCAATCATCATGTCTAATAAATAAAATTTTAACATTTCAAGAGAATGATAGAAATCCAAGTTGAATAATATGAAAGGCTGCGTTTGGATAGAGGTAATGAAGGTAATGGTGGTTACCATTGTTTGATAACTAGAAGATAGGAGTAAAAAATCAAATTTTTATCCTTTTCCTTACACGTTTAGAAAACTCTTTCTAAACAGAGGTATTCATAATACTCCAAGTAAATCTCCTCAAAGGTAATTTCGACTAACTCTTCCAAAGTTTATCCTCCATCCAAAGGCAACCGAGATTACTAGTGTTGAGTGTAGAGATTAAGAAAAAGGAGAGAATAAGGTTGAAACATCCAACTCACACTCCTTTCTTGTGATGAAACAGAGACTAAATCTCATGAAAGCGATCAAAATTGTGTCTGCTTTGTTGTTGGAAACATTTGTTAACGTGAACACAGCAATTGCATCGTTCATTCGTCCCTATCAGCTGAAATTACAGAACAAGGGGAGTGATATTTAAATATCATAATTTATTGAGCTTTTTCCTTACCTTTTTTTCCAGTTTTTTGAACTTCCAAATAGCAGTAGGGCCAGTATTTCTGCCTGAAATGAGTTAAATTCAGCTCCATTCTCTTCATTTTGGATGATAATATTTTTTGATAAAGATAAAAACTTAAAAAATAATGAAAATTTGAAAATAAAGGAGCACGAGAGAAACCCTCAGAAGAAAATAATATCAATAAGCAGACCTTATATAGGATCTAAACAGCTAAACTTTTTTCTCAAATGATTTTCTAAAGATACTGATGAATAATAATTTAAAAATAAATTGAACATTTTCTATATTCATCTTACATTTTACCCGCAGAGGATGAAAAGTCTTTCATCTCACATAACACATCCGTACATTGCCTTTCTCTGAAAAAAAAATTACAGAAAGAGAAGAGGACTCAACATTTAGTGGACATCTCTTAGAAGATAAACTGACTGGTGAAAATTTCTTTCAAAGGGTGATGTGTGGTGGACCAGCATCCGAATTCAATGGTCTGAGATGTGGGCCATCTTGGCTCGTGTCAAAATTTGAGTGGTGTTAGCCAAATCATATAAACAAGAACAGTGGACTATAATTTGATTCCTCAGAGAAACAGGTTCAGAGGCATGTGTTTGCTGCTAAAGTTGGGAAAATGCCAAACACAAGAATTTTGCGAGGAAAGAAAATTTCCTTTAAAAAAAAGGAAATGCTAACAAATCATTGTACTATCTACTATGTGATTTTGATGTAAAAAACCGAGGAAAACAAGAGTCCATATTCATGGAATGAAAGAAAAAGGTCGTCTGCCAAAGGCTTTTCTGTCCTGCCCATTATTATTACATTTCTCTGCTATATATGGACGAGGGGAAGAGCAGTGAAAACACAGGAAAATGAATGTGACTTTTGTTTGCTCCCATTTGATAACAAAGGCAAGAGTAAAAAAATCCCAAATTTTTCATTCTCAATACAAATTTCAAAACTCCGTCACATCAAGAGGTAATAATTTTATCTCTCTGTTCAATTTTTTTTTATATACATTTTCTACCGTAATTATCAAACAGGATAAAGGAATTTTAGTGTTTAAAGAAAACTCCTATATAAAACTTCTGCAAAATTTGCTTCCCATTCAAATGCAGTCGTCACGTGACATAGATAAAAACGATCGAGAAAGCCCAAGTAAGAGGAACTCACTTTAAATAAAATGATTTATTCATAGCTCATATTAGATTTCTAATAATATTTGTTGATATATATATATATATATATATATATATATATATATATATATATATATTAATTCACGCATAAATAAAGAAACAATTAAAGTGACATGATGGCTCGTTTGGATGGGGTAAGAGGGGTTACCTCGTTACCTTCGTTTGGTAATAAAGAGGCAAAGGTAAAAATTAATTCATATTTTTACTCCTCTGATCACCATTTTGAATACCCTCATGGGGCTTGTGAATATCCCTCCTTACCCTCCCTTTTGCTCTTTTATGAGAATTAATAATTTTATTAAATTTATATAAAATTTCTGCAATATTTTCAACGTGATGCATTTGGATGAGGGATAAATTTTTACAGGGGTTACCCTTGATTAGAGGTAATTATAAGTAGGGGTAAACTGACATATTAACAATTTTATTAAATCTATTTAATATAAAAAAAAATTCTACAACATTTTCAACGTGATGCATTTGGGTGAAGGGTAAATTTTTACAGAATTACCCTTGAGTAGGAGTAATTGTAAGTAGGGGTAAACTGACATATTAACAATTTTATGAGAATTAATAATTTTATTAAATCTATATAATATAAAAATAAAAATAAAATAATCTGAAACATATTTATCAAAATATTCTATTTTTAAGGAGTTCAGCCCCTGACAAATTTTAATATTAATTTTATAATTGTTGTGATTTATTAAACTTTTATAATAGTTTATTATATTATATACTTCATGTTTCCAATGAACAAATTATATTTTTTTATAAAGAGATATATTGATTTTTTTAATTCATTTATTGGAATTTAAAATAATAATATCTATTTTTTTATTTATTTACTATTAGAATGCATGTGTTTATTTTAAATTATAGTTATAAAAAATAATCTATAAAAATTAGATAATATTAGATTTACTTAATGAATATTATTTAATAATTATATTTTATGAAATTTCTCTTAAAATTGTTAATATATCAAGTTACCCCTACTAATAGGTACTAAATAAGATTTTTTTACCCTTAGGGTAAGTTATTGGTTTACCACTGTAATTACCAAATAAGATAAGAGTGACCCATTTTCAAAGGTGACCCCTACTCAAGAGTGACTTCTATAAAAATTACCCTCCATCCAAACACAGCGGATATTCAGTCAGTGTGGAGTGTATTAATCCATACACTTAGGCATGTTAGTGTTACGAGGCTAGGATTGAATTAAGACGAGTTAGTGAGATGATTAGTATCAGACGGGTCATAATAATGGTATTGGGAGATTAACTCAAATTGGACTTAAACAGTTAAACATGCATATAATGAGTTAAAATCTGTACAGTAAAACTCGACCCGACTCTTCTCTAATTTTATCCTTTTGAAACACTTGAGGCTACATTTAGATGGAGGGTAATGGGGTAACCTCCAATTATTATTTTTTGGTAATTAAAAGGTTTACCTCTCTCCTCTCACTTTTAAAATTTTTAAAGGAAAAGATAACTTCAATTCAAAAGTAATTTTGTAAAATTTACCACTCATCCAAGCGCAATCCTAACCTTTTTTAGTTCATACTTGTATCAGCAGCCACCTTTAACACCGGTCTCACGCCCACACATGAAGATGTGAAGTAGAGGGGCACGTGTACGTTTCCGTCCACTTCAAAACTTGAAATGGATGAAGTAGGGAATTAGGCATTCGTTGCTTTCTTTTGATCTTTTCGCTCTTCAGACTCCACTTTCCTAGAAATTTGAACCCCTTTTCCTCGAAATGATTTTAAGATAATTTCTAGATTCTCTCCCACGGGGGATTTCCCTCTCCATTTTCTTCTTCTCATGTGTTTCACAGTTCCAAAGAATCTGCCTCTGAAATAGTTCCCTAATTTACTCCATTTTCTCCGTTCTCATGTTACTTCACCTTGAATAACCCAACATTTCCATTTTATTTTGCGAGTACAACTTCAAAGTAATTTACATTTTAATTAGCAATTTCTTTTAAAAAATACCATATAAACTTGGCATTTTTGTCTTCAAAAATTAAAATTTGTATCATTGTACCTTAAAAACTGTTCTTGGATCACGATACATCAGTAGATATTTTTTTTTACCAAATTACCCTAATTTGTACCGACAGCGGTTGTGACTTCCTTTTCAGTAGTACAATCATACACCGAAATGCAATCCTCGTGATTTTTGTTCATTTATATGTTAATTTTATAGTCTAAATAAGATATAAAAGTTTTTGTAGTTTACTAGTAAAAAAACTTGCTTATCATATAATTGAATTGGATTCAAATTTTGTTGATGATTTTTTTTTTTTACCTTTTTTTATTTTTTGAAAAAAAGAGAGTAATAATTAAGGGGTATCTTTCTTGACTTTATACTCAAATAAATATTCTTTTAATGACTCATCACCACTTATTTAGTGGGTCTCATTCTTATGTTTGTAGGTTATCATCTAAAAAAATTAATAACAAGACTCTTTAATAAGACTTTCCTAAATAAATTATGAGCTCTACAAAGTATGACTTATTAGATGCATAACTATATGAATATAGAGTTTATAAAGTTTCATTATTATCAAATGATCATTTTAGTTATTTAATCTTAACCTTTGAAGATTTGGTAAATGTGATTCATTGGTTTTTGAAAGTTCTAAATTAAAGAAATAGATGATTATATTATAGCAAAATTTCATATACCTTCTACCAATAAATATAGTATAGTTCTCTTTACATCATATCCAATTATACGAGTTCAAAACTTATTTAAAAGACTGTCAAAACAATAAGTCTATCCGAATGATCTCTTTAGAATTTTCTATAATTCTATTTAAAATACTATTTCATTTAAACAAATCAAGTAATTCTTTTTTAGATTCCTACACTACTAACTTGTACTGATTAATAAAAACCCCAATATTTATACATATCATAAACTTGGTTGGTATGAAAAGAAATAACTGCTAAATAAGATTTAAAATTAAATTACTAAAGACCCTTTTTACAAGTAAAATTTTCAGACTTGAAATTGAACTTGTACTGCTCTTTAAAAATAAAAATCTTTTTTTTTCAAGAAATGGGCAGCCAAGCTCCAATTCATGGAGCCTATGATTGTGTTATTTAGTATTTGTTCCATACTTGGAATATTCGTTGGCCAGAGAATGTCAAAAAATGACAAGATGTGGTACCACGTGAGTTCCACTCCTCTTCCCTACTGCTCTCTCTTTATCCACCTTTTAGTATTTTTATATAAATAAATATTTTTTGTTTTATTATATAAAAATAACGTGTAAAAATAAAAGTATACCTTCAACAACATGTTTTGACAATGAGTGGTGAATTGTTATGACAACAACCTTTTTTTAATTTAATTTGAATCATTTTAAGTTGAAGTGACTTAATTCATCTCTAATTTTAATTTAATTTATTCACTTAAATCAATTTTTATAAAACATATAAAATAAAAATAATTTTAATTCAAAATGAAAAACGGGTAGGAAAAAGGAAAAGTAGATAAGAATTTTTTAACTTATGGATGAATATGCTAATTGCATTTATTGTCATATATAATCTAGATTATATAAGTATTTTATGTTACTTTGCTATCTTAATTGAAGTTAAACAATAGAAAATGGTGCTTTGTTAAATTAGAATTTTGAATATAAACTTCATTCTATTAGGTACTAAGGTTGATCAATACAAATTCTGGATTTAAAATTTAATTTGTGAATATTATTCAGTCTAAACTAAAATTTGAATTGAATCGAATCTTTTAATTGCAACTCGAGTCGAATCTTAAACAACTCACAACCCGGCCTGAGTTGACCTAATTGCATTCCTTCCTCCTTTTTTATCGAGTTAGTAGGTACGCGTTTGATTTTGGTTCTGGTTCTGTTTCACCCTTTTTGGCCCTTATGCCTTTGGTCCTTAACACGTGTAATCTAATGGTAGAACTTACTCAGCCAAAAGAAACAACACACGTGGAAGTAACATGGTGATGTACTTGATGGCGGTGAAATGTCCCCCCCATTAGTCACATGGGTCCTACCTACCAATATTGAAACAGTGCCTCTCGTTCATTCAAATACTCCGGTTTTGGAGTAAAAAGGGGAAAAAAATCACTATTGATAAGATTATAGAATAAAATAATTTATATTAATTAAATTTAAGAATTTAGAAGACAAGGCAGGAGATCATTCACCAAAGAATGATAAGAAATAAATTTATTTTAGACTAAAAAAAATTATAGACTCATGTATACAATTGGAGTTTAAAGTCAAGCTTAAATGTTATAAATGGAATTCAATTCGGACTTTAGAACTTAAGGCGATTCTTTGGTTAATATAGAATAACAAAGTAGTAGACATTTTGAAGAAAAATTGGACATTATAAGAGAGATATTCGATGAAGCAAAGTGGAGTCAAGTGAGGTGGTTTTCACTTTGCAAAGAGCTTGTTAGGTATTCTTCCGAGCATCTTTATCAGTTATAGGGATGGTTGCATGAAGGTGAAGGAGGTAGAAGGAGGAAGATAACCAATGTGACTTGGACCAAACTTGAATTAGGCTTTTGTAAATTTAATGTGGATGGTGTAGTTAGAAGTAAGTTGGTCCCAACTGATATTTGATGTATGTTGATGATGGGAATGTTAGAGTGGTATTAGCATTTTTAGAGTTTACTCAAATTATGAAATCAAATGAACAAGAGGTTCCCACTATTAAGAGGGTTATCTATATGTAGGTAAGGTATGAGAACGACAATGTTATTATCAAAAGTGACTAAAATAACCCTATCTTTTAGATTTTGAATAAGAAGAAACCTCCACAGAGATTGATCAGCATTCTATGGGACATCAAAAGGATATGCATTCAAATTTAAGCAAAGGAGATCACCTCGAGCCTAGGATCGGGCAGCCCAAGGTCCGGCCCAGCCCAGCCCAGCCCGGCAAGCTGCAGCCCCAGTTCGCACGAACAATTCACCACTGAGTACTGATCCTACATCTGATGCAAGATGTGTCAATCTTGATTGTAAAAGATAATGGTCGGCATAATCGTGGGACGCAATTTGGATTTTGCTTTAGCCACTAATCTTTTGCTGTCTTTTACTAATTACTACAGTACTACCTACTGTTGGGTTCGTTAAAAGTGGACAAATGATCAGTTAGTAATGAAATAATAACTTTCCAACGAAATACTAAGAAGAAATAATTATTACTTTCACCGGCAGGTCAACATCGAAAACAAAAAGTTTCAGTGTCTTCTAATTGTGGTGTCACATCTTCTAAATCTAATAATTAATTAATTACTTAATTATTCTCTTCTAGCTGGTAGGTCATAGGTGATGGAATTTCATTTAATTCTCATTTTTATTGTTGAATAGAATAAATTTTCAGTTTTTATGAGACTGAAAATTCTCGACTGATGTTTTAATTATTGATAAATTAATTTTAACCCTTATACCTCAGTCCAAGTTAAAAAGTTTTAGTTCACTGTGTCTAAAATTGACTTAGTTGAAACGCCTGAGTCACATTTTTTTTCATAACATAAATAAATAAAGATGGATTAACTCAAGTCTGAAAACAGGGTCCCATCTGCTCAAACAGGAGGCATAGGAGTGGAATCAATGCTAACCGCCTAATCTTATCTTATGAGATAATCTATTTTATTATAAATAATATCTTTTCTTATAAACTATTTAAAATGAATTTTGTCAAATAAAAGGCTAAGTCACAACTTGGAGGGATAAACGTCACAAGATCCAAATGCAGACAAAATTCATCAATATATTATTAACAAACAGTGTGTTAAGGATTAGTGGATTTATGGTCACTAATTGGTTGCACGGTAGGACACTACAAAGTGTCTCACTCAAACCAATTATAATAATAGTAACGAGGGGAATTCTAAAAAATCATTTTCAAAATATCATAATTTCTTTTTTTATTTTTTATTTATTACAATGAATTGACCACCAAATATCAATCAATTAGGCTTTTGAAAATCTTATGAAAATTTAGGAGGTTTTAATATTTGAAAAAATATAAGATGTTTTTAAAATTGCGAGGAAATTCAGAAGCTCTTATAGATTTCTTCTAAGTAATAATTAGAAAGTGAATTGGTTAGAGACTCTATCACCAGCCGCTGCAACAGATATGAGTCATACCGACCATCATTAAAAGAATAGAAAAAAAAGAGAAGACGATTGCCTTTTGCTCTAAGTATTTGACGCAACCAAATTTCGAATACCTTATATCATTATTTAGATGAATTAAATATTATGTTTTAATTTAAATTTAGAGATTTTTAATGAAAATATCTTGAAAACTGTAATATTGTGTTCGGGTATTTCAAAAAATTTAATTCCATCGGAATGCCTTGTATGTCCAGTCAATTTTTTTTTTTTTTTAACAAAAAAGTCTTCATGCGTTAATGCATATTTAATCTTCCGTCTTAAATGTGTACCTACTCACAATTTACATTATTAACACATAAATTGTATTACTAGTGCTAACTTTAATTTAGAGAATTCTGTGAATTCATTTAAAAAATTAAAAAAGATCGTTCTATTTTTAATAAATGAAACCCATGTATTTTACATATTACTATTTGTTGTCATGGTTACTATTACAACAACAACATCAGATCCTTCTTTGTAAATTTATTTATATACAATTTTTTTTTTCAAACAACAATAATGTGATATCATACTTGACTAAAAATAAAGAATTTAATCATTATTATCTTAAATGTAAAGATAATGAATGTGAATATTAATATATTATCTCCTCCGTCAAACCCCTCTTCATGCCCTTCATGGAAGAAAGCTTGGACGTGACGTGGAAACACGTGGAACGCTTATCCTTGTACTCAGGGGACAAAAATTCCGCAAGGCCGAATTTTGATCTCGGCCGTATTTTTTCTCTCTTCATTTTTTTTAAAAAAATCTTAGTGGTTTTCTTTTTTTTTGAAAAAAATCATTTAAAAAAATAAAAAAGGCTGTTTTAAAAATAAAAAGTAAAAAATATAAATATGGGCTGAGATATCGACAGGGCCTATGCCGATATTTGTTTTTTTTTTTAAATAAAAAATAAAAATCGGCCGAGATCTCGACCGTGTCAGTTGAACTTTTCTCTCTCTGGCCGATATTATACGTATCGCTGAGATATATCAGTGTTTGAAATTTCAATATATAACGGTCGATACGCACAATATCAGTCGAATTTTTGACCCTGCTTGTACTAGATTGAGGTGGCAATTCAATAGGAGCAGCTAAAACAAAATATTTTAGTGGGCTCATGGGAATTTTACGTTGCATATTATGCAATTTTTCACATGTAAACTAAGAAAAAAAAAAGAAGAAAATATTTTTAATTTATACGTGAATTATCTTTTTCACAAAAGGACATCTTAATTTGGATCCATTAAAGCGCAAGTTTGGCCTAATAGCCTGACTCGCATGATCTTGTCGAGTCCATGCCCACCCCATTTATATTAGGTTGCCCAACTCTTTATTTTTTTGTTGACCATTTTAGCTAGCCGGAGTTTGGATTGGGGTTCTCTTTTGATGAAAAGCCCAATCCAGCCATTATAGACCATTTCTAGATTGACATACTTGGACAGTGTGAGTTCAAAAACCAGTTTGAGGTCCAATGCCACATTTCCATTGAACAAAGTGTAGGATTCATATTAAGCCCAATGTCAACTTCAATGGTTAGGTAAATGGGGAAAATAATGGTTCATGTATGTTTACCTAAATGGGCCAAAAATTACATGGGCTTTGCTTAAAAGCATGAGCCCACCATTCAATAAACAAACTCAAGACTTGAGCCCAAGTGCGGACTATCAGTCAGATGCACAAATTCAAGCCCGTATGTTCAAAATGGGTTCAGGTCAGGCTTGGTCCAAGTTTGAGCCTAGTAATACCCTAATTATAGCTAACTTTGTAATTTTTACTTCAGCACTATTCATCAAAGTCGTTTATTCTATTCTTTTAATGTTGATACTCATAATTAAATTTCAATTCAAATTAACCGAAAGCATATTGAACTAGAATGCCATTTTCTGGAGGGCCCTCTGTGGAATGAGTGTTATATATGATACAAACACTTCGGCCCGATATGTTTGCCTTATACATGTCGGGTTTGGCTTGAACCAACTGACCTAAATATTGTTCTAATTTCCGAAAGTGTTGGATCAACATCAATTTAAGCCCATCCCCATCCTCCATGTCTGCTATTTATAAGGTTAGTAGAGTTTGGTGCATTAGTCCTCAGTTTCAAATTTTAGCCGAAATTCGTGGAGTATTATAATAAAGGGCCAATAAGTTTGATGTATGGGCCACATTATTTAGCTTTCTAAGGTAGATATTTCACCGAAATTTAAATGTTAGGCCCTTTCATGCTTGCTCTGATGGGATAGTAACCCAATTCAAAAATGGATTGGATCTCCAAAATTGTGAAAGCAAGTTGCAAAAGTTTGGGCCTGAGTTAAATTCCAGGTCCTTTCAAAATGTGGCTGATCTGGGCCCCTTGGACGAGCTCAAACTGGTCAAGATAGTGGTAATAAATGCACGATATCGGAAACTGTTGAAAGCCCACAGAGGAAAATAAATTTTCCAAATCATCTCTCTCAGTAAGATAGATGATGATCCAATGATCTGACTTTAAAACTCAAAATCCTAGGGTGATCTAACTTGACCAGGGCCTAACTTGGATTTGGGTTGAGCCAGTTTAAGTCCAGTTTTAGGGTGCATGTTGTGATTTTATTAGATTTCGAATCAAATGGCTCATAGTTAGCAGTCTATTTATGATATTATTGTGAAAGCAAATCATAGTCATTTATTATAAATGAATGAATAGTAGTGATTCATTTGATGACTACTTTAAATTTGTTACTTATAAATCTTAGATCAAATAAATTGTATGTCACCCAAGTCATAACATCATCAAGTCATGCATGCTTAATCAGATATTTAAAAATGAAATATAAATATAAAATAAAATCTATTTTTCACAAGAGTTGAATTTGGTCACACCATTAACATCCTCAAAAGAAACATTCAATTGCAATAACATTCACACATTACCCTTATTTAAAATGATTTCTCCTATTAATCATATTTGATTAAAAATGAAAATTCCATTAATAAAGAAGATAGATACAAACCTTAAGGAACTCCCACGCCGAGACTGAAATAATTCCATACCCAAGATTAGCAGTGGTAACTTTTTACTGAACTTTGAACCTGCCTCAATCCAACCCATCTAGAAAAACCGTGTTTGGCTCATTTGTTGTATATATTTTGAAAAAAAAAATAATTGGATCTTAACTCATTTTTTTTATTTTTTTGAATTTACGTATAGAAAATTGTGGGAAATCCAGAATAAAACCCCATCACACCCACTGCCACCCACTGCTCGTAGAACACACTAGGTGAGGTTATGGGGACTTGAAACTGATACCTCCCACTTTTTGAGATAGGATATTACCAGTTGAGATACACCCATGTAGGCCAATTCAACCCAATATAAATCTAGGTCGGGTTGAACAGAAGGTTATAGATCCAAATCTATTCTGACCTAGCCCGAATTAAAATACAGTATTTAAGTATTTTATTTCTTTTGCTAATTGATATTAGCCCATGTTTTCCTAAGCTTAAAAAGCTTAGCCTGCCTCAATTTTCTATAATTCAAGGCTCTGCAAGAAAGAGGAATCCTATTATCTTTTATTTTTTCACCGGAATTTAATGTTAGGCCCTTTCATGCTTGCTCTGATGGGAGATGGGAGAGTAACCCAATTCAAAAATGGATTGGATCTCAGCCAAAATTGTGAAAGCAAGTTGCAAAATACTGGGCCTGAGTTAAAGTCCAGGTCCTTTAAAACTGTGGTTGATCTGGGCCCCTTACCTATGGCTCATTGGACGAACTCAAACTGGTCAAGATACTGCAAATAAATGTACGATATACGAAACTGTTCAAAGCTATTTTCGAAAGCATCTCTCTCAGTAAGATGATGATCCTATGATCTGACTTTAAAACTCAAAATCCTAGAATGGTCTAAGTTGGATTTGGGTAGGGCTTGGGCCGAAAAGTGGCTAAGTGGGTTTTGTTCCAGTTTAAGTTGACAGAGAGGGGGAGAAAGCTGGCCAGGCCAGTCCAGTTTTAGGGTGCATGTTATGATTTTATTAGATTTCTAATCAAATGGCTAATAGTTGGCAGTCTATTTATGACATTACTTTAGTCGAGCAACTTTGGTTAAAAAATTGAAATTAAATCATTCTTTCTCCACTTTAGAACTTTTTCTAAAAAAATATGTACTTTGAAACTAACATTAAAATAGTGGATCAAACACTTCAAGCACATTAATTTTTCTCTCTTTTTTTTTTTTTTGTATTTTAAGGATGAATTTCATATTTTTTATTTATTATTGTGAAAGCAAATCATAGTCATTTATTAAATGATTAGTCGTGATTCATTTGATGACTATTTTAATTTGTTACTTTTAAAGTTTAGATCAAATAAATTGTATGTCAAACTCATAACATCATCTAGCCATGCATGTTTAATCATATATTATTTAAAAATGAAATATAAAAATATAAAATAAAATCTATTTTCAAAAGAATTGTATTTGGTCACACCATTAACATCCTCAAAATTAATCAGATGAGACACATGAAATAAAAAAATATCGAAAACAAAGCTATTGGTACGTACAATGACAACGTGAGTTCATTATGTTTAGATAGGTTGTCATTGTCATGCTACTATTGAGTGAGACACATGAAATAAAAAAATATCGAAAACAAAGCTATTGGTACGTACAATGACAACGTGAGTTCATTATGTTTAGATAGATTGTCATTGTCATGCTATTATTGAGTGTGTAACCTTAGGTCCAAACATGGATGTGGAAATTTAATTATAAGTGGTTTGTCGGAAGTTTGGATTTGGTATCATTTCTTGCTAAGTTTTTCCATCTTCTCCATTCTCCGTGGATAATGTTTTCGTTTGAAAATTTAAAAATGAGATATTGTTAATATTTTTATCATTTATATTTACATGTCTTTTACTTCATGCATAATAGTTTCCCTTTGAATTGGATTGCTAACTTGATATTAATTTAATTATATTTCTATTTGATTAAATAAATGTTTATAAAATATTAATATGTGCAACCTTAAATACTCTTAGACTGAATTCTAGTTGGAATTGATTTTTGAAATGCTCTCCGTACAACTAGGCATTTTCAATCTACATGTCCTCTTGATTCATAGTAAGTATTTAAAGAAATTAATTTTGACACCACGTAAGCCGTAGGATACTCAGTGTAAAATTTTCATGGGTGAGTCTACTATCTTTAGGGAACAACAAAGTTGGGCTCGAACTTTCAACCTCTCACTTTTTGAAGTGGGAGGTAATCAATTGATCTACATCTATGTAAATATACTAATTGTGTTGCTTGATTGAATTGTTGAATCAAATGGTTGATGCAACCCATGAACTGATCAAGGCAATGTTTGGAGCAGGGTGAGTTAGGGGTGGAGAAGTGAACTAGCTCACCCTAAAGATTCGATCTTACTTTCTTTAGATAACAAGTGAGGAGGTGACTACTTCCACACCTTAAAAATTTACTCTAAAGAGAGTGACTGAGTTCTCCCTTGAAGGAGTAGAGACTAGAGAATCAATCCCCGGCAGTTAGATTAGTACATTTATTCAAAATCAAATTTAGATATTTAGAACTAGTGACTCACTCAAGTCAAATTAGATTTTTCATTAAAAGGTATATTTGTATCTTAAAAACTGAGTAAGGCTGTCATATTTGACTGGTTAACTATGTTAATAAAACCCCTCATATGAGATAGTTCAATTGACAGACACATTAACCTAGGAATTAAAGATCTCAAGTTCAAACTCTGTAGTGATTCAATATATGTAGTTTTGGAGGGTTGTATATCTAGAGTTTTATCGTCTTAGATTTATCTCTTTTAAGAAAAAAAGTTATATTAATTGAACCAACTATAACATATTAACATTGTGAAGTGCGGCTTATGCATTTACAAGACCAAGAGCATAATGATAAAAGGCAATAAAGATGATTGATTCGTATCAACCTAGGCGTTGATGATACTTGTTGGTCCATATGGAGGCTGGCGATATGTATTGATTGATAAATATTACATCAGCCGTATAATGGTGATATCGACCAATACATATTGGTTAATATTGACCAATGCTTGTTTTTATATTTATTAAAAAATGGTTTTGATTGGTTTTCGAGTTTCTTCACCAATTTCTCAAATTTAAAAGCAACTTATTCAATCTCTGAGTTATTTTCATAATTTTTTACCACTTTAAGTATTTTTCATTAGCTTTTTAGAGTTTTGGCTCTGATGTGACTTTAAATTTTGATTTTCTGTTAAAACGAATTTAATAAAATAATATTCAGTGCTTATAAAATTTAATAGATGTGTTAATGTCATTCACATAGTTTTTAAGGGGTGTGATTTTGCAAGATATTTTTTAAAAATTTGAGAAAAGTCAGAATTTCTAAGATTCTTTTTATTTTCAAATTTCTTGTTGAAAAAAATGAATGAGATAAGATACAAATATTTATGCAATTAAATTAAATGAAGAACTCATAGAATTTTTAATGTTTTTATATGATAGAAGATACAATACTTGAGAATAAAGGTCTTTATGTAATAAAAGATTCCAGTCACTAAAGGATACTTGATATATTTTTTTTAAAGTAATATTTTCTGACTTTTTCTAGAGTTTTTTCCAGAAGCATTTAACTTTTTAAAGGAAGTAAAACTTACTCCCACCATCCCAACAGTCTCAAGTCATAATTTTAATTCCATTCCCGCGAGGAATTTTAATTTGAGACAATGAAACTAAAGTAGTCCCGCGGATTACAATATCTGTTCCACGATTCTTACATCTGGATCTTCTCCTTCTGCCAGCTGGCAAGCATTTCCGTTTCCCCCCGTTTATTCCTCCCTCCATTGAATTGAATCCTTCTTGGACCGTGAACGTTAGTATCCTCGCACGCTTGCACGTTCGCACGCGCCACCGAAGAAACACCTTCCACCTATCACCTCTTGCCACGTGACTCCATCCTCGCTCCGTCACCATATCCGTTAACCTTAACGGCTCTCTCTCTCTCTCTCTCCCCCCTCTCTCTCTCTCTCTCTTGGAAGCTACAGGCGGAGAAAAAGAGACGAGAAGAGAAAAAAAGGAAAATTAAATAAAAATAAAAAGAAAAAAGAAAAATGGGGAAGCTTCTCTGCGACTCTTCCGCCATGGCCGAGACTTTCCAAGCTCCGTCTCCGATGCTCTCGCCCTGGCCCCACGACCCGCTACCTGAATCCGACCCGAATCCGAACACCGCTTGGGACTCGGTTTCAGGTCTGGAGCCGCAGCAGAGGCGTTATCTGCAGAAGCTCTCCTCCAAGGGCGTGCTCTGGAAATGCCCCGACGAATCCTCACCAACAGTGTCTTCTATTTTCCGGCTGTCGCACGGCGGAGATGTCGAGGCAGACGGGAACTGTCTCTTCACTGCGGTAGAGAGGGCCATCGGTTCCAAGATTGGAGCCAGGGAGCTGAGGAGTCGGACCGTGGCGCGGTTCTTGGCCGATCTTGGATCGGAAGGGAGGGAGCAGGTTGAATCTGCGATACGGCATCTTTATTCGCCGGATCTGAAAGCCGGGTGGGGGATTCACGTCGTACAGGAGGTGAAGCTGCTGGCCAGGAAGGAGGACCGCGTGTTGCTGGATCAAGCCATCGAGGAGCTGGTTGGGATCGGCTTGCAGAGGTCAGTCCACTCTTTCTCTCTAATGTTTCTGAAATCCCCGTTTTTTCCTTTTTTTTTTTCTTTTTTGTTTGGAAAATTAGGTCTTCGATGATTGGATTGCGTTCTCGATTCGATCAGTCTTCAGCTGCATCAAAGAAATGTCGTTCATTTTCGCTGAAAAGAACCATTTTTTCCAAGAAAATGTTAAATTCAGGTCTATTTTTAAGTAAAGGTCCCAATTTTCCAAGAAAGTACTTTCCACACTTTCATTTTTTACAATGGTCTTTTCTCCGGAAGCGGGCGTTGTGCGCCCCCTGCCGGGTGCAGTCTCGACGCGGCGGCAGCACACGTGACGGTCTCGATTGGTTGGCAACGGGTGGGCCCGTCTAGATTTTAAATGGATTCCTAGGGTTTGAGAAGTTGGGTCGTGAATTCGTGATCCGCGTCTCTCTGTCTCGTTCTCGAGGCCGTTGGGATTTTCTTTTGGTGGGCCCTAACAATTTGTTGGATTGGACTTACCCAAAACAATCACGTTCCTGTTTTTGTTGCAGAGGGGTCGGTTCGCTTTTTCTAGTAGAACGTGTGGCTTTGGTTCTCACTCTATAGAAAAGGTAGTTGTGATGGTTTTGATTTGGATGGACGGACTGGATTAGGAGATTAGGTTAATGACAGAGAAAGATGGCATCTGGACCGTTCATTTTGTGGTTGCAAGTGTTTAATTATTACACAGTGTGATGTAATTGGTTTTAAACTTTGATGTGTCAGTGAATTATATTACATTCGACGATACTATAAGTTTAATAATTTTATAGAATCAAAGAAATTGCAGACGTAATTGACACTTATAGTCAGACTATTGAAGTGATTTTTTTTTTAATTATCGATTATTTATTTAAATTAAATGAATAAATATATTTACATAAATTATTTTTTAATTTAAATATTTGTTACTTTAGTATTCTCAAGACTTAGAGTCATTTTCGTTGGAGTATTCTCTTTTTTTTTTTTTTTTTCGGGACACCAATTGGGTCACGACCAAGTTGAGTTGGAAATTGAGTGAGTCTGCATTAGTTTGAGTCAACTCTGTTTTGACTTTTGACCCGAAGTCCAGAGTTCCAGACCGTGATAGGCTTTGATGGTGGACTCATATAGGACCCACTTTTTGCCAAAAGTTTATTGTCTCTCTGTGGCCCCACATGTTGGACAGTTGTCTTCATCTCAGGGGTTTTGCACAATTGTGGATCTAAATTTGGCCCAGTGATGAACGTTGAAGAATGTGCCAATTCAGGGAAATGCTTTTTGTTGCTGACCATTGTGTGGGCAAAAGTTGTACTGGATTGTCGTCGTGAGCGAGAGTCTGCTTGGCCCGGTGGGGCCTTCAGGTATTTGTACAATGGTGATTGTTAGATGAAAAAATTTAAGGTCGTTGATTTGAGCCATAATTGAATGATCAATTGTTAAAATGTGATCGGTTTTTCAATTTTTTTTTATTTTAAAAAAAGATTAATTTTGGATGAATTTTTAATCTAACAGTGGATCAATTTTAAATGGGTTCAAATTAGATGAGGATACAATTCTTGGTCGGCCCATGTAGGTGTCTAATGATAGTGGGTGGTACCTTTTTAAACACCGAGTACAGGTGGAAGATTGTTGCCAACGGGTTGTACCCTTAGGACAGCGGTAGATAAATTGTTTTTCTTGGGTAATTACAAACAATGAGGGATTTGGGAAGTTGATTCTGATCTGTAATTTTGTGGTAAATTTGGTGGGAGCAGAATGATATGATTTTTTTTTTTAATTTAAGAAATAAGGAGCTTTGGAATAGCTAGTTTTTTACTTTGCTTAGTTAAGGATGGCTATAAGGGTATTGGGGGAAGAAGGAATTTTAAAGGCTTTCTGGTTACAATTGTGAGCAGTTGCTGCTGCTTGTTTCTAAGAAATGAGAGGTGTGAGTTATGGATAGGGCAGCAAAGTGGCCACCTCTTGTTTGGGTTTTGAAGTGAAATTTTGATAGAGTACTGTGGATGAAAACTGAAGTAATGCTGGGAGTGGGTGAAATGTGAGCTTTTCTCTGTTCTGGTTGGTTTCAGAGTCAAATGAGGCAGTGGTATTATCAATTAGAGAGTTTTCAAATTCAAACATACAAATATCTGTCTTTGGTCATTTTAATGCAATTGCTATGGCTTTTTAAAATGAGAAGGTGCCTCAGGGATTTACCTTCAAAGAGAGAAGAGGGTATTTTTCAACTCCATGGTGGCTAGTCCTAGAAATGACAAAATTGATGCATATAGCGTGGTTTATTTTTGGTGAAGTAGGGGTACAAATATACAACTTATTTGTAGACTTACATGTTTCATTATTCTTTCCTGGGTGATATGCATTGCAATTAATTATACCGTACAGTACAACTCTCCTTTTCTGTACAATTAACTTTTTATTTTGAAAGGTGTTGTACAGTTCTTCTTTGGACTTTATTTTTTTCCTTAAATCACGCTTTAGGGGAGAAAAAAAGAAATAAAACACAAAAAGCAAGATTTTTTTTGGTTTTCTTCTAGTTTTCTTGCCACAAAGAGGGTAGCGTGATAGTTGCTTTATCTCTGGAAAATGCAAATTATGGCTTCTTTTTCTTTCTTCCCGATTATGTGCACCTCCTTTTTTTTTTGATGACCTGCAGCTCCTATTTTTTTATGCAATCATATCTTCATTATTAATTTATTTCTGAAGGGAAATGGCTGCGGAGTCTATATATAAGGAGAGGTGCATTCCCGTGGATGATGGTCCAAGTTGGGCCAAATACATGTTTATTTCTGGTTCACCAGAAGATGAATATGATATTATCACACTGCAATATACTGAGGAGGGTTTGTTGTCAGTCGATGAAAACAGGGAGGGCCGAGCTGCAGCCTTTGGTGATGACATTGCAATAGAGAGTCTGGCAACTGAATTTAAGCGAGAGATATATGTGGTGAGACGTTTCATGCATTTCTAATAAAATGCTATTTATCTTTTAATTTATTGTCTCTCTAGTTATCTTTTTCAAAAAAAAAAAAATATTGTTCTCTTTCTTTCTCTATCTTAATCTTATCAGAAAAAAATTTGCTTCCGCAATAACCTTAGAGTAAGGACATACTTTTCCAACAAGATATGTATGTCTGAATTTCTATGCATTTTTTGTATTTCATTCAATTACCATTATAGGGAAGCTATTCTTGGTGAGAATTTACAGGGCCTCATTTAACTTTTCATGTGCAAGTGGACCCACGTTTGGGTGTTCCTTGCTGTTGATTCGATCTGCCCATTGGTGGAACTAGGATGCGACAGACGCTACTAGATTGAAAAATACCCTTCACTTTTCCCTTCTTGAGTGTTGCATTTTTTTAATTAATTCTTTGTCTGTCATACTAAGTTTGGATGTCCAAGTTCTTTCAATTTAGAAGATAGATGGGGGGTGTCTATCATTGAAAGTGGAGCATTTTGAATCTTCTATCTGTCACTGGATCACGTCTCATGTGTAAAATGGGCCCACTTTAATGGGGCAATGGGACCTATAAATTATCTTTTTAGGGCTTGGGCAAAATTAACAGGTAGTCTACTAATATAATTTAGCAATTGCCTCTTGTTACTTGTATTAATCGTTTGTAGACCTTATCTGGTGGTGATTAGGATATCACATTGCTCAAAACACGATTTCATCTTGTAGACTTCTTTTGCACAGCAAATTGACTAATGTCTTCATTTTGTACAAGAATTTATCATGTCTGGCAAATTGACTAATCATAATTCTGGAGTTGCAGTAGTGACTAATCATATCATGACTTTCCAGAGTTTTCACAGTTCTGGAGTTGCAGTAGTGAAACTCACATCTTCCAACCTAGGAAGACCAATCATAGAATGTCTCACCAGACCCAAGCAGGAGTTATAAATCATTTTTATTTTGAAAACTGTACATTTGATTGGTGGATGGTTTGAAATGACCAATGAAGCTGAGTTTTTTATACATAGCTTAATCCACTTGCCTTACTTGTGTCTGGTACCATTGGCATGCGTGATGCTTCTATGATTAATTGACTAGTCACCCGTAGGAAGGAAGCAAATGAAGTCCCTTGAAATATAACTGTTTGAACAATTCATTTTATGATCTTAGATTGGATTGATAGAAATATCTATATTAGGTTTGATTTTATACATAATTTAATCCATTTGCCTTGCTTGGATCTGGTACCATTGGTATGGATGATGTTTCTAGGACTAGTCTTCCTTAGCAGGGAGGCTCATGAAGTCCATTTGCAGGGCTATTATTCCTTTATTTTGTTCTCTTCCTTTTAGCATACTAGAAGGATCTTCACTGGGCCTCCCCAATGTCTGTAAGGGTGAGACTGAGTATTGTTGAGCCTAACAATTATTTTGTGTCTTATTGACGTGTTAGGTCCAAGCTCATGGATCAGATGCAATGGTTGATGAAGAGAATTGTGTGTTCTTCCTTCCACATCGTCCACGGGGGAAAATTTGCGAAACCCCGATTTTTCTTTTTATGAAAGGAACAGGTAAAGGAACATCCTTTTTGCACAAGGAACACTTTTTAGCGGTTTTAATATGAATATATGATATATGATATAGCATGATTGTACCCATCACTTAGAGAAAAAGGATATAACATCCTTGTCATTGTTGGATTAATGCCACTTTAACGAGTCATATCATCTTTGTTATTGCAATTGACTCTCATGGGGGACCTCAGCAGCCATAGGGGCTTGGGGGCGACGGAGGTCTCCTGTGATTAGTAGGGAACTGCATTAAATTTCTTGCAGTATGTACTGTGGGGCCTACATGGGGTCACCCCAGTATTGGGGAAAGCAAGCTTTTTCATAATTATTTGGTTTTCAAGGCTGCAAAGATCATCATCATCATAGCCTAAGTCCCATTTATCTGGGGTCAATTACGAGTTATACTTCTCCATTTGACCCTATCATAAATCATACTCTTAGTGACCCTGTTATCTCTCATATCTTTTTGTATCACTTTCCACCACATTTACAATGGTTACCTCTACTCGTACTTGCAACTTGTATACTCTCAAGTGTATATATTAGGGTTGACTCTGGTCTTCTAGTAACATGTCCAAACGGCCTTAAATGAGTTTCTTTCAATTTGTCATCTATTGGAGCTATTTTTAGGTTGTTCTTAACTGTGTTACTTTTAACTCTATCTCTTAAACAGTGTTGTCAAAATCGTACGAGTCACAATTTGACTCGAATCAAGAGGTCAACTATTCAAATCAGAAGAGAAATTGTTTTTAGGCTAGAATCGTACGATTTTAGGGTTGAATTGCAAATCGTGCTATTTAAACCTTAAAATCGCAGACTCGTCCAATTGCAGTGTACCTGGTATTTTGTCTGCATCAGCTTATTCTTTCCTCTTTTTTTTTCTTCTTGTTCTTTCGTTTCTCCTCTTCTATTTTCGCGTTGATGCCTTAAGTTTTAATTTCGCTTCGATATTTTTTTTTAAGTTTTAATTTCGTATGGCAGTCCTCTGAGCAGGGCATTTTCGAGTTTCTACTCACTTTTTTTTTTTTATGTTGACTTTGTATTTATATTTTTAATTTTTTACCATCGTCTTTTTTTCTAATTAAAAAAACATCTCTTTTATTTTTTATTTTCAATCTTTTGTATCTATTTAAAATAAATAAACATCTCAATTTTTTTATTTTTTTTTAGAAATTAATGAATACTAATAAAATTTATATAAATACTTCGATTTATTTGTTGATTTTTTAAATTTATCCGTACTTAATATTTATATTTTATTCTAATATTCATATGTTTTTTTTTATTAGAATTTTTTTTTTTGAGATTTTAGAATTTGAATAATAAAAAATTATGAATTATGATGATTTGGAATGTGAAAACTTAACTTCTAATGTATTTTGATTCTCTGTCATGTTATATTTATTATTCTATATCATGTTATTATTTATTTATAGTTTATATAATAGTTTTAGAAAAGTTATTATGAATCTTACGAGTTTTTATTCACGATTCACATTCCTAAATCGATTTCCAATACGATTCGAGTTTGACAACATTGCTCTTAAAGTTAATCCATTCATTCAACGTAGCATGCACATCTCTATTACTCTAACTTTATTTATTTGTCTTTTCTTCATTGTCCACCACTTTGCTCCATATAGCATTGTAGGTCTAATAACCGTTTTATAAAATCATTATCATCAAAAGCCTCATTTCCATCTATTTAGAGTCGGCTTTTCAAGTTTTACATTTTCATTTGACTTTATAAAAAATTATACATTCAGCCACTTCATTTATTGTATTGTTTCTCTTGATTACATTTTTAATATCTATATGCGTGCAGGTTGGTGTGGCGCTGGAGCTGATCATTATGAACCTTTGATAGCCCATTCTGTTCCTCTCATTTCCCAGGAGAAGGCCGCTGTTGTACTTTGAGGACATTACAGTCCTGCAGTTTTGTGGAGTAGAGGTTTTATAGAGTCTCATTGTGTTTGCAAAGTAATCTATTTGGGCGATTCTTTCTTAGGATCCTAGGAGAAATTCTGTTGTATTAGATTCCATTTATAACAAGATCCGTTTTGGAATCTCTGGATCTATTGGTTCTACCTACAGGGTTTACCTGCCTGCATTGAGACCTCCTACACTGCAAGTGTAATGTTGTCTCAAAAAAGTAGTGCAAGCGTAATGGTAATGCCGGTGTCAATTGAGTTTTTTGGGTGTGAAGGTTTTCTTGTATTTGTACTCTATGTTGTACCTTTTACTGCCTTTTTAATTCTATTAAATTGTAGAAGTTGGTGCTTTGTATTTCTTTCCTTTGATGTGAGATTTTCTTTCATCTTTACTCAAAACAAACGGCAACAATGTTGACAAAATAACTAGAACCATTAGATCAAGAATGAGAACAACAAAGACATTGACCACGATAACAGTAATAACTAAGTGATACTCTGCCCTTGATTTGTGGGGAGAAGGTTACTCCTTAGCATGATTCATGTCCTAGACCATTAATCAGCAACTTGAATGATTATTACGGGGAAGTTTCAGTTTCCTAGAAATCAGTGTCATCGACCGGTTTATTTGGGATTGACTTTTTGAGTTTTGTGTTTCAATTGGTCCTCTTGAAGATCATGTTCTCTGTCACCTTCATTCTACCTTGTCTTTCACCGTCGACACCCAAGTCGTTAAAGGTTTGGCCTGTCCCCATTCCCCAACACCTCTGGTTGACCGACTGCCCTATCTGACACCCATAAGTCTTGAACTCACAACCCGTAAGTTGTAACAATGAGCCTTAACCAGTTAAGCTACAAGTTCTTTGTCTTTTAGTGCTGCGACACTCATCATTTTGAATGTTTTCATCTTCTTTACCTGTATGTTTTCTACTTTTCTTCATTTGGACCAAAAAGTGAACTCTTCAAGCATTTTTTGTTCTAATTTTTGCCTTGTTTTATTTAGTCGGTGCTCTCCTATCACATGATTTCAGTTTACATAACCCATTTCAAATGAATTACCTTTATGGGGATGCATCCTATTGCAATGACTTTTATAGTTTCAATGTGTCATTCCTGAGCAGTAATTAGCAACTTGCATATAGATAATAAACATGAAAACAGTTCTGTGCTTCCTACGTAAACATCCCTCTATACTGCAAGTGTATTGCTGCTGTTTCAAAAGAAAAAGATTAATGCGAGAGTAATGGGTAATTTATAGTGCTTCAGCTGCAATTTATTTATAATTTTCTAAAATTGCTTCTGAATTTTGCATAGATGCTAAATTCGCTAGTAGTTTGCAAACACTTTAATGGTTCTTCTTCTTATTGTTGCTGTTATTATTATGAAATCCTCAAGTTGTTGATACTTGGTAGTGAATGCCTCTATTCAATATAATGAATGATCAATGCCTTGTGTCATCTAATAATAGTCTCTGAGTTTGAGCTGCTCACATTTGTGCCAATATTCTCACTGATACATGGAAACCAGTATATATGTATGATCTCAAGGTTGCACTGCCAAAACGTGCAACTATTTATGGTCTCCAGCTCCAAGGTAAGAAAAGAAAAAGAAGAAAAAGAATAGCAATACAGTACAAAAGAGAATGTAGAAGAAAATTTGACTTTTTTACAGAGGCAAACATGTCGGATTCATCATGTACGTTTTCCTTTGGATCTCCATTCTGCTCTTCCTCGAACTATCTCTGCTTTGTCTTCTTGCATGCGAAGCAGATGAATGCTTCTCAATTCTGCACTGCATGGAGTTGCAGTCATAAAATTGGTCTCTGTCTCTGCTGCCTTCATACTTGTTAAGGACTCAAGCAGCTGGGATTGCCGGCATTCGCGTCGATATTCTAGTGTCATGCTTGTAAGATTATAGTCCTCCAAGACATTCAAAGGAACACTCTGCAATTAGTGTAGCAAATATTATTAGCAAATACTGTTCTAAATGAACATATCTTCTTGTATTCTTTCATCAATTATGGCATCTCCTATGAATTATGTCTGATCTTTTTGTGATTGCAAGTTTGTTGCAATAGATATTTTCCAAGAATGGAAGTTTATATTTTTTGAATTGAGGTGTTTTGAGTGCAATCTCATTCTCTCTCTCTCTCTAACTTAACTCGTGCACTCTAAACTTTAGTCTGTAACAGCTTGGCTAACACTTTTTAGGGATTCAGGGATGATGTATACTAAATTTTAGATGGGTGAGATGCATCTATTTTAGTACTGGAAATAGAAAGAATTGTGTTTCTGTGTAAGTTATGGGTGTATACCATGAAACCTTTTCCCTTTTTATTGTATTAGTCACAATAATTAATTGTTGTCCACATGGGTGTAGTTCAACTAGTTAACCTCCTGCCTCAAGAAGCGGGATGTGTCAACTTTGAGCTCCCATGGCCTAACCTAGTGTACTTTAAGGGCAGTGGGTATCACCCATGTGGTTTTACGCTGATTTTCTGCAGTTTTCTACATGTAAATTCAAAAAAAAATAATACTAATTTATTATTTTAGGGTAATGGAACATGACTAAATGCGAAAGTCTGAAAGCCAAGTCTTGGTAGATGGGATGGAGCCTTAATGATGATGTTGATAAGAGAGTTTTTTTTTTTTTTCTTCCCATGACCATTAATACAATTTGTACAATTCATCTTCCGAAAACTCACCTCTAATATCCATCCAATGTATTTTACATTGTTTACATGCTGGTTTACATCCATGTCGCTCCATCTTGGCTGTGAATTACATAAGAAACAAAAAAACATAAAAATGTTAACTGTTTTGTATTATTATAAACTGGTTTGATTACAATGTTTAAGAAAAAAAAAAAAAGATTGAACCAGATCAGACAATCTGGTCCAAATGGTTTGATCGTCAGTCCAATTCAAACCAAGAGTAAGTATGAAGTGATTGTTAACGGCTACTAGAACGACAAGAACAGAATGAAATGCATCGAAATCCTACTATGTACTTACTGCTAAACCTGTTCTTATGATCTCTGCAGTTTCATCATTAAGCTTATCTATCTTGTTGCCCTCGCTTGTAGCAGCAATCACAGTTCTGTCGAGATAAAAAGGCTCCACCTCTTCTCGCACTTGCGCAGGTATCTTAGACAGCTTTCTAGTTTCTCTGTGCATGATAACCCAAGTGCTGCAATGGAGGTAAAGTGTTGGGCCAATTTATTCATGTATGATCGCACTTGCTAAGTTTTGAAGGTTTCAGGTACCTTGTGGCTTTCGTTATGATTTGTTGAGTGCTGTAATCCCGAATCATCCAGTCCCGGCGCATGCCGTTTTTGCCCGATGCCGTAACCCACGTATCAATCTCTACCACATCGCCCCTATCACAACCATCGATCTTCCAAAGTCGGTTCAATGCTTTTCATACTAAATCATTAAGAATTAATTGACCCGAAGACATTAGAAGATCTTTTCGGGTCGTCTTCATTCCCTTTGGTGGTTTTAAGCAATTTTCTATCTCAATTTTCAATCAAATTACTGGTTGGATTATACTGTTTTACAAGGTTTATCTTCCAAATGTTTGATCACATTAAGAGAGGGGAGTGAGTTTAAGGTTGCGTACCAGCAGCTGTAGTTCTGGACCTGTATGTTTATGCGGGTGACAACCCAGATCAGTTTCCTTATGCTCATCTCATGTGTTGCTCCAAACCCGTCGCTTGCGAGACCTGAACTCGTTACGTGATTCAGCGCCGTCTCCTGCATTTGCAGCTCACATATTCAAGCCTGTTCATTGTTGTTAATTGCAAACAACTCTTTCTTTGATAATCAAGAAGCTAAAGTGTCTCGATCAGACATGTTCATTGTCAAAATCACAAGAAGAATCTATTTGATGTAACTACATCATTGAAAAAAAAAAAAAACACAATGATATTTGATGTTACTACATTGTCAAAATCATAATTGCTTCTTAACAATTGGTTGCCAAACACTTGGAATAATCTTTGAAAATTCTAATATTTGGAGATTCTAAGGCTAAACATGTAGCAAAAGGAGAGAGAAAAAAAATGAAAGAATAGGTACCTGAAGAAGATTCATGAGAGTTTCCATGGTGGCTGTTTTATCTGGGCCAATTTCGTACGACCTGATAACAAAAGTCTGCCTATAAACAGACTTTCCCTCGACAAATCTCCCAAGTTTATAATTGTGGATTGAGCAGTCACTGCTCTCATTCCCCCATCCTCCGATCCGTTGGCTGACATAAGGGGCCTCAATTCCATTAATCCCATTCACACTGCCATTGATTCTATCCACACTTTGAGAACTACTGCTCCTCACACTCAACCCTCTCGCCTCCACCTTTCTACTCCACACATGATCTCCCACCTTCCGGCTACCCGTGATGTATTCAGTGTCCGACTTCCATAAACTGCCGGTAAAATATAATCTAGCACTGTTTGAGGCTGCCATTGTTGTCATCCTTGTGTTATCATCATCCCGTTGCAGAACCAGAGAGAAAAATAAGATAAGGAGCCCCTCACCTAATATGCTCTGATCCTTTTTTTATGGAGAGATTGAATAAGATCTCAGTGGGTGTAACAACTCATTGATGAAGAAGAAGAAGAAGAAGAAGAAATGGGATGTGAATTAGAATAGCCAATATTGCGATTATAAGGAGGTGGAAGGAGTTGGGAAAAAAGAGAAATGGAAGAAAGAGTTAACTTGTATGAAGAGGATTTTTAAGAAGGTTTTTGCTGTTGAACCACTTGGATTTAGCCAACTTGCACGCAATTGTAGAGACTTTGGATGGTTTGCATGCAAGGAAATGAAAAGTGACAATAATAATAATAATAGTTAATGAGCAAATACCACTAGTTGTTGGTATTGTCTATGATTTGGGTGTTGGAGAATTTTTCAGTGGGAGAAATGTAAGGGATGCCCAGAGAGAGAGAGAGAGAGAGAAAGAGAGAGAAATTGGAAAAGGATTTTGGAATTTGGTTGTGGTTCATCTGCTCATCTACTTTGTCTCTTTTAAGGCAAGAGTTGAGGGTCAAACGCAAATACAGGTAGAATTTTAGTAAAATATTACCTATTGGTTCATTTGACTTTGTTGTCCAAAACCCCACCTTGCAATAAGGTTTTTACTAAAATCTCCTTCAAATTAAAGTTCAGTCAGTTTGGATGTTTAGGGATCTGGGTTTTCTCTTGAATAGGGTCCTTGTCCATGGGCTAGGCCCATGAGAAGAGCCCTCAACATAGGGAATTATTGGTTTTAAAGGTCAACGGTCGTCTAACTCATTCTATTCTATTATCACCTATTCCTAAATTAGAAAGTCTAATGAGACTTCAAGAATGCTCTTTAAATGTGTCTTGGCCTCCGATCTATTAGGTTTGATATAAAGAGGATCGTATGAGTGAGGTATGTATGAAGTTTCATCTCTATTTAATCATTTTATCTCGTAGATTAAGTTTTTTAAAAATCAATTACTCATGTTCATCAAAAATTAAAAGACTATGATTACATAGCTCGGATCATTAATTGTTATTGAAGTTTTATATACTCCATCTTCATGTAATCACCAATCTAATACACTCAACTATGTAGAGCTCCTGATCCATTTGATGACTAGTTTTACTAGTGTTACTCTTCTTAAAATCAAACATACCCTTAATTTTTTACAAACCGAATAATGAACTTAAAGTTTGCTCATTTGAGGATGATCTGATATTATACTAGTCATTTTGTCCTATAGTTCTATTAAATTAATACTCATATCTTTTGAGCATTTTAAAAACACTAGTTATAGCTTAGAAGTTTGCAATTAATACAAGTGATATTGGTAAAAAAAAACTCATAGAAGTTTTTTTTTTATCACAATTTTTTACAAAACTTCTCTGTTGTTTGTCATTTTTTGCACAAATTTCATAAAGTTTTAATTAAATTCTTCCAACTCAACAAATTCAATATTAAAATTTCTTTATTTATTTTTTAGTCTTTTTTAGACAATTTTTTTCTATTTCTTAATATTAATGTTATAAGAACTAGTCAATTTTTTTTTTTCTATTGCAGTAAAGAGGTGCAAGTCAATCCATATAATCCAATACAAGTTAAATTTTTACAAAGAAAGTTGTACAATGAAAGTGTCTCGAAGATTGATTGCCACCAAAATTATTATTATTATTAACTATTGATGAGGCAAGTATTAGTGGCACAATTGCCTTCCTCATAGACCAATTTGTAGTTGGACATGCTTAGTCAATAAAGTAGGCTGACGGCTGTTTTCTTCTCGTTGCCTTTGGAAAAGAATAGAGGAGAAGAAGTTGACGACATATGAAATTAAGACCTCCTGGACCTTGGACTACAAGGCCCAGTAAACACTAGCAATTGCGACAAGGCCCAATTAGCTGATTAAGGCCTAGCCCACTAAACCTATGAAAGCTTTGCTTAACTTACGCTCATTGCCCGGCACAGTAGACATGCTGTGGACGCACACAGAGTAGCCTGGGCATTCAATGTCCATAAAGATTTATATAAGAAAATACTAAAGACATAAAGATTTTTTAACCTTTTCACTTTTCATGTGGGATTCTAATACTTCTACAGAGCTAGCCAAAAACACCTCCACTTAGAGTGAATTTTTTTCAAAATTTTATAATACACAACAACAATACCCTCTCATCGAGTTGGAAGTTACAGGTTTAAGCCTCCATGACCTAATTTTGATGTGCCTTAGGGATAGTGAGCTCATCCGTGAAAGTTTCAATAGAATTGTGTCTAAGTTTCTCATACGTTAATCTAAAAAAATAATAATAATAAAATAAATAATAGTAATAATAATAATTTTTATTATTATTATGAAGTTGTTTCACCAGGGTGATGCCCTCCATGAGCAACAAATTTAGTCTCTTTGAGACACATGGGAGACCTTCAATTCACGGAGATGGATGCATTTGAAAGATATTTTCATAATAATGCTAAATTGTTAATCATAAAAAATCAGATTGAGTAGATATGAAAAGTTCATGATTAGAACAACTCCAAATGAGTTTAAATTGGATAGGATCTAATTAGGGTAGAGAGAGAAGGGTGTATATGAGCCTTTGTCTGGTCATATGCAGAGTTTCAAAAAAAAATTCACTCATGAGTGATGGAGTTTCTGTAAAATAAATTATTATTATTATTATTATGTGTTGAGATTTATTAATGACTTGTTAATCTAAAATATAAGTGTCTAGTTGAGTCTGCTTCTTATAGAAGAAAATAAAAAACTTAATTTTCATGTTCTATCAGCTTCAATTCAAATACGTAACATCACAATATTAGAAGAATATTATGAGATTATAAGAACTAAATGAGATATTTATATTAACAAAAAGATTAGAGACCTATGAAGTTACAATTTAAATTAGGGTGATCATTTAGACACTCCACTTTTCTTTTAAGAGACACTCTATTTTAAAATTTTGTATGAAAATTATCATATTTTTCTTCATTTAAAAAAATTAATTTCTCAATAAAAAATTAAAAAATAAAATAATCATTTCACATAAAATTTTAAAATAAAATAACTTTTTTAAAAAAATAGGGTGTCAAAATAACTACCCCTCAAACTATTGCATGAAGAGAAAAAATTTTGGACATTCAAAAGCTTCCACTTTATTTTTACGTTTGTCTTTGTTGTTGGACTATTTTTGTGTCTCTTTCAAGATTCTCTCTGTTGGTTGCAGATGAAAGTGACTTTTCAAAGAAGAGAATTAACTTTTTTTTTTAATTAAAAGAAGGATGATTATTTATGTGCATAAAGAAATTTGTTGAAATTTTTTTATTTAATTATATGTCTATTATTTTAATTAAAAAATAAATTTGTATTTTTTAACATTGCAAATCTCCATATAACAAATCTAATTAAAATTTTAAAACAACAAAATTGATTAAAAAATAATATTTAAAGTTAGTGGTTCATCTAAATTTGTTTTTAAAAAATAAAGTAACTTTTATAAAAAAAAGGCCACTTCAAGACTAAACTCAGTCACTGGTCAGCTCAGTGTCTGTCATCAATGCAGAATTTCGTCAATCCCGAAGTATCCTCTCCATGTTACGACACGTGTCACCGACCTTAGCATAATAAATTGATCCAACACATGTCTTGTAATTTGTGAGTAAGACAAAACATTAAAAATATTGCATGAATAAACATAAAATAACTTTGGATAAAAAGAATAACAATTTCTTCGTCTTTGAAGTTTGAAGATCTCTGGTATGGTCGGTGGTAAGCCTGAGAGGCCACGTTGACGGCAGAATCCAATACCATCTCAGATTTCTGCCATCTGTTCATAAATTAATCTCTTTATATAATCTATCTCCCTTCTTTGTTCTAATTCATTTTTGTAACCTTCTTCAGTCACCAGTCACCACCTTCCACAGTTGCAGAAGAAAGTCTTTCAATCTTAACAGAGAAAAAGATGGAGAAACCGGAGCATTTTTGGATCTTCCTTAACTTTCTCTATACTCTAGCGGGGTATTTTTCCAAACCCATCTTCTTTTTTCATTTGCTTTTTTATCTTTTATCCTTTTTTTTCTTTTTTTTTTTTGGGTTTTGTTAACGTTTTTTTTTTCCTTCTTCTCTGTTTGCAGGCCTGCTGTGATGCTTCTGTATCCCTTGTAAGGAGAAGCTAAAGTTCGATTGTGTTTCTTTTGAGATTTTTAGTGTTTGAACAAGTAAAAAATAAGAATAGTATGAGATTTCTTCACAAAAAATAACTTGCTGGCTAGTTTTTTAGTAGAACAAATAACCAGGAAATAGTAGATTTAAGAGATTTTTACAGTAGATATTCTATTATTATCATGAAAATAGTTCTTTTAAAACTTTCTACGAATCCAATATTCTTTCATCTAATATAATCTAATGTGGAGTTGTTTCAGATTTGCATCGGTTCAGGCCATTGAAAGTCCTTTGAAGGACGACGATGAGCAGTGGCTAGCATATTGGATCTTGTACTCACTTCTCACCCTCATGGAGATGATGTTGGATCCCATTTTGGAGCTGTAAGTTTTGAAAAAGAAAAGAAAAAACCATTTTGGGTTATTAATTAGTACGTAAACCTGATTCCATTTGGAGTTTCAGTGCATTTTTCCTAAAAGGTCTTAAGAGAACGTTCTTCTTTCCATCCATACAAAGAAGAAGTTGTGTAGTGTCAATGGAATAGGTGGAATTTGTTGGAACTTTCTTTTCAGTTTCTTATAAGTCTTTAGGTTTTTCCATCCCACAATTGATGTGGGACTTTAGTTTGCAATCAACCATCTTCTTTCGAACGAAATTCTCTTAAGTAGATAAAACGTTGTCGAACAGGCATACTGTGACAACGGGCATACTGTGGCTTGGGGGCTGTCTCTTGTAGCTGTTGGGATCGGTCTTCCAGCCCATGATAAGTGGAGTGATGCACTCCCTTTTAAGTTCTAAAATTTCTCTCATAACTAATATGGGATTCTCGTTCGAAGCCAACAAAAGTTAAAAAAAATAGAGGTTCTTTTACCGACAAATTATTTATAATAATATATGCTATAATAGATTGTTATCTTGTGATTTTGCTAAGTCGCAGTGATGTTTTACACTTATTTTTTGAGTTTGCAACTAGAAATCTAATTTTTATGTTTGTTTTATTTGTTCAAAATTTTGGAAGGATACCCATATGGTATGCAATAAAGGTGGGATTCATAGCATGGCTTGTGCTGCCCCAATTCAGAGGAGCCTCTTTCATATACAACAAGTTTGTAAGAGAGCAGTTGAGGAAATACTGTGGTGGGAGAGTTGGCAAAGATCATGTCTCTCCCAAAGGGAAGAACAAGTTCAGGGATTTAATTAAACCCAAAAAAGTAAGTGACATTTTGATAGAAAAAGAAAAAGAAATTGGCTAGCTCAGTGGGTTCCATCTGTCCAATTTCTCTGTGGTGGGCTAGTTGGTGGTGGCCCACTTTCTTTACAAAGTTGATCTTCATCAGATTAGACATGGATGGTGAGCCTTGTTATGTTACTACAGGTACAGGGGGAGCAGGAAGCTTATTGATCTATTCTCCACACTACTCCCATCTCCAAGTTTTCTTTCTTGTAATAAATATTAAAAAGAAGTATGCTATCCTTTTCTAGTTTTCTTTCTTGTTTGTTTATACTTTATACTTTCACTTTAATGTAACGAGTGTGTATGAATGCCAAGTGGCATGTTTGTACAGTGGGTGCTGTTTGAAAAGGAAATGATTGTCCTTGTTTGTATAAATGCGAATTGTGGTGAAATCAGTGATTTTGAAGAAAATTCATTATATATATATTTTTTCTATCTTATTTTAATTGTCTGATTTGAAATAATACTTGAATATATATCATTTTTCACCTTTTCAGATATTTTATTAGATGAGTTATTTTAAAATTCAATAAGTATTATATAAGAAATAATTTTCATATCATGTACCTCTTTCTGTCTCATGTTCATTTTTGTTATTACCATATGGTTTATTTAAAAAATATTTTATTGGATTAAAGCTTAAATTATACACACAATTAAAATTTTGTAACTTCTAGAATTATATTTAGAATGATTTGTTAAAAAAATATTTCTTTGGTTTAAGATAAGAGGATATAAAAGATTTCTCGAATCAAAGTTGGTAATCATAGAAGATAATAATAAAAATTGAGCCCTACATGATCCATATGCTAAAGGGGTAAAGAATTTTATTTTTTTGGAAAAATAATCTTAATTGGATATGATGTTTTAATTGGATTAGGATGCTTTTCCCCTCATGGGCCAGCATGAACAAGTGCCTTATCTAATCTAAATGTCTTAAACGACAATGGGCAAGAATATTGGCATTTTCAGATTGGATCAAAATAATAGGATTTTTTTTAAAAAAATGTTCTTCTTCAATAAGATAGTTATTTATTGAGGTGGTTGTATTTCATTTGAGATGATCTGAGTCAACGGGAATCAGTTCAAGCCACTAAAATTAAAAGGTAAACCTTCATCCAAACGCTTTTCACATCTAATCTTTAGGTTAATCGGATAATATAATTGGTAATAACATCTTATGCCTAATGAAAGAAAATGCTCTTTTGAACGTCAGGCCAGATTTGATAGTGGAAAGAGCAGCACTAGGTCGTACAGTCCAAGCATAGTAGGCCCTATTTATTCATGTCTAATTAATATAATAGATTTAATATACAATTACAGATTCACAATCAAAATAATACATCTTTTTACAGTATTTTGTGTAATTTGACATGGATATTTTATGTAATTCAAAATGAGTTTTAGTGTATTGTCAATTTTACTATTTATATGAATAGTAAAATCAGTTAATAAAATGGATGAAAATGGCTAAAGTAGACTCTGGAAATATGGGTAAAACTAAAAATTTATACGAGCAAGTGATGAGAAAAGAAAAGAACAAAAATGTAAAATATGGATGTGTTGGCTTGACCTTTAAAATTTCATTTTAAGAACTATGAGTCTCGTGTTCGATTGACACATAATTTCAAATGGTCTTTTGGGATGAATTTATTCAATGTATGACGATTGAGAGATTTGTACGTGTTTTGATTTATCTTCATAGTATCTATTGTTAAATATATAACTAAAACTCATTTTTAAAAATTAGTTAATAATACGAATGTCTAATCAAAGAGTAGCCCTAAGCAAAAAAGGATGTCTCTTTAGGCTCCGTTTAAGAGGGTACAAAATTTAGAATTTTTTAGATGGATAGCTATTTAGACACTCCACTTTTCTTTTAATAGGCACTTCATTACAAAATTTTACATAAAATGACCATTTTGCCCTTCAATTTTGTGGATGAACCTCTTTTAAAAAATAAGAGGTAAAATGGTAATTTTCATACAAAATTTTGAAATGAGATGTCTCTTAAAAAAAAGTAGGGTGTCTAAATGGCCACCCTTTTTAGATAGTTTTTTTTATATATAATTAAAATATTAATTAAATATTATTTTAATAATATATTAGATACTAACAATACCCCATTTAAAAATTTTAATTTAGGCATCAACTTATATCGAGTCTGCCATGCTGGCAGATAAGTAAATATTATAATATGACCATGGTGATGTTCTAAGAACCGAACTGTGCTATAGACCAGACCAAATGCATTGAGGCCAACCCAGAAACCAACCACATCTTAAATGTAACTCAATTGCAACCACATTCACAAATGAATTCCGGTTTACATTGGATACCATCAACAAGAATGTGGTTTACAGAGGATGGAAGATGCCCACAAGCAAGCCTGCAGCCAAGCTTCTTTTTCTCAAAAAGCTTACTAGTGCATTGATTGAAGTAATGAAAAGTAGAGCACGTGACCATTCCACCAAAACTTTCCACTTTCCTTTCCCTATTTATACGACTCCGCTGCTCTTCTCAATGTTCTGTCGGATGAAAAATCATCTTCATCCTCATCTTCTTCTCTATTCCTCCTCTAAATCCGTCTCCAATTTCTTCCAAATTTATCACAAATCCATCTCCAAAACCTCACTACCCAAATTCACAAATTACCCTTCAAATTAGAATTCTTTATACAAGTTTAATTTTAATAGTATTATGGTTTCCATGAAGAGAGAAAAACTCCGGGTGAAGAGAAAATACAAGAGAACCGACTTCCTACAAAATCTCTTTCAATATTGTGTTACAGCTTATGTATTTGGTAAGTGTTTCTCCAAGGCCTTTCCTTCCCTATTTGATTCCTTCAAGAAGTTCTTCTTTCTATCCCTCTCAAATATGGGAGCTTTCCTTGTCCGGCCCAAGTGTCTGTTTATTTTGTGCAACATGATTTTGATCTTCATTTTGAGTAAATCCAAGTTGATGGGCTCATCGGCTTCCTCTCCGGCAACCGACATTTACGACGAGTACGTGAAACATAGCCGGTCCCGTCGAAGGCTCCCTGCTGGTGAAGGGAAAGCTGTGGAGAAGAAATTGGAATTGAATTTGTCTCAACACAATGTGGAGATGATCAAAGAAGTTGTGGAGGAAGTTAAAGAAATGAGGGAAGAAGAAGAAGCAGAACAAGAAGAAGCAGGACAAGAAGAAGCAGGACAAGAAGCAGCAGAACAAGAAGCAGCAGAACAAGAAGAAGAAAACAGAGGAGAGGATTTAGATGGAGAAGAAGAGGTTGAGTTGCCACTTGATGAACTGAACAGAAGAATTGAAGATTTCATTGCTAAGGTGAATAAACAACGGAAAATTGAAGCTGATGTGATGATTTACAGTGGCTGAGAAACAGGGAAATAATAAAAAATTAATAAGAAATTATTAGAAGGTAGAATTTTATCTTCTTTGGTTGGTTTTGAGGCTCATTGTAGAGATTGAAGTTTCGGTGAAGAGTTGAGAGACTCACTCTTACCTTATTTGTACACATTCTGTGGTTCATGAAAATAAATACTAAAATTATTATTTCTCTTTGTTTATTATCCTTCAATTGTCTATACTCCTCTCTTATCTCTATTTCTTTATGTTACCATTTTTAATTATACATTTTTATTACAAATATAATTCATTCACTATTCTCTGTAATAAATTTCATTTATAATACAGTAAAAGTTACGCGGTTGCATGATGATGCGTGTAACTAGAGTAATTCACTTGCGCACTCTTTTCTTTCTATGTTTTCAATGAAAAGTTAAACAAAAAATCTCATAAACTTAATAATCGTTTAATATATATTGAAAATGCACCCTCACAAAGTTATTAAAAATATTACATCCAATGACTTAAATCATTGTAAAATATGATATTTCTTTATAAGAAGTAAATTAAATTCAAAATAAACAAGATTATTTTGTCATTATTTTTCTTCTTCTCTCTTTTTCCTCTTTTAAAAAGAGAGGACACAAATTGTCTTTTCCTATTAAAGGTAGTGAACCATAGTGAAAACTCATGGTGCACAGATCATTATCCAAGTAAGAATTATTTCTTTTAATTATAAATTATTTTTTAATATTTAAACTTTGTGATCCTTTAAAAATATGATTTAATTATTCTCAAAATAATTCTTGATGAATCACATCTTAAAAAATATTTCTAATGACTCTATTATTTCTAAATTCGGTAAACTCTATTTAAGTGGAGATGGTGTACAAATTGGCTTAGTTATAGATAGGGTTGAAATCGGGCTGGGTCGGGTCGGATCTGATTTTTTTAAATCCAACCCAGTTCGAATTACTAATATATGTATATGACTAGATCCGACCTGAACTTTTGACCCAGACGTCTTCACCCTGACCCAACCCGACCTGACATGATCCGCATTTTGAACTTACATTAGCCTCCTTTTTACCTGGTCGGGTCGGATCACGTTAACTTAAAAATTTCTCAATCCAACCCGACCTGAATTCAATTCAAATTTCTGACTTCTTAACCCGACCTGACTCCGTTGACCCGACTTTCATAACCCGACCCGCATGATTTTCGGGTCAAGTCATGCGGGTTCGAGCCAAAGCCCGACCTGAGTTTCACCCCTAGTTATGGAGAGGAGCTCTTCCTTTCAACTTCAGTGACTCTTTTTTTTTCTTAACGAAGAATTCTAAGACCTTCACCTCTTCTTCAATAGAAATGTGTCGGTCACTAACTCTTTTGATTCAAGATTTTAATGAATTTTCATGTGCGGATTAGAAGATTTACATATGTTTCAAAGATTAGTCAGGTCAATCGTCCTGAAAAAATAGAGTGAGACGCTTGGATATAATGGTCTTAAAAAAATAATAATCTCTTAATTTTTTATTTTTTTTAAAGTTTGAAGTTTGAACTATGATTTTAAATGGTGCAGAGATCGAGAAATGTAAAACTCCACTTTGAGTGGGTGTGGAGGCCATGGTTGAATGATTGTTTTGGTTGGTACTTGGAATAATTTTCACTTTTTCTTTCAAACGCCAGAGGTTCCTTGGTGGCGAAGTCTGCACAAAGGGGGAGATTCGCCAATCTTTTTTCTTACCCAACGGCCGATATCAATACAAGTTTCCAAGCTCTTTTAATCATATTAAAGTAAGATTAATTAAGCAATGATCCCATGCTAGGTTTAAGGATGACTGTTAGATGATGTAAGTTTAGATATATAAAATTAAATTTCTTTTTTTAAACTTAAATTATTTATTAAATGTAATATATATATATATATATATATATATATATCCTTAAATTTTGTAAAATTATTAGGCCCGTCATTAAATGAATCAACTAAAAAGTATCACAAGTGGATGATAATCTTAAATATCATGTGATTCACATTAAAAATAAAATCTTAGATTAAGTTGGTATAGATTATAGAACATATGAATCAATAGTTAAAATAAATCTGAAACATATGTAGTACTTTCTAATGGCCTGAGGAGATTGGAAAACATCAGACTTTCTAAACTTTATCTACAATGGAGACACATTGGAATAGAGACAATTATAGGGGTTGAACTTTTTAATAAAAAAGGGGGCCTTTGTTAGGTCATATTCTTATCAAGTCCACATCAAGTTGGCCATTGATTTGGTCTTTCCTCTCACTGCAAGATGATCATCTTTGTCTAAAGTCACTACTTATGTTGAGCTAGTTATTTTCATCAAGCTAATAATATATAAAGAATTATACAAATAGAAATTGCATAATCATCTTAACCTTATGAAATGAGTTAATTATTTAAAATTATTATATTTTTGAAGTTCAAAATTATAATACTAGATGATCGGAAAAGGAAGAGATGAAGGGGTTTTATATTTCTACCCTTGCATTCAAAGAGAGAGATCGGACGAGATAAATAAATGCCGATATTTTGATACTGGCGATTTTTGTACCCCTAACAAAATTTGAGAAAATATGTTTCAAACTTTTAAGCCCCGATGAAAAACACCTCTTCTCAATAAACTTTATAAGAAAAAGTTCCTACTGGTCCATATTCAATGATAACAGAAGCTTATTTAGGTTGAGAATTGAACATTTGAACCCATCAGCCATCCTAAAGGCCCATGTGGGCTTTGGGTCTAAGCAAGCTGGTTCTGTTGGGTTTCTGGTCTGTATCCATGTATTGATATATCTTCAGTCCTTTAGCAGTCCTCACAAGACTAAGACCAAATGAGAGACAAAATTAAGAAAGCATGAGGAGAAAACATGCTGCCCCATTTTCAATTTTCCATTACTAATAATGTGATTAGATGAAGTAAAAGTCTTTAATGATAATTAATCTTAACAATTTGATGGATAAAATGAATGGCAATTGCAGCCCGAAAGCCCCCAAGGCCCAAGGCCCAAAATGTCCCAAACCTGGACCATTTCTATTTATATAAATGACAATTTGTCCCAAATGCCTTAAAAGCCTCAAGTGTCCAATCTACTCATGCCCTACTAACCTTACTCAAAGTCATCCCCTTTACATCCCTACCTTGACTAATTTTAATTAAACTTTAAATTACTATGTAGGAACTATAGGAAGTGCTTTCTTCTTTTGGTGGTGGGGTAGAAATGGACAATAATTGGAGGGAGGAAAATAATTGACAATAATTGGAGAATCATTTGAAAATGGAAAGGTCAATTGCTTGTGAATATAAGAAAATAACTCAAAGTCTCAAACATAAATCAAAGTTAGGTTAGACATTGCAACCAAGTGTAGGGTGGATCTGTGTGTCCATCTAGACAGGCTCTTCTTTTCAACCAAGCTCATTCCCTAGTGGGGCATCCCTTTCTACCTAATGAGTACTTTGCTTGCTTCGTGTATAAGGAACAACTACTATATACAATGGAAAAATCTAAAACCAAAAAAATGATTTTTTTTTAAGATAATTCTCATTTTGAAATTTCATGTGAAAAATTAATGAAATGATATAAAAATGTTTATAGAATTAATGAAAAACCCTTAATGTGATTGATATAGTTTTTAGGTTATTTGATGGATGACCATGTTCTCTTTAGTTATAATGCATCAAACCGAGATTAAAAGCATAATAGATATATATTTTAAATTTTTGAAAAAAATATAAAAAATTAAATTAAGTTGATAATGTATCGATGTGGCCCATCTTGACCGTTGTGACAATTTCTAAACTTCGAAGAAAATCACACTAATATTCAAACTTGTAAACAGAAGGATGTATTAAAAAATTAAATTTGAATCTTCTAAGTGTTTAAGCAGTGTTCAATTTTCGATACTTCTAATCACTAATTGCGATGTGGACAATTATTTTATGAACAAAGTAAAAGATTCCCACACACATCCACTTGAAATTATAATAGTCAAACATAAAATTTTATTATAATTGTCAAAGTTTATATTCCTCTTTTCTTCGTACAAGAGTTTCTACTTTTACAAAGATCTCATCTACACAGAGCAGAGAAAAACTTTTATTTTTTATAAGCTTTTGTTAGATCTAATAAACCAATTTAAAAAGAAAAAAAGTTCTACTTCCTATCTTCAATTATTTTTATTAGCTTTTCTTTCATGGGCGGATGTTCTTCAACTCTCTGCCACCAAAAACCAGCATTCTTGCTTCAAGCCTCCTTTGTTTATTTACCTTTGCAATGAAATCCTCAACCCTTTTGTTCAACTCAACAGTTGGCAATCCAACCTCCTCTTCTTCTTCTTTTTCTTCTTCTACTTCTTTTTGTTCTTCTTCTTCTTCATTCTCTTCCTTCTCTTCCACTAAAGCTTCTTTAATCACCTCTTCATTTTCTTCTTCCAAACCAACCACCAACTTGTTCCCTTTCTCTACACCTTCCACAGTAGAGAACTTTCTATAATTCCTACTTTGCTTTACGTACTCATCGTAGATATCGGGTGCCGGCGATGCCGACTCCGACGAGCCCACAAGCTTGGATTCACTCACAAGGTAGATAACTATCACATTGCACACTACAAAGAGACACTTGGGACGTAGAATTGCAAAGAAGAAGAGGTTCAAAGAAGAGTATAAAGAAGGAAAGCCCTTAAAGAAGAATAGACCAAGTGCAAAAGCTGTAATAGAGTACTGGATTAGGGTTTGGAGGAAATGAGTCTTGTTGAAGTTTTTCATTGCCTGAAGTTTGTCCGTCTTTATGGAATCCATGGTATGTGGAAGGGTTTTGGAGAAAGATTTTTTTTGTAAATTTTTTTGGGTGGAGTTTGGAACATAGAGTAATGGACCAAATGGGGTTAAATAGGGAGGAAAAGTGGGAGATATTGGGGTGATTCATCACATGCACCACTTTTATCTTTCTTTTGCACATTGCCAACTTTTTTAAAAGCTTGCCATGTTTGGTTAGTATTATTTTGAATTGGCACAATCATAGGTTCATTTGCATTTACCAATTAATTTTATATCTTGAGATAGTTGTGGGTACTAACTCGTTGTTTTTCTCTAAATTTATATCTAATTTGGTATTATAGTCTATTTAATGCATTTAAATCATGAATTAAATATCTTTAAATTGCAAGGTTGCTTGTTTGCTTTGATTCTATTTCTAGGGCCATATGGCTCATCACACTCATCGCATTCGATATGATCGATTTCATTAATTTTTTTAAACATAGATATTCCTACTCTCATGATTATGTATAGACGTCTCGATTCATGCACAGGCGAATCAATGAGGAGTAACCCTTTGAGGAGTGGCCATAGAAAGATTTAAGTATGGCTCAAGACCTTCTTTCATGAAAGAAGCTTTTTACCGTCAGGGACAACTCCCTCTGAGTATATTCAATATATGAGTCATTTACACAAAAAGAAAAAAAAAAAAAAAAGGCAATTAATGACTTGTTTTTGACAACTTTGGAGTATTTTCAAAAAATGAAATTTTTATTTTTGAAAAATTTAATATTTCAAAATGAAGGAAAAAATGTCTAATTTAACCCTTGACACTTCTTAGCCTTGTTTTACATTTCTATCTCCAAAAGAAGGCTTTCGTTTATTTTTATTTTCAAATTTATGTGTGTGAAACTGCCAAAAATCCAACGAAGTGTACTCCCTCTTGTATGGCATAATGGTGATTAAAAAAAGAAAGTTGCGATGGAAGTGGCCGTCGCATTTGCATACTTTTGGTGTTTGGTTTGCTTTTTGCGTGACTTTTTGATAATTGTAGCAGTAGTAGGTATCCTATGAATAGGACGAATAGAAAGTAAAAGAGCATACAGATGTACAATGCTACAGGCAATTTGGATTTTACAGTGAGTGACTATCTTAATACGAGAATGCTCTTTTAATGGGCATGAATATTTTGGATTTTTCACTTTGCTTAAATTTGAAGAAATCGGCTCACTTTTTTAGTTAATCGGTGTTCCATGTGACCAGGTAGATGCACATGTCCTGTACATTGATAACTGAATTGATTCACTGAAAGTGAACTGATTTAAGATAGCATCCCGTGCTAGGATGGCTACCTTTTATGACTTTATATAAAGATAGACAAGTTTAAATTTACTATGTCCAAGGACAACAACTAATTACAACACCAATTGAGATTGTCAATTGTCATTGTTTTAAAAATTGAACTGATCTGTTTAGTTTGATTTGATTAGATCTCAATTGTTTTTTTTTTCTATATGTTTACTTGATAAGTTTTTCAGAACTAACTATTTACAGTGATTACATTACTAGACACTTGTTTTGACTTTGCTTTGAATATATTAACACCATTTATATAGATCCATTTGACTCTTAAATACATATCTTAATATTTAATCCTAATTTATCTTGACTCAAATAAATTAACCCGAATTGGAAATAGGTTAAAATTTAAAAAATAGATTTGACTTATACACACTAAAAGAATAATAAAATATGAGTTAAGTCACACTATACCAATCCAAATTTATCCCACCCAATGTGAATTAAGAAACTTTATTTGATGGTGGTTTTAAAATTTTTATTTTCATATCTTCTATGTGAAGAGAAAGAAAGTAAAGGAAGAAGAGGTGAGGTAAGAACATGATCAGCTCTGACATTTTAGGGGCTCTAGGCCGGAACCTAGAGAAAGGACATGGTGGAGGCCTTAAGCCATTAGGTCAAATTGAGGAGGTCCTAAGCGACCGCTTATTTGACCTTTAGCTAGGAACCGGCCCCTGGATAAGAACTTAAGAAGCTAATATATATTGGTGGCTTGGGGGCATCTAATGTATGCATGTATTTGAATTGCCCTCTGAATTCCAACTAGTTTCCAACCTTCTTTCTTCCTCACTTCCTTTCCCCTTCTGTCCAAAAACAATAGCTGCCCATGTTGGCTATAAAATAAGATAAGACTAAATAAATGGGCAGTGAGCAGATTACCCAGATTCCATTTGGTATCTCGGAAAAGTCTTCACTTTATATTCCTACATCAATCAAGCTAAGCTATGTTTTTTAACCTCTTCAAAATTAGATTTCTCAATTAATTTTAATTGCAAAATAATAATAAAAATACATAATATTGTTGTGTACAACTGTCCATCAGTAAAGATGGTGAAGACTCTATTGAAAATGTCTTTATTTAAATATATAGTTCACAAAAATCACCTTGATTAAATTAACCGAGTCATTTATTTTATGCTCCAATGACCTTTAAAAACCATTTTGATTGATTTGATCAACACAGTAAATCATATATTTAAAAAGACCTTTTCAATAAATAAGAATCATTGTAGTTCTTAAACAAATCAAACTATCTTACGAATCGATTTGGATTCATTCAAGTCTAATTGTATGATTTAATTTGATTTTTAAAATATATTTTTATCACTAACTTTTTAGTAAAGATCTTATACTATTATATACAAAAGAGATCTGAAACAAAGTAGGAAATTTCGTAGAAGAGGACAAGTAACGGTACCACGAATTGCACTATAGCATAAGAATCAATAATTTCTAGATAGAGATTTGATACTTTGAAGCACATGCAAAGTAAACAAGAGAAGAAAAGGTGGTACATTATTTATTTTTTATTATTCTTGAGTTCTTTAAGTGCATGCTTTAAATTTTATAAATAAAATATGAAAAAAATAATTAAAATATTAGAAAAGGCATGCATAAAAAAACTGATATATGTCAAGTTGATGGGAAAAGAAAAAATAGATGGGTAAAAAGTTGCGATTGCCAAATATTCTTTCAATTGTCAAAAAGTGAAGCCTGATCCATCTATGTAATTCATTATCTCTAAAGACAATTATTAATGGGGATTCTATATTATTAGAAAACCCAAATGGATTACTACTCAATTTCTCCTCGATTTATTAGATAAAACAGGTATATTGATGGTTTTCTGTATTTATAGAATTAGTCTCATTTTCAATATAAAATAAAAATACCACACTATAAAAAAATTATATTAAACTAATGTTTAAAAAAATTTAAACTCAAATTTAACTTAAATTTTGAATTAATAGTAAATTTAACAATTTTTAAAAATTCATGTAACTCATTCGCTCACTTGAACTTTAAATCATGATTGTCACTGGAAGGTAAGTAACGTGGACTTCATAAAGAAGTTAGATTAGAAACTGCTGGTCCAGATTGTCGTATGCACAGGCCACGTGTCTAGTCCAAAAATCTGTCGGTATGAATTCATCCAATATCCACCGCACCAACTTTTCAGAAAGTTAAAACACTGCACCACCTCACACGCTCACATTGGCACGTATGATCTTCACAGCACGTGTCCTTTTCTCCCCATGCAAGATCATGATTACCACCTTCTCTCTCTCCTTCAAAAGGACCTTATTCTCCCATTCTCAATCCCTCACATTCTTCTGTTTTGAGAAAAAGAAAAGAAAAAACAAAAAGAAAACAAAAAAGAAAAAATCCTTCAGCAGAACTCCATGGACCTAATCCATAAGTTCCTAAACATTGTTGCACCACCCACAGCACTTATCAGTCTTTTCCTCTTCTTACCACCTTTCTATTTCTTCAAGTTTGTAATGTCCATCATCAACACCATATTCAGTGAAAATATCAACGGCAAGGTGGTGCTCATCACCGGCGCTTCCTCAGGCATCGGCGAGGTTCGTATGCGTGGCCGACTTCAGATTAAAAATTTTATGAAATCAGTTTATTGGACCTTTAATGGACTGAATTTTTTTTTGCAAAAGTTTCAGCTATTTTTAGTAGTGTTTAAATATTGAAATTGGTCTTTGACTTGTTAGGGCTTCATTTTATATGACACTGTGCTGAGTCTAAGTTGTAGGGTTCCCACAGTTTTCAGAACCTTGATTTAAGCACATTTTATGTTTAGATATTTTTGAAAAATTTTAATATTTGGGATACCACGAGATTTCAGTTGAAACAGGCCAGATTTTGAGTTGGGCTTTTTAGTTTTGGGCCCAATTTTTTAAGAAGTTAATATTTTGTGATATTTGCATTATTGTCCCTCTCTACAATAGAATTTTTCTTAAAGAGTACAACCCCCTTCTTTAGCTTTGACTGCTCTACATCCATACTAGTATCTGAGTTTGCTTTGGACATGTATTCTTCCAGCAATTGGCTTACCAATATGCGAAGAAACATGCATGTTTAGTACTTGTTGCAAGGAGGGAGAATCGCCTTCAACGCATAGCAGAGAGAGCTCGTGAGTTGGGCTCACCTGACGTACTTGCCATCGCGGCTGATGTTTCAAAAGCCGACGAATGTAAGCGATTTGTCAAGCAGACAATGGACCATTTTGGCCAGTGTAAGTAGGTGGAGGCTTCTCTTTCCATGGTTCCAAGGGTGTGAAGCAGATGAATTCGGGCCCAGCTGGACTTGGCATGTCAGCTGAGCTGGGCCATCCATAATTCCATGGTTCTAAGTATTGCTAAGTTTGGAATTCATCACAAAGTTGTGGAGTTTCAAAAGGCCCGGCCCAGTTCAACAATAAGGCATCCTATTTAGATTTGTGAATTGTACTCACTTTTCCATGTTTTGCAGTGCATCATCTGGTAAATAATGCAGGAATTGGATGTTTATGTATGTTCGAAGATGCTACTGATGTCACTAATTTCTCTCCAGTTATGGTAATCCTTCTGATCAAACTTTACGGTTAATTCTAATTGGACCATTTTTAAGATGCTGTGGTTTTTACAACAATGCAGTCTTTATGTTTCTATACTTTATTATCTGAAATCATAATTTTTAGTATTTATTTCTTATTTTAATAATCTATCATGTCTGTAAGATGTTAGATCGAATCATTGTTCAAATGATTTAAATCGACAGTTAAATTTAAATAGAAAAGGCCCATTATGAAAAAACTGTTAAACTGAACCCGAGTCCAAACTGATTGGACGATATATGAAAAGTCCAAATTGTGGGCTCGGATATGCAAACCAGGCCAATATGGCAAATTTGGTATAGAACTATAGATAGAAGTGAGCGGAGAACTTCCTAATTGGCTGGGCTTCGGCCTCACTTTTAACCCTGAGAACAAATAGAATGGATGGGCCTCGACATGCCTTGGCAAGTCAAGGCAGCTCATGTGGATCTCTAAACGGGTCATGGCAGGCCCATATGGATCTGGTTAAAAAACTCAAAATTTTGAGCTTTTTAAGTATAAATTGATGTTTTCACAAAATAATTAATTAAAAACTAAATATAAAACTCAAATTATAATTAATGGAAACAATAGCTATATATAACGATGAGTGAAAACAAATATTAGAAAAATCAGGGATTTAAATCTTAGTCGAGAAATTTCTCCTATTTTGCAAACGGATTCCCTGAATCCTACTTAGTTTTATTACTTTCATAAGTAGAAATATTCACTTCCATCAAGAGGTTCAACTCAACTAGTAAGAAGTTTTTTGATTTTTTTTTTAAATTTATTTTAAAATAATAAAAATGGACAATCCATATCAACAACATTGGATTTAGTTTTTGAAATATTGGTGCTTACTCCTATCTCTCTCTCTCTCTGAATAATGATTTTTTTTTTTTGTAGGATGTGAATTTCTGGGGGGCAGTTTATCCCACATATTTTGCTCTCCCTCACCTGAAGAAAAGTAGAGGAAAAATTGTAGTGAATGCCTCAGCAGCTGGATGGTTGCCAATGCCACGAATGAGCTTTTACAATGTATTTGGATTGGATTTTGTAGAAAAAATGCATTTTGATTCTTTTCTTTTGTAAATTTTTAATTCTAAATAGATAGAATGAATTAGTAACTTGGACATTAATGATCTGATCTGATCTGATCATCATTTTTATTTTGGGTTTTGCAATGTGGGGTCCATTAGGCCAGCAAAGCTGCAGTGATAAACATGTATGAGACATTGAGAATAGAAGTGGGGCCTGAGATCGGAATAACAATTGTTACTCCGGGTTGGATCGAGTCAGAGATGACCCAAGGAAAGTATCTTTCAAAGGAAGGGAAGATGATCTTAGACCAGGAAATGAGAGATGTAAGTATCTCTCTTAAATTTACATTTGATTTTTATTTTTTATTTTTGAAACGGGAAGTTTAATTAGTGGAAAAGAAAATGTTAAAAAGAAAACAATTTTATTTGATTGATTGTTGGGAGTTGGCAGGTTCAAGTTGGAGTGTTTCCAGTGGGGTACGCAGAACGATGCGCGGAGGCGATTATGAAGAGCGCATGTAGAGGAGAAAGATATGTTACAGAACCTTCATGGTTCAGAGTGTTGTTCTTGTACAAGCTTTTAGCACCTGAGGTGGTAGAATGGTGCTACCGTTTGATGTATGTGACTGGACCAGGCCTTTCTCAAAGGGATGCACCCTCCAAAAAATTATTACATGCTATTGGAGCCAAAACATTTCTCTATCCATCTTCCATTCAATCACCTGAGCTTAAGGCAGATTGAAGCAGCAGCAGCAGCTATATATATATATATATATATATATATATATATATATTGCAGGGGTAGGGGTAGGGGTATTTCAAAATAAATACAAAACTATGTGTGTTTATATAAGATCATTGTAGATCTTTGTTTGTATTGTAACATGTGTACAAAGATATCATATTAGTCAGTGTGACAACTTTACTTCACTTGCCAATTTTACTCCACTCCAGCTCAATTTTGAATTGAATGTGGGACAATTGATTGAGCACAAGACGATATTGATGTGTTTTTTCTTTTTTAATTTATTTACAACATTGTATTATATAATGTCTTGAGTTTGATCAAATTTACTAGCTAAACTATTAGTATTTCTGTCAATCAATCTCCAAATTGAACTAGACCAAATCAACATTAAATTATTAACAAACTGAATCGCAAACCTTGCACTTCGAGATTAATAATTTGAAGAAATTAACCATCGGCTTTACATTATAAAGGACCTTATTACAAGTCTTATGTTTCGATGTTGAGGCCATTGAAATTTAGGCCTCGAAGAACCCATACCAGAGTTCAGGATTACATACATAACTCGCTGTGAAGTGTAACAGGGCAACATTTTATGTTTGAAGACCTATTAAATAAATAAACAAATAGTGAGTGGAGTCTTATAATCAATAACCCTTCAGAATTACGATTGAATATCCAAGTCCTGTGTATTCATGGTTTCGTTCAAGCCAATCAATGAAAACCCAACTCCGCTTAAGTTGCCAATTGAAGATGTAGGCCAATCGAAATTCTTTCATCTTTTATCTAGAAGATAATCATACACAAAATATTAGGAGAATTCTATCATCGTAAATACAAAACCCTTGCAAGCTCTGATAAATCGATAAATATCATTAATGATCATCTAATGCAACGATGACGAGTCACCACATTTCTGATCCTTATTCCCAGTTTACAGGGTTGGTTTGGTACAAGAAATAATTAGCGAGTATAGCATTTCTAATTTGTCAAATTTCTAATGATCAACTGAATGGCTAAATAAGTATTTTAACAAAGTGGATCTTTGGGAGTTCATAAAAGCGCAGGTTGTGCACCCAGGACAAAAGGGCAATTGCCCTCTCTCTCATCTCCTGAAATTATCTTTGATGATGATGTCACAACAAAATACAACCTAAAATCAATTAAAAAAGGAAGTGCACATTGCATTTATAAGAAGCTCAATGTATAGGAAAGTTTATTTATTTTCATTATTCAAGTGTAACAGACTAAAATGAAAGCTGAAGGAGAAGTCATCAAAACTGTACTAGCTTTTACATATCCCTCATCTTTTGATTTTTACAGCAGTAGAACATGTGGCCACTTCATGCCTACTAGAAAGAATCAAAGGCATGTACTACCGTAAGTTTGAAGTGCACGTGCCATTCGGTGTCTACGTTGCCATTCAGTGTCTACGTTAACAAAATATAGACACTCTAGGCTAGATGAAATGACCCTTTGTATTGTCTCGCCAGAAAATTATATGGAAATATGTAATCAGTGAAAGAAAAAAATATGAGAAACCACACCATTTTATCCTCTTGCCTCAGTTGAATCAACATCATCCATTCGAGAGCCCAATTTAACAATGTCTTCAACAAGAATCTTGCCGTCTGTTGAGATGGAAATAGCAAAACACAAGCATGTCATTTTTCTTCTTTTAGAGAGACGAGAATTAAATTTTTAACAAAGTGAAAGGGATAAAGATGAAAGGCAGACAGAACACTTCTGTTTTGAAAGGAAAAGCGTACAGAATATCATTATCTCACCTTTATCTTTGGAAAGATTGCCGATAAGCTCTTGGAGTCCCTCTTTGCCTATGGTGTCTTTGAGATACATGGCCGCAGCTGCTACCTCCTCAGGTGTCACCTTGCCATCATAATCCCTGCAATGAGAAGTATATTTCTTTGAGACCAGATTGAACAAAATTCAAAGTGGAAAAGCAAAAAAAGGATTGCAAGATTCCAGTAAAGACAGAGAAATGACCCAGCCCAACCAATTTGTAGTACAATAGTAGCAGGGATGAATACAAGCCACGCTTGGGCCAGCTTGGGCTTGGCTTGAATGTGTGAACTGAGCCTAGATCTAACTCATCAAGTTAAAAGTTAACTTGAGGAAGCTGGCTTGTCAACATTCAAGTATGAGACCGCTGGGTATCCCGCGGTTTTCCACACATAAATTAAAAAAAAATTATGAACTTGATTAGAAATTGAGCCGAGGGTAGTGAAAAGTTCATTTTCAACTTGCTTGATGGACAATGTCAGTCATAAGCTTGACTCAAGCTTGATTAAAGCAAATATGTATTAAATTCCCCCTTCACTTGACCATGTGACAATATGGTGCACTGCTATGTGGGACCCACTCGGTTGTGATGGACATGGGTCCTTTGAAATGGTCTGTACGCTTGAATACCAAGACAAGCCAAAATGGATTCATGGGGATGGGAGTGGGAGAGGGGATGAAAACCATGAGAGGATCCCTCAACCGAAATGTTACTCTCCCATGAACGGATTTGACAAGAAAAATGCTGTTAAATTCCCAGAGGTTTGCCACCTTGTGGAACCACAAAATTCAGTAAAGCTGATATTTTGGTTGCCCAGAATCACCATAGTCCTTTACAGCCCATTCTCCATTAAATGGGGCAAATATGGAGTTCATTTTCTCAGGCAATGCCACCTAACCCTTTGAAATGACATTCCTTATTATGTAACTAACCAATAACAGTAACGTTAATCCAAGTTGAAGTTACTTTCAGCAGTAAAACCAAAAAGAAGAAGCTACATCCAAAAATGATGCAGCTGGTTATTCATCAAGAAAAATAGTTTCCAAGAAACTGGGTTGAGAAAAACGGAAATATACATTTTTGGTCAAACACATAGGTAAAAAGAAAAACTTGAAAATAAGTATTCCCAGTTCATAATAAAAATTACCTGTCAAGCAGTCTCCAACGATTCCCAATTTGTGCATCCACATCATCAATTTCCTTTTCAAGCTCATGAAGCATAGCATCAACCTGACAGATACAGCAAATAATCAATTTTCGTGGTTACAAGTACTCACAAATATCACCATTCATTTTAAAAAAAATCATAAATAAAAACCTAAAGGAACAGCAACTGCATGTAAATCAGACATGCCAAATAATAAGCCACAAAATTAATTCAGGCAACAGATCATTTAAGTAATAATCAATGCACTAATTCATCTCTGTTGCCTGTGATTTCCCACAACTTAATTAAACAAATCACTGCCACATTGACCCGCATGCAAACGTGCACCTCCAAATTTTAGGTCATTCGGCATTTAATTGGTTTTTTCAATGGACATTTTACTTGAATGTGTGCTACCTACACAACACATGAAGACGACAATCTAAGAAGCATCAGTCCAAAAATGGAGGGGTTCGACAGTTCTTTTTCCTTTTTTCGGGAATACCTTAGGAAGAAAAGAGAAAACAGTACAAAGGAGGCAATTCTTTCTTTCGTGAAGCAGTAACAGACATATGGCTGGTGGTTGGAACGGTAATTCAATTTTGTATTTTAAGCCCAAAGCCCAACAGAATTTTTAGAGCTCACTTTTCAGTATGCTGAAAGGGCCTGAATAGATTGTCTTGTGGATTTTGTGGGGAAAAAATAAATGAAGGCTTGATAAGCCAAAAGATCCAAGGCCAAAATAACATAGCCAGGATGATCATGGTGTGAAAGTTTACTACCACTTATTCATGTGGTCCCCCATACATAACACCCAAATATGTGGGCCCTATACCCCATTTAAGGGGCAGTCTCCCAATTGAGTCTCATTAATTCAACTCTATCCTTTTTTGACTCCCTCAGAACTACATTTTGGAGTAATAAATAATTTGATATTATTATTATCTCCCTAAAAGAGAGTGATATAACATGGCTGCCTGGTCTTCATTTTAGTGAGTAGGCCCATGTACAACAAAGTTGAGGGAATGTTGTCTAAGATGGTTAGGGCATGTTTATAGAAAATAAAAATCAGCTGCAATATAAAGAGTCAAAAGGTTTGCAGGTAGAAAGTACTAAGAGACGAGAAAGGCTGTTAAACACATAAAATAAGAAAGACATGATAGAATGTGTGTGTCTGTTGTGTGTGTGTGTGTTACTTTGTTCACAACACACCTAAAATGGCTGAAACTCACCTCCCTACAGATGCACTGTTCACAACACACCTAAAATGGCTGAAACTCACCTCCCTACCAATGCATAGCTTCTAACTCTATCTAACCACTGCAATCAACCTCCAAGGAGGTATCTTCCCACCTTTAACCCAATTAATAGCATTCATCAAATCTCTCTCAACTTCTCACCTAACCTGACCATACCTAGTCCGCAAGTCCAAAGCGCTCTCAATGACAGAAAGTCGAGTCTCATTAGAGTCCCTATACCTACTGATTCTGGAAAATAGAGGACGATCTCACCACCCTCATTGTGCACTACACCCCCAATAACTGCTGGACAAGGCTTACCCTTGGCCAAACCCACATTAAACTTATGAAAACCCTTAGGAGTGGACCAACTCTTCAAGCCCTTTTCTAAACTCACCCCCTCATAAAACCCTTCGAATTCATTAAAAATCTCAATTTCCACAAGTTCTTTTTTTTTTTGGGACAACATGGGTATTTCCACCCTCATTGGAGCTGATACTAATCTTACGGATACATGAGACCACCTGCAAGCCCCATGTATTAGATAAGTTTGGAGCAGGGATCTAACTTAAGACCTCGAGTCTATTCCTAGAAGCTCCAGCCACCAAGCTACCCAGGTGGGTGTACAAAAATCCCAACTTCCACATGTTGGGATATGGTAGGACATCCAATGTAATATTCAGAGCCAGATATGATGATAATGGTCATACTAAATAAAAAAAATAGATGTGAGAATTCACTTATCACATGAAAGTTTGTGTGGCCTATGAACAAGACAGATTTATTGAGATGCAAGATTATTAATATTGTTTCTTCTTTTTTCCTTTTTTTCCCTTTTTTTGAAATGGCATAGATTTTTTTTTTTGGATTTACGTGTGGGAAACTCAGACGGGTGAGCCCACTACCCCTATGACATACCAAGGTTAGGCCATGGGGGCTCTAACTAGCAACCTCCCGCTTCCTGAGACGGGAGGCAACCAGACACCCATGCGGGCAAATGGCATAGATTTTGTTTCTATCAATTCCCATCTGCAGGAAACTGAGTGAAGTTGCATGAAACACTAGATTGAAACTAAATCATTCTGCAGGAATTTTGCCATGATAACAAATGACTAAAGCCTCAAGCAATTTAAGCAAAAAATCAAACAATAGAACAGGATAAGTAATAATAAATGAAGAGATTATGAGACAATTCTAATTTCTTACCCTATCAATAAGTGCTGAAGAAAACTTGTTGCCCGCAGCCTTTTCAACTGCTTGATCACTCTCCTCCCTAGCAGCTCTATAGGCCTTCTTAGCCTCTTCTTCACCATCCGTCCCTTCCTTCTCCACCACGCTATTATACAGCTCTATCTGCAGTGAGAAACATGACAGTATTCAAAACCCTTAAATATAGAACAGGAAATATATCTATTTCAAGATTCCCATAAACAAATAAACAAAAAAGGAAAGTTGCAGGGATTGTATGACATGTGGTAATGAAGTTCCTCTAACAGGTAAAAAGAAACAATCCATAATTCATTGTATAAGAAAATGAAACATAAGCAAGACTGGGACCAGCAGTCCTTTCATTACACCAGTCAAAAGAAAAGGAAAACAGTCATTTTTTTCTTTTTCTCGCTCTTTTTTTTGGGTGAAAATGCAAGCAAGCCGACAAGAACTGCAGCCATTGCAACGGGAGAATACTTTGGCTCTTCCCAGAAGAAATAACATTCCTTATGATATTCGATGTAGTAGATGTTGGACTTATGCATTTCACATTTATGAATTCACAAAACTGGAGCTCCTATTAGAAGATAAATGTACCTCTTTGTTGACAAGCCTCAAAAACTCTTCACGCTCCCTACTGACCGACTGCAAGGATTAGTTGCAAGATACATAAGTTTGTGGACAGATGATACCACTTTATCATACCACCAAACTTGTAGGCTTAAAAAGAAACATTACTAGGAAATTCAATGCTTACTGATGCTGAAGCAAGAACAGCTAGTGCACGACTGATGTTACACAGCTCCTCTTGTTTCTCCAGTGTTTTTTCTTTCACAAGCTCTTGTGCTTCTCTAGCAGTAGGAATGGTCATTTCTTTCAAAGCCAAATCCTCCTGATCCAACACAGATTCCTTCTTGCGAGCATGCTCCTCTTCCTCCTCTTTTTCTTGCTCTTGCTCTTCCTGTAGAAGAATTGTTGGTTTCACAACTTCTGATGTACCAAATCTTTAAAGAAAGTTGCTAAAAAAATCATTTGAATTTCCAGTTCATTGCCAAGGTATGGTATCCATGTAAGTTAAAGTTTAGATGGTTGAATTTGAAGAGAATCAACATTTCACACAATATCAAATTCAATGTAAAATCAGCTTTACTGTCACTACAATGGTGAGTTTTACTGAACAAGTTAATAAAAACAGGAAGCATAACAAAACGACAGTTATTAAAAATGTACAGAAACAAGGACATGGAAGTCGAGATGAGAGAGCCAGATGCATTCAAGGATACCAGTTTCAAGGCAAAGGGACAACCAATATCAAGACCATCAGGGACGTAAGTTCCTATATGATACCTTGATAAGTTCCTCTTGCATTTCAAGGAACTCCAGCTTCCTCCTCCTCTCAGCAACAGAATCTTCAGATGGTAAAGCAGTTACACCCACTGTATCCACAACCTCATCTGGCAGAGAAGATAGTGTAGCTTGAACAGCCTCCTCAGGCCGTACCTTTCCAGACACAGTGAAGGCTCTGATAAAGGATAGTGTATCAGCATGATAAAAGCTAGATGCATAAAATAATTGAAGTGTAGAGAAGATTATCACTCTTATTACCTGGAAAGAATCAGGAGAGAAGATGGCACAGAATGGTTGAGAGACAAGTCCAGCCAGTCACGAAGCTGCAAACAACAACTACCACTAAAATGACATGAATCAAAGGTAAACCTTGAAACTTAAACCAGGTGTAGGGATCAAAATTTCCTTGAGCTTTTCCTATTTAGCCCTATGTTCCCCAACATAGGATAAAAAGCAAATGATATGTCAAAAAAGTTAAGCTACACCCATGTGGGTTCGAGCCCCCATCGCCTAAAACCTTGGTGTGCCCTAGGGATAGTGGGCTCACCCGTGAGGGTTTTACGCTGGGTATCCCACGGGTTCCCACACGTAAATTCAAAAAAAAATGTCAAAAAAGTAGAAATAATATGAATCCCATGCCTAAACGCTATCAGAGCCAGATTTTGAAGATAATTGTCCATATTTGGGTTCTGAACAGAATAACTGTTGACAGATTGTTCAGGAATGTTCCTGAAATGACATGGGGATAATCAGAACAGGGCTATGTGGAATGTTTTCTTACATTTTCAACCCACGTGCAAAGGTGAACGATAGAAAATTACTCCACCAGTATAGCACTTTGTAAATTTTCCTCATAAAGAAGTAGAGATTCCTCAACAGGGACCTGCCAACATGGGCATCACGACAGCTGATAGTCGTGTTAGTGCTGGATCTTATAAAGAATATAATTTCACCTTGTTCCTTACAGCACCTTCACAATTTCTTTGCTTTTTTCTTGAGAAGGTGACTCAATTTTATTAGGATTTTTTAAAAATAAACCTTCCTTGATCAAAATAAAATTATCAATAGGTCGAAATTTGAACTGAACCTGTTGGCGCATTTCTTCAACTGAAAGTAGTCCAAGATTCCCTCGGTCCCTACAAGCCTGTCGTAGCTCAGCTTCCGAAAGAGATTCTACACCTTCAGCCTGGATCATCTTATCATCATTCTTGATCCTAACAAGACAAGACTCTGCATCTCAGAATTTGCCACTATCCTCAGTGTGAAAACATATTAAAAAAATTAAAAAGAATATGACCACCATATCATATATAATAAACTCTTTCGATGAACGAAGCCATTCATAACCAATTCCCAATGAAAACAGAATCCTGTAATATCCCATCCAGCTTTGGTCTCCATGGTTGGAAGGATCAAATATGAGCAAGGCCAACTCTACCCCCCTCCCTCTTCCAAAAACCAAAAGAACATTATAGAAAATAATTTCATTATGTACCATTATACATCATCCTAGGTAGACATAAAGCATCGACTACATCATTGTCCTATCTATTTAGGGTCGATTTTGTGAGCTCTATTACACTCATCCTTGTCAAATGCTAGGTCATCCATCACTCCACAACCCAACATGTCACTTCTAAACAATTCGCAGTCTAATAATTGTACTCTTTGTATCCATCACTCCAAAAACAATTCACATATTTGTTTTTGTTTTTTTTTTCATTCTTTTTTTCAAAAGTGGGGCGTTAAACAAGGCAGCCGGTCCAAGTATACACCTTTTTGCCGAATCCTTCTTGAGATAGAGAGAGAGAGAGAGAGAGAGAGAGATTGGATACTGGCTTATGATGATGATGAAATGATAGTTCTTTGTATTACAACTATTTTTCTTGAAGATAAATACAACTTCATTGTCATTGCAAAGTATCCTTATACTAATCCAAATAGCATGTTCACTTTCAATCTTGAAGATCAAAAGGAAAATCCAAGTGGGATAAAGAGGGGTAGGTTCTTACTGTGCTAGTCTTTTCCGAAGCATATATCGTAAATATGCATCTGTTCCATAAGGGCTGATTCCCATGTACTTGCACATATTTACTAATCTTGGCCTGAAAGAACAGAAAATTGTCAAAGATGTAAGCTGAAGACTCAACAGCCACAAACTACATATCGAGAGTTAAAATCATAGAGCTTCAAAATGCATATAACAATATCAAAAACACATGCAAATACCAAAGTGATCAGATCGATGCCAACCTGCTGATATTGTCTAAAGTCAATTCATCATTGAACAACTTTGCAAAGCCTAAAATTTCGTCATTAGAAACACGAGCACCTGTCCTGACCTATTAGGTTTGAAGATCATCAAATCATCGAAGTTAAAGATGCTCAAACTTGAACAATTGGCACTGCAATCGCTTCTCAATCCCATCAAACCTATAAAATCAAGAAAAAAAAATCAAATGCAATGTTACCTTATTCAAAAATTCATCAAGATCTTCTGCTGTCTTTTTTATTTCACCACTGCGTGAGACTTGAATTTCCTTTGCCATTTCTTTGACTGTGTCCTGCAAAAACTTTGCATACTCTATTCTTGCATTAAGCCGCCTTTTCAATGCTTCCTACAGGTTGAGCATAAGAAAGAAGATAATTATTGAGCAACAAGAAAATATGAAATAGAAAGATAATCACAATATTGATACACAAAAAATTGATGGACTCTCTCTTCGAGCAATGAGAGGAAACATTGAAATGGGAGGGTGGCATCTACTTAATATGCTTTTAATAGCATATAACAGCCTAACTTCTATGGGAACCATTCAAAGATAGAACATATTCATGAAACCAGCAGAAGACGTCGGAGTCTGAACACACAATAATTTTCTGGAAACTTTCAGCGCAGACACTGGTACCTGTTCTCTCGTCTTGTCTTGGAAAGTAGATGAGAGAATATATTTGGAAAGTAGATGAGAGAAAGTACCTGTTCTCTCATCTTGTCTTGGAAAGTAGATGGCAACATATTTGGAAATAACTTCAGGAACACCGGCAGCAGAAACTCCATGAATGGAACTATGATAAAAACTGCAACAGGCACTAGCCTAAAAATATCAGCTGTGGTGCGGGTAAGTTGTTGTCGCTCCCTCCTCGACAGACTCTTTCCACTTGCAAGCCTCAAGAGTAGTCTTGAGCAAATCCTAACATCAGCCCAAAGTAATTTTGTACCAAGCCAATAGTGTTGCAAAGCCGACAAGAATTCATCTTTCCAATGACGGAATTTTTTAGCCCAATCCTCTCTGAAAAATAAAAGACATGAAAAAAAATCTCAATAATTACTCAGTATGAAACCAAAATGGATTTTAACCATCAAATATGACAAGATCAAGAAAAAATACATTTCAAATAAACACAACATCAAGAGATATAAATAAAACCTAATATTCAAAAAAATTAACAATAACCTGCTCATAGAAGCAACAGCTCTTAATGCTGGTCCAATCCCCAAAAGCTTAGCCCAGAATTTCTGTACAACAGATTTAGCATCTTTCTTAGATTCTTGCAACTGTTTTGCTTTAGCTTTAGCTTTCACATTAGACAGGCCTTCAACTGCCTGATCACAGTCCTCCGGTGATGCCTCCTTTATGTGCTTTGTATTTTGTTCTTCGTTGGCCTCATCCCCACCCATGTCGGGTTGCCCTGCTGTGGCTGTTGATGCATTGCGTATGACTTGTGGCATCCACCTGAGTCCCAATGGAAAAACAATGTCTGACCTTGCATTTCCATAAATTGTTACTTTACGTCCACAAGGATTGTGCTTAAGAAATCCAATTTCCGAAAAACTCAAGAAGTTTTCTTTAGTGATTAAAGCTCCATATCTCTTCTTTCCACCATCATCCTCTGCAGAAGGTCGATCAGCAACACATTTTGAAAACTGTGAATCCAGCTCTTGAGTTGATCGACATTGCTCAAAACTTGAAAACCCTCGAATCAAGCGAACAGGTGAATTCAGGTGATCCAAGAACTTTCTCCTTCTGAAGATTGCTCTTGAGGCCATTGTCCTTTTCGTTCCCAGAAAGGGAAGTTATGATCATATCTTTTGTCAACCCCTGAAAATAAGCTTGGTGTCTAAAGTAGCAAGAAACTAATACCCAAAAGCAGAAAATGTAATAATTACATTTAAAGAATAGTGAATATCTTGAAGGTAGATCTGGATACATCTTCCTTCCACATGTCAACCATAAATCAATATCTACTTCTTTTTCAACACAAGAACCCCAAAAAATAACTACAGATTTTATGGCATTCCAAGAGGAAATGATCTAAAAGTCATAATTTTTTTTTAATGATCACACTTACTCATTCAATTTTTTGTATTGAATATTACAAATCATTAGCTTCTTTAATACTAAAATATAAATAAAGTTGTCCCTATAAAAGACGTGAGTTTATAAATAAGTTCCTTCCCAAAATTGTAGAAAGCTCAAAGAACATTAATCATTTCTAGTTTCCAATTCATCAAAATAATAGAAGCCTTTCTAGTGTCTTTTTTTTCTCTCTTTTCTTTTCTTAAAAACCTATGGCCCTATAGATGCAAGTTTCGAAATCTAATAGAAGCCTTTCTAGTGTCTTTTTTCTCTCTCTTTTCTTTTCTTTAAGACCTAAGTTGCATGGCTATAGATGCAAGTTTTGAAGTCCAATACAAGTGCAAGGGGTCAAACTCGCCAAGCCAAAAAAAGGACAAGGGGACACAGCACCATATTTAAATGGAATTTAAGTTCAAATTTATTTTAAATGAAAATAAGGTGCCAACATAAGACTGATAGAAAATAATATACTAGTTTTACTCTAAACGAATTAAATCACAAACATATCAATGTTTTAGTTAGGTTTTAAAAGGAAAAAGGTGTTGTGATATTTTATTCATCTTCGAGAACAACGTTAAGAAGTACTAGAAGAGCCATAAAGAATGTGTGCAAAGTATCCAACATGGATTGAAGTGTCTTACATGGGTATGTGATGCAGAAAAAAAAAGGTCGTAACTGCAAGAAATCTTGATCACCGGCGGGTGACGGTTGAAATATCATACACTTCCTTATGCCTCCATACTTAAGATAGATTTTATATTTGAATTCTTCAATCCAAATCAGGGATTTTGATAATGGAAAACTAAAACCCAACTCTCAATACTTAAAATTAAATTCAATTTTAAAACACAAGCGCAAACTAAAATCAAAGATCCAAAATAGGACTCACCTCACTGGAAAGACTAACAAAACTAAAAAGCTTCAAAACGAATTCAACTCAACTGTGTCTTCTACAATGCTTGGTTTTCATGTAAATTTATAGACCTTGTTTAATTAAGAGAATAAAAAAGAAAAATAAAAAATAATAATAGGATTCAGCTGAATAATACAAGGAAATTTAAAATAAAAAAAGGAAAGAAAAGTTAATCTGAAGGTGGGTTGTGTATTTCTATGAACGGCTACAATCAAAGAAGCTTTATCCTTCACCAATTCCGGTGCTCTCTCTCCGCTTGAGTTTTCACCTTTCTTCTTAAAGAAGCCACAGAATCTGGTCTTTCCACTGTTTTCTCTCCGATTCTTTGCTCAATCTGTTGGATTGTCTCCCTAACTTTCCTCCTTTTGCTCGGATCAGGTTGGATTCAGCCAGAGCAGCATCCCTATTTTAACTCAGAGTTTCTTTCTTTCTCCTCTTACCTTCTTCATTCTCGGGTTCACTCGATTACTGGGTTTCCTTCTTCTTTCACCTTTCCTTCTTTCGCTCGGTCTGGCATTGGTTCCTCCTTGTCTTCTCTTGGTCTTTCGTTCTTCTTCTTCACTTGGAAGTGCTACAGTGTTCTTCTAGGCTAATCTTCTTGCCATTTTTATCTCTGATAATCCAAAATCGGTCCCTTCCTAATTCAATTTCAACGTCAGCAAGTTTTGTCGCTTTTGATTGCTCGGCTGGTGTTCAGTGGGACCCATGGGGATGGTGACGTGGTTACTGACTTGGCACTCCAAGTGGGACCCATGATGTAGTAAACGAGCTTGGTTTATTGGGTTTTGGGGCCCAAAAAGGGTTAAACAGGTCCAGACCCAAAATTGATGCAAATGGGCTATGATTCGAGTGTAAATGGGCCTACTGGGTTTGATTTGAGGCCCGCTTAAATCTATTGATCCGCGCGTAAATTTGGAGAGTCAATTCATCAATTTCGTCCAATCGGGTCTAGACCAGGTCATTGTTGGGTTCGATGCGAGCATCAGTATGTCACACATCTTGAAGACTTCATGCGACAAAGTTTAAGACCATTCTTGCGTCTGCCATCAGACTGATATAGTCACGATGTTAAGGTGCAGTTCCATCCTTTCATGCAATCTTTTTCTGCTTTTTTCAGCTTCCTTCTATAATAGGAGATGTTTGGGATGCTCAACTTGAGAAAGTTCTACAAAAAGGCAGTGATCCTTGTAACACGGTAAATAGACTAGATAGCCCATCAAGCTGGTGAGACACTGCATAGTGGTTTACCAATCTAATCCTTCCAATATTTGTGCCCATTGATGCGTAGTTGTGTCAATTTTCAGCTCAACACATGAGATGATTAGAGCAAATCTATATGGTTTGCCATTCTATGCACATCCAAAGGGGTCATGTGCATGGCAAGCAAAGAAAAAAGAAAAAGAAGAAAAAATACACAGACAACAACAATCCACACAATCTCTTGCACATATGCCAGGGGGGAAAGAAAGCTAAAATAAGCCATAACAGGACTTTTCCATGGCATGACCAAACAAATATACTTTCACAATAATTTGTTCTGGAAGCAGTGTGAATCATAGCCTCTTTCCATAACACTTTTCTTGATTAACCATGATGTAGAAAAATAATTTTTTTTGAAATGGAAAAATAAATTACAAAATCAAAACAGCGTAGGCTAACTGAAGCACAAAATTGAGCTCAATGGTTAATACTCAACTAGCCATTCAGTCCATTTCAGTTGGGAAGAACAAAATGCCAAAGATACCACCAAGTGGTAGTTTACTAATGCTTCATGCTGAGAAAAAACTGATTCGTTGTGAACTGGATGACTAACTTTTATAGGGCTTATTTTACATGATAAAGACCATTTTGTTTGAAGGATCTAGTCTTACATATGAAATGTGCGAAAAATCAATTTGAACAAATCGTCTTGATTATATTTTAAAAATTACAAAGTTTTAATTGTCCATTCAACTTGATCTTATGAGTATGAGAGGGGAAAACGGTCTAAATATAGGCTCAATCAAAAGTTAGTCATCCAGTTCCCAAAGCTAATTCCTCTTGATTCATTGGAAATGGATGTGTTTGTATTGGAAGAGAACTATTTAGGTTATTCTCCAGTTGAGCTATTCTCCTACAATATGTCAGGTAATCACATGGGGAAAGGTACAATGAGGGAGAGCGAGGGAATAGGACCCAATTTCTACTCTTGCTACAGGTAACTCAAGATTCTACTAAAGGAGTAGAAAAGGAGCTTAAGTAGGAGCCACTTTCCTACTACATGAGAGGTTAACGAACAGGTCAAACGAGTAGAATCCCCTACTTTCTACTCATTTCATGTCATCCCAACTCACCCTGTTTCCTTTTTCTTTTTGAGATGATGACAGTTCGAATCCACAACCTTTACAGTTACAACAACAGGCACTCACCAGCTGTATTGGTGACCATTTCCAACGTAATATCAGCATCAACTCTCAAACGATTTCGATGGGGGGGGAGAGAACAGCTACTCTCTCTGTCCGGCTTGCAATACAATTTCCTAGGAAAGTGATTTCCAAGGTGTCCAATGGATTGGCATTAATGTCTCTATAACATTATTTTTCAACTTCACATGGAAAGCCTTTTTACCATTTTTTCCATTGGGAGAGATGGGGATAAATGAAGCACTTTCAGAAGAAAATGGTCATTTAAAGAAAACATTTTCCTAGGAAAAAATTTAAAACAGTGTCCCAGGTTCCCAGGAATCTTCTACTTTTTTTTGTTTTTAAATGTCAAGAAATATTGATAAGTATCTCAAGAATCAGCACAGACATATTCTAACTGCAGCAGCAGATTAAAATCAACGAATCCGAAGCATCAAAGGAACAAAAAAAAAAAAACTAAACAGAAAATAAACGCAGAGAAAGCGTACCGAGAAGAGGCAGATTTTCGTCGATGGAGAAGCTGATGCTGGAATTCCTGAAATGAGATTCTAGGGTTTGATAGGAAAAAATGGTAGTAGAGGAAAATGGAGTAGAATGGAATTATGGAAAGGGGGAGGGCACGACTGAAATTTAAGCTGACTGTGTGAGAGAGAGAGTTCTCTGGAGTCTGCGGCAAGCTCGCCTTTATTATATTTTATTTTTTAGACATGGGATATTCTTTCAATTTGAAGAAAATTTTGATAAATCTTTAGTTGAACTAATATTTTGTAGAAGGTTGGCGAATTTTGATTTATATTCAGTTATTTGAACCTTCATTCTTTACTCTGGAAAGTTTTGTTATAGATTTGTCAATTTTTCACATTTTACTTATTGTTATTTAGTTCATAATTGAATTAATTTGTATTTAACTTAGAATTTACAATTTGATATATCACAAATTGTTGATTCATTAGAGTAACCTCATTCAAATCACTTTGTAGTTCATCAAAATTGTAATTTAAGTTTACTAACCTAAATAGAATAATATATTTTTAATTAAATATAGATTGATTTTTCATAGTTTATATACAATTAATTTCAAAATTATTAGTAATATTCACTAATACTGTTTGTTATAGAATATAGCATAAAAATAGATTGATATAAATAAAAATGGAATTGCAAGAATATAATAAATTAAATTAAGTTAATTAATGAACTCAATTAAATCAATATCAAACTATTCCAAGAATTGAATCATGAATTATTTAAATAAAATAGTTTACAATTAGAGACAAGTCAAAACAAACCAAACTATTATCGATCTACTAAGTCTTTTAGGACACCTTTTCTATCTTCATAAATAGTGAGTTTCCTTAAAATCAATTATTACTCTAATCTCTCTAAATTTGTCCAATGAGGTATTAATTATTCTCTCATGCACATTACAATATACTTATTTTTGTTGGTAATAGTTGACCATTTTTGTTTTGAGAGATATATTTACTTTAAATAGAAAAAATAAGGATACTTTGGTATTCAAAAAATCAGTATAGTTCTTTTTCCAATACTTTAAGTGGCTGTGTCACTTAATAAAATACAAGGAATATCTTCATCATTAACATATACAGAGTAGTATGTGTTTCCTGTCAATTTAAGTGTCTTTAGTTACTAAAAATTCATCTGAATCATCTATTCAGTGATATCCACTATTGAATTTGATATTTTCTTAAAACAATTAAGATTTTGGTTCTTAAGATTGGATAATCTCTGATTATTATTTATCAATCATCGTTTGCAAATATTAATCTCAAATTTTCAATAGTTGACTCGACAAAATCGAGAAGCAAGTCTGAGAGAGGCCCAGAAATACATGACATATGGACTAGATAGACTAGATCCAGCACAAGCCTAATATTCTGGGCATTTTTCAGTTAGACCTGATATGAAAATAATATGGGCTTAAACAAACTTCAGAATCAGGGGTTCAAAATTCAGTGGGCTGAGATCTCAACATCTCAGCTGATATATCGGTTCTACAATATCGGCCGATTTTACTCTTCTCTCTATTTTTTGGACCAAATCAATTGATACAAGATGTATCATCAAAAAACCGTATTTTCATATGTTACTCGTGGCCTAGCAAAGCCCTCTGATTGCATGGGCCTAGACCTAATCTCTGTCATACCCAATTATATAAGGTTGGAAATGGATTTGAGCCCAACTCAATGGGCCCATGTATCAACGCTAAAGTCTTGGTCGATGTTGGGTGAGTCAATGAATGAACTTTTCCCATGAATGATTTTGTACAAAATTGGAAAAAAAATATTTTAATTATATATTATAATAACAATGATAATACGGTGAATGAACAACGACCGTGTAATGACTCGACCCATGAACAGGGCTTAGGGTCCAATTCAATGAGAAATTGTCCGCTCTGAGTCCAAAAATGAGCTCTCACAGGTTTTTGTAACACCCCGGATTTTTAAGATATCAATTTACACTGAATTTTGTCTATTTAAATTATGAATTAATGGATATGGACCTTAGATGGGTAAGATGTTGGGCAATGGCTCAATTAAGACCCAACGGGTATCGAATGAGTGTTCAATGTAGGGTAAATGGGTAGTTACACTTAATTGAGTCAAGGTGGCTATTTGGGTCAAAAGGCTCAATTGAGACCCAATGGATCATGTTTGACTTGGTTGACCTATCAAAGTGAGTCCAAGCTTAATTAAGTTGGGACTGATTTAAGTTGGAAAGGAAATCAAATAATTAAGTTGAGTTAAGTGAATTAAAATGGAAAGATAATTGAGTGAGTGAGTTGGTTTTTAAAGTGATGAGTTAAATGGATGAGTCAAGTGAGTGAGTTGATTTGAAATAAATTATAAATGAGTTGGATGGGAAGTTATGGGGATATTCATCTCAAAAGAATAGAGTGTGAAGTTGAAGGGCTGATGTTTCAAATTCAAACACCAATCCACACGTTGGAGGGAAAGGGTGGGGGGAGTTTCATCTCAAAGATGAAACCCCCACATGAAGCTTTAAATGAGAGGAGGAAGATGGGGGGAAGTTACACCAAGGCAACCCTTGGTGGCCGTTGGAGCCTTGGGAGTTTCATCCCAGGGATGAAACCCCCAAGTAAGCATTAAGAAGAAGGTTTAAAGAAATAGGAGTTACACAAGGGGGCTGCACCAAAGCCATCACCCTTGGCCGACCCTGTTGACCAAGGAAGAGATTTGCTGTATAAGTAATGAGATTAATGGACTTGAAGAATGGATTAAGATCAAGATAGTGAGGTTCGGCCATGTAGTATGGCCAAACCCCATTAAGGTGTATTTGGTGGACTTGGACCTAATGTTAAATCAAAATGAATATGGGTTTGACTTGTCGATATGTAACAAGGTAACGGGACCTCTTAAACGGTACGCGATCGTGAGCGGTTGCCGGATAAGGGAGCAAGGACATTTAGTGGTCTTGGATAGGATTCTACCTCATTGGAACATGGTTATGTAATATGGTTTTACCGTTATTTTGTTGATTTATGTTGTAAATATATTATGTTTCAAATGTGGAGTTTTTAATGCTATGGTTATTTAAATTACATAGCATATGGATGTGTATATTCCATGCATGGCATGGGAGGAAAGTTTGTAACCGGAGACCACGTTCCGTCGGGGCGTCCGTAAAACAATCATGGGAAGACCTTGATATGTATAATCCCATTAAGAAGAATCCAGAGGCCACACTCCGTCGGGGCGTCCGAAAGACCACTGTGGGGATTCCTTGATGAGGAGAATTCCATTAAGAAGTTACAAGTATTGTGATAGGTGGGACTCATTGAATAAGTCATATGGCATGGCATGATTTCATATTATTTTGATGATATGATATTATATATGATTTTGTTACCAACCCATGTGTTAACCCTATTTAGAATTCCTACTGGGCACGTTGTTCTAATGCCCTACTTCTACCCTAGTGAATGAAACAGGAAATGAAGAAAATGATGATCGTGAACCGAGTCAAGCATAAGAACTTTGGAATGTTATTTATTATTTTATTGAGTTACTCAAGGACATGTAATTTGAGTAGTTAGACTTTGGCATGTAATAATTAGATATTTGCTATGGTTTGTGAATGATTTGGTATGGATATTTAATTTAAGTTAATTTGGTTAAGTGGCTAAGTACTTTACTATCTAAAATGGAGTAGTCTTAGGTTCTATTATAATCCGCAGTTAGTTAGGTTATATTCCGCAACAATTATATATTACTATGTGTGAACCATTTTCATGGACTTAGTCCATGCACACATAGGGTTGGCCAGTTAAGGGTCGGATTTTAGAAGTCTGGACTTAACTCGCGTCGTGACGTCCCGCTCTCTATCAATTAAAAAAAAAAAATTAGACTCTTATTTTCGGAAAGTAAGTGAAAAAGGGCAGGGCGTTACAGTTTTGCCTTTGGGCCTAGCCCAACCCGGTAGGCCCAAAACGCGTCTCATGAGTTAAGAAGAGGGCAACTACTTATAAACCCCATTCGGAAGTTCTCAACTTCCGATGTGGGACTCTCCAAAATTCCCACATGCATTCCCACTTGCTGGGCTTGTTGAATCTGACTGGCCCACACTGCTGGTCCGACCGACAGGGTCCAGTTTCACTTGGATCAGCCTCTCTAGGGCCTGGGCTCTGGCTCATGAGTCAGGATATCACAATCCACCCCCCTAAAGTTCAGAGCCGCTCTCGACTCGACCCAACGAACCCAGTGGAAGGCAGTAAGCCCACACAGTCTGAGTGTAGGACCTTGAGCTCTGATACCAAATTTGTAACGACCTGACTCGTGAACAGGACTTAGGGTCCAACTCAATGAGAAATTGTCTACTCTGGGTCCAAAAATGAGCTCTCACGATTTTGCCTTTGTGCCTAACCCAACCCAGTAGGCCCAAAACACGTCTCATGAGTTAAGGAGGGGCAACTAGTTATAAACCCCATCCGGAAGTTCTCAACTTCCGATGTGGGGCTCTCCAAAATTCCCACATGCATTCCCACTTACTGGGCTTATCAGATGCGACAGGCCCACACTGTTGGTCCGACCGACAGGACCCAGTTTCATTTGAATCAGCCTCTTAGAGCCTAGCCTCTGGCTCATGAGTCAGATATCATAGATCGTGATTAGTCAAGTGCTCTAAAAAGTTTGAATACTTTGATCTTAAAAAAAAACTTCGACATGAACCATTGTCTATCTTATCACTATTAATCATTATCCCATCTATTAAAGATATAGTATATTTCTTATGCCTACTATCCATTCATAAGAAAACACTTTTAAATGATCAAACTGTAATTTCTAAAATTTTCTTTTCTTTTTTATATAATATGACACATTAGAGATAGAGAAGAATCACAATAATGCATGAAATCACTAGCCAATCATACCAATTAAGTTTCCATCCATCAAAACAAACCTAGTAAGAAATTACTTACTAAATCATCCAAAGCAATAATGCAATAAAAAAAAAAAAAGACAAGTCAATCACTAAGAAAGGAAAAAGAATTAGAGATTATAAAATATTTAATATTTGAAATAAATTTATTTTTATATTTATTAATGAATTTAAATTTTCTCTATATTGACAGTGATGGAGCCCTACAAACACGTCGTGCTACTTAGAAGGTTCTTATGCAGTCATGACTGATGAGGCTCGGAACTCCACAGCCGCCCGTCCTTGAGTCCTTTTCAGCAGACGCACGAGACAAAAATTTGACCGAAACTATTTGATGATGTGAACTTGGTAGGACCCACTCCATTGATCATCTATTCTATCTATATTAAAAAAAAAATAAAGAAAAGTAGTTCAATTTTTTTTCCCTCTCAATAAGAGTTAAAAGAATAATGATGATGGTGGTAAATAATTAAAGATATATTTGTAAAAAGTGAATTATTAAAATTAAAGAGGCGAGACAGTTTATCAATAAATAATATATCTATTGAACGTTTAATACAAAGAATCATTCACTTTAACTGCTTAAAGTTTCATAGGGCATTTAATAATTTTAACAATAAGACAATAGTTATAAGATTTATAGATTGACAATCATGTTAGAAGACTCAAGAACTTTGTAGACTTTCTCTATCATATAATTCCATTAAATTGTAAAGTCTCAACCTAGGAATAAAGTATTTGAAGAAATGAACAAAGTATGTAATATATTTTGTTAATAAATTATCATTTTTGCAATCACAAAGGTTGTGTATTTGAATGATATGATTCATAAAAAATAACTTGTTAAATGAAACAACAATTCTAATTATGGTTGAGTCCTATATTCTAATTAGATGAAACAAATAACTTTGATGGGTAAAATTTGGGGGAGGTGATGGGTCAGGTGTTGCTAAGCCCAGCCTCATTTGGCCAGAAGTCACGGCCCAACTATCATTGCCCAACTTGACACTTTTCTACTCCTAAAACTTGACGTGATTCGACATTGTTCCAATGACCCATCATGGCTTAACAAGCTTCACCTAGTTTGACTACTATACTATTTTTATTTTTAAATATACTTTTATATATAACCTTTTTAAAAAAAAAGAGAGAGAAAAAAAAGAGAGTGTGTGCATGCATAGTGTTCTCTATCTTTATATGAGTTTAAGATATAACAATAATAACATAAAAAATCAAAAGAATCTAAATATGTATTTATGATAAATTCAAGTTGAGTCGAGTCAATTGAATTTTGAGAGATGAACTTAGTCCAACTCAAATTTAAGATAAGTTTTCTTCCTTAAGAGCTACTCAACCTGTACTGGTAGACCGGATATGTGTATCCCAGCTCCGGTACTTTTTGATTGGGTCAAGCGGGTCGGGCTGGAACCGGACCCCCTGGTTTCACCCCTGGGTTCATCTCTTAGAAAATTGTCTTACTCTTGGTACGATATGCATTCACTTCTCTGTCACTGCTTCGGCAATGTAGTTGTTGGGTCTCTTGTACAGATGTTTGGTTTTCTATGCAGGGTGGACTGTGCCATCAATCCATCATTGCTAAAAGAGGTAAGAAACTTTAATCTATAAATTATAAACTTTAATGATAAATAATAAATTGACTAAGTATGTATAGATGGCATTAGAAAGAGATTGCAGTCATAAATAATCCATAAATTGAGTTAAATTCGGGTAGAGTAACTTTACATCTTATTTAGACTCACATTTAACTTAGAGATGAGAATAGGGCTCAAAAGCCTGAAGCCTGCTAAAATATAGGTTGGCTTGAACTTGACCCATTATTGTACGAGCACTGACCTCTCGTAATTAACTCATCTAAAGTGAACTAAATTAATGGATAATATTAAAATTATTATTTTTTATTATAATTATCTTTCTAGTTTTAGACATATGATATTATGATACGAGGTCAAATGATTAAGACCAAACAATATAACCCTTGATCTTTTAAGATAAAAATAAACAAAAATGGTTAGACAGTGGAGATCAATTAAAAAGCCACCAACTAAGATTAGATTAAAATTTGAAGAAGGAAAATAATATTTTTAGTAGCTTGATTTTATTATTGAATAATAATAATGCACCTAGCTGCTATAGTACGTTATGAATTTATGAGAGTTGCCTTTGGCGTTTTCAAGCATCTAAAGGCCAATTTTTGGCCTTCTAGTACTCTTATCATAGTAGTCAGATTGGCCCCAGTTTCACTTCATTGCTACAACTAAATCCAGCACAGAATTTATGTGTACCACCAACTCTACAATTCAAATTGGTACCATTTCTAACTAGAAAAAGAAAAGCTTTTAAGCAAATTTCTTTAAAAAAAAAAAGAAAGAAAAAAAAAGGAAAGGAGAAATCCCCAACAACCATGTTTCAAACCTAACCCTAGTTTCAAATTTTGACCAAAAACTAAAATTTTAATTTAAATATAGTGAAATATTACTTTTTTTAATGGACTCAAAACTGATATACCCAAAATTTAGGTAGAAATTATCGGTGTTAAGTATTCATTTGAAAAAAAATTTAAAAAAAGGGGCCCATAATGAGCCAAAGTTTAGATGACATTATTTGGCCCAATAAGGGCATGATATTTCGAATCTAGGTGATTTAAAACTCAAGCCATGACTGATTTCATATGGTATTGGTCTAAAATTATAAATTCGAAATCAAATTTTAAATTCATTCATTCATTATCATTGTCTAAGTCATCATTCTAAACTGATCTGAAACTGATATTTTGGTGGGGTTGAGGGGAGGGGTTGGGTGGGATTCATCCAAAATGCTTATCATTTTGATCCATTTTAGGCCCAAGTATTTTTTTTTTTAATAAAAAAAGCAAAAAACAAAAATTCCTAAATATAGGTTTAATATGTTGGCTCATATCAATTCTGTCAAAATTCTGAAAAAACTTGATATTTACTGATTTGTTGCTTCAGTAAAGGCCCAAGCAAAAAAATATCACTGTCACTGGTATGAAATCCTAAATTAGACATCAATTATTTAAGTCATTATCATCAACATCATCGCTATAGAAAGTATTTTTATCAAAATATACTTCAAAATTTATCTACTTACAGTACACCATAGTCACCATTAGAACCAAAGAGGGTTTTCAATTTTTTTTTCTAGAATACTGAAGGCTTTTAAACAATCAACTATTAAGTATGGGGTCTAAAATTATGCAACTAATTCATGGTTCAGATTCACTTTCAGTCAATGGGCCATTGATCAGAAAAGCAAGACCTCCTCCATAAATCTACCCTCCCTCCCTTTCACTCTTCAAATTCATCACAAAGCCATGGGACTTGCCTACCTTAGCCACATTGCTTACACCCTCTTCTTTCCTCCTATAGTTCTCCTCCTCCTTCTACTTCTCTTACCACCTTTCTTCCTATTCAAGCTCATCCATTCCTTTCTCCCTTTCACCGGCGAAAACATCGCGGGCAAAGTCATCCTAATCACCGGTGCATCCTCCGGCATCGGGGAGGTTTGTATAATCCGACAAGGAAGGCTTACATTTCTTTCATAATTTGTTTTTATCTTTTTTTAATTACATTGTATTAATGCTATTAACATCATAGTTCAAAATGGTTGAAGGTAATTTGAGAAGTAAATCAAACAAATATGGATAAAACATTGATCTTAATTCTCAGCAACTAGCCTACCGATATGCTAAGTTTGGAACCTTACTCGTCCTGGTCGCGAGGAGGGAACATGAGCTTTCGCGGGTTGCCGAAAAATGTCGCAGCCTTGGCTCCCCAAATGTTCTTGTAGCACCGGCCGATGTAACAAAGTCGGAAGAGTGTAAGAAGTTCGTCGACAAAGCAATTGGCCATTTTGGACAATGTAAGAACATAATTTTGGTTTGGTGGGACTGATCTATTTTTTTTGTAATTACATGGCATATGATAATCTTATGTCTCTTGGTAAAATTAGCTTCTGTTGTTGATGATAAAGAAAGATGGTTATTCTCTTGCAGTGAACCATTTGGTTGTCAACGCCGGAGTTGCATCGTCGTGTTTGTTTGAAGAAGTAACAGATATCTTGAAGTTCAAGGAAGTGATGGTAGAACTTGTCTTTCTTTCTTTATTTATTTATGATTTTAAGTGTATAGACCTTTCAGAGCACGTGACTAACTCTCGTGGCATGTGTAAGCCTCCCTGCTCAAAGATGAAGTTAAAATCCAACTCAGAACTTCTGCTTTTTGAGACGGATTTCTAATCATCACTTCAGTCCCTTTGGGTTTTCTCCTTCTTCCATTCTGTTTTTTTTTTTTTTTTCCGGGTTTTTCTTTTTAAGTTCAATTTCAATGTTAAGTACAGGATGTGAATTTTTGGGGCTCCATATATCCAACTCACTACGCGATTCCTCACCTCCGAAACAGCAAGGGAAACATTATAGTGACTGCATCTGTAGCAGGACGGGTCCCAATCTCTAGATTGAGCTTCTACAATGTTAGTAAATTTCCCAACTCTAACAATTGATGTTCTCTGCTTCTTTCATTCTTAGTTTCATATTCGAATTCCTATTTCAGGCCAGTAAGGCAGCTACCTTAAGGTTCTATGAGACATTGAGAGCTGAACTGAGTTCAGATATCAAAGTGACCATAGCAACTCCCGGTTTTGTGGAATCTGAGCTAACCCAAGGCAAACTCATGCTCAAGGAGGGCCAAATCAGAGTTGATCAAGAAGTCCGAGATGTAAGAATCGATGGGTTTTTGCCTTTTGGCAATTGGATTCAAGTTTGAGTAAATGTGCATAGATTGCTCATTAGGTTGAAGTGATAACAGTAGTTCTTGTCCATGATCAGGTCACAATCGGTCCATTACCTGTTGCATCATCGGAGAAGTGTGCAGAGGCAATTGTAGACAGTGCTAGGAAGGGGGAGAGATACATGACATGGCCTTCGTGGTATCGAGCAATGTATTTAGTAATGTTTCTTGCACCAGAGTTCATCGAATGGTTTTCGCGCTTGTATTATGTTACTAAACCAGGTAGTCCTGAGACAAATGCTCTCAGCAAGAGGACTTTGGATCTGATCGGAGCTAGGAAGCTCTATCCACCATCAATTCGACCACCGGACAGAAAGTCGAATCCAGTTGCTTAGGCCGGCCGGTGAGGAAAATCAAAGTACAGAATATCATCTGTGAGTGAGGAAAATTCTGTAGAACAGAATTGTTAAAGCTATTTCCTTCTCTCTCTTGATATAAGGAGTTTCACTTGAATTACATGCCTAATCTTGGATTTTATCATTTTGTTAACCATGATTCTTGTCGTGATTATAAAAAGGTTATATTATAAAAGTTTCTTTTTATATTAATGTTTTACAAGTTTTAGTGTGCATTCGTTAAAAAAATATTTGAATGAAACAGAAATAGCGAGTGGTTGTAAGTGTGTTGAGAACAAGAGTTTAAGAATTTGAAAGTTAAAACTCAAACTAGACCTTCCAATCTAGTTGAGTTTTTTATTCAAAACATACGCATACACTTGGATTAACTTATTCTGGCCAATTTTAATTTTAGCAGAAATTGGTGAGAAATACATCTACGGAAAACAAGTTATTCAGAAAATGTTTGCATCAAGCTAAAAGATCACTTATCCCGCCCACGGTAGCTCAACTAGTAGATATTCTAGTTCACAAATTAGATGTCCCAAGTCCGAGTCCCACAATACCCAATACGCGTGGCTTGTTAGGAGTTGCGTGTATCTGGTCCCAACACTCTCATACTTGAGGAGACTTGGGGATCTTAGATTTTTTTCATTATAAAAAAAATTCAGAGACAGTCACTTCCACGCAGAGTGCAATATCCCAACGTGCCATTCCAAGATTGGGCCTCCAGGCCCTGAAATACCAAAAGGGCCTTTGGGCCCCAAAGTAATCAGCTCAGTTTAACTTGATTAATATCTAAGAGTCTTGAGACTAGACTTTTGGGCCAAGAGAAATCTGACCTGTGAGAAAAAATATTGCCCAATATTGTTCGGATTTTAGGTGGGGGTAGTATGTAAGTCTATGATATTTGTGGTTTTCTGAAAATCCATCAAACACCGACATGTCTAAAATTTCAGCCAAAATTTTGTCATGTACTGGGTTTTAATGGTTTTTGGTGAAAAAATCTAGGCCAAGATGGCCCAAAATGGCTGAAATATCCATCCATACTTGTCACCAACCTTGGGCCAAAGTTTCGTTCCATGTGAGCCCTCAAACCAAAGAGTTATCCTAAAAGATATAGGCATTTAGAATTATCATGATCACTGAGCTTAAAATTTCGGTTAAAAACAAAATTTTGTTGTGAAAATTTGGACAAACTGCTCAATATATCGGATATCAGTCGACAAGATGTATCGGAAGATATGTCATGTGTTGGGCCGTTGCCCGAAAAACACCAGTCTTTCGGACTGGCCAAATTTTAGATCTTAGAACATGGACCAGGTTAAGTCTAGCTGTGCACGCCCATGTAGGTTAAGCCCATATTCATTACATGATGTGATCCAACTTTGGGTCAGAAATTATGCATGGGCCAAGACCATGTACAATAATATTGTAATGTAAAATAAGTTGATTGGTCTATAGCAGGCCTTTGATTATAACTTTGCCTAACCCAACTTGTTATATATTAGGCAAAAATATGAGGCAAGGCCCAAAATACTGCCCCAGATCCAGTCCAACAAAGGTATTGAGATCCAGGCTAGGCCTTTCCTACGATGAGCCATACTTATATGCACCCTTATCAAGGATGCAATTTTTTTTTTTTTTTGAATTTACGTGTGGGAAACCGCGGGATGCAAACTTGATCATATTCGTTATGGATATCTCGTTGTCTCCTGAGTTTTAAAATGTCGGCTGAAATTAAAATTTTGGCCACTATTTATCAGATTTTATATGGGTGATATGCAAATATTGTGAAATATTAGTTTTTTCATAAATGGGCTCAAAACAATATTTCTAATTTTTTTTTTGAGAAAACTTTAAAAAGGGAGCCGAAAATATTGGTCGAAATCTAAAGTACCAACACTACCAACTGATATTTATTGGCCCAGTTAGAGCCCAAAATATCAGATTTATCAATATTTCAAATTCAGGTTGTAGCTAGATCCTATCATGACTAATTTTAAGAGGTTGAAAAAAAAAATGAATAGAACCTCCTGTCCGTGTTGAATCATATTGGACCTAGACTCTTTCCAAGGCCCAATATTGCTTCAGATGTGGACCATAAATGGTTCCATATACAAGATCCATTGGGGTGATAGTCTTATTGAAACGCTAATGCATTAAATCTATGTAGTACTTAATTATTATTGTCAAAGTTATTTATCTTATCTCAGTATTTATTAATGTTTAGGAGTGTGCAAGTAGGTTTGGTCATGAGCCTGATTTGAGCCAGACTTTCTAAAACAGCCCGAGCCCACCTAAAGCCTGTCAGCCTTTTAAAGCAAAAAATCTAAGCCTGTCATTTAAAGGCCGTTTATTTTTTAACTGGTTACAAGGTCACCACCTAGCACCTTAAATACCCACCACTAGTTGATATGTTAGTCCAAAATTCATTTTTTAGTCGCTTGATTTTAATAATCAAAGTTGACATATATCCTTAAAAAAATTTGACACTTGGTAATTTTGGCTGTTAAGATCGAGTTGCTAGCATTTTGAGATGAAATTTTAAAAAATAATAGGTCTTTAAGCCCGTTTCAATATGTATGGTTAGATTTTTAATTTATATAATAAAAATAAATAAATAAATACATATATATATATATATATATATATATATATATATATATACATATATACATATATATGTATATATAATGTAAAAAAAAAATGGGTCTAAAATTGTGATCCCGGCCCGTCGAACAAATATATTTGTTCAAATCCATTTATTTAAGTCTGGTGCAGACCAGGGGTGCAAAATTTGATATCGACTGATATATCGTTATCGACAAATATATCAGTCGATATTATTCTCCCTCCTCATTTTTTTTAAAAAAAAAAAAACGACCGATATTATCATATCGGCCGATACGAATCATATTGACCGATACGATACGTATTGACCGATTTTACACCCCTCATTCAGACCAATTATCAGTCACATTCGATGAATGAACATTCCTTTGTGCTTTTGACCTAAGTAGGTTCAGCTCTCAAATGTGCACAAATGACACCCAAAACTGATTTTCTTTGTTGGAGTCCATGTAATCGGGTCATTCGTTGATTCACTTGCGACCCTCAATTTTATCTAGATTTTTCTCAAAATTTCAAAGTAGAAACAAAACTAAATTGATTTTTTTTTTTTTATAGAATAACCTGTATTTACTTTTTTTGGTAGAACTATATTTACTTGTTTTAAATATCAAGATCTCCTGTTTTCCTAGAGTTTAATTTAGGGGTGGCTCCCAAAGCAGGTGAACATCCAGATGCCATGTACCCATAAACATTTTTTTAAACTAGGAACAAAATTAAATAATTTTTTAATAGAATAAGCTGTATTTACCTATTTTAAATCTAAAGATCTCCTATATTCCTAGGATTTAATTTAAGTGGGTCTCAATTCTGAAATGAGGTGGAACATCCATGTACCCATAATTCTTTTTGAAAGTGACTACTAAGACCACTCATATCCATTCTTAATCAAATATTCTATGCATTTGAAAAGAGACGAGGGAAAGATTGGATTCCCATTTACAGCCCACATTCAGATTCCATTGATGTAAACAAGTGGCACACTGAGTGGAAGAGATCCCAATCTCTTGTACTAAAATTCTTTGACGCAAGCAAAGGAGATTAAAATACGCAACAAATTTGGTACTCCTTGGGAGCACTTGCAATTTTGTTCCCTAGGATTTTAGGTTGGGTTAACTCAATGTTTGAATATCGGTCATTTTTGTTAAAAAAAAAAAAAGGAGAAAGAAAAATATCGGTCGTTATCGAATTTTAAACTCCTGGATCAACCCATCAGCTTAGACTGGACCTCAATTTTATAAAATAAAAATTATTTGATTGGAGACTTGGGTCAATAGTCTATATTCTATTTTTTATTTATTTTTAAAAACAAACAAAGTCTAATCTCAATAAATAATAACAACAATGATCTCAATAAAACCCATTGACTTATTAGATTTGACCTCCTTTAAATAAAACTCACTCTATACTTTCACCAAACCCTAATCTCTCCACCCAAGAATTGTTAATTTGCTATCAACTTCAATTTACAAAATTTGGCCCAAATGTGGAAAAGAGAAAAAAGTGTGAATCACACCGATGCTTTTCTCGGCAATTCCACCTTCCACAAGACATTAAGGACAGGAGTTGAAAAACAATGAACCAGTCCAGTCGAGGGGCTGAGCCAGCGCCCATGTGTTGGACTAGTTCCAACCCCAGGGACAGAAAAGGAAACTTTCCAAACGAGGGACTACGCCTGCAGCGACGAAGCCGGAAAAATCCCATGCAGGGGCGGGTCCTCTCCGCCTTTTTAGCATTTTGTATATAGGTCCCTGGCTATTTAGATTAGTATAAAAAGCTCTAAATATCCAATTATTATTTTCATCCCTAATATTTAAAGATAAATTGCAATTAGATCCTGCCAAGTAGCCATTTACAGGTGTAAGTCAAGGCGAGTAAAAATCAGACATGCATGAACTGATGAACTTCAATAAAAAATAATTATGATTGGGTCAAAGATCACTGGATTTGGGATTGGGTGAGTTTTAAGTATCAGAGATCTAAGATTCTTTTGGGATACAAAGTATTTTATTATATATATATATATATATATATATTTATAAATCATAGTTGTTTCTCATGTAATTTTAAAGAAATATTTTATTTCTTTCATTTTGAAACTCTTTATTTATAATTTTGTGAGACTTTTTATTTTATTTTTGGAATTTATCATTTTTTTTCTCTATAATTGGGCTTCGTGACAAGTTATTAAAATGTTGGGTTTGATTATTGGATCTCAGAAAAAAATATCTTTCTCAATTCGTGTTGGTTTTAAAAGGCGGATATTTTGAATATCTTGAGACGGGTCAGATCCAATTTTGAAAATCTTAATTTTAGGGCGGGTTAGCATAAATCCAACTTAACACGACTTGCAACTTTATATTAAAACAACTTGGGTCACTCCCAACTCACACTAGCCCAGCTCAATTCAGAAGAAAAAAAAAAACTCATGTCATCTTGAGTAGGGGTTCAACTTTAATCTATACTAAAATTAAATTACTCCTAGACTTTACATTTTAAGGTCCTAAGTCTAACCCAATCAAAAGCTTGACTTAGCTTAAAGCACAACTTGAACTTAGGCATAGCACTATGCTTTAGCTCGATACATTTTAAAAACTCGAGAGATGTATAGAACCTAATTGACTTTTTTAATATCTAAATCCTATCTAAAAATATTAAGACTTTGTTGGCTCAATTTAAATTTGAGCCTTATAATTTATAATTTTGGCAAAATTTTAAATAACTTGTGTTAATCTTTTTATATTTTGAATTTAAGTTAGTAGGATTTAAGTCGACCCAAACCCAAGTTGCACCTCCAAATCTTACAAGAATGTGGTCTTGGAGAAATTTGTTATCAAATGTTTTCTAATTAAGGATAAAATTATTAAAGATTAAAAATAAATAATTTATTTACAATTAGTTAAACTCATAAAGTCGTAAGTACGTATCCGCAAATTAAACTTCTCTCTCCGTTTCTCTCTCCCACTCCTTTTATTTCTCGCGTCTTTTTCGCCTTTCCATCTTCTTAAGAGCCATACCCTTTTTTTACCAAACCAGAGCAAAGCATAAGTACAAACCCAATAACCCATGACCAGAGATCTATAGCCATAAAAAAAAAGGAAGGAAAGAAAAAGAAAAGGGTGTAAACAAGTTGGAGTAGAATGGATTCGTGGTTGTCTTCTGCTTCACCCCTGGACGTTATTGATGATGAATATGAGAAGTTGGTCATTAGGATGAATCCTCCTAGGTAATTATTATTCCATTGCCTCTGTTTTATTTCTCTTTTTTCTTAAAAAAAGGATTTTGAGTTCGTTTTGCGGAAATTCTTTCTGGGTTCTTGTTGGTTTGAATTGGCTGGGACATGGATTTTGGAAATGATCTGTGTTTGAGTATTTTTCATCAATTCTTGTCTTCTTCTTCTTCTTCTTTCTATGTGTTTTGAAATGGACAAAAGTGAGAATTTAAGTTTGGTGTGCTGAAATTCTTTCTGGGTTTTTGTTGGTTTGAATTGGGCGGACATGGATTTTGGAAATGATTTGAGTTTGAGTGGTTTTTTTATCAATTCATTTTTTTTGTCTTGGATTCTCTCTCTCTCTCTCTCTCACTCTCTCTCTCCCTCTTCAGTTCATTTATATCAGAGTATGTGATGCGAAGTGGACAGAGATTGCCTGTCATTTTTTTTAATGAAAAAGAAATTTAAGCTTGTTGCGCTGAGATTCTTTCTGAATTCCTGTTGATTTGATTTTGGTGGGACATGGATTTTGGAAGTGATTTCAGTTTGGACGGTTTTTAATCACTTCATTCATTCATTCATTGAAAAAATGGCTTGGGCTCTCTCTCTCTCATTTGAATTAGACAGGCATTGCTTCTGTCACCTCTCTCTCTCTCTGATAAGAAATGGACGGACTCTGTTTTGCTGAAATTCTTTTTGGGTTCTGTTTGATTTGAATTGGGTGGGACATGGGTTGTAGATATTTGAGTTTGAGTGTCTTTTAATCAATTCATTTCTTGGGTGGGACATGGATTTTATAAATGATTTGAGGTTGAGTGGTTTTTAATCAATTCATTTTTTTCTGGTTCTTCGCCCTCCCTCTATCTGGTTCAAAGTGGGTAGGTGTTGGTTTTGTGGAACTTTCTTGAATCTAGAGTCTTTCTTCTTCTTCTTTGTTGGTGGGGTGGGGGAATTTATTTATTTGAATTGGTTTTGTTCTTCCTTGCTTTTTCCCCCTTTTTTCTTCTCTTATGGATTCTATAATTCACTTCTGTGTTTTCACATGAAATGGGTTGATTTTGTCTTTTAGAAATTATTGAGTCTGAAGGTTGGTCTGAGACATGGTTCGTTTCCCATCCTTTGCTTCAGGTTCTGTTGGCCGGATGCTCCTCTTTATTCTGTTTATTAGAGTCCAAAAGTGATTTTAGTGGTTAGAGATTAAGTGGGAACCCCCTTTTGAGATTTTTTTTTTTTTTTTGAAATTTGAAAATTTTCTTAATGACATAGCTTTCTTCCTAATGTCTTCTTTTTGAGGTTTTACAGGGTTACTGTGGATAATACTTCTAGCAGGAAAGCCACTCTGGTGAAGGTATTTGAAGATTTTCTTTTGTTTTTACTTTCTTTTTTGGTGTTCGAATTTTGGGCTTTCTTGAAATATTTTAGATTAAACAATTTTTTCTTTTTTCTTTTTATTTTTTTATTCAGGTGGACAGTGCTAATAAGCATGGGAGTTTACTAGAGGTTGTGCAGGTTTTGACTGATTTGAATCTTACTATTAGCAGGGCTTACATTTCGTCGGACGGGGAATGGTTTATGGATGGTAGGATTTTGGTTCTTGAAAGCTCTATTTGTCATTTGAAGAGGTCTATATTTTTATTTATTTTCTCTTATTCTTGTAGTTTTTCATGTTATTGACAAAGACGGGAATAAGCTGTGGGATGAAGAAGTCATCAACCACATTCAACAGGTATTACTTACAACTAATCTCCTGTTTCGTTAGATGTAGTAGTTTGAAACTGAGGCCCTCATGATTCTGATTTCTGGCCCACAAGTCAAGCCGTGGGACTTTTGGTGGAAAGTTTCCATGGAATTTTATCATCGTTGATGTTGATTTGGGTGAAAAAGGTCAAGAGATGTTGCAATATTAGGGCCAGTCTAGAGCCCAGGGTCAAATTAAATCAAAATCCTGTAATTTAACACTCAACCACTAAGGCACAGTGTATAGGAAATCCTCAGAATTCAAAGTCCTCAAAGGAATTCCAGGTACTGAAATTTTAGTAGCAAAGGACACGAGCAGAATCAAAGGTGTTGTGAGTAGGAGGAACTAAGATGGAGGGAGGCCATTCAAGTTTGATGTCAAAGGATGGAGAAAAGAGATTTTTAAATTATTTGAGTGACGAAGTAGACCATATGAGAGTTCTCATCATCGAAGCAAACAAAACCAGTTGTATATGAAACTGTTCAAAAAAATAAAAACCCTGTCATATATGAATCTTATGGCACCATTAGGTCCTGTTTGTTTTCTGTTCTTAGTCTTGAAGAATAACTAAATTTTTCATCTTGATTTATGATTGTTCTTGCTGAAGTTACTAAAAAAAAAAATCATAGTTCTTTAGCTTGAGATACTATAAGATCTAGTTGTCATTTTATTGGTTATTTAATATGTTGCATAAACTCTTCAAGATGTGTGACACACCTGTGTTAAACATTTGAACTTGCATTGAACACTCGTTCTTCATGGACTCTTCTACCACTATTTAACATTTTCTCCAAGATGAATAAAATATTACATCTTTCTCCTCTCGAAACTTAATTAAAATATCGATGTCTGTCACTTGATTGTTTAAGCTAGTGCACTACTTCCTATAAGTGTTTTTTGCACACTTTATTTTAATTTAAAATAAATTTAAAAATGTATGTAAATATGGTGCTGAGTCCTCTAGTTTCAAATCCTAATTTTTTGGGTTTGCAGAGTCCAAGACCTCGCACCCGAATGGTTTAAATATCTTGGCAAAAGAGATTATTTATTGCAGTGTCTCACAATGTGGAAATTTATAACCGCATTATGTGCAGTATGGCATTTATTCCCATGAATCAAATGATCGTGTGGTTTTTTACTCTGTTTCGGGGTAAAAAGGATGAATATCAGTATAGACGATAAGGTGTTCTCATTTCCACACTGCACCTGATACATGGAGGTGCAGAAAAAGATGTTTTTGCAAAAATATTCTAACTGCTTATGATTTTGGTTGCTATTAAGAATGGTGGTAGCTTTTTATTAGAATTATGTGTCAAGTACAGATTGTTTTGATACTTCATTTACATCTTATTGCAGTCACTTGGAGCAAGATCATTCAGTGTCCTATCTTTGAGAAGGTCTGTGGGCGTCCAGCCTGCTGCTGAACATACATCTATCGAATTAATTGGAAGAGATCGACCTGGCTTGCTTTCCGAGGTTTTCGCTGTCCTTGCAGACCTCAAATGCAATGTTGTAGCAGCTGAGGTTTGGACCCATAATTCAAGGATGGCATCGGTCGTTTACATTACTGATGAGGCCACCAGATTGCCAATTGATGACCCTGATCGGCTTGCTAAAATTAAACAGCTCCTACGCTACGTGCTTAAAGGAGACAGAGATAAACGCGCTGCCAAAACGGCTGTTTCAATGGGCAGCACTCATACTGAAAGACGACTGCATCAAATGATGTATGCCGATCGTGATTATGACAGGAACAATACAACTGGGCAAGATGATGCAAGTGAGAGGAGTAGACCTCTTGTGGCCGTTGAAAATTGCTTGGATAAAGGATACTCTGTTGTTACTATTAGTTGTAAGGACCGGCCTAAGCTCCTCTTTGACACTGTCTGCACTTTGACTGATATGCAGTATGTTGTCTTCCATGCCAATATAATTGCTGAAGGACCAGAAGCTTATCAGGTTCTGTTCAATCTCTGATAAAATAAATTATTCATCTTATTCTTTTTATTGGGTTTTTTTTTTTTTTTTTATAACATGGGTATCCCCACCCCACATTGGAGGTGAGACTAATCCCATAGATACATGAAACCACCTGCATGCCTCGTGTGTCAGATGAGCTCAGGAGGAGTTGAACCCAAGACCATTTATTTGTTTTTTTGGTAATGTGTTTATTTTTTGTTTATTCTGTTTGAGCAAAATGTCAAATTTTTAGAACTAGGATGTAAATCAAGAGGAAATGAACTCTCTAGTTAGAAAACAATGAAAGATTGGCAGCTATGTTGCAGGGACTCTTCAAAATGTATGATGTACCCACATGTCAGACTCAGACACATGGTACTTTTGTTGAACTCTACAAATTCTAGTGCTTTTCAACATTATTTTCCACGATAAATAAAATATTACCACATCTTCCTCCTCTTGCAACCTGATTAAAATATTGAGATGTTATCAATTGATTGTTTAAAGTCAGTATATTTTTTCTCTCTGAGTGTTATTTTCAGACCTTGTTTTCATTTAAAATAAATTTAATTTTAATTTTATGGGTGTTGAGTCCATTATTCCTATTTTCTTGTTTGCTGAGTCTGATATCTCACACCCACATCAGACTCCGATACTTCCATCCACACCATGCAGCTCTGAATGCTATTTCTCTTCGTGATTGTCAGCATGTTCATAAAACATCTGAGTTTTGATTGTTATAATAAAGAATTCTATTTATTTTCTTTAGACAATTTGACAGTCTTTTGTTATAAAATCTGACTTTAGTGTCTTGGATTGTTTCTTCTCTATTTTGTCCAAGATAGGAATACTATATTAGACATATTGATGGATGCCCCGTCAATTCCGAAGCAGAGAGGCAGCGAATAATCCATTGCTTGGAGGCTGCTATAGAAAGACGTTCTTCAGAGGTATGGATACTGACAGAGTTTGGTTTATGTATTTTTTCCTGTCCCTTTCCTTCCCTTTCATTTTAATTTCTTTGTATTAAATATTCCAGGGACTAAGACTTGAACTCTGTAGCGAAGATCGCATTGGACTTCTGTCTGATGTAACCCGCATATTTAGAGAAAACGGACTCTCAGTCACTCAGGCTGAAGTCACTACCCGGGGATCACAAGCTGTGAACGTGTTCTACGTCACTGATGCAGCAGGAAATCCTGTTGGCACCCAAACAATTGAGGCAGTTCGCAATGAGATTGGCCAGGCAATCCTTCATGTGAAAGATAGCATGTATTCAAAGTCACTGCCGCAAGAGACTGGAAGGTTCTCCCTAGGTAATCTCTTCAGGTCGAGATCGGAGAAGTTCCTTTACAACTTGGGTCTGATAAGATCATGTTCTTGAGAAGAACATTGCACCATCTGGGTACTTTGTTTTTCTGTAAATTTTACTGTAATTGGCCTCCCTAAGCAGGTAATCGATAGGTGTTTTTTTTTTTTGTGGTACTATATAGGCAATTTAGGATGGTAGCTGAACAAGTCCCAATCAATGTTGGGTTGATCTTGAATTAGTTAGGCTTTAAACATCATCTGATTACCTTGTAAATTCATAGTATATGTAAAATCCATTCCCCAGTGGCAAAGGCTACTGAATGATGTGAATAAGATGTGCAATTTCTGTTAGCTATCCTTTCTTTTGCTCGATCCTTTTAAGCTGTCCTTTCATGGATTTGATTTTAACCTTGACCGAATGGGTTGATGAAAGAGGAACAAGAAAGTAAGAAGCCTAGGGTGTCTCTTTTTGCCTTGTGGATGGGATGCTGCGATTCACCGATCACCTATATGTTATCGTCAGCTTGTGGTGGAAACTTTCGGGACAGAAAGGGAACCTTTGCTCCACCACCAATTTGGATTACCTTGCAACCAAAGGCTGTCAAGTCTCCGACGACGATCTCAGGGCCGTTACACGTTAATATGCACCACCCAAACTAGTTGTTTTCCTTTCCCAGTAACTATTACTGTTTCAATTTTCTGTACTGCTACAAATGCAATGGCAGAACATCCAAATGGTCCGAAAATCCCGTCAATTCCAACACTACATCAACTCATTAAAGGAAAGCCATATAAACGTGCCTGATTGAACGGAAGTTTAGAACTCAAAGCGCAACTCGAGATGTGAAAATAGTCACCCATGATGATGATGATATAGCAGTGCACATGATCCATTATCTGTCTTCAAAATCTCTTATTAATGCTGCCTGTGGATATAATTAAAAAGCAAATAGATTTTAGATATAAATTCGGATCTTATCTAGAAATTCAAACGAATTTAAAATTTTACTTTCAATTACATTTGTTTTTAGTCAAATATTTTGAACTTTCAAAGTAAGTATTTCGAATCTAAAATTACATGCCAAAATAATTTTGGAGGAAAATACTTTCCATGTTGAGACGAGGGTTATTAGACTTTGTCCACACACGATTCGCACGGCTTTCAATTGAAGAGTCAACCCACTGTTTCTCTCAAAAGACCTCATGTTAAAAGGAGGAAGGCTACCACTTATATATCAAATAATTTTCAATACAACTAGCAATGTAGGTTTCTTTTTTCTTCGTAAACACGTTTTACACTATAGACCTCTTCTAGAATAGAGTATTACGTAAGATCTCATCATCACTTCGTGATCTTAGGATCAATAACGTGACGATGACTTTATAAATTTCGGTAATTATAAATTATTAATTTTAATAAACAAAATAATCAGATGAAGATAGAAACTTCTCAACACCTAATGTGTTATAGCCCTCTCTTTTCACACGTTTAAAGAAGAAGATGGATGTAAAAGAGACACACAAGCCTGTTAATAGAAATTTAGCTACTCACATTTGAAGGGCTCCACACAAAAGAACGTCGCACGACACCGAGCCCTCACAACAGTGGCTAAGAGTCTGAGGTGTTGGGGTGGGAGGGAGCATGAAAACACGGTCGCGTATGGTGTAGATTTGGATCCCATCAATACGACCCACTTAAAAGCATTTGGCTTGAAAACATTTGCTGGCCAATTGCAGATCATGTCGAAACTCGAGTGAGTCGGGTCAAATTTTGTTCAACCTAACTCAATCCACGTTATATAAGATTGGGTTTAGTTTATTCTAAAGGTGATAATATGGGTCAATATGTTACGATTTTTTGAAGGTGGATACATATCGGTCAATAGGATATATATCAGCTTCCTTAAAGAAATATGGATGATATTTACAATATGTATTAGGGCTGAAATAGGACCAGGTCGGGTCAGATTTTTTAAAATCTAACCTGATCCGAGTTACTAATATATGGAACCCGACCTTTCTCGACCTAAATGTCTTGAACTGACCCGACTAGAATTATAACCTGACTTAGCCCGAAACCCGACCCAACCCGATATTTTAACCTACTTTAGCCTAGTTTTTACCAGGTCGGGTCGTGTTAAAAATCTCTCAACCAACCCAACCCGAATTCAATGCGGGTTTTGACTTCTCAACCCGACCCGACCAGCTGATCCGACTTTCATGACCTGATCCGCATGATTTTTGGGTAGAGTCATGCAAGTTCGGGCCAAATCCAACTCGAGTGTCACCCTTAATATGTATTGGCCCAAAATATCGGCTGATATCTTGAATATTGGCCATTTTTTTTTTAAATATAAAATCAAATCAAAATTGGTGCTAGATCCAACAATCTCGTGAAAAATAAAATATTTAAATAATGATAATAATAATAAAATAAAACATTTTTAAGGAATTCATCACTATTTTATTGAGAATTTATCGCGATATTACCATCTATCTTGATTTTATCAAGAATTTTGAGAATATATCGTAATGTCTATAAATCTCAAAATATTAAGAGCGATTGGTATTTCATCTGTAGTTAGGCAATTTTTAGATTTTACCTTCCAAATATGTGCCTAGTCGTATTAATATTTTGTTCATGTTTTGGACGTAGTGCAGGTGTCCCAAGTGGGCAAATGAGAGTGGATGGGTCAACATGAATCTACAAGTGATCAAATGACAAAGACAGGATGATTTGGATTTCTTGGAAAGATGATTTATAAATTTATAAAAAAAGTAAGAAAAAAGAAGAAAATGGTGGTCCATGAAAGCTGCCACTGATGCAGATTGCAGAGAATGGATTGACACAGCCATCTGTGCTTTGTGGGTTACAACCAAAAAGAGATTGGTCTCATCTTCTCCAGCTGGAAATTAATTTGTCCATCTCTATTCTATCAAAATATCAAATTATATAAAGATATTAAATATATTTGCCAATATTTTTATTAAGAAATATTAATTTTATTATTTTAAAAGAGTAATATAATTTTTTATTCAGTATACTTAGTGGACTCTTATCACATTAAAGATTGAACTGTACAGTACTTTAAAATTAAAATTAAAATAAAAAATGATAATATTGATTGATATATATCGTATCGATCTAAAATTGATATTGAAAATTTGATGAAGAGGCATATGGTTGTCAACTAATTTATTTTCAATTTTCTGAAAAATAATTTGTTTATTTCCTTCAAACTGATAAGAAGGAAGAAGTGATTTATTTCCAATTAATAATTTTTAGCTGTGTAATAAATTAAAGTTTGGTTAGGTGGGTTATCATTCACACGGACCACACTCCATAATTTAGTTAATCATCCTTATTATTTTAAAATAGATCATCCAAAAAGTGCCTGGCATCATGTCAACGGGCTTGCACCAAAATGGATAGCCCATTGATATATACACTGAACACCTGTGTATATCCCATTCTATATAATGTAGGTGCCTATTAAATAGATGTTTTAACACTTGAGTCATTTGTGGGTTTGAGGCCATGGCTCAAGTAGCCATGTGCGCCCAAGTGGACACTACAATTAATGAGATATGGACCACTCCAACTCCTAACTGGGTCAAATTCCAACATGGATTTTGTGTTTTGGTACCAACAGGCAGGCTCAGGTTCAGTATTTATTTTTTTATTGTACGACGCGTTTATACACACGACCTCTGTGCAGTGTCCCACTTGTTACCAAGTGGAATTGCGGCGTCCGTACAAAATTGAATTTTCCTTCTTCGAAAATCACAGACATTTTTTAAAAAATGGTATCATAAAAAACTGATAATACCGTAATATTAATGGTATTTTTAAAATTATTTAAGTTATAATTATTATGATGATGGTATTTAGAAATGAACTTATGTGATGTTAGATGACATTTATGGTTCAAGAAATGTTAAATAATAAAATATATTTTTTATTAAATAATTATTAAAGTAATTCTTTTTTTAATAATAAATTATTAATGATTTTGTTTGATATTTTTATGATTATTTCAATATAATATTTTTTGCAAAATTTTCTCGATAATATCTCAATAAAAATCCAAAATTTGAAAATATCCTATATTATTGATAGCTGATAATATCTCAGGAGATATCCATGACATTGATTTGAACAACAAAATATTTTAAAGATGATTAAATTACATTTGCTTTGAATCTAATAATTGAAAACAATGTTTTAAAACCTCATTCACTCATGGATTAAACATTTTTAAGAGAAGATTAGATTTGATAGTGTTCATCCATAGTCAAACTCAATCCCCCAACTCAGTCACCTATAATAACAGTATAATGTTCTAAAATAATATTAGTAATAATAAATAAATTAAAAATTCAATAATAATAATATACTAATAAATATAAAATATGAAATACTAAACACAAAATACATATTTTTTTTATAAAATGTCTTATTTATACTAATTATGAGTATAAATAATAAAATGATTCAACAATCCAACATAAATAAAATTAAAATATTTTAAGAGTTATCAAGATCAATTGTACAACCTGTTTGAATAATGAGTTATTAATTTTTTAAAAAAATTAAACATTGAAAAAGTTTTCAAATTAAATGAATTACATTTAGTGTAAATTAAATTTGAATTGAATCCGATGATTTAGAATTATTAGATTTAAGACATTAGTTTAAAAATTAAGTGTTTTAAATGATAATGATTCGTGTACCGTGAGTTTTTACCATATTCTAACACTTTTTTAAGTGGAAAATTATTTTATCATTATTTTTTTTTTCTTTTTTTCTCTCCTTAAAAAGAAAAGGATAAAATAATCTTTCTCTTTAAAGTGGTCTCACGCTGCACAAATTATTATTAGTTTTAAATTAGGGCAAGGAATGATTGGTGTTCCAAGGAGATTTCTCGGCCGTACATCCGTAATTCACTCGGCGAATCCAACGGCCAGTATTCGTCAACGTACATGAGGTATAGAGGCACAATCAGCACGTCCTCCTATGAGGATGCTAAAAGGGGCAGAACACGTGACTCTGCAGCCAATTTGGACCGTGTGAGACGGGAATGCTGCCACGTGTCCTTCTGGGACTGCCGGAAACGAAAGCGACGGGTCGGAGGTTTTATTTCCCGTTCCTAGAGTTGCATTGGAACACTCTCTCTTTTTCCCGTCTCGTTTTGAAGATTCTGTCGGTGGACTTTTCAGTGCTTCAAAAGGCACAGAAATTCTATTGTTTTAAAATCAGTCTCCATGATTAAGGGAACTGCTAATTGAAAACTATAGTAAAATGATATTTTATATTAAGATATATAGAAAATGATGATTATAATGAATAATTAAATTATAAACTTCATTTATTTATTTAATTTAATTTAATGATTTTAGATTTTTTTTTAATTTGCTTTCAAGATAATTAACAAAATCATAATAATTAAATGAAAAAATTTCTATTAAATCTTATCAGAAAATTTAATCTCCTTATTGAAGTGATTTTATTATTTATTTATGTAATCCTTTATTTATGCATTTATCTTCGTCAACATCCACAAAGAAATAAATAATGATTACTTGATATGATTTTGAATTTTTGTTTGTTTTTGATGGTGGATTCACTGGATTGATTCCATTCAAGCAGATCTTTGTGGTCTCCTTGTCAAACTACTCACATGTTCATGTTCTATCAATCATGCCAATGTTGACAAATGACAACAAAAATGTTCCCACGTGGCACCATTAGGAGTTAAGTACTTTGTTGAAAATTGAAGTGTTAAACATGACAAAAAGAATAAAAAATAGGGTGGTGGCTGCAATTCCAGCGGATCTGATTGGAAACTGGGGATGGATTTGTAATTTTAAAGTTAAATGGGACCAAGTTTGAATTGACGTTGTTTGTTAAGACATGAGAACGTACCGACTGCACTTATTTAAATTCATGTTTTTTCATATTCAAATTAGAATTGTCTGTATTAGTTTTTATAAAATATAAAAGATATATTATATATTTAACATTTGTACAGATTATCAATTAAAAATAAAACTTTAAAATATCAACTCATATTAAGCTTTTATACCAAATTCAAACTTCTAAAAATTAAACTCATTCCAATCTCAATTCAAATTTGAATAGATAGTTTGAGTCCAAGAATGAAAATGAACTTAGTTTGGATAGATTTAAATTTCAACTTCTTCTTCTTCTTTTTCTTTTTCTCATGTGAACTCAGGCAAGTCAATCCAAATTGGACTCTCAAGAGAGATTTATAAAATATTTAAGTATAGCTTTGGAGGCTTTTCAAGTGATGGGAACTATATGTATATGGGTTGTGTGAAATGTCGCTTTACCAATTGCTCTTTATATTTATTTAGTCTTTGTTCGTAATTTCTGATGAATATAATTTATTGATTTATAAAAGTTTAAAATTAAATTTATATGTGAGTGAAACTTCATATATACCTTCTACTTATATAATCTTTTTTACACCACATCTAACTACGTGGGATTCAAGACTCATTTAAATAGAAATTTTAATGTTGATTCTTGATAGAAAAAGTCTTATTAGACTTTCTGAACTTAGTTTTGTGACCTTGTATTAGAAGTTATTCAAAATGGTTTTGTTCATATTGACATGGCATTTGAAAGCTATTTTAAAAATGCATTGTGATGACTTATCTATCTTTTTCTATTCGAACAATGATTTCTCTTGAAATGGACTGAAGAACGCGTTTGTGCATAATGGACATTTTGTTGTTTTATCCTTGTGTCTTACCAATCAGATCCAACCTATGAATTTTGACTCGAGTTAAACCATTTAAAAAGGGTAACAAGTATAATTTTTTTGAACAATTTACTAAATGGAGTAGCCAATCCAACTTGCTTATAAATAGGATAGCAATGGGTAGAGACTCAATCTGACAATTACTAGATCTATGTGTGATATATCCAACAATACAGAGGTCTAAAACCCATTAAAGGATCAGTCCCAATATATTTTCTTATTAAAAAGTCTCTTTAATATAAGTACTTCATTACATTAACAAGAAGGTTAGTTTCGTAATTTGTCTTGAGGTACTTCATGGGCCCATTTTAATAAATTCCTTTTGAATTTGTAGATTTTTTTTATGATTTCTTTATAACCAGTGTAAAAAATGCAGTCGATACGTTGCATATTAACCACAGTGTTGCGTGAATATCCCAACCGTAACGTGGAAGGAATCCAAACGTGAGTGATGGACAGGTGCGGAGAGGTGATGGATGAGTTACAGACATATGCGGACGGAGGTATATTGGCCTATAGCGGCCAATACGTTGCGTTGCACTAATTTAGACTTAACGCTGTCATGTATCAGCACAATGCATTTTTCATCCCAACTTTGAATGAACTAAATGACTAAACAAGTTTAGATTGGGCTTAGAAAATGGGTCAACCCATTTAACTAAATGGATAAATGAGTTGGAGAGATCCATGTCATTCAGTTTTAAAGGGGCAAGGATTTATGGGGTAACCGGCAGAAAGGTTTGAGCTTTTGATGATTGAATATTTGATTTTGATCCAATTGATTAAATTACTCCAATTCGTTCTCACATGAGAAATATAATAATCTCTGTAATTAGATTCATAATTAGTTTGGTAAACCATCATCTCAGTAAGCAACACGAATGAAGTCATGATGACAAAGTTGTAGCAACACAAGGAGCTTTAGAAACAAATGAAGTTAATATAAGCAAGGCCGCCACTAGATATTTGACAGACTACCAACCGTGTCATTTTTTTATTAAAAATTTCTTTTGACCCTATCTGATAAAGAAAATAGAGATACTGAAATGGAGAATATAGTTTGAGTTCTATTTGAAAATACAAGACCACTGATACTACATTTAATATTAAGATAGTGACAGGATGATGTTTAGTATATAGTCATTGTCAATTAATTCAAGTAAACAATTATTTGAATGAAGACTAATTAACTTAGTTTTTAAAATTTAAATATCTAATTTTGTGTGATCTCTTTTTTTTAATGAAATAAATTATTGAATATACATGCAATAATATTCATGCACTATGTCATGTAAGCATCAATATTATGCCTGTGAAATAGCTCTCAGAATTCAAATTCAACTTGATAGGTGCCAATTTTGACTATAATAGAGATGAGCAAATGAAATGGCAAAAACATCAGTTAAATTTTTTTGGCCCACTAAGAACTTGATCTTTGCATTTTTGCCAAAATCTAACTGAAATACAAATACAGGCTTCCGTCCGCCATTTGTATACTCAAGGGCCTCACAGTCTTATTGCTATGTTACGTCGGAAATGTTGGGTCAGACGTGTCTATCTAAAATTGGCCTCGGGCAGCAGGACAGTCGTTGGTTCAGGATTATATAGCAAGTCATATTATGTATGAAAAGTCCTCAAAATGCATCATATCCAAAATATATAATCCAAGTTGGACAGGATGTGCGGGCCAGTGAAAATTGTAAATACAAATATAGGCCAAAATCAAGTTTTCCACACTGTAGTGAAAAACCTGGTAATCTGCTCTACCCACAACATTATATAAACTAAAATATTAGTTGCTACAAGACCTTTTACGAAGCCCAATTTCGGAGTTTTTTGGAAGTACTTAAAACTCTAGTTGAAAGTTGAAACTCAAAAAGATAAAAAATGAGCAAACTATGAAGTGCAATCTGCACTCCAATTACCCGTGTAACCTTAATACAAACCTAAGTTAAGTGAATAGATTCCATCTATTGTTAAAATATTTCTTAAATGGCTAAAAAAATTTACTGTAGCAGAAAACCTTGATATTTGTTCGACCCCACAACCATATATAACACATCGTTCACGTGTCCTCACTCACAATTAATTTTTATTGAAGTTTGAGCTCAACATAGTTAGAAGAAATCCATTCTAGTAGATTCCCTAAAGTAAGAAATTGTCTTGATAATAAATTTTTCTATACTTTATCTGGCATTCACAAGACAGAAAAAAAAAAGGAGGAAACCATATTTTCTACTCCCTCTCAAGAGAAAACTGATCAACTTGGGGCTTATCTTTCTCCTCTTAAGTTAGACCTATATTTAGATAAGAGACATTTTAACCTGATTAATCCTTGAAGCATTTGCAAGCTTCTCAATCCTACACACACCGAATAAACAACTACTAGAAATGGCTTAGAAGAAAACATGAATAGAACTCAAAACCTACCTTTATGAAAATATGAATAGAACTCAAAACCTACCTTTATGAAGAGAGCTTTTTGACCATCAAGCCAACTTCCTCTTGGGTTAAACTACCCTTACTTTCGTCACATCCAACTGTACCTAGACGATTCTTTGAAATAAGGGAATATGCTTCTGGTGGTAAAACACGATCATGTAATACCTTCACCTTATGTGGTTAAATTTGTACAAAACAGAAAAATTTAAATACAATTTCATTGATCTCACACCCACTTTTTTGAGAAATGCGGGACATGCTGCCACAGATCGTCAAAGGACCAACACATTTAAAACAAGCTTCAAGACCTCAAGAAAACAACGGAATGAAAAGCAGCTCTGGCCACTAAGATTGTCAATTTTCTTTTTCTTTTTTCCACTGGAACTTCAACATCCTGCTATACAAAGGTATTTTATCCCTAAATCCCACATTCTCACCTCCAACACTTATATCACACTAACATGTATTCCCACCCCCTAACCCCAAGTGCCTGCAGCTAAATTGGAAAGCACCCATCATACATGTATTGTCAAATAAGAAAAACCAAAAGAATCAAAGAATTTCTAATGCCTCCTCCAATGCTTTACAAGGACCGAAAACTGTACAGTAAAGGGGGGTGGGTTTGCAGTTGGAGAACCTCTAAAAAAAAAAAAAAAGAACTAATTTAGTCATCCAGTCGCTGAATCTCACCCATCATGATCCGGTTGCTTGACACCTTGAAGCCGAGAAGGGCAGGGTCAATCTGCCTGCCTTTCTTACCTTTCTTCTTGTTGCCTTTACCAGAATGTGAGGCATCCAGCTCTGAATATCCTGCAGGGGATTCAGTTTCTGGTGCGGGCTTTTTAGTGCTCCTCAGCATGTCTATAAATGAAGCCTCAGATACATCGGACTCGCCACAAGAAGAGGTCCGGCGGAAACGCATTTCTTTCTTGCTGGAGGCTGCTGCTTCAGGCACCTGAGCTGCAGGATTCCCAACACCGCCTCGCTTTACTTCTTTTGAACAAAGTATCAAACAAGTCAAGTCATTAGATTTTTCAGCCCAGCTGAAGGGAGGATCCAAAGTCTGCTTATGAATTTCTAAAGGTCCTATCCAAGTAAAAGGTTGTAAAAACCAGCAGAGTCCTAGTCCTCAACAACATGACTCAGATCCTTTCTTTTGGTCAGGATGAGGGTTTTAAAAATCATCCTAGTTTGAGTTGACTCACTTGATATGACTTCAACCAGTTAATACATATATAGCGCTACTGCATCAGTATCAGGTAGAACTTGTCCATTGTCACTTATTTTTATTGATTTTTAGCCAATTCCTGTTTGAATCGGTCAATACAAGTTGGAATCAAGCATTTCACCCAATTTCTAGCTGTTTTCAGCCAATACCTGCTCTGACTCAGCTGGTACAATTCAGATTCAGTCTACATCAAGTAGATGACCATGTATGATATTTAAAACCTTATATCCAAGTACTAAATTTAAGGCCTAACAAACTGATGTGGAGCACTATCAGAAGATTTATTTTATTCATTTTTCTTATTTGTTTTAGTTCTTTTGTTGACGTAATTTTGGGATATTGAGTGTATTTTAATCATTTTTATAATTAGGGGTATTTTGGTCTTTTTTGGTTTTAAGTTATTATAAAAGCCATGTAATCCCTAACTGAAAGGGAGTTAATGATGATGATGAGAAGAAAACTCTTTGCCGTATACACATGAAGTTGGAGAGAATCCATGGCCTATTGGTGAGAAGCCCGGGATTTGGCGAGAAGCCCCGAAGGTGAGAAATCTTCGACCCCTTTTAGGTATTTTCTATCTTTCTTCTTCTTCTCTCTTACCCTTTTTTCCTTTTCTTTCTTTCCCAGAGCTGCCGTGACCCCAAGATCAACCCAGATGTATACTACAACCAGCCGAACCCATCCCATATCCATCCCTGCATTGTCGCCTATCCCCAAGGTCCATATCCCTTTGCCGCTACCCTCATTTTTAGCCATATGAGTTGACGCCATCTCCTATATTCCCTCCCTCTTGCTTCCGCCCTTCCCTTCTCCCTCTTAAACCTTTCGCAAGCCCCTTCTAAACCCATTCCTCGTTCCCTCCAAATTCTCCTCCTTGTTGCCATAGCTCATATCCCACTCTCTGTGCCTTCCGTGACCCCAGAAACATCCCTTTCGTTTGCCGCCACTCACAAAAGAAGCCTTGGCTGCATGTTTCCCATACCTACAGTCCCTTTATTAAATCTTTTAAGCCTAAGTTTCCATTCTTTTAGCCCATTAATAGTTAGCCTCCACCCGTACATTAAAATCACCCATTACATTCTCCAATTATAATCACCTTCCTCCATTATTTAATCCCATTTATTTTGTTAGATTCTAAAGATATTTCGCATGATAATTTGTGATAGATTTATGTTAATTAATTGTAAATATTAATTGATTGCTTAATTTCAATCCATTTTAGATTTAGGGTGCATTATTTTCATCCCCTTTTAATTTTTAAGAACCCACATTAGGCATTTAGGGTTACCCTATCCCATGTCCTACATCACAAACACCACACGCCTAAAATGACATCAAATACATAGTCACCAATAAAATATTATTAAAAGCATAATACAAGAACTCACCAATAAAACATTATTAAAAGCATCCGAGATTAATTATGGCAAAATCAGTGACCAATCATTGTTATAGCCATAGATGTTGCGGGTTCAAGTCTATTAAATAAAAACTTAGCCCATGGAAAACAATTTTCCAAATCATGGGTGCTTGATGCCAGATAATGAAATAGACAGCATTGATGATCATGACGATGGATTAAGATTGTTTGCTAAACTAGAAGAGAGGAGGGATAGATCACACAAGAACATGACTGGATGCACTTACCATCGGAAGATGGAAGGCCCACTGGGATCTTCCCTTTGTTAATGGGAGCAGCATTGAGCTCTAACAGTGCCTCCTGTGATGACACTGCCCGGGAGACAGGTGACCGCTTTGGCAAAGAGTTTTCAGACTCTTTGGTAAGGATTGTAGGCATCCTGTCCAAAAATCAAGGGTACAAGCATAGTTGTTAAAATCTTATAATTTACAACTTGAATGTTACAACACAACACGATTAAAAAATAATAATAATTTCGATCTTATGACACGATACAATTTTTTCTTTTAAAAAAAAAAACCTGTCAATTTTTTTTTATGTAAATGTCAGTTTGACCACAATATGATATCTCCCTTCACAATCCAAGTAAATTTTTGTTATGTAAATGTTAGTTTTACCAAATGCATAGAATACAAACAAGTGAGGGTTTTCTTCTTTCTTTTTTTTTTTTTTACTCTCTAAATTCTAAAAGATTTTACCTTTTTTTTGAGAGAATAAAAAAATCTTACAAGTTACGATACAATTTAATGACCAGAATAATTTATGATATAATTTTGATTATCAAAACATTGGGTATGAGCAGCTGCATCATATTGATAAGGTGATTTTATTTATCTAATTTACTATTTTTGGGAGGAAAAATAGGTGATAGAAAATGTCTCAACAGCATCATCAAGGAACTCTACCAGTCCTTATCCATCTTGTCACCATAAGCATTGTCTGTTCTCATCTCGTAGTTGTAGGCAGACTCACTTCCACCTGAAACAAACAGTAAAAAATTTACAATTTACTCAAGTAGATAACAAGATAAAGAAAATGAAAACACATCAAAAGTTAACCGGAGGGGTAAGACATCAGTTACAAATTCCGGTCAAAATCGATTTTTAGTACCTAGGCGGATCAAAAAAATTTATATTGGCCAAAATTTGTAAATGGGCCAAATATTGGCCACATCAGCAAAATCAACAAAAAATTGTCCTGGATTTACTGAAATTTGCTGAAATTTCGGCAGATACAGGTTTCAAAAAATACCGATATTGCCAATATTTATGTTAGGCAACATCTACATATAGAGAAGTATGGGGATGCACCATGCAACATACTCTCACTGAAAAAGAGGGGAAAAAGGAAGAAATAGAAAAAAGGGATATTTAGAAAGAAGCCCCATTATTTTTCTATATTCTAAAAAATGTCCTCAGTTTTTAAAAGTTTATTTGAAAAAAATCCCTCTATGCCCCAATTCAGCATATGTTACATATATTTCAATGTAGAACTTTCAAATTTGAAATTGGGCATGATTTTGGACCTCATCTAAATATAAATGATTGAAAGAGACCTCTAAATTAGCTAAAACATTGAAATATAGTCCAAGATAAAAAAATTAGCCATCTAATCGAAGACCATTAAATTAATTATAAAATTTGAAAACAAAAACAGCTAGAGATATCATATACCTTCAAAGGTTCAATTTTTTGTATTTTGGCAAATCTAGAGGTCTACTTTCATTTTGTACGTAGTGGGGTCTCAAATAATGTCTTAACTCCAATTTTGTAAATGATATAATATTTAAGTGCATGAAGGATATGCTGAATTAAGATGAGTGTTTTCTACAAAGAAGATAAAAATAAGGGGGCCTTCAAATACCAGAACGGAGTTTTTTTTTTCCAGATAAATAAAAACAGTAGGGCTTACTTCAAAATATCCCAAAACAAAGGACACCAAAGGAGAGAGTAGATTGAGTTACCAGCACTGCCAAGGGGAGCATTCTTTCCTGGTGCCTTAACTGAGAGATCCCCACGATCCATAACAACTACTTGCTCAAGACCACTTTCTTGTACTTCCGCAACTGATTTGCTTGACACCTTGCCCTTAGAGCCCCGCCTTTTCCCCTTCTTGCCTGCCTCCACCTCTGAGAAGTCCAGTCTATCGATAATTGACTTGTCTTTCATGTTGGTATCTGCATAAGTGGCCTGGGCTGCCTCACTCACACCCTGAAATGACTGTTCATCTTCAATGTATGCACCAGAATCTGATCTAAAAAATGATCTTTCACTATTTTCTAAACTGTTTGAATGTTCCTCCATGCGTTCATGCACCAATTGTTCTGGAATCACATTCCCTAAACTTAGCCCATGAGGCCCTTCCATGAACGAATCACCTATACCGACTTGACCTGAAAGATTGTATGGGTGGTCTGACGGAGATGAAGAAACAAGCCAAGAGGGTTCCTGCTTTTCATAAGCTGAATTTTGAGCACCTTCGCCCAGTTCCACTGACTGGTTCAAAGGCAAGCCAAGTTTTTGATGGAGCATCTCCATGAAAACTATATTCGAGTTTCCATCATTTTGCATGGCCGATGGCCACGAATGGGTGTCCTCTAACAATAGATTCATTTCTGAATCTCGTTTCTTCCGCTCAGCTTCAAGATGCAGTTGTTGAATCTGTGATTCCATCAGGCCATTCCGGTGCAGTACACTCCGTTCGGGCCAGTTGCTGTCCATCCCATCCATATGTGAGGCATGGAACTGATTCGGGATTTGAGAACGATGAGAGTGACTGCCAGATGGGAACAAGCCCATCTGACTACCAGGATGCATCTGTGCATGTCGCTCCTGTATCTCTAGCCCTTGAATCCGTGACAATGCATTTACAAAGTCCATGTTCATCTCAGGAGCACCGGCAGGCAAAGGGGTTGACCTTTCAAAAGGTAATGAGCTAGGTTCATAAAGCCCTAGATGCATCCGTTCACGTAAGGCAAGATTCTGCTCAAGATTGCTTTGCTGTTCAAACGACGAGGGCCTCTGCTGCCGCTGGTAAAAATCCAGCGAACCAACTCCTAGGGATTGTGTCTGGTGTGGATTGGCAGCTGCCCTGACAAACTGACTAGATTCATCAATTGACCACATTCCACCACCATGCCTCTCTTCTCCGAGGCCCATCTGTTGCCTCAATGCTGCAGAGAATTCTCGGGCCCTTAGATGCTCACCTAGCAGCAGTTGCTGCTCCAATGGAAGCATCTGTCCATGCTTCGCATGTGATTGCAGCTCCAACAGATCATTGTGATGTGCTGGATGTAAACCTTGTCCAAACTTTGCTTGGATGAGCTGCTCTATGGAAGGATCCTGATGCCTCAGAGGATGAGAAAGAGGTTGTTGCTGCTGTTGCTGTTGTAGTTCATGTAAAAGACGCTGCCTCATAAGAACTTGTTCAAGCATATTATTGTTCCTGAGATGATCAACAGGTGACTGCATATGACCAGGATCATGTATTTGACGATGCAAGAATTGCTCCTGGAGCAATTGTTGAGTTTGTGATTGCTGCTGCTGCAGCTGCAATTGATGGTGAAGCTGCTGCTGCATCCGATGCTGCTCTTGGAGCTCAAACTGCTGTTGCTGTTGCTGTTGAAGTTGATGTTGATGTTGAATTTTCAAAAGACGTTCTAGATCTGACATGGGTTGACTGACAGACTGCTGGTGAATAGGATTCAAGCTCTGCGGAACAGCAGAACTCTGCAGCCGCTCTAGAACAGACCCATTCAAATTGATTGATGGATGACTGGGGAGCAGATGTTGCTGCTGCAGCAGTTGCTTTTGCAGCTTCTGTGACAGCAAGTGCTCTACCAAATTGAATTGGTCAGAATCCTGTTCCATGTGTGCTAGGTGGTGGGCATCCATAGCACCCTGATGTATGTTTTGACTGGCAAGCACATTTCTATAGCCATCAGACCATGACTCCCCAACATTAGGGGAGTCGGCCAATCCACCAAAGGACTTCTGCTTATGGATGAAAAGTTGGTCATCTCTTCTGACGGCAGTATTCATGAGGTGGCCCTGATCTGCCATGCCAGAGGCTGCATTTGATAGATGGGAACGCTTTGGCTGAGTTGGTTCCAACTCAGACCACAGCAAACCAAGAGGATGCACATCGTCATTATTTGCTGAACTTTTATGATTGAGCATCATTTTTTCTTCCAATTCGTTTGCAAATAAATGGCGACTGGAAGGATTCCCTACAGAATCGTGAAGGTTACCAGCTGGTTTTGCCAATGGGTTCCCGCTGCTGCTTCGAGGTCTCCCAGGAAAAAATACTTCTACACCACAAAAAAGACACCATTAGAAACAAAACTGAAAGAACAGGACATACCGAGATTGCATTTGGACCTCTAGACCACAATTTAAATGTTTTGGTAGAACAAACTGTATCTATTGAGATGCTGAATGTGCAAACAGATAAATAGCATCAGGTGGAATACTTTTCTAACATCTATATGCCCCAAAGCAGTATTGCAGATGAAACTGATATTGATCTGATTTGGGGAATACGTAGTATCCAATCAATCCAATCAATGTGGTTTCTGATTAGCAAATAGCCACAAATATAAAAACCAGAACAAATAACAACATATTCTACCAAAATGTTATGAACCACACAAATGCACCAAAATTAGCAGAAACAAAAACTGAGACAGAAATTGATTGAGCAAAAGACGAACAAACCTTCGTTTTCTTGGGCAACAAAATCATGAAAGCTTCTCTCAGTGTTGACAATGTCAACTGAAGTTTCTAAAGCAGAGGGCGGCAACCTACCATGATGTGTTTCCATGAGGTCATCATGCTTTGACTTTCCCGGTTGATCATGACTTGAAGGATCCCTAAATTCAGGTAACACCCAGTGGTCATCTGATGCAGCAGAGTCAGTAAAATCAGAACGAGATCTGACAGCCTCCAAGTTACTCCCTGTTGTATTGAATAGTTCTGGCATATTATCATGGTGGATGCCAGCTGCAGTTTGCTCTTTTTGCTTCAAATGTGGCATGATGTCCCCTAGTTCCTGGAAAGGTGTTCCTTCTGGAGCATCTGCCAGACACACAGGCAAGTTGGTGCCAAAGAATCCTTGCTCAAACCATGAAATGATGTCAACACCTAAAAATGGCCCCTGAATCTCTCCTTGTGGATCCTGGTAATACAAACTCAGCTCCTCAGATGGATTAACACGTTCTGACAGCGGTACCACTCTACTCTTTACATCCAGTTCATTGCCAGTACTCGCCTGGGGAGATGGCAAATCCAATAGTGAATTTAGATCATCAGGCAGCTTCATGCTAACATCAAAATTAGTGGCTGATTCAACATATTCAATCTTAGGGAGCGCAAGGAGTGAAGATTTTTCCATTTCCTCGTCACCATTTACCATGTTGGATTCACCAACTTTGCAATCCACAGTCAGTTGGCCACTATTGAGATCCCTGGTACCACCCATGTCATTGCCCTTGGAAGGCAACTCATCAATTGAACAAACTCTGATCTCACTCTTTTTGGAATCAGAATAATTTTCTGCAAATAAAGTTAAAAAAGGTAACTGGTCTGTCCAGAGGAAGAGTCGAGCCAAAAACTCGTGTAAAAAATTATAGAGAAATCAGACTCACTAGAATTTTCTTTACCATTTAACAGGTTCACTTTTGAGGCAAATCCATCAAGCAGGCTAGCATCATTTCTGTGGATGGCATCATCTCTAGCAGTTGTTTCAAAGGACTCCCCAGCCTCTTCAGTGTCACTGGGTAGGAGTTTAGGGTGTCTGTTCTCAGTCAAATTTGTGCCTCCGATACCTGAACATAAAGCTCATTGAGAATTAGGCAAAACATACGCTTCTATTATGCAAAGGTTAAAGTAAATGGCAGCTGAATACCTGCTGAATTGTCACTGACTCTCCCAGTTTTATCTCTAGTTGAATTATAAGTTGCTCCACTGCTAATTATTTTGCCCCTTCCAATATCCTTCAGAATAGCCTGCCAATCACATTAACCAAACTTAATCTACTGTAAATATAGGAATGCTCTATGATAATAGTATCGTTTGTTTAACCAAATTGAGAATACACTAAACACAAAAAATGGTCACTTACTAGTAACCAAACACAAAATAATGGCTACATGTAAAACACAAGAAAATTAAAAAGCGCTGGATACTAGATTTATTCTTGTACGGGTAAAAGCATGTTAAATGGACCAGAGCTCTAATGAGATTTGCAAGATCTTGATCTCACAAGCAGGCTGGTGGATTGACAACAATTAATTAATTAACACATAGAATTTCCATAAACTAGCCATCTCAAGAAGAATAAGCAACTTGGTGAACTCAATTCAGCAGATGTATTATGTAAAACTAAAGAAGAAATAGAGTAGAAATTCAAAGCTTCCAACAATCTCTTCTCCAAAAAACTTCTGCAACTTAGTTTCAAAGAAGTAGCTTCAAAGATTTTGTAACCAAGAGATAAAACAGATAAAGTGGCTAGAAACATTAGGATCAATTTCAATAAAGGAACATTTAGAAGATAAACTTACCTCCTCCTCTGCATCGGGGGCAACAAAGGCCAGTGGCTCTTCTGTAGCACCTAGTTGTGTTATTGGAGGAACTTCCTCAAGCCCATCAGGAAGGGTATCAAAGGAAGGAAAAAGTTTCCGTTTTCTATATATATCAAGAAGTTTTCCCCTTGGGTAACGAAATGTATTTGCAGATAAAGCAGACTTCCCATCTCCAGATTCATTCTTTCCCCCGGGTGCAGCACCAATAGGATTTGTGGAGGAAGGCCTGCTCAGGGAAAGGCTTCCAATGACATTTGATCTCCCTCTCCCAGGAGCAAATCCCACATTTGACCCCTCCCCCCTTCCTTTTTCAAGCCCAAAACCTGGAGCAGCGCGGTATACAGTCGACCCAACAGAATGAGCTTCCTGACGATGACGTGGCCTCCATTTGTCACGAGAATCACCTTCACGTTCAGAGACTGATCGATTGCTGCTTACAAGTGGTTGTTTTTCATTATGAGAATCATCTTTCTCCACATCCAACCTTTTCTCACTTCGAGAATCTTTCTCCTTGTCTTCTGGACCCCATCGTGAAGACCATTTGCTGTCTCGCCTTGTCTCATGCCCTGAGCTACGGTTAGTTACATCATGCCAGCGGTCAGATGAACTCAAAAGCCTAGCTTCAGTGGTTTCCCTGATCGAAGCATTGTCCACACGGCGATCATTCTTACGGTATTCATTCTCTCTATCACTTTCTTTTCTGCGATCTCTTCTACCAAGTAATCCAGTCTCTCTCTCCTCTTCACGCCAGCGGCGACTACTTTCAATCTCAGGTGCATTCCTTCGCCATTCTTTCTTATCCTGAGATGCATCCAAGCGCCAACCTTCTTTTTGAGCAGGATCCACAGAGTTCCCAAGAGGCAAAGAATTTGGGGCCCTTGTGTCCTGTAGGCAATCAGAAATAAAATGGTATAAACTTACAAAAATGTCAAGTTACCACTTTAAATTAAAATTACAGATGAAAAAACAAAGTTCACAGTCTTTGCCAGCCTAATTGACAATGATGTAAAAGGCAGAGCAACATATTACACAATGCACATCTGAAATTAATATAAAATTAATGTCAAGTTTGTTCGAGCCAGCATTCCATAAAACTAGCACCCACTCTCTTATCCGAAATCCAGACCATTCAACTGGGGTCCCCTGTGGATAAAAGCCGAAGTGATAATAATCCTTGCTATCATAAAAGAGGGAAGATTGTTTTTTTTTTCTTTGTCCATATATATGATGTTACTTAGTGTGTACACTTAAATAGGTGCAACCGTTCACATGGGTTACACCCGGTCCATTTCCTTCAAAAAAAAAAAATATTAAACCCATTAAAAGAACAACAGTACGGATTTAAAATAGACTTGACATTCTATAAGTGGACCAAATTCCAGATCAAAATTCAATTTTTAGCGACTTGATCTTATAGGTCAAAATCACTAGACATCCTAAAAGAAGAACAGTATGGATTTAAAATAGACTTGACATTCTATAAGTGGACCAAATTCCAGATCAAAATTCAATTTTAAGCGACTTGATCTTATTGGTCAAAATCACTAGACATCCTTTTAAAAAGATTAAGAATGACTAGTGATTTCAATCACTAAGATCAAGCAGCCGAAAATTGATTTTTTGGTGGAATTTTGATCCACTTGTAGCGAATCAAGTACACTTACAAGTACGGTTAGTTTTTTAATGCATTTCATGAAATTAAAAAAATGGATTTAGTCCAACACATGCAACTGGTCACACCATATATTTTCTCTAGCTTGAATAATATGGTGTACCAAGTTTATAGCAAATGAAAACACAACTCCTACTATATATAAGACTGGAATTGTATAAGGCTCTAGAATTTCCAAAAAATTAAACTACAGTGACCCATTTCATCCTTTAAATATCCTTTATTCAAACAATAACCATCCAGCTCAGAGTTATTAGCATGAAACTAGAAAGAGAAGTTCTCTTAGAAGACACATGTCACGTATTATGAGAAATATAAAACACTAATTTTGGACCGCAAAATTATACGAAAATGGCTCATAACAAGGGCTTTGATATGGACACTTTCAAATTTGACAAAGGGAGCACTCTTTATACTTTCCACCACTTGAATGGTGGCATGTGTGCAAAAAGATAATGGGAGTGCCCCTTTCATAAAAAAAAATGTCCAAATTAAACCCCATAATAATTTTATTATATAATATAAATACCAACATTTGATGCAATTATTCATAAGACTCCATTTAATCAATGAACCTCTGTAGATATGGAGAATATTCGCCCCCATCTTTACAGTCCGCTTAATATTTAAAATGATAAATATCATTAATAGGCATAACTTTTTTTATTAAAAAAATGTGTGTTCGATGGGGACTAGCTTCATGTATCCATTCCTCAATTACTTCTACTTACCTTTTATAGACTTTTTCATTACTTCACTTCCATTTTAATGACTTAAATTGGAATTATTCTGGCTATACATCTGGCATCACACAATTTTATTTTATTTTTGAAAAGACTTCATTAATCAAGAAAAGAAAGAAAAGAGAGCAAGCACAAAACACAATTAAACTGATTGTCTTTCATATTTTATAGTTGTCCAAATAGAGACTTTGTCAGTTAAAAAGGGACCATTGTCATTCTTCGGATTCAACCATTCACATGCAAGCCATTGATCAAATGGTTATGCCACCCTCAATCTGTTCCACTGTCCATGCATGCTGGAACCCACCAAATGTTGTGTAGAGTTTAAGATCACTAAAAACTGGATCCCTGTGTGCATCAGTCAGAACAAAATGTAGATTGGTACATGAATTTTCCTCATGAAACCAACACATCTGACTGCAGGATAAACTTAAAAAAAAAAAAGGTGAAGCTTTTTCATAACCCAAGTCTCAAATGGTTACACAACCATTATGCACAGCTACATCCCAAGTTACTTTGTTACTCCTGTTACATGTATCCCCAGACACTTGAAAACAGAGGTCCATCCATGTCTGAGACTTAAAATGCTGCCCTAAAGATAACCTCATAGTGAATAACCACACCTATGCCTAACAAGGATAACAAAAAGTTATTTAGGCAGAGATTTAAACTAAGCATGGGAAGCAAGAAGACAGTGAACAATATAGCATGCACATTTGCCCGGCAAAAGTAAATTACCGCTTCTAAAGCAGTAAGTAGTTGCACAAGTCTACCACAATGTTAAAAGTGACCAACAGATAAATCACAACATAAAAATGTAATTGTGAATAATAACATAAATTGCACATGAATAAGCATCAAAGCTGTACTTAACAAGAAAGTGAACTAATACATTTCCTGAGTTCCAAAACCCTTTCATCTAACTTCTACATATTGAACTCTTACGATAAAGCAGAAGCTGCAAATAACTCAAAACTAGTAAAAAATAAAATAAACTACTAAACAAGAAAAAGGATACAGGAGATCAAATCGTAAACAAAATTCCCAGGGAAAGGGAAAGAAGAGTGGCAGAGAGATAGAAGACAATCAGTTCAAATTGTGTGATGCTGATGCTTCATAACTGCCCCTTTTCAAAGTGGAAAAGGAACTGAGCAAGGATCTCACCCCACTCAAAAAGGTAGAAGGAATTGAAAATGGAAAAGTATAAAGCATCTATCTTAGTGTCTCTCTAGTGCTTTCCAACAAACCTTCAAGCAAATCCAGCAAGGAGAAAAAGCCGAAAAGACTAATATTAATTTACCTTTTGTTACTAAGCTTGGGAAATGAGAAAAGAAGCAAAAAGATTAACTCAAACGTGCAATTGAAACTATGATTGTTTTTCACTTGTTACAGATCTCCTTGAAATATCTCCCATTGTCAAAGATTTTGCTTCTTTCATTTTTAAATTAGATAAAAATAATAATAAAGAACAATAAGTGGTTTTCTAAAGGATAACATTGCAAACAGGCTAAGAGAGTAATACCCCTGGTGCAGCAGAAAGGCCAGCCTTGCTCTCACTGGGCTTAACATACAGCCACTGAGGAGACAACGGAATACTGCTTTCGGATGTTACTTGATCTATGACAGCTCCAAACATAAACAAAAACAGAAGTGAATAACAGTGTATGCAAAAATAAAATAAAAAATATCAGTAGGAGAAGATGTCAAGAAGTACCTCTAAGAAAAAGGAAAAAAGATGAAAAGAAGTCAATTATAAGAGAGACAGAAAACTGTTAGAAATATGACAAGAAATTTACCTTTTGAATCATCAAGAAACCCCATTTGCAATTTTTCATCATTGTTTCCAGCAGATGTATCATCTGGCAATGGACAAACATCAGACATCAGTGATAAACAATTAAATTCCAACTGCTTTAAAAGAGAAAGAAGAGAGGTTGACAAGATGAAACATAATAACAGTGGAAAAAATTGTCAAAGTGAATAAACATATTTCACTACCTTGATGATACAAATCTAGACATTTTTAGGAACAATTCATTAAAAAAAAAATACAAGGGGCCTTCTAGGATCAAAGGATCCTAGAGCCTAAGGCATATGCACGTGTCTAACCACAAGTTTTATTCTACTAGGAACACTATTTAGACACACTTCAAAATATGTCTAATTCATGGTTTGTGTCCTTATAATCAACATTAAAAAAAATATAACAATAATCAACCAAAGAACCAAAAATATATCGCAACTAAGCTTCCAACCACGTATATTATAGAATAATTGGAGTTCTTTATTAAGTATTACTAACAACGGTTTCATCTTAATTATAATATTTATTAGCTATTCAAAAACTTTAAAAAATAAGCTTATTATAGAAAAGAAAGTTTCTAAAAGAACAAGGTGCAAGCCTATGCTCAACATGTGCTAGGCAAGGTGCAAAAAGAGTCTGAAGCCTGAGTGACGGCTTAAACACCATTAAGGTGTGCTTCTGACTAATAACAACAGTTAAAAAAAGAAAAAGATATACAAGGCACTGAAATGTTGCAGACTGTTGCAACATTGACAAGTTCAGATGTTTAGCACGTGCTTCGGTACTGAAACTTACATGATTCACAAAGGATCAGACCAAAAACGCAACCAAAATGAAAATTACATATAAAAATTAAATCTGCCTAATTCAGTTATTGCTTCCGACACACTACAAGAAAAAGCCACCTTGATAAGCATCCCTTTCGGCAACATCACAACTTAGCGAAGCAGATATGAATTTGACATCAAATGTGAATATCTATCAACCTAGACTGAGAAAAAATGGAACTGTTCAAGAAATAAAGAAAAAGAAATTGACATTCGAAGATCTGTAAAATCTAAATATTACAAGAGAGCTGCAGTTAGAATACAAAATCCAATGATGATAAACAGCAGGAGAAATTAAAAACAATGAAATCCACCAGATTTATGTAGACTCCAGATCAAGGAAGCATGTATTCGAGAACTATCAGATGATAGAGGGAAAAAATGAGAACGGAGGGTATAAAAGCTGATTGATTACCTTTAGCTGGCCAAGGATCTTCGGTCGCTTTCGAGGAGAGGAGATCGTCCGGCAAATTCATCTTGGTTTCGGCCATTGGTTTCGAAGAGCGAAATCAGAGAGAGGAGATCGAGAATTTGGATTTGAAGGAACGACGGAGATGAGCGCGTGAGGGAGATCGGGAATCGAACGGCGACGGAGATGTCGGCTCGAAAATCGGACGGCTGAGATATAGAGAGAGATGGGGAAGAAATAGTTTTTAGGGTTTTGAGGATTTGAGGAGACGAAGGGAAAATTGCAGAGCGAGAAACAGGGAGGGAGAGAGGGAACGAGGGTGAGAGGGTTTGGGTGGTCAGAAGGGCGAAAAGAGTATCGTTTGAGGGAAGCATTAGAATAATATATATCGGGAATTTTTTGCCCCATTTATCCTCGGCCCGGGTATTTGCTATCTTAGTTCTCGAGAGCGGGTATTATGAAGAGAGTGGGGCCCACGTATTTCCGCGATCGCGAGCCGTTGATTTTGTGGCCCAACATCATCTTCGTCATTATCATGATACAATCTATGTTAATTGTTTTTCACTTGAGTTATAATAATAATTTGTTTTTATCCTTTTGATTTTACATGATACTGACATTTTCGTGAATAATTATTTTTTTGTAAAAAATGATTTTCTTGATAATTTCATTATTATAGAAAATAAAAATATATTTTTTATTTTTATAAATACTATTTTTTAATTTGGTCTAATAAAAGAGTTTTTATAATCATACATTCTAGTGTTTCATGTGTAAGTTGTAAGTTATAACTTATTCATACTTATTTAGATAATGATGGTGAGATAATATGGTCATGATAATCATAATAATAAAAATAATATCAATAATAATAATTATATACATTATATAGGTAATTCAATTTGTATTTTACTTAAATTAATAATATTATGTATGTATTCATTCATAGGTTCAGTTAGGTTAATCATGGGACATGAGTTGAATTAATTGGATCATAATTTGGATAATGAATTGGGTCACGAGTCATAGTTGGATTGGATCTAGGGTGATGGGTCAAGTTCAATTATGGTTAGAGCATATGTGAGAACACATGTCCTGAAATCAACGAGTGTTGAAAATTATTTTTCATCAAAAAAAATCATGCAGAATAATAGAAAATAATTTTAATATTGAAAAATAATTTTCCATTTCAACAGAAAATGTTACAAACAAACTTGTCCTAAGTCTACAGCTCCAGTCGGGCTTTATCTGGGCTCAAGAGAAAGGACTCTACAAAATTTATGTTCAGATTGACTAAATTTGAGTCCAGCACTTTTATGAAAGTTTGAGTTTGACAAAAATGCTCGGTTTTATACTATAAATTATATAATATATTTTTAATTAACTAATATTATATTAAATATAAAAAACAATGATTTGATAGTATTGGTAGAATCAAACTATTAATTCTATTCACCTCAGAATTTTAAAAAAAATTCTTATATCTAATCAGTGGTGGATATAACCACCAGTATTCAATCATTTAATATTTATATAAAAATATAGTTTTGTTTCTATTGAATGTTATTAAAAAAATCATTATTAAGGTTAAAGAAGATAAAAGTTTAGATAAGCTGATATTATTTATATTTTGGACTTGAAATAATATTGAATTTTATAAATATAATTCAGTCTAAATTTGGTTTGCCTAATTGAGTTAACCCAAGTCCAATCACTTGGCCGCTCTAATATGGCAAGTCAGATAGTAGGAATCACAATAAAAAAGGATTGAATAGTGAATCACAATAGTTGTTATATTCTTAAAAGTAGAGTCCGTCAAAATATTAAAAAAAAAAAATTACTCACGTAGAAGTAGCTCAACTCAATGTCTCTCGACTCAGAAAATAGGAAGTGATTCAAACCCCAATGACCTAACCTTGATGTGCTCTAGAGGTAATGAACTCAAACTGTAGGGATTTTTATGCCAATACGTAAATTAAAAAAAAATATTATCAAATAACTATGACATTCAATTCAACAAGAGGTGTACTTAATTGAATAAACATTAATTTGGATCTAAAGATTCTATATGGGTGGTTATTTAGACAGTCGACCTTTCTTTTAGGAGACTCATGGTTTTAGATGGTCATTTGCCATTTTGTCTTTCCACTAAATCTCTCCGCATGAACGAAACCTCTTGCATTTTTCATTTTGACAAGATGGCATTGTTTCAATTAGCAGGACCGTCGTCATGCTTCCTCCTCTTCTCCTTCTTTTCTCTCTCTCTCCCCGCTGCAGCAGGCCAACCGTGGGGACAACCGTCTGTCGAGCACTGATTCGGGTTGGGAAACTGGGAATTCCCAAATCGAAACAGTGGAAAACGGAAGAACTCCCGCCAAAAGGGCTTGGTGGTCCATCGAGCACCGTCGGTCGATGGAAGTTGGGCAACGAAGAGGATATGCACGATTTGAGTGTCTTCCGTTCACAAATCTGCCGAGCATCAAGGAGATCTGGGTTTCTCCCAGAACAAACAGCGGCGGAAGCAGCAAAGGCTGGGGAGACAGCAGACGGCGAAGGTTGCAGCAACGCCGACGGTGCTTGACGGACGAGCAAGCCCTTTTGGCTGTCACTCCCGTCTCTGTGTTTTCCCCCTTTCCGGTTTGGGAATTCCCAGTTTCCCAACCCGAATCAGTGCTTGACGGACGATTGCTCCCACGGTTCGCCTGCTGCAAGACGTGGTGGTTAGGGCAGCAAAGAGACAGTAGAGAAAAGGAGAAGATGTGACAGAGAAGAGGAGGAAGCAGGACGACACTGCCACATCGTCCGAACGAAAAATGTGAGAGGTTTCGTTCGGTCGATGTGGAGAGATTTAGTGGAAAGAAAAAATGCTAAATGACCACTCAAAAATTAAAATAAAGGATATCTCCTGAAAGAAAAGTTGGCTGTCTAAATTGCCATCCTTTTACTGAACCCTTCCACCCTAGTGTACTAATGATCTATAACCTATACCCATATAAATTTGTTCAATGATTACCTTCAATGTTCAATAATCAACCGGCAAGATACTTCAATATGCTGACTTGAAACATCTTAAGGATCCACGTGATCATCTATTCAATCATTATTCACGTCAGATTAAGAATGACAACTAGCAAGACATCTAAGAGCTTTCTAAGATAGGTGCCAGCTAATATGACTATATCACCAAGCAGTGTTAGGCATTATTATTTTTGTTTAAATAAGAAAAGATGAGAAAAATGAAAAACTAAATGTGAACACATTTTTTTTTTTTTAAAGTTCATTGTTATAGAGCATTAGACAAAAAAAGTTCATTTTTTTTTTTTTTTGTAGTAGACAAAAAATGACCCCAATTCAGAGGAAGAAGAGGAGGAGGGTGGGGGTGATGGAAGGGGAGTGAGAAGAGCCTAAAAGTTGAAGAAAAGAGCTTAGAAGTTGAAACGAGGGATGCCATTAAAAACTTGGAGAAACGGGAAAGGTAAAAAGAAAGAAATGATAGATGGTGGAGTGAATGACATATAAAATGGAATGAGAGAATAATTGGCAAGCAGAAGTTGATGATGAAGAAATTGGGGTACATCCACAAACGCCCTTAGATGTTTGTTTGAGAACAGAGTCTACAATCAAGGACAATGTAAAGAAACCAAAGAACCAAGCCCAAACACAATAAAGGAACATGATGCAAATGGGTTCAGTAACAAAATTTAAGAAAATAAAAAATGTTGCAAGATGCTGTTGTATTATTCTTCACTCATAATTACAACACAACGTTTCCTTTAGTACACGCTCTTCTCAGCTCTAGTATCACTGCCATGTTAAAAGAAAACCTAAGGTGTTTGCCAGTTTTTCACCCCCATCTTAAGTTAATCAGTGACAGCCATGCATACCTTGGACATAGATACAAGATCCAATTGTTCATTTGTGTTACCACAATGGATGAACCATAGCCAAGAATAACACTGGTTGAGTATTCCTGACTATTTGACCAGAGAATTCTTTTAGGAGAAAACTGAATTTTGTTATCTCTAAACTCAGCAAACTGAATGGTTAGGGTTGTGTCATGGTCTTTTTCTGGTTAGGGTTCATCTGTGATCAGATGGCAATCTGGATCTTGTATCTGTGTCACATGCAAGAGAACAGATTCACAAGTTAAAATAAAATGAAGGGAAAAACACTTAAGTCTGGCCCTCCACAAAGGGGGAAAAGAAAAAATGTTACCAGCACCTTACTTTGAGGCCCACCTCTGATAAAAAGATAAAAAAAGAGGTCAGGCCATTCTTTTATTATCCATTGACACCATCAAAATTGCCTTGAGCATTAGCACGTCTTTTGTCCCGCCAATTCTCTCCCCACATCTTGGCCTCAGCGACTGCTCGCTCTCGATCCAAGTTCCGGTTCAAGATCCTGGCAGTCTCCTTTGGAGAGTCTTCTTTCTCAGACCCATCCAAGTCCCACTTGTGTCCAGACCCTCCACCTTCTTCATTCCTTGCTATTCTTCCACCTCTCTCTTCTTGCCCATCAATTCCAACACCTCTACTTCTTCTATCATCCTTCTCTCCAATGGCTCTAATGTACTGAGCAGGAGCTGCATTTGCATTATATGAATGGGATGCCAAATATGACAGAGCAGTCACCACATCACCAATGAGAGGACGGGCAGCTGCCTGTTCTTGGGTGCACATGGATGCAATGGCAAGGGCCTGGTAAAGCCCACGCATCGGGTATCGTCCATGGAGCAGTGGGTCAGCCAATTTTGGGAACTTCCGTCGATCATTGAACATCGGCTTTGCCTACAAATACACAATGTGTTTAATAGTTCCATTTACAATATCTCAAAATTTCTGGTTAGATCACTGTTTCAAAACAAAATGACGAAGAATATAAAAAGGATGCAGTTAGATGTAACACAAATGGTAATCAGTTATTTATTTATTTATTTCTTGGTATGATTGACACTGTTCAGTTCAGCGGTTATAGGGAACTTGTGCATGAAGCAAGAAGTCAAACCCAGCTCTCCTATATGGGGGAGCAATGCTTAATAACTACAGCACAGAGTTGGCTGGCTGACAGTTTCAACATTCCAGCAAAATATATAGTTACTATTTTCATTATGCTTCCCTGGGCGATGCGGAAATCAGAAAGCATGTTAGGTTAGAAGTGATGTTCTGCTGTTTCAGCATCATCATGGATGCACGATCCACTAAAACAATGTGGCACTAAGCTGGGAAAGTGACCAATCAACATGGGATCTACAAGTGGCACCATCAACACAACTAGGCACAGCACACATATTAAGTTTTATTTTGTATTAATATCGTTATTCATTTACTAATAAGGGCTTTTGCTGTATTTTGGTTTTACGAGAGCTATAACAAAACAATTTTCTTGTTCTCTTTTAAAAATAATAAAGAGTAATAATAATGGTTAGGATTTGATTATCTTTTATTTGAAAGAGGGACTAGATGACTCATTGAGAGATTAAATGGTGAGGATTTGAGGCAGGGCTCTATTTGGGTTGAACACCTTACCTCAACACATTTTACAGCCATTGCCCATACTTCATAAATTAGAATGTCAGTATATAAAATATCTGGTAAAGTTACTGAATTTGAGAGCATTGAAATATCAGGGTATCTTTGAAAGAGAAGCTCAAAATACGGAATAAAATGAAAAAAAAAAAAAAAAGAGTCTTCTCTTCATAATTAAATCATTCATCTCATAAACAGAACTTCATTTCAGGACTAACAAGAAGAATGGTTTAGAGTATAATGTTCCACAACTCAACTTGGTCAAAGGCATCCCCAGTTCATGTGGCACATACGAACATGACCATCCAAGTCATAGGCACAATCATGGATGGAATAGAAACTGAAAACCACTCTATCCAATTGATGCTTATGAGTTATGACATAATTAGGATTGCAAAATCGGTATCTTGGTGTATTATAGGGTTCCAGTCCATCAGTCCAGATTCTAGTGGCCAGGGTACTTTGTCCAAATCTGGCTCCAGCGCTTTGGTATGGATTAGTCCCCAGAAATTTAGTTCATGGAAAATTAGCAACAACATTCACTCTCTCTCTCTCTTTCTACTTTTTTGGGTTGGGGGGGAGACAAAATGGCACCATGATGAAAACCCACAACCTTAGCAAAGTGTTATAAGTTGGTTCAAAAAATTGACATGCATTCATCTCCTTTCCTTTTATAGGAATGATCCTAATTTCTCTGCAATGAATCCTTAGCACATCATCATCATCATCACAAACATTTCCCGCTTAGTCCTCCATACAAGGCCAGAGATTCCTGGACATGGAGAAACATTTTTCTTTGCTACTGAAATGACAAAAGCAAGGAATGTCTTACTATTTCAAATTTAAGCAAGTGATGCCCAACAAAAATCAGGACATGAAAGAAAGAATAAATTTCAGTAGCACATGGATTAAAAGGGATTACCCAGTTAATGAGGTTTTGTTCTCCATGAGCCCTGCTACTATCGATGGCTTTCCTTCCAGTAATCAATTCCAGGAAGACTACCCCAAAACTGTAGACATCAGATTTCACCGTCAGCTGTCCTGTCATGGCATACTCAGGAGCACAATAACCATAAGTTCCCATAACCCTGGTTGAGACGTGCGACTTATCTCCAACTGGACCAAGCTTTGCAAGCCCAAAATCAGATAGCTTCGGATGATAACCTTCACCGAGTAATATGTTAGATGATTTGAAATCCCTATAAATAACAGGAGGGTTTGCTTTGTCATGAAGGTATTCCAACCCTTTAGCTGCACCTGCTGCAATTTTCATTCTCGTATTCCAGTCCAGTGGTTCTTTGTCAGGAGGAAGATCTATAAAAGGATCATTTAGTGACTTGGGATTTAGTAAGCTATAAATGGACCCATAGTATTTGAGTAAACTATATTTCATCTGAAATTAATAACTTCTATGTGCTTTGAATATTCAATATTCAAATAGAAGAATAATAGTGTCGGGGGTGAGCATGTGCATACCCATAGATGTGCTATCATGGCCAAAAAAACTGCTACAACTCAAAATGATGATGATGGTGATGGTGGTGACGAGCCCCATAGTGCATGTCAATGGAACCCATCCATGCAAGGCCAAACTTTAAGTCACATGCATGTATAACTGAGACCAAACAAAGTAGAACCACCCGATTAGTACATGTAACCTAAATGTGTCATCCACCACCTCCATGCACGTGTATGAGTGGATCCAAATATAGCTAGCCATGTATTGCTGGGAAGACTTGCTAAGAAGAGTCGGCAACTTTAGTCGAAGTATAAATACAGGTAGTAGAATCTTGTAATTTACTTGCATAAAGGGGTGGATCCTATGGCTTGCAAAGTCACAATCAGGTAGGTTCAAAGTCTGCTATTTGCTACTCGTGGTTGATTTACTAAATGCTAACGTGGGTAAAGTATTCATTTGGAGCTTTTGTAAATTTAAAATGCGTTCATTGTGTTACTCACGTAGAAGAGGCCTCCCAATATCAAAAGAAAGGTGTTCCATGTTCAACCAATAGAAAAATGTATAAAGAATTTACTTGAAAGATAGCAGAGAACTAAATGCAACATCAATAAAACAAAAGTAGAGCAGTTGGTAAATGAACCTAATTTTGACCTTCGGTCTCTTTCCTAGACTGCTGCTGCACTTTCTTCAAAACCATCTATTTACTAGTTAAACTTCAAGTTCTCAATAAGTAGGTTTACAGGATAAATTATTTTTTAATTCTCTTGGGTAGACTTAGTCAATATTTGATTTTTTAAGATAACTTAGTCAACATTTGATGTGACTAAAACATTCATTAGGAGATCTTGTAAATTAAACATAATTGTTTTATTACTTCAGGTGTTGGAACCTCCCAGTATCAAAAGTAAAAAGGTGTCCCATAATCAACTAAAAAAAACAAAAAATTAAAGAACTGCAAATAACTAATGCATGTTAACAGGTGATGGATAAAATGGTAGAAATTGGACGATTCAAATAATCTATGGCTGTGATCTTTCATATCAAATCTGGACCCTTGCATATCTTCAAGTTTTTTCCTTTAAAAAAATCCCAACCACACACTAATATAGTCCATCGCTTAGATGCTTAGCATAGTTTTTTCAATTTGATTTGTAACTGCATCCATCTACTTCACACTCCCCCCCAAACTAATGGTTGTTAGCATTGTAGACAAGTGCCACATGTACATAGGATGAGAAGATACCACCATGCACACTCAAACAACATCCATAAAGTACATAACTTGTGGGAGAAACACTGTCTATGAGTAATGTGGCAGTACCACTCAAAAGAGTTTACACGCAGTAGGAGGTTGCTTGTATTCTCATACCATGCGGTCTTTTTAATTATTATGCAAACAAGCCAAGCAGGTAATCACAATCAGAAGTCATAAAATAGCAGAGTACATGTAACATGGATAATCTTCCAAACAAATACAAAGGACCATAGAAGAATAGGTGGTATGGGACTTAAATCAAAAGATAGTTTGTATTCTATCTGGAGCCAAAACAAAGAGAATCCAAAAGATGGCCAATCAAATCATCATTTAGGCCACCTGCGATGAAAATGCAGGGGGGACATTGCAGTCTTTTTTTTTTTTTTTTGAGGTCCAGAGGTGTCCAGGCATCGCACCCGACTGTCCTCCAGGGTGTGTGAAAACCCCACTATCCGCACACACCAGGTAAATTGATGGGACCTTACTCTGTACATATTCCCATGGGGGACATTGCAGTCTTACCATGCAGATGATCCTCTAATGACCCCAAGGGCATAAACTCATAGACAAGAAGACGCTGGTCCCCATCAGCACAGTAGCCAATCAAATTCACAAGATTAGGGTGATGCAAAAGACTGAGCATGAGAACCTCCACAAGAAATTCCCTGTTCCCCTGGAGCCCATCTCTGTCCAGTTGTTTTACAGCAACCACCTGCTTAAAAGAAAAGCACAATTGTCCTCTCCTCAGTACCATAAAGCTTAAACATTAAAATGTGCTTACCAATCAAACCAAACTAGATAGAGAAGCTTCTAAGTTGTACGGTTGTTGCTGAGAATGCAAAGACAACATTATAATTCCAAAAATTGGTATTATATCTTGGTTCATGCACACATATCCCCATGTTGTAAAGAAACTGTAAACTCAGAATCAGATCACAGGCTTCCACTCCCAAAGAGAAGAGACTAAACAAAAGACTGACAATTTAACAAAAAAACATTTACCTGTCCTGTGCTCTCTAAGAGCCCTTTGTAAACACGCCCAAATCCCCCTTCCCCTAAAAGACACTCGGGTCTGAAGTTTTCTGTCGCAGCTGCAAGCTCTCGAAAGGTAAATGTCTGTGCAGCAATACTAACATCAGCCACATCTTTCCGACCTGAAGCTTCCCTTCTTGACCCCAATGCACTTCTAGTTCTAAGTCTATCAGCTCCTGGAATCTCATCAAATGACCAAACAAGAGTTGAATATCATAGAAATGAATTAGCAAATAAAGATTCCAATAAAAATAATAGCATATATGGTTCTATGATAGAAAAATTCCCAATTCCCTCGACTTACATCAGAACAAACAAATCCAATTGAATTCAAACTAAGAAAAGAGATATCTGACTCTATTAGCTATCAAATTGTCCTGTAAAATAACAATGTAACAGCAAGACATCCCTACATCTATTTGATTATGAATCTTAAAATCTCATCTCACTCTAATTTGCCAAGATCAGGTCAAAATTGATGATGAATTGCTCAAAACTACATTCAACATGCAAAAATCCCAAACTTAGAAAGACAATTTTATAGGGGAAGCATGGACTATTATATCCCATAACAGAAAGAACAGTACTGAAATGAATTCAGAATTGGATGAGAAAACTCAACTAGTGAAAAATGAAAATCCAATACCATTCCATAGTTCTTAAATTGTTGGTAGTGTGCTCACTTAGGCTCATTAATTGAGCCATTTCCTCTATATTTCTTGGCCCATATACTTGGCATCTAACTTCCTCCTCCACCAAAACCCATACATGTGTAAGCTAGTGACAAGAGTTTTCCATCCCCTTGACACCTAACATGCAGGATGAACCATTTTTCCTCCCTTACCATGTGTCAAGTGGTGCCACAAGCTTTCTCTCTCATTGACACCCAACCAATCCATGAAGCACAAGGTGTTACAAGTTTCTCTTCCATTGACACCTAACCCATCCATGAAGCATGTAGTGGCACTCCTCCCATTGGCATCTACCCACCATGTGTCATAGGGTGACATGAGCTTTATCTTCTCAGTGACACCTAGCATCCTATGTGTCATATGATGACATGGTTAACCAATCCTATATAAAACCATGAATTCAAGCAAGAGAGGTATAGTTTTGTAAATCTTATTTGCTATTACCTACCTTATTAGCATCAAAGTCCATTGAATTAAGAGGGATGAATTGTCTAGAGCTTTTCAGCTGTGATTGCTTCTATCTAATCATCGGGATTAAGAGTCTTGGCTTTCATTGGGTCCAAATGCATTTAAGTTTTTACTTTGATTATATGTTTTGTTTAATTGTATATTAAATCTATCACGCTAACACACAAGAATACGGCCCACCACACTTGGACTGTGCGGCCTAACATAAATATCCATCTCCGAATAAAAAATTTCAATACTTTCAAGTGAATAAACCAGTGAAAGTCATGATGTGTGATCTCAAAGAACCTAGCAAATTAGCAATTGCAATGAGAAGAATGAGCAAACATGATGCAAATTCAATTCAGCTAACAGATTCGGACAAATATAAGAAGTCCAAATTGAATTAATTCAAATCTTCAACATGAAACCCCCAGAAAAAATATTCCTACCTCTCAAAAATCAAATCTTGCATTACTCCAAATCCAGAAATTAATGAAAAATCAAATCTTATAAATTCAATTCCGAGAACAGATTCAGACAAATAACATTGAGATATATAAAAAAACGAAAGAAATTCAAATTGAATAAACTCAAATCTTCAACAAGAAACCAAATAAAAAAAAATAACTAAAATTTCATACCTACCTCTTAAAAATCAGATCTTGCATCACTCCAATTCACCATTGAAAAAACCCCCAAAAAAGTCTAACATGGAATTAATTCAAATCTTCAATTAAAACACAGACAAAAATCACCAAAAAATTGCAACAACCTCTTAAAAATCAAACCTTGCATCAAGCCAAATCCAGAAACATAGATCAGGTCAACTCCAGGAAAAAAAGGAAAATAATACTGCATACAGACCTGAAGATAATCTAGAAATATGAGATTCCGCTGCTGGCTTCGCTTTTTTTCTATCGTCTCTTACATTCCTCGCTTGCAATTCCTCTTCCTCCTTCGAATCGAAGCATGAGAAACAACCCATTCCTTCCAACGGCCGACCCCAATACAAAAAATCCAAGAAAAAAATATATTTTTCACTCAAATCTCCATGTTTTCTGCCGCTTCTTTTTTTATGAAAACGATGCCGAAAGGTCGATTTTTTTTTTTTGTGTGTGTGTTTTTTCAGCTCTAGTTGCTGGTGAAGAAGATGAGTGCAGAGAACGGAAAGAGATCAAGAATCGAGATATGGATCGAATCTAAAGAGGGGAAAAAAAGGAGAAAGAAAGGCACCGTTTTGTGACTTGTTTTAGTGATCAAGAGACCACTGCCGGCTTTGTTTTCGGGATATATATACCTCTACATCTGTTTGGCATCAGTTTTGCAAGAAGAGAGTACACCTCACTCTCTATAACCAAGTTGTCATGCCACGCGTCAGTCAGAGAATGAGTGGGCCCATCAGATGTAGGTCATGGTCAAAGTAATCAGATGATGGGGAGTTGAAAAGAAGGGCAATAATCTCTTTTAACAACTAAATGGATCCAAAATAGACTTGATGTGTATTTTGAGTAACAAATTTCAAAAGAAATTTTTTTATTTAGCAATAATTGAAACTTTTTTCCGCTTAATGTAATAATATTAATTATCAACTTTAAATATCATATATTTTTTGGCCATTGATCTTTCTATGACACTTTGTGTATATTTATATGGATTTTTGGCGAGCTGATTTATTGTTTTTGCGTGATTCGGATAGTCAATTTTATTGTTTATAGGAGATTAAGAGAGCCGATTTTACTCTTCACAAATGATCTGATGAGTCGATTTCTAATATTCCTATTATTTTACATTTTCGATACAATAGATAAAGAATAAAATGGGCATCACAATAAAACTTATTTCTATATACACTAAGTGTTCATGGGATAATCGCTACCTATATTTTTTACTTGTATCTAAATTGTAAATTTTTGAAGTTAAGGATTTACCTTCTCACAAGAAGAAATACTTGAGGTTCGATTGAATTTGACTTTATATTTTAATATATTATACAGAGTCCATCATTACCTTTATAGCTATTGGCTATTGACAAAGATACTTTCCAATTTCTATTATTACGAACGAACTCATTATCTAAAATGATAAAAAATCTAAGGTAGAGGTCATCTCACGAATATTTTGTCTAATCTGACACAAATTTTATTGTATTATCTATTTTACTCTTCAAATTGACTTGCTAAAATATTCAAATCATTTAAAACGAAGGATTCAGCGAACCAATTTAAAAGGTAAAATAGTCAATATAGTAAAATCTGTGTCGGATTACACAAAATATACATAAGAGGATCACTGACTATAATCTAAGGTAATTTTCAATATATATAATAAAATGTGATTAGTTTTTACTACTTTAGATCTGACCACCTCTAGTGCTAACTTATCTATATTGATTTATATTGATTGAATGGATAGATCTTATTCGTACGGAAGATGAGTGGGATTGAAAGCTATTTGTATGAGGTGGCCCCACTTACATATAGTGTTAGAGGTGATTTTCTTCTAACGAAGCAAATGAGATGAATCATAGATAAGTATAAAATTATAGACAATTTCGTTTCCAAGAGCGTTGGAAGCAACCTTATCTAAATAAAAAATAGAAAGAAAGTTTTACCCTTACATACTTATCCATTTAAGATGTTGTTATAAATCAGAAAATTAATTGTTAGTAGAATTCATATTTACATCATTTCTCTCACATATTAATCTTATAAATTAGACTTATATTAAATTTAAATCCATTTTGAGATAGATTGTCAATTGGATAGAAGTAAGTCATAGAGATGGCCAAAACTTCACAACCTTTAAATTGAGTTTTTATATACGTAAAGATCTTTCAAATTAATTCATCTTATCATACAAAATAAACTCTACAATGGGAAATTGATAGGAAAATCATTAATTTTTTTATTTTTTTTTTTACAGTAAGAGATAACTAACTTGTCTTTTTGTCATAAGAGGCCCAACTTGGTATAAAATGAGGTGAACATGGATTCCATAAAAAAAACCAGTTAAACAATGATTATTTATTTTTTATGATTGGGTTACTTGTTTGTCTTTAATATTTAAAGTATACGATTTTAATACAATTTTTATAAATATTATTTTTATTGAAGAAGAATTACTATTATAATAAAAGAGATACACCAATGAAAATACTACTTATTCGAAATAAAGACCTTGAAAAGGGTGTAAACTAACCCTAGTTTCGAGGAAGAAGAGCTTAGTTTGATTTTTTTGTAAATGAAGTACTAACATTTAGGTAACTTTAACTAGAGGTTGAAGTTGCTTGACTCTTTTAGAAGCAAATTCTGCCCTCAAGAGAATGGGAAAATGATAAGCCACACTGTTCTTCAAGGATTCTTCACTCCACAAAAATATTTTCACATATGGCAAAAAAAAGGTTGGCTCAATTATTGTTATGATCGCTCTCAACTCCAGTTAATATGGACAAAGGTATGGCCATGGTTGTTATTACAACCAACGACAAGAAATTATGAATCCAAGGGGGGCAAATGTCATCTCATTTGCCAAGGAACCTTTCACACATTGGAAAATGGAAAGAAGAATTTATAGAACTTCTAAATATAGAGAACATTATAAATGGGGTAGCAATTGTTCCACAGATTGTTTTGTGTAATTAGACATGGGATTTAGGGTATTATCCATTTTATCCTTCCACTGCAGTATAAATCAGCTCAGTGACTGATTCACTGGGTCACTGAGCCTTCTACTGCAGTATAAATTAACTCATTGACCGGATCACTGAAATCAGATTACTGAAATTTATCTAAGTTAAACTGTTTTTTTTATATAGAATAGCAAATCGAATCACTGGTCGGATTACTGACCGGGTCACTTTTTTTTTTTTTTTTTAATGCTTTTGTACAGGAGTGGAAGGGTAAAATGGGCAATACCCTAAAACCTGTGTCTCATTACATAAAATATTCGTGGAAGGATCGCTACCCTAAATGGGGAAGTAGAGTTGTGGATGAGGTTGTATAAGAGATTGAGAGAGGGAGAGGAGAGGTGGGTGAGTATTAAGTTTGAGGAATTGCATTCTTGTATTGAAATCTTTGAATTCCTTTGCATGCAGGGCCGGCCCTGAGATTTTAGAAGCCCTACGTGAACTCTTAAGATGGGTCTTTAATGCACTTACAAAAAATAAAATTATATAATTTTTTTTACAAAGTGTGAAACATCCAAATAAAATATCATAATCAAAATTATAACAAATTATTATTTAAAATTTATTCTTCTTGAATTTTGAGATACAAAATTACTAACTAAATTACTATATTCAAGTTTTTTTAACATATCTTTTTCAATAGATAAAATAGTTAATCCATTCAATCTTTCTTATGACAAATTTAATTTCCACTTTTGTCATATATGTTGATTCTTTTATTACTATTTTATTTTATTTAAAAAGAGTAGTTGACATGTTAAAGTATATAATGCATTTAAAATAAATTATAAAGTAAAATTATATTAAAAAATATCACTCGGTTATAAACTATAAAGCACGAAACAATCATTCAAATTTAAACCCATTTTATTTCCATTTAACTATTTATATTAAAATGAACATTAAGTTTTCTCATTTAACGACTTCTTTAGATCACATTTTTATTAAAATTTTGAAAAAATGATAAGAATAATGATTAGTTTAAATGTAACCTTTATATAATCATTTTAATCTTATAATAAATCAATTAATCATCTCAATTCTTAATTTTTAAAAGAAAAATAAAACTACAGGATACATGTTTTTTATCATGATTTTTAATTTATTTTATTAGAATTATAGATTTAAAATTTGAAAAAAAATTAGCCAAATCAATCTGAGTTGACTAAACTTGATAGGAATTCGAGTCAAGCGAGTTAATGAGTCTTGCCAAGTTGATTTTAAATACTCTCCAAGTTATTTTACTTAAAGAAAAATTATGTCTAAATTTATAAGAAATTGCAAAAAACTTAACAACATGGAGGGGTTGGCTCAACTGCAATATAAGAAGTTAATAAAGTGAACCAGAAGTGAATCGAACGTCAAGTTGATTTTAAATATTCCCCAAGTTATTTTACTTAAAGAAAAATTATGTTTAAATTTATAAGAAATTATTGAACCCAACGTGAATTGAACGTCAAGTTGATTTTAAATACTCTCCAAGTTATTTTATTTAAAGAAAAATTATGTTTGAATTTATAAGAAATTTAAAAAAAAAATATGTTTAAATTTATAAGAAATTGTTGCAAAAAATTTAACAACATGAAGGGGTTAGCTTAACAGTAATATAAAAAATAAAAAATTTGAACCTCACATGGAACCTTTGGATTTAAAATAAAAAGCGCTACCATTGCATTACAAATCCATTTGTTAATAAGATAAACATTAAAATACTGTTATAACATAAAAAAAATGTGCGGGAACTTAAAAATTGAACCTGACTTGGAGGCCTATCTATTTTGGGACCTAGACAGTGGCTTAGTTCGCCTAAGGTCATGACCGAGCTGCATGCAATACTTTCTTTGATTTAATTTGTTTGCGGTCATTATATCTTTTTATCTTCTTTTCTTGCATTAGAGCATATACTATGATTCATGGGTTTGAGTCATGTCTTGTCAAAATAAGTTTTATCAGTGTGAAAAATACCTTAAAAGATTAAGAATCAAGTCAAGATATGTCACCTGGCATAATAATTTCCTGTAAGACATATTTGATAGTCTGTTTTATAAAAAGAATGAGATTGCTAACATAGCATTACCATAAGAACATACATTCAAAATTTTGTTTTACACTCATTATTTAAGAAGTTGTTTGGTAAAATTTATCGAGAATATTATTTTGTTAAATACTTCTTTCGTCCTATTTTAGTTGTTTTATTTGAAATATTTGTATTTTTTAAAGAACTCTATATATAAGGCTAACACTCTATATGATCTTATCTATTTTCAATACACTTTATACTATCTAAGATAAATAAGACAACTAATTTGAGACAATTCTAAAATCGATATATAACAATTAATTTGGAATAGAAGGAGTATCATATTTTCATTATTCTATTGTAAAAATAAAAGAATGAACATTGATTAAACGATCATTTGTCACATTAGTCACATTCTCTTACTAAACAAACTCATTATTTTAATAAAATCATATTCACCATAATTCTTTATTTTATTGTCTCCATTCTCCACCCCCAACAATTAACTACACCAGTGAATAATGCAAACATTCTCATTTCAGGAGTGTCATAACTTCTCATTTAATTGCCACTGGAATTTCATAAATCCATTCAGTTGGTTTATCCAATCTCGTCTTAGATGGAATATTCTTTGGAAAAAGTTTTGATATCATTTTGTCATCACTTAAAAGAAAAGAAGATTCATCAAAAACAATGATTCATTTGTTAAATTAGAAAAACTATTGAAAGAAGACTTTATTGAAATCAAGGAGGTATTTTTCTTACACGAGTGTACCTCAATTGATAATCTCCTGCTTTAAAAATTAGAAGGTGTCATTGAGAGTTTTATACTGTATTTCGTAATACTTTTCATACGTAAATATAAAAAAGGAGAGTCATTTTTCCCATTTAAGAAATAATTGCTAAAAAATAGACCGGACTCTAGAATCCATTGAATCTCTTTTTTGTCTCTTATAGACTTTGTCCTTTTTGTTTTAGTAGGGTCATTCATATTCATCCATCCAAACAATTGACACGAAGGGTTGCATTCTTTGTTGGCCCCATTCACAAGAAAACCTCTTACGAGTTTTTTTTCCTTGTGATTATATATTGAGATTATCTTTTAAACAGGTTTTAACCCTTCATAATTGAGACTAATGTAGAAATGATTTTATAAACATGGCGTGCATGATGTTTTACACTCATTTAATTATTTTATCTCATAGTTTTAAATTTAAGAACAATAATTCATATTTCTTGAAAATTTAAAGATTAAAATTATATGACTTGAATGATCAATTGAATATTCATGTAATAATATATCCAATGCATCCAATTATGTAAGGCCTATTGTCTATTTAAATTTTCTAAGTGATGGAAACCGTCAGTACACGACTGGCTCACAATTTCACATTTAAATAAAATAATAGTCAATGATTGAATCTACATGATTTCCTAATCTAATGAAAAGAGAACCAATCAAAGTTTTTGATCATTCTAATCTGGGCCTAATGTGTACAATTTCAAAATTTAAAATTCCACAAGATAAATAAAAATCTGGAGGCTGTTTGTTTGAGTGTACGGTTGTATGCAAGACTCATTTGATTATTTTGATGATTTATTTAAATTATGAAAATATTGATTTTTTTTTTTTTTTAGATTTAGATCTAGATTTAAACATTGATTGATGCCTATTTTACACATTGTCAATGTGAGATCAAGCATCATAAGAAAATTACACAATTATTTTTAAAAATAAGAATTGAGATGATTTTATAGGCCTCATTTCAATAGTTTAATAGTTTTTTTACAAATAACTATCTATTCATCTATATTTTTTAATCATATGTTGGGACTCGAACTTTTTATCCAACTCTTAAAATCTAGCGGACACTATATATATCGATCAATATGTATTAATTATTAGAATGATTTTGTTAATTGTTTCCACATGGTTTGAGGTTGAGTTATCTGATACTTATATTTAAAAAAATAAAAAATTAAGGAGATGATACTCAAAATTTTAAACTTCAAAAAAGTATATAAAAAAAATAGACATGAATTGAGACAAACCCTTAAATAATTTTTTCAAATGAACTTTCAGAGTTTTTATTGTAATTTTTTGCTATTGAGGTTTGGAACTTGGGAAATGTGGATGGGATCTGTACTTATATTAGTTGTCTTTAATGAGAAGTTATCAATATGGGAAGGTTCGTCGTAAGCTTTGGTATTATTTCATTGGATGAACAAGTGAAGTGGGTGTCTGCAGTATTATTGTAAATTTAAGTATGAATGTATTAAATGGTGTGGTAAATTGGTAATAAATTTGTTAAAAAGATATTTTTTAATATGTGGTATATTAAAATTTATTTTAATTGAATAAATAAAATTATGTTTTTAAGCTTTTTAAATTGGTTTAGTTTAATTTATTCTTATAAACTTTTGATCTTTAAAAATAGAGTTTGATTGATATGATTAAAGTAATTTTTTTGTAGGACTCATACTTGAAAAAAAATGATCTTTCTAACGAACCTGTCACCATTTTAATTGATAAATCCGTATTTAAGCTTGTGAGATAATGTCATGAACACGAATACATAGGTCTTCATCCTTTAGAATTAAACTGTATGACTCATTCTCATAGTCATGTCCACTAATTGCAGTTTTTATATTATTTTTTAAAATTTTGATATTTTTAATATTAGTTAATAAACATTTTTTATTTATAGCAGCACGTAGAGTGATTGAACTTTTTAACTTAGAAATGAAAATTGTGCCCACCCAACGCCCACATGGGAACTGGGGTTGCTGATGCTTCCTCACATGTGGCAAGCTAAGGTGGGGTTTAATTAACTTTTAATCAGAAATTATTACTAAATTAATTAAATTAATCACTACATGATCTTCGATTGATCATGTTCCCTTAATTTTCTAATCTAATCTGATCTTATGTTACTGTAACATTTAGTTTGTTACGACTTGCAACTTGCAATATTATTTATGTGTTTGCTTCCATTGAGAGCCCCAAAAATGCCTGCATATTTGTTGTAGACGTGACAGGTCCTTAAATTTAATTAACACCAAATTCTTACATAGTTTATAAAAGAAACATCACTAATTACAACTTTATAAGACAATATAAAATGTCCAATGACCTTGACATTTACATTACATAATTTTTTGTGTGATTATAATGAAAATTATACTAATCTCTCAAATTAAATGAGACTAACTATATAATCATTATACAGATAATTTTTACCTAGGTGATGCTGGTCATGACTTGCAGCTCCCTTCTCCCATATATGTCTTATGAGTAGCATCCCTCACTAATTTGATCATTTTTCATTTGGATTTCACCAATAAATCAAAATTCATTTAAAATTGGTTTCTTTTTAATTATTATTTTTAAAATATTTGGAAATTAAAAATTTTCAATAAACTTAACCTTTTTATGATAGAGCCAACGATGCCAGCCCCACAAGGTTCTAGATGGGATGGATGAAAGCAGTACCTTATTATATATGACAGAAAGTGGAGTCCATTTTCTAAATAAAATAAAAATGAAATAGTAGTTGTGAATAATTTTTCTCATAATCATTTGTTCCTCCATTTATAAAAATTAATGTTATGAATTGTAGGAGTCATTCTACTTAAATAAATAAATACTAAAAATGAATGATCTCACTAATTTTATTTGAACTATCATGTGTGATCATACGTGGCAGCTCATAACACGTATGTGGGGCTCATGTGAATTTCACCTTATATGTTCATTAGAAATAACTATCTTTATCATAATATTGATAAAAGTTATTTTGATTGAATTTAAATTACATATTTTAATATTCCAAATTTTATTAGTTTAAATTTATTTGTTATTAAAATTTTGTAATATTTAAAAATAATTTACCTAATCTAATAAAAGTGTTATTTTTATGAAATTTTGTTTTTAAAAATAAAGCTTAGTTACTCAGGTATACACGGTAAAAGAGTGTGCAGGGGAAAAATCACTTGCAATCATTTTTACAGTTAAAGATGACCAATCTTTGATGAGATAGATCCTCAACCGTGGCCCACTTTCGCTGCATAAAAAATCTGGAGGGTGAATAACATGCCACGTGGCAGCATGATAGGGAAGGATAACGTGCCACCGACAAAATTCCAAGAAGTAATGCAGGGCAAAGAAAGGAGGGGAGATTCTCGAGAGGCAAATTTGTCATGTACTGATATTGCTCCACGGTGGGTATGGGGTGATTCTCATCACAGTCCCATCAAAGAGGGGTGTCTAGTGTGAAGTGGGCTCCATCCTATATTCACCTTCTGTAGATCTGAGTGGGACCTGCTTCCCTTACTGTGTAATCTTTGATAAGATATCTGGTCCCATTGTGTTGACTTAGTTGGATATAGATGTTAAATGATTGGATTTGAGAAAAAAAATAGATTTGTTTTAAGATGTAATTTATAAATTTAATTGAAATTTAGATTTTCATTGTATTTGAGTTTTTTTTTTTAATTTATATTTAAAAGTTGTTGTAATAATCATCACCATTGTAATTTAAATCCAATCTATTTTGAGTCAACTTTTTGAATTATTTTTTTCTATTCGACTATCATGTATTTCTTTATCTGTTTCCTCATATTATCATTGACCTATCTCTCCTTCTCATACTATCATCCAGTAAACTCTAAATTCTATGCACATGAGTTGTCTCAAGTTTTTCCTTACATGTCAAAACCTATATTTCTTTATCTATTTCTTCATATTATCACCGGCCTATCTCTCCTCCTTGCACTGTCATCTAATAAACTCTTAATTCTACTCACATGAGTCGTCTCGAGTTTCTCGAGACATGTTAAAACCAACTTAAGCCAGTTTATCTCATTTTATCATCTACTATAGTTGTTTTAAAGTATCTCTAGTACAATCATTTTTACCTTATCCTTAAATATTAATTCACTCATCTAATATAATAAGTGCATCTCTGGCAACTTAACTTTAACTAATTATTTTTTCTTTGTAGTCCAATACTTTGCTCTATAAAACATTGCATGGCTAACAACTATTTTATAAAATCACCCCTCTAAACAATGAGAAACTCTCTCATCACATAAAATTCCACAAGCTAGTCTACATTTTTTTCCATCCCGCTTTCATCCTATTATTTATATGTAGGTCCAATCCTCCATGGAATTGTAACATAGATCCCAAGTATGTAAGCTCATTGCAGTTGACAAGTAGATCATTACCAATTTTGTTCGAATCATCCTCTTTATCCTATGTTCCACTAAAGTTGCACTCTAAATATTATATCTTACTTCTACTAATTTTTAAACCATTTGACTTTAAAGTTCTCCTCAAGGATTCTAACTTGCTGCTGAGTTAGTGTCTTATTTTACAACTAACATTATATCAACCGCAAAATGCCTTGACACTTTATATTAAATTTCTACTATTAAATTATCCATTATTAACGCAATAAGGTACAAGTTCAAAGTAGATTCCTAGTATAGTCCCACACCTAGAACTCTAATGTTTCATTTATAAACGATTCTAACATTAGTGTTGCATTATCGTACATATCGTGAATAATCTCTTCATATTTATTGAGATGTATTTATTTTTTAAAATTCTCCAGAACAATTTCCTTAGCAATTTATCATAACTTTTTACCAAGTCAATAAAAACCATATAAATGTTCTTTTATTCCTCTCAAAATTTCTCAATTAGTTGTCTTACTTCCGTAGTTGACCCACACTCTCGTCATAATAGAGCTTGTATTACCCTTTCCTAGATTTTCATGGTATGACTCAATAATTTACACAACTTTGAATAATTTACCTCTTCATCAAGCCAGACAGAATTTGAACGAGAAGAACGTTTTTCATAAGATTCTCCTGGGTAGAGGATTCTCCTTCCAGAGATTTTCTTGTATCTTATTTGGTAAAATAGGCAAAAAGGAACAAGGAGAAAAGAAGGAAAGACGGGAAACGAAGGAGGGGATCTCCTCCCTCCACAAGGGAAATGGGGGTCTTCTTCTTGGGTGATGGAAAGGAGAGAAAAGTGGAGCCAACTTTTTTCCTGCCAATAAAATACCAAACAAGTGAAAGGAGGGAACTCCCAAGGTTTCTCCTCAATTCCCACTGAAACAAACAGTACCAAATTAATATCTAGTTTTCCTCCCATTTCCAACGACGCTGCCTGATCCATTTCACAGCATTATTTCTCTGCTTCTCATAATACCTTTCCATCCCCAAAAGCCTTTTCCCACAAAAATACTTGAAGACATTGATCCACTCGTTCTAGCAAGAATTATTTCTCCAAATGATGTCACTTTTGAAAAGGGGATTCCCATTTCTAATATTCAAACAACAAAGAAAGAAAACATTTTTCATCTACATTTCACAACCAGCTCGGATGGAACTCATAATATCCTTGCTTGACACAGGGCTATGAACCCACCAAATTCAGTAAATTTATATATTAGCAACAATAAGAAATAAATAAAATTAGAATATCATTCTCAGCAGGTAGGCGTAGGTTGTTGAGTATGTTATTTCGACACTGATACCTCTTGTCACACATCAAGCATGAACCAAGAGCTGTTTTCTTTTCGAATTGGTAGTATCAAATCAAAATTTCAATTAGAATAGCAAATAGAACTAATTTCTCAAAGAGAGCTGCTTAATAATTTGTAGGCATTTGAATGATCCCAACCATATGACAATTTCTGGGTTACGTTGAAGAGATCAAGATTGCAAAATAAAAAATTCTACGGAAGTATCAAATAAGTCTCTTAAGGTTAAAATGAAATTGAGATAAGCAGCAACAGAAACCAAGGAATATTGAGTTAATACAAACTTTTCATCTAAATTACAAAACGAAAACATGCGATACAAATGCAACTCCTCTAAGAACTGCCATGATACCGGACAATTCTCATCCAAAAAGATCAGCTACTTCAAACAAAAAGTAAATGAGAAATGCACAAGAGATAAATGATGGGAGTGATTGGGAAACTAAATTTGTCTGAATACCTTCTCAGCAGCAGCGATTGTCCATTCAATGTCTTCAGTCGTATGTGCCAAGCTTGTAAATCCAGCCTCAAACTGGGATGGTGCCAAATAGACCCCTTCCTCCAACATGCCCCTATGGAATCTACCAAACTTTGCAGTGTCACTCTTCTTTGCGTCTGAGAAATTATAGACAGGCCCTTCTGTAAAAAAGATTCCAAACATTCCACTAATATAACCACCACATATTGCATGGCCTTCCCTCTTTCCAGCATCAATAATCCCTTGAACTAATTTTTGGGTGATCTTATCTAGGTATTCGTAACTCCCAGGCTCTTTCAACCGCTTCAATGTGTGTATGCCTGCAGTCATTGCCAATGGGTTCCCACTCAATGTTCCTGCCTGGTACATGGGCCCTGCTGGTGCTACCATCTCCATAATCTCCCTCCTCCCACCATAAGCACCAACTGGAAGGCCACCGCCAATGATCTTGCCGAGTGTTGTCAGATCTGGAGTAACACCAAAATATTCTTGGGCTCCACCGTATGCTAAACGAAATCCAGTCATCACCTCATCAAAGACAAGGAGGGCACCATTCTTTTCCGTGATTTGACGAAGGCCTTTAAGGAAGTCGGGTTTGGGTTCAATGAAACCAGCATTTCCAACTACTGGTTCCAGCAAAACTGCAGCTATCTCACCTTTGTGAGTCTTGAACAGGTTTTCGACAGTCTCGAGGTCATTATAGGGAGAGGTTAGGGTGTCGACAGTGGCAGCTCTGGGGACACCAGGGGGAGTCAGGGAGGCCAAGGGTGGCAACTCCACTACCAGCTTTAACAAGGAAGGGATCAGCATGGCCATGGTAGCAGCCCTCAAACTTGATGATCTTCGGTTGGCTGGTGAAGGCACGAGCAAGGCGGAGTACACCCATGCAGGCTTCAGTGCCTGAGTTGACAAACCTAACCATCTCAATGCTTGGTACAGCTGAAATCACCATCTCAGCCAGCACATTCTCCAAAACACAAGGGGCACCGAAGCTTGTCCCTTTCTTCAGGGTCTCTATTAAGGCTGCATTCACCTTCTCACACATAAAATTTAGTAAGAATATGGACCACATGACATATGATGCATGAATGTGGATGCCTATATATGTATGGATATGGGCAGGATGTTACAGCCAACTTCCCCACAATCAAGATTTTGAACTAGAGTACAGAGACTGAAGACAAGTTTTCTATTAATAACATATTGTTACATTAACTGATTTCTATTTGAGACACTTCATTTGCTACTAATATTCTTTTTCTACTTGTATGCAAGCAAAATGTCACGGGCATGTGGAAGGAAAGAAATGAAACAAAAGAAGTGAATACAAATACTCCTATGTTGGTCTTTTCCAATTCAACATGTGTGTTTGTTTGTGTGCGTACGTGCGATGAAAGGATTAAAATTTTATGGTTAGAGGGCAAAAGAGAGATAGATCAAAGAATGGTAAAAATTTCACCTGGTCATCTGCATGACCAATGATTGCTGGGCCCCAAGAACCAACATAGTCAATATATTTGTTTCCATCAACATCCCATGCATGAGAGCCCTTAACTGAGTCAAACACAATGGGTTGTCCACCAACAGATTTAAAAGCACGAACAGGTGAATTTACACCTCCAGGCATCAATTCCTACAACAATATATCATTCCATCAGTATTCAATACAATAGAAAATCAATCATTTCTTGTACTTAAAACAAAAAAGTTTCATCCAATTGGACAGGCAGGAAAGAAAAGGCTTGAACAGGGATTCCAGATGACAAATTCAAATTAGGCATCAGAAAGAACATCACATCTAACTAGGGTGCAATATCAGGTGAACTACAAGGCCTAGTTCTAAATATAATCACATAAATCTACTTCTAAAGGTGAGAGTTGCATTTACAAGAGCAACAAGTTGATTGAGTTCACTAATAAAAGATCAAGTGCTAAATTTTGCAAGAATGCAACACATATCAATATCCTTAAAATAATTACAAACTCGCAGCGGCAAGAAGTTCACCTGTTAAGAGCAAGGAAAAAAAAACTACATTGTTGCTGGCTTGCTGCTTTATGGCACACTTCATAGTTCACAGAAATGTATGGTCACCTAGTCCAGTTATATAAATTTGAGACCATGCCAGTTTAGATAAATAACATCCTTTTTTTCCTTGAGAGATGGTATACAACTAGTTGTCAGGGATGATATTCATGTCATTATGTGCATGCACTTGATTTGCCTCCACTTCATATGTCACAAGATATGTGTATTTATATGCAAAGAACTAGCAAGATGGGGCACCAGTAAATATTTTAAACTGACAGGTGAGAAGTGACATGTCAAATTGCAAGTATAGAGAATTTAATCCTAAAGAAATGACTGAAGAAGTATAATATATTAATATGTAAAACCTGACATAATAGATGGCTTAATACATCGATGATGATATGTGTTGGCCAGACTGGATTGACAATAAGAAGGCTTTGATACAATGGTTACTATACTAGACGGTATATTAGTTTCTAACATGTGTGCCACGTATTGACCTCAGATGTAACAAATTTTGTGTTAATGATGTAGACTAATATTTGAGCAGCTATATCGTCTAATAACAGTTAATATAAGGAGCTATACTACAGCCTCATCTTCTAAAAACATTTTCTCTGGTATGACAATGTTGTGAAATACTTACAGTCATACATCTATGCAGAAATGTACTGAACATTTGCTCTAGCATGATACTGTTTAAATGTCTGGGTTTTATTGTAACTTTTCTTAGAGCAGGGTTTTGGTGCTAAGTTGGATGTATTCACAGGTGATAAGAAGGAGTTTAAATTTTCTATACCGCACCCATGCTTTGTACTTTCCTTTCGATTTTAGTATATTTTACTGATTATTACCTTTCAAAAAAAAAAAAAAATTGTACTAGACACATGCTTACTTAAAATATTACTATTATTATTATATTTTTGGATAACATGGAGATTGCCGCCCCATATTGGAGATGAGACTAATCCCATGGATACATAAAATCACCGACAAACCTTGTGTATCAAGCAAGCTCAGGAGGAGTTGAACCCAAGACCTCTAGGTTCATTATCATTATTTTTTTTTGAAAACTAGGTTCATTATCATTATTGTCGTCGTTGTTGTTTTTATTATTATTATTATTTTGTTGAAAAAATAGATGACTTATTCAAATTTCTTGCTATAAATGATTCTAGACAATGTAATCAATGGCCTCAAATGAATAGCTGAAAAGAAAATTAAACATTCAAGTATTCAACCTAAGTTCTCATAAAATAGTTGCGCACTTCACATACACCAATTCACAATGGATAATTTCTCGTCACCACAACAGGTGATCCACAATTCCAGATATGACAACAAATGTGTAATTTTATCAGGGTCCCCAAAAAACACTCCAATAACTTTAATCTAAGCAGAATACACAAAAAGAGACTCAAATTGCATTTTCCCTTCATTTTCCACCTTTCAGAGAAAAAAACCATTACATTAAACAGAAAAAGCAACTAAACCAGCATATAAATATTGAAAACCCACTACCTCTCAAAAGAAATTTGTGAAATCCCAATCCATCGAAAATGCATTTCCCTTCATTTACACAGTCCACAATCTAGGAGAATAGAGAACTTAGTTGTCATTTCCCAATCATTGATGGAAAATGGATTTTCAACGAGGAGGACAGATAAGCAAAACTAGGAAAACTCTATCTTAGCTCTTGAGGACAATATCATTGCCTCTAATCATGAGAACCACCATCTACACTATCGAAGCCATCTATTGCAACTTCATGTGTTCTACTTTTTCAATCAACTATAAAAAACCATTTCCCTTATCCAAGATAGAATCTCCCATAAACAGCTTCATGTAACTTAAATAGTATGACAATATGAATTTAGAATCATCTCTTGCAGCTAGGACACCTAATGATTATGAAGGCGAATGGAAAAGCTCCAAAATCATCCTTCACTGGATAAAATTACAGAAAAGTGTCAATCATGAATTGAGTTGGAGCCTTCCCATTTGCCATAAAAATGGTTGTCACCACAAGAAATAATCAGTTGTGAAACAGGCAATTGACTTGTTGCAGGGATTACCTTGCATTTGAGGATGAGTTGGTTTGAAAGATCTACGCTTGTATAGAACATGTGCCAAAAATCAACTGAACAAATCATCTAAGTACGGTTTGAAAGGCTTTAAAAGTTTTAATTCTCAGTAAAACTTGAATTTGATCTAATCTAGGGTTTAAGCTGGGTATGAATCCAATTCAGGGCAATAATGAGTATGAGAAGGAGAAAATGTAGGCTATATCAAAAATAGTTGCGCACTTCACATACACCAGTTCACAATGGATAATTTCTCGTCACCGCAACAGGTGATCCAGAATTCCAGATATGACAACAAATGTGCTATTTTATCAGGGTCCCATAAAATCAAATTACATTTTGTCCAAACAAACATAGACAAGTTGCAAAAGAAAATTCATGACTTTTTAACTAATCCATATGGTCCCCAGAATTCAATCCCATTCTCCACATTTCGGTCAAAAAAAAAAAAAAACTCCAATAACTCCAATCTAAGCAGAATACACAAAAAGAGACTCAAAATGCATTTCCCCCTTCATTTTCCACCTTTCAGAGAAAAAAATTATTTCATTAAACAGAAAAAGCAACTAAACCAGACGGGTTGCGAACCTTCGCTGCAGTGAAGATCTCTTCGGATTTCTGGAGCGAGAATTTCTGCTGCTTCTCTACGGAGACTGCCATATTTGTACGGAATCCAGATAGATTCTTTGAAGAAGATGGGATGGAAGAGAGAATCGAATTCCATGAGAGACCAATGCCGGTTGAGAGAGTTGCAGCCATCGGCTCCTGCTTTCTTTCCTACTCTCGTTGGAGAGAAGATAAGAGAATTCTTCGACTTTAGTTGGGAGACAGCGGTTTGGTAGCCCGCGAGACTAAAATTAAAAAACGAAAATTGTGGGGCCCACCTGCATATGTTACTTGGATCATAAGAGCCGTCCATTCTTTCACATTTGACATACACGAAGATGAGAAACCTCATCAAATACGTTCATCACCGTCACCTAAGTCAAATGGTATTTCTTAACTTATAAAAATATGTTGATTTTATGAAAAAAACACTGAAAATTCATGAAAGAAAAAAAGACATTGAAAATCAAAGCTGCGTAAGTGCAACTTTGTTAGGATCTAACTTTACTATGTTGAAAAGAATTTAAAAGAAATTAGATATATTTCCTTTGCTTAAAATAGATATTTTAACTTTTCAAAAGCACAGAAATTATAGTAACAATCTGACGAAGTTTAGTCCATTTTGACTGAAATTTCAAAAATTTATATTTTTAAAATAATTTGATAAAATTATATGATAGTTAAATTGATCAATATTATCTACATTTCAACTGATATCTTTCAGTCTTTGAGGGAAAAAAAAAACTGAAATGTAAGCAATAAAGTAAAGAAAAGGCAAAATGGCGTAGACTTGTCTCAACTCTCAAAAGAAAATGCTAAAGTAGTATTTTGACGGAAAATATTTCAAAAATTGTGAATTCAAGTATATTTTCAAAAATTGAAATTAGGTCAGAATATTTCGTATATCCAATTAGACTTTTTTTAGACCAAATGCAAGAATGACAAAGGCATTTCTTGCCAAAATTCCCTATTTTGTAAATCAATAAAAAATTATGTATTTCAGAAGTTTAAAAATAAACTGTCAAATGATATAATTTTGAATAGGTTTTAATCCAACATTGAAATTAATTAATAAAGATTTTAATTGGATAGAGATTCAACTCATAAGAAATAAACACGTGTGAGGAGGGAAAGAGTATTTGTGGGACTATGGCTACGAGGCTCTAGTTGGGGTACCACTCATGAGTGGGATTGTGTTAGGTAAAAACCCCTTTTTTTAAATTAATAATGACTTTTTTTTTTTAAATTGAAGCATTTCTTTTAATGTTACTGGAAAAATTTAAGCACTTTATTTTAAAAATAGAATCTGAATATGATTTGAACAGAAAGATGCATTTTTGTACTTTCATAAAAATAGTGGGTTCTTCATAACCGTGAATAAGCAAGTGGGTTCTTCATTTTATTTAAAAAAGAAAGACCCATATAATATTTTGATACATCCACTATTAAATTTATTAATTTAGTTTAAATTAAAAATGAAAAAAAATTATTCGCAATACCACAGTTCAATCTATGAAGTTTTTACCCCATCAATGGGTAGTAGATGAAAGTAAAGAAAACTCCTGCATTTGTCCAACGAAAAGTTCAAATTGAAAAAGTAAAACATGAAGATCCACCACTGAAAATTATATTCTCTGCTCATTCTAAATAGATAAATAAGGTAACAAATTGATGGATTCATTAAATTCTAGGTTGGAACTAATGGGGCCCAACCCACCGACAGGGTTGTGCTCTGTCGAATTGAATACTCAAATAGGTTCACCATTTTATAAAAATGAGGTGCATGAATCAATAGCCTCTTTGCATTTGACTCTCCCAAACTCAAAGATCATAGTTCATTGCATTAATTGTCTAAAGCCTAAAGCTCCACAAAAAAATAAAATAAAGGAAAGTCACTCTTCTTTCACTTTCTATTGAGAAGAATCCCTTTTCTTTTTAATTTCATTTTTCATTCTCTATTTTTTAATAAAAATAAGCGTAGTATCAAGTTAGGAAAAGATCCTTATGTGACCCAAAGCCAACTCAATTCAGCTCAATCTGATCCATTTCACATGGATTGCTATTAATTTGTTTTTGGAGATTTTCAGTCTAGACTTTTACTAACTTGACTTCACATGTCCATTCATTAAACTGTACACAACTTGGTGATTGATAGTGGAAGTTGGAACAAACCAAAAGGAAGAAAAGAAAGTGATTCCATGTTAGAACTTCAACTGCTTTAGCTGGATTTCAGATTGTTCTTCACAAGTATCCAAATTGGATCGTTGATGATGAGAGCTTGAGACTTAGAGCAGCAACTGCTTTAGCCGGAATTCAGAGCGTTCTTCACAAGAATCCAAATCAGATTGTCAGAAGCATCATGACAAGAGATTGAGACTTGAGTATTTGTTGTAGTTTCCAGATGAAAGCTGAGCTAGGCCTGGAAAGAATGATGCAGTTACACTTGTTCTGTCAATCAACTGCCTCAATGATTCCATACAAGCTTGTTACACCATCTCTGACAGCTCCCGTATGGTAGTCATGGCATCCTATAAGGCAAAAAGTGTCCAATCAATTGAAGTAATACTATGAAGCATAACCCTGTCAATAGTGTCGGGCTCGGGTCCCAAACCAAAAATAATAGGACTCGGGGATGTGGTGCCATATTTAAATAAAGCTAAATTTATATTCATTTAAAATGATGGAAAACCGTATACTAGTTCTTCCCTAAATAGAAATGATAAATGTATTGATATTTTAATTAAGTTTCAAGAGGAGAAAAGTGCATTAATAGTTTAGTCATCTTGGGAAGCAATATTAAACAGTACTAGGAAAGTCTATGAAGGACAGGTGCAAGTGTCTCACATGGTCGTGAATATCCGGTGCAGGTGCTTCACACAACTTGAAAAGTTTGTGCAACATATTGGCGCCTATTAAAAGGTCACAAATTCAAGACCAACCTCAATTTACTATTGTATATTTATCAAAAAAGTGTTTATTTCTTGTGACTAAACACGTAGACATAGGATGGTGGTAAACTTCAATCGGACCAGACTCAGGTCTAGGAACCTGTTTCACCTCAATAACATTGTCAATGCACAATAATGGATGCATTAGGAAGATATTTTTAGAATGGTTCTTTCCATAAAAAATCACACCCATTGGATTTTTGAAATATCATTTTCAAAGGTCCAAAAACCCACTCAAAATGGGGCCAGTTTTGGATGATTCCACAGTGAGATCAACTCAGAATAGGTTCAAATTGAATCGGGATCCAATGCAAGAGGGGTAAATGGGTGTCAGGAGAGCAACGGTAGTTTGAGGGGCCTCGGTGGGCCTTACTTTGGGGCTCCAGATGGAGATGCCACTAATGAACGACATCACCCAGCTGAACAAATTTCAGGTCGGAAACAGTTTATTCAGATTGTTCTCAGACTAATGACACTATAACAAGAAATGAATGAAAAAACAGAACTAAATGATAGCCACCAGTGGCTGCACACAAGAAAATACCGCCATAAAATCCATCTTACGTTGTACTTCTTTCTCAAATTCTCCTCCTCTTCATCTCGCTGAATCCTCTCTTCAGAAAACACATCAATCAAAGTTTCTTGTTCTCTGTTTACCTCCACCAGCTTTCGCTCAACTTCACGAAGCTGCATGGTGAGAAGGCATTAGGTGGATTACACTAAATCAGAAAATTACAAGTAATAAAAACCAAGTTGTTTGCCATCCATCTTTCTGTGTTCATTTCAGTTCGGCTGGCATGGGACAAGCATTGAGTTCTGCACATCGATACAGAAGTTTTTTTCAGGTTAAAAGAATCCTCAGATCATCATCATCACTTTTTCTTTGGAGAGATAATGATAAGGTTTCCATTGAGATGAAGGAAGAAGAACAATATACAAACAGAGACCAAGCCCATAGAGATAATGGGCAAAGAACTCAGTTGGTAACAAGGGCAGTCCAATAGAAAAGAAATCTACATCACCATAATCAATTTAAGACATCTCTTCCCAATTCCCATTAAATTGGTCCACTGAATATCTTGGAAAAATATTCCCAGCCATGGCTCAATAAATAAAGTTCTTCCTAATGTGCTCAAAGATATCTTCAAGCGTGGATGCTTTGTCTTTAAACACACACCAATCGTGTTCACCCCAAACAAGTCATGCTATGGCTAAGGAACAGGTTCTCAACGTGTTTGACCTGTACCAAAGTAAATAGGAATGGAGAATCTCTATCAAGCAATAGTCTTATTGTTAGAATGGTGGCATCTATTGTTATTTGATTTGATGCAATGCGACCAATTGGTGAGTTAGGCATAGATATGGAAAGAGGGATTCGAACCCTCAATGCATTATGTTTCCACATTCCTAGGGGTCATGGAAAGAACAAGTTCAAAATCACGATTGATTTCTTTTTCAAATCCTGCTCAGCAGCCACACGGGCCCTTCCCACATGCCACATCAACACCAATCAAGAATCCCCAAGGAATCCCAAGAATTTTTGTTATACGTTCGTTCCAACCTTCAACCCTCTTTTCTAGGTTCATCGATATTGAATCAATCGAACGCGCTTCTAACACCTGTTCCACTTTTGGAAGACCTTGTGTTATATCACTCGATCTTGATTTTTCATATATAAATGTAACTAATGTATCTCCTTCATAAATGATTTCTCCACAATGGCCATGAACGGTTGCTCCCGGAGTGGCCAAATGAGGCTTAGTCGATCTTATTACTGAGGTGTCAACATGAACAGTTAGAATTTGACCCGATTTTATGTGCGGTCCGTATTTTGATATACATACATTTTCACAAATAAATTGCCCAGGGTTAATTATGGTGGACGTCTCCTCACAATAATCATGAGGGAGAAAGCACCAATTCAAATCGAATGGATTAAAAATGATGTTACTGCGTGGATCGGGATTATAAATTCTCCCATTTTCATCCATTAATTCGAACCCTCAGTAAACAAAAGCCTAAGTAGCAGTTCTAGTGCTATACCTTGAAAAACTCAAGCCATCTCACCTACATAATCTTATTCCTATCATGCCCTAGAAACAAAGTAATTAGAAAGTTATCCAAAATATATTATTGCAATATGAGTAAGGCCAATTTATTCTAAATAACATAAATTTCTTTGAGAAGGGACCCCAAGCCCCATAAATTACGAAGGTCCTTAGAAGAAGACAGAAGAATCCAAGTCACTGGAAAAAGTAAGAAAGGACCAAATGGGAGAAACAAATAGGCAAAGTGACAAAAGATTATTTAATCTTTCTTCATCATCATCACCAACTTATTTTCCCATCTATCTAGGGTTGGCTTTTTGAAGCAGATGTTTCTATTACGCTCTATCAAGGAATATATCCTCCACCACTCGACATTTTACTTCCTTTACCCTCCTGATTCAGGCCTTTAAAGGTCTACTACTCCTAGTCTACCACTTGTAAAGCGTCCTACTAAGATATTAGCATCAATTTAGGATGAGACTTTTAAGTTCTTTTAACAGCTTCCTTTACAGGTTTCTTTTCCCATGCTAGAAGAAGAGTATATGATTACCACCACCATCATCATCAAAACCACTTATCACATCTATATGGGATTGTCGCTCGTAAAGAAGAGCATATGATACACTGCACTGGTATACCTTTTTAAGGAACTGGCAAATGCTGAACTCAAACATTGTTAAGTATCTATTTCGTGTTTCCCTACAGCAAAGCTAATATGGTTCATCAATGGGACATACTGTTTTGAAGGCAAGGTGGATTTTGAGGATGATTCTTCTTTTAAGGAGGGAGGGGGGTGGGTGGGGTGAGAACTTCTGTAAGTGAATTTTTTTATACAATCCTTATATGAGATAGTATTATAGTTAATGATTAATGGCCAAAACTACAAAACAGCTGGACAGATTTTCAACCAAGTGTACACCTACTAGGTGGGACCTGCCTAAACCAGTCATAATATTTTAACCCTCCTTATTCCAAAGGCTTGTGATTCAGCTGACATGGTGGATTTTGATGGGATGCACAATCTTTTAGTGCCTAGGCATCTGAAGGTCTGGATTCATGATGGGAAGATCTTGCACTGGATTTTGTTTTGACAGCTAACAAGTTTAACAGTAAGAAGTACATCAAATTGGTCATGTTTTAACATAAATGTGAGTGCAAGTCATGTGGATGTCATAATCAGATAGCATGAGAATCCGTCCTGGGTCCTTAGGGAGTATTAGGAGACATAGCTGTTAATAGGTCGACGTCCAATTTCTTTACCAATGCTAGTTAACCATGAGTAAAGTTGCTAGACATTGTGTGACTTGTTCAGTGTAAAAAAAGAAGTACGAGTGCTCGGCATGCATGCACGCATACATATAAATGCAGCACTGATCTAGAGAAATTGGTCATTAATAATTACTGTTTCTTTAGTTTAAGCGTGGGGTCCACCAAATGGGTCTAATTTGCAAAGGGGATGGGGCAACAGGTCGGTCATGGGATGGATTAGTGGTGGATAGAATATCATCTCTCTCTCTCTTTATCATGACCATAAATATTGGGGTTAAACATAAGTGGCTTATGGGACTCAGATAAATGCCGTTCTTTGCTTGAAACTTCAGCTATGCATGAAAGAGAGGTGGGTGCCAATTTTGGATGTGTACCAATTCACAGCGCTAGGGAACATTTCTATGGAAGTGTCAACAGTTTTGATAACAGATATATATGAAGTGTTAAAAGTTTTGATTGATAATAGGAGGGGCGCACATAGAAGTCTCTCAATCTCTACTTTAGAAGGTCTCCGTAAACAGTTTGCATATGTGCACATATGTGTGACAAACATCTAGGGAGATGTAAGCTCTATCAAGCCTAATAAAAATCAATGTATGAGACCCACCTGAAAGGATGCCAGTCATGGAGAGTAGTGCTAGGTGCAGGTGGCCTTTTGACCCAAAGCCTATAAGATTTTAGCCCCATTAGACATGTCTAGGGTATGAATTGAGCAGCTCAAAGTTTTAAAAGGATGTAGGAGGCCATTGATGATAGGAGTTTTCTAGTCCCATAGTGGATATCTGTTAGACGGGTGACGAAATGGAATATAAGTGCTGCTGCAGTAAATACTTTAATTGCAAGAAAAGGACATATCACAACAAAAAAAGATATCATGCTAATCAACTAGATCTTTGCTATTAGTTGCTTTTGGGGACAAAATGTATAAATATGATGACATAAAAGTGAAAGTCCATTATGATAAAATCACACTTACTTTAGCTTCCAATGACTTATTTTCATCTCTTTCAAACTGCAACTGAAGTAACATACTTTCCTCCAATTTACTTAATCTACAGAAAGACAGACATCCAAAGTTAGAGTCAAACAGAACTACAGCAACAAGATGGCAACTGCAATATTCATACTTGATTAAGAATTTAAATCACCTCTAAAAAATAAAAATAAAAAACCCTTGAATTCAATAGAGATGGTATGATCACCTGTCTTTTAGTTCTTGGTTTTTTTCTTTCAACTGCTGCTCATATGCATCAGAGCTTCCTTGAACGGGTCCATTTCCATCAATTGTACCACCAGATACCTGGAAGTTAAATAAGTGGGCCAAGTTTCATTTTAAAATGATTTACATCAACGTTTAGGTGGCTTTCCCTCCTAGATCATTTTTATAGAGTTGACTAATCATGGAAAAGTTTCAAGCCTCAGACCATTATACATGTTCACCATGCTAAAATAACAATATATAATTGAGAAATCACATGCTCCAATACCTCTCAAGAAAAATAGAAAGTGCTTCAAGACCTCTCTCTACATACCATCTTGCTTGAATGTCTAACATTACTCAATTCTTAGGTTAACATAGAGGGTTCAGAGGAAAAAAGGAGAATCATGTTGGCTGTAAATATGTAAATGCGTTGCTCAGACCCATAATCAAACTAAATATGGCCTGGAAATAATGTGCCTAGTCCAAAGGCCTGCTAGAGCCTAGCTATTCTTGATATGTTTTAGACTAGAATTTATTGTCTGTCAATTGACCAGATATGTACCCATTCTTTTTTTTAAAAGTAACTTCATTCATCAAAAGGGAGCAAGCACAGGACGCAAGCAACCCATCAAACCCAAACAAAAGAAAACACCTCCAAGATTATATTAAATTATTCACAATCTCTGAAGATAACAAAACACCCTAACGGGCTAACTCATCAGCCTCAGAATTTGATGATCGAGGGGCCCATGACACCGAATATCCAGAAGACACCATGGAATAGAGAATCCTGTCAATTTTATCTAAATAACACCAAGGGCAAGGAGATCCCACAGCTCAACTGACAACGATCTTAGAGTCACCTTCTATGATGCTCTCAACTGCTCCTAAAATCCTCCAACGCCACCACACCTGATGCAGGACAAATGATAAGGGTAACCTAAATGCCTAATGTGGTTCCCTAAAGATTAAAAAGGGGACGAAATAATGTACCCTAAATCTAAAATGAGCCGAAATTAATCAATCAAATAATATACGCAAGTAATTAATATAAATCTTACCACACATAATCATGCAAATACTAAGGATCTAATGTGTTTAATAAAGATTAAAAGGAAACTAAACAACTAATCAGTCCCGACGAAGCCTCGGGTTATAATTTGGAGACTAATGGGTTACTGTTTGGGTTTGTATTGGGTTATGGCAGCGATGGAATGGGTGACGGAGAGACACGGCAACAAAGGAAGATGTATTTGGGAGTAGAGGCAGCCATGGGAAAGGGAATTGGGGGAAATGGCAACAGGTAATGGGTTTAAGGGTCATGACAGTGAAGAAGGGTGGATCTAGAGGCGTTGCAGCAAGGATGGGAAGATCTGGAGGGAGTGGTGATAGCTTTAGGAGGGCCTAGAGGAGGTAGCAGAAATAGGGGAAAGCACGGAAGGGGTAATGGCTACGGATCTGGGGACAATAGGGGGCTGGAGATGGCAGATAAGGGTTGTATGGAAGGGACGAAGGCTGGGGAAGAGGCAATGGCTGGGAAAGGGTACAGAGGAGGGGCGAAAGCTAAGGATGGGTTATAGAGGTAGGGCGAACGCTTGGGATTCAATTAGGAAGGGGCAGAAGGTCAGGGGGTGGATATGGAGATGGCGATAGCTAAGGGTGGGGTTTTGGGCAAAAAAGGTAAGTGGGGGTTGGGCTAGGAGTCATGACAGCGTGAGATGGGGTATGGGATCACGACAGTAGGTGGGATGGGGTCACGGAAATCAAATGGGATGGGATATGGCTTGGTTGGGAGGTAAAAGAAGATGAAAAAGAAAAGGAAAAGAGAGAGAAGAGGAAGGAGGAAGAGGAAGTGGAGTACCTGTGCAGGGATGGCTTCTCACTGCATCTCGCCGTGGCTTCTCACCGAGTCGGCAGCTGCTTCCGAGCTTCCTTCGCTCTTTGCGTTCTCACTTTTTTTTTTCCTATCATCTTCAATCATCGAATGCCTCTGAAGGAGGGTATAAAACCTTGCACAACTTAAGTTGTGGCTGGGCCTAGCTCGAGACTGGGCCAAGGCCCAGTTGGCTATTCTGCATCAACACCCCTCCACAGAGCATATAGCTCCGCATCTAACACAGAACCATTATGAAGAGGACCAGTAAAGGATAGCACAGTGCCACCAGAACCATTCCAAATAATTCCTCCATAGCCTGCTAACCCAGCCATTTGCACACAACTCCCATCAAAGTTGAGTTTGAGAAGACCCGCGGCAGGAGGAGACCAAGCCACTGACCTAACCGGAGCTGATTGAGGCAAGAAAAATTCAATTGAATTCCAAGCACGACATATATCTGAGATCGCAAGTCCCTTGAATTTTCCAGAACCTATCATCCACCAAGCCACCCTGCTTTTAATAACTTCAACAAGATGCATGACAAAGGACTCTCTCCCCTTAAAAATCCTGGAATTTAGTTCTAGCCAGATTGACCACGCTATGCTCAAACCAGTAGCCAGCCAAAGAGACTTTCTAAAAGAGTTTCCATCTTAAACAAATCTAACCAAGACTTTGGCAAGCAAAAATCCAAACCTAACATCTGAAAAAAGAAACACCAAATCTGATACGCAAATCTACAATGCACAACAAATGATTGACAGACTCCTCATCAGCCAAGCACAAGGGGCAAGCGTTAACTATGAGCATGTGAGCATATGCACCCAAATATTATGGAACATTAATATAGTATACTAGTATTTATATGCTATTTGTTATAACCACATATCCCAGGAAAAAAAGTAGCAAATAAAGCAATTATATGTGCACCATGTTGCAGCCTTGAAGGTGGATTGAAGTCACATGACCTTAAATTTAAAAGGAAAAATCATGGAGAAATTCAAGAACAAAAGAATTTACACATGGGTTCCTATTGATTTAGTGAAGGCCTAAAATAGGGTAGTGAGGCAATTAATATAGCAAAAGTTAAGAGAGTGGCAGATGGAGATGACGATCCTGATCATGATTGGAAAAAAAAAAAAACTCATTAGTTCATATTCATCATAATCATCATCATGATAGCCATTTTCCCATCTAATGGATGATGGGAAAATGGCTAATGATGACAATGACGATGAATGGATCTTTTGAGATTATATAGGAATACATGTGAAGAGATGACAACAAGAACTGTATAGAGACAATCGAGTTTCCAATAGCATCGGGCTTCACCTTGGATTTGCTTCGAACACTTACATATCTGTACTAGTTAAGGAAACTAGACAGTAGAGTATTAGAAATCAACATGTTCTTGGCGTATGTCACTTGCAATTGACATAGTACTAATTGACTATACAAGGAAATCCAAGGAATCAACATGTCCTTGGTGTACATCACTTGTAGTTGACATAGTACTAATTGACTATACAAGGAAATCCACCAAACAGAAAGTAGAATCAGGGAGAAAAGCTTTTAGGGAAAATGGTTCAAAAATTAGGACAAAGAACATGTAAATGCCACTTGAGTAGATCTGACAGCAAAGAGGATGAACCCGTAGTAGTGTGTTGTGCATTCAACAATGCCACATCGACTAAAAGGGAATTTCCATAAGAAGTTAGACCGGTGTTGAATAGAGATAATAGTTGAGAGATGAAGAATGAAAAAAGAAAAGTACATGCACCATTATGTGCATCTTGGCTGCGTTTGGATGAGGGGTAAATTTTGAAGGGGTTGCCCTGGGTATTATGAATATTGAATACCCTTTGCTTCAAAAGGCTTTTCAGATATGAGAGTGGAGGGTAATGAGGGGTAACACCTCATTCCCCTTACACCCACCTCATCCAAATGCAGCCCTTAACATGACTATGGGAGTAACAGGAAAGAATAGAATGACAACTGGTTCATGGGAGGAAACCTAAAGGTTGCCTCAATAGAAGTAAGGATCAAGGAATGTCACCTGAAATGGAGTGGGCAAATACACAATCAGAAGCAGCCCAACATGAAGAATAGAGAGGATTAAAAGGAACTAGGAGATGGGACAAACCATCAACGACATGCATGGATGTGGTAAGAAATGACAAGCTTGAATCTCAGGTGACAAAGAAAATGACTATTCAAAAGTATTGAGCTAAAAAGTAGAATTCAGAAGCAGACAAAGATTATCAAAACAATTACTTCAATGATGATTGATTGTGAGGTTATAACCAGGGACCACCTACTGCCCAGACCTCATGAACAATCGGGTCTTGGTGAGGCTGCGGTCCTAGGATTGGACCTAGATACCATGAGGCAAAGGTATAAGTTCTCATTGTTGCAGCCGTAAAGATCACACACACACACACACACAAGGAGAGAGAGAGAGAGAGAGAGAGAGAATCATGGATATAACACAACATAAAGACACTGCCTATTTTGCAGCACCCAGGTATAATAGATGTTGGACACTATATTTTCAGGCATAAAATCCGTCTCTCTGCCGTCTCGATGGCCTGTCCTTGCCGTACCCATGCCGTGTCCAGACATAGTTTACAACCCTAAAAAAGGGCAAATATTACTTATCTCCAACTACGAAGTAACTCTACTTTTCACAACCTTCCATTATTCTTGCACGTATGCTCAATTTCACAGGATTTAAACACGGATTTTCACACATTTAATGAGGGTTCACCTCTCTTCCTGAAAAGGGCCTTGAAGTAAGAAAAATCAGATACGCCCCTCAGCAAATCATAAGTACTTTCCAAAACGACTGCCAATCTAGAAGCAAACATCACAGGATCAGAGACAGTTGTCCCCAAGAATATGTTTGACAATAATAATGTAAGTTCAACAAATAATAATTAGATTCACCGTGTTTTTATCAAGAAACAAACAACCAAATTTTTGCTTGGAAAAAGGAAAAAAGAGGAGTGTTAATGGGTCCAGGGCTTTCAAGACCAAACGTATATAAAGGTTATATTCATTCAAAACCATAAGAAGCTCTCATGGACTCAGAAGAAAAAAGAGATTTTCCCAACAGAAACAAGTAGAACTACCTTTGATTGTGTCCTTGTAGTTACTCGAATATTGTCTCCTTTTGAAGTGTGATTTTGTTCCATTACACTGTCATTTGAGGCTGTGGGCTGATTTGTGTGAGAACTATTCCTCAAAGAACATTTCCGAGCAGAAGCAGCCTTACCTGCACCATACTCATTCTCTTGTTCATGGTCACTCTCATCTCCAGCCACTGCCAACTGCTGACACAATTTCAAATTTGAAATTGTTTTATTTCTATGTTTTGATGCAGCCTTTCCATTTTGATACCCTGTTGAAACATGCACATTTGCATTTCTGGCATTTCCTGTTTTAGAAGTCCCATCAGGAGTCACATTTCTTGGAGAAGTGTGCCTCGAGTGTGGAGAAGAAGATGAGGGGAGAGCTTTGGGTGAAGCTTCTGAAAGTTACAGGAAACCATTGTCAAAGCAATGAGACAAAACAAGTAAATTTAACAACATAACATCAACTTCTAATGAAAGCTACCTTGATAATGAAAAATGATCTCACTGCATCTTTGACAGAAAAGCAACTCTAGGGAGCACCATCATGGATAGGATTAAATCCAATATAACAGAATGCATCTCTAGAAGCGATTCTCTTGGGAGTTTCTCACCAGAAGGGATTAGGGAAGAATTTCTTAATTTGGATCATTGTTCTTTGTATCTTTTATTCATCTTTCCTTTGTTCTTTGTATTTGAGTGACACCCAAAATCTCTTCAGGTAGTTTCTTTGTTGTATTCTCTTTTTTATACTATTTTATTGTCACCTTTCATGGAAAAAAAGGAGTCCAATTGAGGGATGTGCAACAGTAACTGCTACAGTGACTTGCGGCAGTACCCTTTCTAAGAAAGTGCGTGCTACAATAACTATGCCCTTAAGTCCTCCATTGATTACATCTTTGTTTCATTTAGTTTTCTTATGGTCTAAGTTAGAAATATGTTTTGGTTTAGCTCCATACTTGATATGTTTGCATCATTTAGATGTATACCAAGTAAGCAATGGCTTACTTGTATCATTTAGAGAACAAAAAAGATCTCTGGTTTTTTTTTTCAAAAATACAAACCAAAAAGAAAAAATAAGCTCTCTGTGTTTTCTTCTATCATTTATTTGACCTGAAATCAACAAAGGGGTGGCTTCTACATTCCACCATTGGGTATGTGATCCTAGACTAATGTGAACTTTTATAAATACTTTTCCTTTTCTATTACCTTATTTTCCTTTGGGCTAGGTTTTGATGAATGAAACCCACAGTTTGACATAAATATCATGGGTTTATACTGTAGGTTTTGGTTCAGTGGAACTCTGCTATTCGAAGACAAAGCATGAAGCAATATTTCAAGTCAAAATAGAAGAAAGGCCACCTTGAGAGATACCTTTAGCAGAAGATACATTTGCAAACTTCTTATTCCGAGGAGCATAGCCAACTCTATGAGCGTTGTTATACCTGAACAAAGGGGAAAAATTATTATGATGTAGATGAATACAGGTCATGTATGCATTGTTCCACATGAGGCTACATTTTTATTAACCCTAATTATGACAAATTGACCATGCATCTGGCTGAATAACAAATTGGACGTTTCACATCAGCATCAAGTGCTTGAAGCATAGGTAGCAAATTGATGTACAGTGAAAGTACAAGTTGAAAATAGTTTGAGTACAACTCACTTTTCCCTTACAAAAAATGAATAGAAATTTGACCATAAAAATAGATACATTAAAAATACGGAAAATAGATATGAACAAGACCATCGTATTTGAAAGATTCGGCTACATTGTTACATAACATACTTATGCATTTTTGTATCTTTCTGAAATATTTCAAATAAAAACAAAGACTAGAACTACATTCAAACATAATTTTATTGTTGACTTGTTTCCAAAAAATTTAGATGAAAACTAACTTTTAAAAACTTATTTCTTAATCCATACAATAAGTTAGGTAAAAATTATGAACAGTGAGATATTTACAAATTTCCTAATCTCTTGATCTTTTCTAAAAATTCATTATAGAGGAAATATTTAAATTAGATATTTATATAACAAAAAAGGAAAAAAAAAAAAGAGAGAGAGAGAAGACTATAGAAAGTTGGGTAATTGAATGATTTGTGAATTATAAGTTACAAGTATAACATGTATGGTACACATTCATGTCAAACATACATGTACAATTGAAGTAACTTAGTAAACATACATGAAGATGATACACTTTTTTATTTTACTTAAAACACATTTAGTATGGATATAAAATGAGTACTAATGCAGTGCATTCACCGTAGGATCTTAATAGGGGAAAGTTTCTATTTTTATTGTCATTACTTTATTTGTCTATGGGTAATTTAGTCATTGTCATTATTTCTATTTTTATTTTAATGAAGGAAGAACTCTTTATAAGCTTTGTAAGCCTCATCGAGGCCTCAGATTATTGAATGCAATAGAATCGAATTTACTCCATACGATTGTTGGATGCTTGTTTGGCGAGAAGCATTGGTTATCGGTGCGAAGCCATTGAAGGTGTGAAGCCCTCTCCTTCTCCTCTAGTTACTCCCTCTTCTTCCTCCTCTCTTGCTTTCTTCTTTCCTCCCACACCCTTTTCCTTCATTACCAGTCCCAGATTTCTCTTCTCTAGCTGCCGTAACACCCTTAAACCCATCCCTTTGCTGCTGCTACCTTCCTAGAACCAAATCTGCTTTTCGCCCTTAACCCAAACCACTTCAACCAGTTCCGCCCCTCCCTAAACTGTCCTTCTTTGCTGTTCCAAAGCCCCTTCTGGCCTTCCCATCTCCATCGCCACTCCTTTTGTGCCCAGATCGGCCATCATCTACCTTTTGAACTTTATTCCCAGTCCCTCACAGCCATCCTACTGCCCCTTCCCTTGTGACCCCTACTGCTGCCGTCCCTCTCCCATAGTCTTTCCTACTGCTGCCGACCCTTCTTAAGCCCTCCTCCAATTTAAACAGCCCTTTACTACTGTTCTGAATTCTTTTTTTCTTTTCTTTTTTGACCTTTCCCCGCCTCCAGATACCCCATATAATCCCAAATACTGCTGCCCCAATCTGTTTCGGCATCCTTTGACACCACATGATTAGAACTAATAGTGTTTGCTAATGAATCTATGTGTTTGTGAGATCTGATAAGCCCCTTTTATTCTGAAGGGCCTTCTATTCTGAGCTATAACTTGATTTGGATTAAAATATAATTGTTTACATTGAATTCCCTGAGTTTCTTGATTGCTTGTAGTGGATTTTAATATTCTGAATTGCAATTATTAATTTAATTTTAGCTCCCACACCGCCGCCGCCACCCCCCCCCCCCCCCCCCCTCTCTCACTAATTTTGATTCATATTGATTTGTAGTTACATTATAATTGCATTTAGGGTTACCCTATTCCCTGTCCTGCATCAAGTATCTCTCTAAAAAATGGATATTATACGAGTATTAAATAGCAAATTCTAACTAGGGTTTGAAGAGGAAGGATTTCAGGTTTTTTTCCTTCGTCTTCGGTTGGGGTGAGGCAAGAGGAATGCCCAAACCATCTTTAAATAGCATCCCTGAAGGGCAGTTCATTTGGCCGGATTTAGGTTGGTTTCCTCAAGCTTGAGCCCATTTGCATTCTCAAATCCCAAGCCCGCCCCTTGGAGCCTGCTTGTAGATCAACATACCTAGATAAAGTGAGTTAAAGTCCACTTTAAGGCCCAACTCAAATTTCGATTGAACAAAATGTGAAGGCCACATTAATATGCAATTTCAAATTTCAACAAGATGGTTTTCTTTTTTATTGAGTGGGGATATTACAACATATATGGGGCCTAATTTTGTAGTAGTAGTAGCAGTAATAGTAGTAATTGAGAAGAAAGTGTACAAGAAAAGGATACAAGTATAGAAGGATTATACCAAGATCCTAGGGTAGTAGTAGACGTGGTAACAACAATAGTAATGATGATAATTGAAATTACTAATTTACTAATATGTAAATATGATTAAATGGGCTTTAGTTTAAATCCCTAATCTTCCTGTTTATCAAACAGACTCAAAAAATTATTCAAAGCTCAGCCCATTGGTTTAATACACATGTTCAAACCCATTTGCTTACATGGTTTGGGCTGGGATTGAGCCCATGAACAGCCCTAAGCCTCTCATCTCATCTATTGGGGGGCAACTTTTAAAGAAAATGTAAAAGTAGGAATTTTTTTTAGAGTACATAGCGGCAAGACAACAAGAGATTCAGTGAGGGCGCATGAGAGCGAGAAAGGAAAACCCAGCCGAACACCAAATCCCTTCCACCTGAATTCCATCAACACCTCCACTAAACCCGCACATAGGATCCACTTCTTCTCTCTCTGATCGAAGCCTCCAAACCCATCTCGACCTTGAAGAGGCTCCTCTCTCCGTTTGCCAGAGGAGACACGTCTGACAGAGGGAGGGGACCTCTCAGTTGCACCGGTTACCAACCTGCCCTCTGTCTCCCTCCATTCTCCGCAGTGAAATCGTCACCTTGCAGATCTCCCTTTAGATCTCGTCTTTTGCTGCCTTTGGCCAGATGATGATCCTGCTACCAATGTTTGAGCTCACCTATTTTCTCTCAAATCTAACGATTTGAACTCATTTTCGCTGCAGACCTCTCGCTGTTTCTCAGATCTGTTCTCTCAGGTGGCTCCCTGCTCGTCGTTTGTTTCTGGATCTGCACGAGATCTGGGAGGCATCAACAACAAACATCACATGTTCTTCTATTGATTCTTTCTTAGGTCTGCCCAACTTCAGATCTTGATCTCTCTGCACGTTGTTGTCTCACGCATTCTCAAAAGGAATGGAAGTCTCTTTTCCATTCCTACGCCTGAGATCATTTGCCTTCAGTGTCCTACTGCCTTTTTGCCTTCCTCAACAGCCATTCCCAGTGTTCTGTCCACCATTTGATTCCTTCTCCGATGACTCCGCCGCGGCATTAACCAAAGCCGAGTAGTGGGATCTGACCCATTGGCTGCCGATCAAGAGATCTGACCCACCACCAGGGTGTCCCCGATTCGTGTTGCTTCCCATCTCTTTCGTCACCAGCCATTCTACCTACTACAGTCAGCTTGTCTAGGGACCAGTGTGCGTTTTCCCAAGAAATGGAGTGTCCTTCATGCTCTCTGTTGTTGTTGGGCCTCTCCCTGAACCAACTGACCCAACTTATGTTGGTCTAGATCCACCAGATGTCAAATGTTTTATTTTCCTTGATACAAGCCATCTCCAGCGAACACAGGATTGTTGGGTTTTCCTAATGTTCTCTTTGTTGTTTTCTTTCCTATTGTTTGGCTTTCTTGTTGCTTTTCTTTTTTATGTTGTTTTCTTATCTGTACTCACACCTCTGGTGCTTTCTTTTTATAAATATGATAACCATTTCAAAAAAAAATTAGAGTACAAGCAAATGAGGCATTATCTAAAAGCATCCCTAGACTGATCACAAGAACCAACCAGTATGTTTTCTGCATCTGCACTAATTTCGTCTCAAGTCTTGAAAGCACAATTGTGCGTTCAAAGCCCTGTTTATCATGTGCTGGTTCAACAAAATTAGCCTCTAATAAACCTGTGAAAGGAAAAAAATTACACGGAGAGAAATATCAAGATAGAACATTTAATCCATCGATGTAACATAAAATTGGGGAGAATATGAAGACCTTACCTATAATTCCACGTCCATCACTTCCTGTTGCATTCCAAACCCTCCAAAAAGGCTGGAAAAATAATAAATACTTGTAGGTCAACTTAATCAAGTATTCCCTGGCCTCAAAGAAGGCGTTAAGATCCCACAAAATTCAAAATCAAGAATAGTGCATCAAGATGAATAAGATAATGCTTCAATAATGTGATGCATGACATGTATCCAGTTTAATATACATAAATACTATATGTAGGAAAAATATAAGGGAGAAATCCATCAAGCCCTATAAAATGTGTTGGCTACAACACTTTTTTACGCTGTACACCAGGGCCTACTTATGTTTAATGCAACCACCCATTGCCACCAGCAAACAAACGAGCTGACAAAATTATATTTCCAATTTTGTATCAATCAGATTAATATGCAACATTAGAGTGAGACATTATAAACTTGTCTTTCAACTGCCATTAAAGTTTGAACCATTTAATCATAGCATAGGATTGTCATAAGGGGGTATTTTTTCACGGTCAAGATCTACAAATACCATTCTATCCCTACCCTCCCCATCATTAGCACACAACCAGATGGCCACAGGCTGGTATAGTCTACATCCCATTTTGATGCTGTACTGGATTTCTCACCATATAGATATACTACATACATGTGTTGTAATAGCCCGGAATTTTTAAATCAATATATATGTGGCTATTATTTATTTTTAATGATGGAAATTGGGAATTTGGATGGAATAGATGTTAAATGGATCAAAATATGGGCAATGGACCAAGTATGGTCCAATTAGACCATGGAGTGGATTAAATTCATTTAAATGGTCAATGATAGTTAATTGGGCCAAGGATGGTCAAATTGGGCCCAATATCTATTTGGGACCCAATGAGTTAAGATGATTTAAGCTCTAAGGTAAATGGGTAGGAGGTGAATGTAATTGGGCCATGGGCCCAATGGTGATCCAATTAGTTGGAATAGATTTAATTAAATTTAAATCACCTAAGTTAGAATTTATTAAACCAATGTGACATGGCCTAGTGGGGCCCACCTCCACCTCATCAAGTGAGGTGGCGGGTAGGTTAGAAGTTAGTGGGGCCGGCCACCATGGTTGAATTGGTCAACCATGGGTGGATACATGGAGGGAATTTAAGGAAATGGAATTAGACTAAATGAGAATTAATTAACCTAAGTCAATGATCTAATTAATCAAATGATTAAGTTAATCAAAGGTGGTCAAATGGTCAAGATGGAAGACCAAACCACCCATCTCAAAAGCACCAAAACCATTGGCTAAGGGTGGTGGTTTCATCTCAACCACCACCACTAAGGCACATAAGCCCATGCTTGGTGGGTGGAGGAAGTGATGGTGGAGTGTGACTTAAGCAACCAATGAGATGGGTTTTCATCTCATCCCATTCTCATCTCACTCTCTCCATTCATTCCTCTCCAAAACCGTCCCTCCCTCTCCCAAGACCAAAAGAAAAGAAAACATCAAGGGAAAGAAGAAGAAACTTAGATGAAAAGAAGGAAAGTTCAAGCTTGGTCAACCATCACCACCTCAAGACCAAACCTTGGGATAGTTTTTCCTATCCTCTCCTCCTTTCCCTCTCTCAAACACACCCCATGTTGGCCGAACCCAAACCTTGATGATTTCATCTTGATCAAACACATCTTGGCCAAAGATCAAGGAGAAAGAAAAGTCGGAGGAGCCGTCGGATTTGTAAGTAATCCTAAACAAGAGTTTACATTTTTTTTAAAGGTTAAGAAGAGACCATGGAATCCATTTTTCTTGGATTTAATGGTGGCCAAATTATCATGAGCCTTGGATCTCAAATCCATCCAATGAAAGGATGAAAAATGGACAAACCCTAATGGGTAAATTAGGTCAAAAAAATGAAGGATGCATTAAGGACATTATGGATTAAAGTTTATTTCAGAATGGATGTAGGTGATGTTTGAAGGAATCATGGGCCATAGGGTTCGGCCATGTAGTATGGCCGAACCCCATGGTAGGTGATTAAGTGATTTAATAGGGTTTTAAAGAATGGAAGCCATGGAAGGATGATTTATGATTTTTAGGGTTTTAATGATTAAATGTAGTGATTTTTAAAGGGATTTCAAATAAGGAAAATCATGGAGAAATGTAAATGGTTTTATGGCCTCAAAAGGCATGAATGGATAATGGACCATGAACCATGGGTTCGGCCATGGTGTATGGTCGAACCCTATGGTAATGTATTCATAATTTTAATAGATATGGAAAGGATGGAAAAATGATGGAGAAGGTTGATAGTTTTAAATCGATTTTCAAGTATGGTATATAATGTTTTAAAGGGGTGAAATTAGTGGTAAACCATGGACCATGGGTTCGGCCATGGTGTATGGCCGAACCCCATGGGGAGACTTTGATGGATTGGGTATTTTAGAACCATGAAAATAAAAGGGAATTATGGCTAAGTTGATGGACCAAAATGTATCAAATAATGATTTAAGGAATGATGATTTAAATGTATGGTTTAAATTCTCTCATAGTGGAACTCATGGTGGATCTCAAATGTTGTAAGGGACCCAAGTAAAAATGGGGAAAAAGACATCATGGGTTCGGCCATGGTGTATGGCCGAACCCATGACCCAATTGTAGGTCATTTTATGGGCTAAAATTGTTATTATACATGTGTTTAAAATTAATGGGGATTAAGTTAACTTAAGGACTGATTTTTAATGTGTTCATGTCATGATAGATGGATCATTAATGGATCTAAATTATGGATCAATTATGGACCAAAATGTGCATGGATAAATGAGTGATTAGTCATGGAAAGGAGTAGTGGCAAAAATCGTAAATAATGGCCAAATTCAATAACACCATGAGAGGATGACCATGGACTTAAGTGTGTTTAAAGATGACCTTATGTATGGTTAAAAGAAGCCTAGGGTGGCTGGTTTTTAGACTTATGTGATTAAAATATTTGATGGATTAAATGGACCCACAAAACCTAGATAGTGAGGTTCGGCCATAGGGTATGGCCGAACCCCACTAAGGTATGATTTATGGGCTTAGAAATGATTAAGAACATGGACTGATTATTCATATGTAATAAGGTATCGGACATCGCAAGCGGTGCACGTATCGGTGACCGGATTATCGGACGGAAACGTAAAGGGACGCTAGTTGGTATTCGGTAGGATTCCTACCTTTTTGAAAGCCATGGATTATGTGTTATGTGATGGTTCCTTTGATTTATTTTGGTAATTATATGATTTGTTTTATTATGGGTTTTAAGACTATGATTTATATGTATTATATGGCATATGGCATATTGCATTTACAATGATCTAAATATTATATAGCTTATTGCAATTACATCTCATGCATGGCATGAGCGGGAAAATAAAGAACCGAAGTCCATACTCCGTCAGGGCGACCGAGCAGCAAACATGGGGATAGTTTGATGGGCTATAATCGGAGTCCATGCTCCGTCGGGGCGACCGAGAAGCAAACATGGGGATAGCTTGATGGGCTATAACCGGAGTCCATGCTCCGTCGGGCCAACCGAGAAGAAAACATGGGGATAGCTTGATGCGCTATAACCGGAGTCCATGCTCCGTCGGGGCGACCGAGAAGCAAACATGGGGACATCTTGATGAGGCTTGCCATCAGGGGGATATGGCATCATGATGGTATGGATGATGGGTGGGACTCATGACATAATACACCCATGGCATGGCATTCATTTTATGGTTTTTATTATATTATTACCTATGTGCTTGTTATCACTAATCCATGTGTTGGCCCTACTCGGAGTCCTACTCGGCGCGTTGTCTAACGCCCTACTTCTACCTAGCTGATGACGCAGGAGATGGCGGAAACGAAGGACGAGACGAGAGCCAAGCGTAGGAGCTTGGGGAAGCGGGCTAGATAGTTTACTTGAATTTATTTTGAAAATGTAATTTGAGTAATTTAGCTCGTCGGACTATAATAATTTAGATTACTTGCTATGGTTTGGATTTTATTTTGGACATTATGATTTTGAGGTATTTTAATAATTAAATGAATGTATCTTCCCTGCTATCTAAAATGGGTAGGATAGTCTCTATTATAATTCCGCACGTAGTTAATTTTCCACAAGCTTACTTCTACGTGTGAACCATTCTTCGTGGACTTAATTCCACGCACACGTAGAGTTGGCCAGTTAAGGGCCGGGCTTTAGAAGCTCGGACTTAACTCGCGTCGTGACGTCCCGCACCCTTTGTCACTCTTATTTCAAAAAAAAAAAAAATATAGACTCTGATTTTAGTGAAAAGGGGTGGGCGTTACATGTGTGAGGTGTGTGTGTGTGTGCCAATGATGTTCACTTGTAAATAACATGGTAAATTAAGTCCCCCTGGATATTAACTATACCAGATCCCTAGACCTGTTTCATTTCGTAAATCTAAGCTCAGCTGAGTTGACTGTCATAATGAGTAGTCACCATTTTTGAGCCCCGAGTATTCAATTGACAACTAGAATACATACTGTACATATAAGACATGCAAGTACTTGAAGATGTAGTTAAAGACATAGTCAAGTCTTCAAGTTGACTCATGACCAGCACAGTTGGACACCAGGGGTCAAAATCAGGTTTTCAAACCACAATGCAACCAAATGACATCAGCTAGTTATCACATGATATGACATTAACCTTCGAGCCCCCAATAATAATCAGAAACTGAAATAAGTTTAAACCCTCATGACATGCCAAACCACTCCATATCAAAAGCAGATTGTGCAGCCCCTAAAAAACATACAAGCACCACTCTTCTGGGCAAGTAGTTTAAATAGAGGAAAGAATCTGCATGTTAGTTAACTACATCTGAGAATTATTTAAAAAATAAAATAAAATAATGGAAACCTTTATTAATCGATTCTTGTGGTATACATTGAATCCTTGAACATCAACATGATATTTCGCATCCTTTACAAACCCCATCGTCACAACAGCAACCATCTGAGGATGCATCCAAAGAAAAGGGTATCAGTGACAGAAAGGTGTAGTAGAAATGATTTTCTTATTTACTTTTTTTTAAATAACTGATGTAGCAGATAAAATATTCTTAAAAAGACAGGAAAATTAGCAAATAAAATAAATTTGCAAAGCTGGTAAGTATTACATCCATATCTTTTGGGACCCCATCAGCACCAGATTGAGGCCTGTATGTAACTTCTTGTTTTAGCATCATATCATTCACTATGTTGTGGTGCTCAACATCCTTGCCTCGCAAAACTATTCTGAAGCTAGGTGGAAGTCTAAGATAGAGAATAGATGCATAACTCTGCATGACAAGGAATAGAGCAAAGATCAGAAGTGAAATAATATCATCACATTTCAAACCCCAGAAGTCAGCTTATTCTCACTACAACACTTTCTACACAGATTTCCATGTAGTTGCAGGTAGAAACATGACATTCAAGTCCAAACCATGAATCCAGATAGGTCTCACAACGATCACCTGATCCTGAAAGCCCCATTTCTTAAATCAGGAACAATTAGTACATTTTAGAAAAATTTCTAAACTGCTCAACTGATTTTGTACGTTGTGGGCTATCTAGTGAGTGGTTTACCCTGATTCTCAGGAAAGAGAATCTAGAGAGTAAGGTAGACCTGGTGGATGGATCAAATCTTGCATTTACATTGACCTAAGCACAGGAAGCCATGTGGCCCCCCTAGACATGCATAGAATCAGAAAACATCCTTTTCAAAAACTATGTTGTCTCACCAAGTGCCAATTAAGGATTGAGAAAATGGAAGGATTCATGTGAGGTAAAAATTATCGGTTCAATTCCCTAGTGGCAAATGAGCCAAGCATTGCCCTAATTTTGTTGTCACAGTTCATAAAGTTTTAGGGAAAATGAAAAATCATGGTTATAAAAAACTGGCCAAAACGTTTTCATAGCAAAACATCTAAAATGGTGTGCAAGCCTTGCTGATGAGGACATTAGTTGACGCCATCGAAGAAAAATGCAACAAAATCTAGATTTTCCCTCAACACAGTTGGATGATGATTTTGTGTGTATTTCTAATACATCCGACCAGATATAGAGACAGATCTAGCCATGGATAACCTAGATTGTACTTTTTTTTTTTTTGAAAGGTAGCCTAGATTGTACATTGATCAAGCAAGGATTTGAAGATTTGGCTCAATTCATCCATTTACATCATCTGAGACATTCATTTATGGATTAGACGATCAAACAGTTGATCCTACACCATCCGGGCATTTGTTTTTGTTATATTTTATTAGTGTCATATTGTTCTAGTTTATATGGTCCCAAGATTGTTATAGACTTGTATTTGTTTTTTATGGTTTTAGATTGTCCACATATGTGCCTCAAGTCACATGTGTTTAGGATTTTAAGAGTCACCTTTTTTTAATAAATAGTTGTAAGAGACACTTTTAAGGAATGAATGAAGAAATTCTAATTTCTCCCATTTGCAAATCTGGTGACTCTTGCCTCCTTGGTGTGGATATCAAGGAACCTTGTGTGACTCAAGGTACAAATCCTCCTTCTTCTCTATCTCCTTTTATTTCCTTCCCTTTTCTTCTCTCTTTTTTCCCACTTTTTTTCCTCTTTCTACACCTTAGTTTTTTCCTTTTTTCATCCAAACCCTAATCCTAACCAAATTAGGACCCAACCCCACATTCGGCCACCAAAACCCTTTTCTTTCCATTATTTTTTGCAATATTTTACCTAGAATATCCATTGTAAGCTAACTTTTTTGAAGATGGTGACATGACTCGACCTTGCAACTATTATGGTTGCAACAATGGGCACTTTACCAAATGTGTTACAGGCTTTTGCTAATAAAGAAAGTGTTGCAAGTGAGAGATTCCAACCTATGCCACACAACACAATAGAGATCCTTGAACTAGTTTGCCAGCATGCAATTTCTTTATAAGCTACATGACATAACAATTTTCGATGAATTTAAAAAAAAAAAAAAAATTCTAATGTTATTTTAGTAGTTTAGCATAATATACCCTCAATGAATGTTGATAAGTCAGGAAGTGCCGAGAGTTGGGATACTGCATTGCCATTTCTATCTTTTTCTCATCCCGGTTGACACCTCTAATCTGAATGTCCTGCCATTTTTAAATAAAATATATATTATCATGTGAAACACATATACCAACAAACTGAGAAACAACCATACCACATAAGCAAAAAAACAATGTCATAAAAAACGACCAAATGATATGACTTTATGATTGAATGGTCAAATGGTTTATAGATTGTGTCACACATTACATGTCTGTCAGCATAAAAATCAAGCTCCAGCTCTCCTTGGTCATCCTCCCAAAGATTGTAAATGATTATACGTGTACCTTGATCTTTCATTGAATTAAACTGCAAAATGGAATATATGTATATATAGTGTCAGCAATATCTTATTTTGGGAATGATTTAAACCTGCAGCACTTGCAGCTGCAGCCTTTTTTTTAGAGAACTTACAGCTGTAGCATTAGGTGCCTTCAAACTGTGCTACAGGATAAGGCTAGTGATGGAAAAAAGAAGAAAAATAAGCAATCAAAGCATTTTTTATTTCAATAATTTTAATTACAAAATAGGAATTAAAAATGAAAAGTAAAGCTGGAACAGTGCCCAACTTGCAAGTATTAAACCTAAAATTAAGATATATGAGCTCATGTTACATCCTACTAATTTTTAGATAATACAAACAATGACTGTGTGATGCAACCAGGATTAATCGTAAATGTTGTTGGATCAATGTATACAGCAAAGGATTCTACTGTAGTAATCACTTATTATCATTACGATCTCAAAAATCACTTATTATTATTCCTATTATTGTTATTATTTGAATTGGCAGTAATCACTTACCATTTTTTGATAGCAACATCCGTTAGTGTCCATCAATGCAAATGACGAGGGCTCTATTGTGGGATCCGATTCAGGCTAATTGACCTGACTAATCCTATTTTGAAAAGTCAATTGTATAATTGTATGATTTATTGTAGATAATTATTCTCTTACTGTATTTTCTTTTTTAGCCACCTTAATTGGCTCCTTTTTTACTATTTATTCATATATCCTCTAAAAGGAAAATACACAATTCAACACAAAGATTTTCAGCTCCATCTTCTCTTTTCTTTATTTTCTAGTCTTATTTTCTACAAGGTATCGAACAAGGACGATCTCTGAATTTATTTATTTTCGCCGGTGTTACGCAGCTTTTACAAGGATCTGACACCTTTCTTTCAGATTTTCCATCCCCCTTTTGCCATCTGCAGTTTTTCTGCCTACGATCCGGTGACCGAAAAAAAAAAATCGAGAGATACCCAGTGTTTCCTGTTGTTTTTTGGTAGACTCCCCATCCAACTGGTTGGATTTCTTCTTTGCTCAAATCTGGAAGGATCGGTATTGTTTTCTCTCCAACCAACAGTTTTGCCCTCTGTCTGAGTCTTCCGACTGGATCTGATGGCTCGGGTGTTTGTTTGGCTTCAAACCACTCCTACTATAGTCGTCCCTGTCTCTACTTCTCATCCCACTGGTTCGCGTTCTTCTTTGCTCAGATCTGGAAGGATCGGTCCTATTTTTCTCTCCAAACGACAGTTCTGCCCTTGACTGGGTCATCTGGCTAGATCGGTTGTCTCTGGCGTTTGTGTGGCTTCCAACCACTCTAAGAGGATCCTTCACTTGAGGACTTGGAATTTGTACCACCACAATCGCCATTACCTCATTCTTGCATCTGTGAGGATCTTGCTTCAGTTCGTGACTTGTGGGGTCCACTTCTACAGATTTTGGAATGTTTTTGGTGGTTTTACAGTGGTTTGCTCTTCAGTTTTGGGTCGGATTAGCTGCCCTTTTTTTACTGTTTTGGCTTAGAATCACGCATGCTGGTGTGCGTCATCCTACATTATGCATCAATAAGGATTTTTGCTTCCAGTCTTGCTTGGTGGGGACTACATTGGTTGTGTTCTCTATTCACCATAGTTGTTTACCGGTTTGTTGCCCTTGTTTTGGGCTCGCTCCATTGTTGTACCAGGTTTTGTTATTGGCACATGGATTGTTTTACTGCTACTCTCTCACGGCAGAGGCTCACGGACGAAGGGAACCTGTTTTTGCTCCTATTGCAAGATGCACAATCATTCTGTGGACACATGTTATAAGCTTCATAGTCGTCCAAAGCAAGCTCATCTATCCGCTGCTCCTTCCTCTTATGTGGCTAGTGACAGTGCCCCAATGACTAAAAAAGACATTAATTTATTACTGCAACGACTAGAGCGCCTTTGATCCTCCAAGGTCTCTCCTTTTGTCTCACCCTCTAATGCATATTTATAGGCCAAACAAACCCTAATCGTAATTCAACTCTAATTCTAAAAATAGAAACTAATTAAAAAAACGAAAATACAAATGAAAAAATAGAAAATAAAATAACTGGGCCAGGCTTTTGATGTTCAGCCTGGTCGGGTCAGACTTTGTGCTACATTAGCTACAAATCATGACATTCAACTGTACTTAACAAAGGAGATGATTATAATCCTAAACTGTATCAATAATAGATATCCTAGATATCCCGACATATCTTGACAAGGAGGAAGGTACAAGCTTTTGAAGGTTAAGGATCAATTAATCAGAATTATTATGGAAAAATTAAGATGCTTAAAAAGAAAAATTATTGAACTACAATTTAAGTAGAGGCAGCTTTGCCAGTATCATATTATATAAGTGAGGCATTGACATATATATATATATATATATATATATAGAGAGAGAGAGAGAGAGAGAGAGAGACTAGTGGTTTGAGTATATTGACCTACTTGTAAAAGAAGATCATCTTCACTTGAATAAGGAGACCAATGCACTATGGTTTCTATATTTTTGTTCCAGTCAACTTCTGATGAGCGTATCAGCTTGTCCCAAGCTTTTCCATCTTTCTTATAATCAAGCTACAATTCATGTGGACAACCAGAATGAGTCAACATATAAAAACAGCTTACTTAACACAAAAACCCCATAGCATAGTTAGCAAGTGCTCAATAATACAACCATAAGGTTGTGCCTTTGAGTCATATTACTATTTCATTAAAAAGAAAAAGAAAAGAGGGTTAACACCTTAGTGGTTGAAACATAAATTTTCACTCTGACCATACCGAAACAAGTTCCGAAATTGAATTGACAACTTACAAAAAAAGGAAGAAGAAGCTACATTGTGGATGGAAAACATGTTCATAGGGTGGAGAAAACAGTAAAACTTATATCTTTTGACTTAATTTCCATACTTATAGGAACATGCTTTCAAACCCACTCCTAGCAAAACAGTAGAACATAGAAATCCTATCCCAAAAAAATGAGATGGTGATGATGATAATAATGGATGGTTGAGATCTCGCTATATGTGATTAAGAAGAAGCATTTTGAATGTAATCTAAACAACAACAATAAGATAATATTCTTACCATGGGAACTACAATATCATCCTTGCCAGTGCACCTCAAAAATGTATATGATAGCAATCCAATGCTCTGTGTAGGGCTAAAGGCCATTTCAAATGAGTAACAGTTACACTCAACAAAAATCTAAGAACAAACCGTCAAGCAAATGGAAAACTAAAATTTCTACTAGAAAATATACTGAAAACAGAGCAAGTGCAATTACCAAAAAAAAAAAATGAATTTGACAAAATCAAAAGAAACCTCCAACATTCTTCCTGCTTGATTCCAACTTTTGATCCCCTCAGATTCGTCCTCACACTGAGAGGGTGAAATTGAATTTTGATGGTTACCAATGAGGTCCTTCAAGGTGGTATTAGCAGCATAGTTCGACATGTGTCGTCTAAAACCTTCGCTTTTTACCCCCAAGCCCTCCTCTAGAGCTAATGATAATGAGCTTGAGGTTAAGGCCTTGCTTAAAGGCAAACTTCTTGCATCTTTGAGATTTAACACTGCAAACACAGAAGGCGACTAAAGAAGTGCAATCCATTGATGTTATTCAAACATCTTCCCTTCGCGGTTATCTGATTGTATTTTGGAAATCAAGGATATTATCAAAGATAAATGCTTCACTATTTTGAAGATTCTGAGCCCTCATCTAGAGGGACAGCATAAAAGGACCCCAATTCTATTTTTTATTTAGTTGTTTATTTTTATTTCCCTCATTAGCAGGTTGTTTAAAACTTCCTATTTCTGTTTTACCGTGTGAGTCGGTGTCCTACTGTGTCCAGGATTCCATTCCCGATTGGGTTTATTTTAGTTTTTTTTTTAATATAAACACATGTACTTACGGGAGAGGAACATAACTCTCAAACATGGAATAAGAAAATCAAATTTGTTTTTTTATCTTCTCTTTCTCTCGTTCTTCTTCTCCTACCATGGCTGCAGGCGTTTATTCCTTCTCCCAGTCTCAGTGAAGACTAGGGATCTCCGTTTTGCTGGATCGCTCTGCCGGTGAGCATCGATCCCGCATCAAGCTGAGTGTAGGTAAGTGAGTATATTTGTATGATAGGAAAATACAATAGTAATTAAAGGTTATGTGGTTAAAAATGAAAATGATCTATTACATCATTGTGATAAATTTCAATACTTCAGTTCAACCATATTTTTTGAGTAATCAGTTCAACTATATAACCAAAAGGAGGAACCAATTCTGGTTCAAATATAACCAATAGAATGAGAGGAATGTGAGCTAACTGTAGGTGACTGGAGTTTTATGTGATAGCAGTGTATCATAATATTAAAAGGGAGATTTATAAAAAAAAGTAATCAATATAATGCTGTATGGAGCCAAATGCCATGCAATGAAGGAAAATACACATAGATAAAGTCAACATGACAGAGATGCATATGCTAAGGTGGACGTGTGGAGCAACACTAAAAGGATGAATTGTGTATGAATGCAACACAAGCATTAGTCAACGTGACAGAGATGCATATGCTAAGGTGGATGTGTGGAGCAACACTAAAAGGATGAATTAAATATGAATGCAACACAAGCATTGGTCAACATGACAGAGATGCATATGCTCAGGTGGATGTGTGGAGCAACACTAAAAGGATGAATTGTATATGAAATGCAACACAAGCGTTAGATACAATTTTGATGATGATGATGATGATGATGCATCAAAAGAACCTTAACAGTCACAATAGACAAGAATATGAGGGAACATCCTTTAAAGTGGTTTGGACAGATCTATATAAGACCAGAAACAGCTCCAGCGTGAATATTTTAGGGTTCTTAGGATCCAACTGGTCACACAAGATATGGCTTTGGCTGTCCCTATACTCAACAATGTATTGATCATCAATTGAAAACTTAAGATTTAAAAACTTGAGAACATTTTGGGACCCTTCACGCACAATGTGGCCTTGCCAAACCATAAAATGATAAAAGTTTAAGCAAGCCTCCATCAATATTGGATGATATTTACCATTTTCCAACTGGTCCTTTTATCACCAACAAACATATATGGCAGAATCTCAAGACAAAATAATGTCAGGGACATCCTATGCTACAAAATCCTCAACACTTATTCTCTACACCTCATTCCAAGTCATAACTTCATTGCATTGTTACATTTTAAATCTCCTCCTCACTCATTTTCTTTCAATCTCCAATCTCAATGGTTAATAGGATGTCAAAGCTCTTAATGAACAAAGATAGCATGTCAAACCACAACACCTTGCAGTATCATTGTGGATAAATTGGGAAGCATTACAGCATAGGCAACATTATTTATAGCATACAAGCTGACAACAAATTGCCAACCTTTTTCCTTCTGTTCCACAGCAACGAGAAAACACAATAACATCAGCTCCAAGTCTCATGGTGCTTGTCTTGAAACCATTTCCATCTGAAGCACAAAATAAATGAAATTTACCAAAAAAGTTTCTGTTTAAAGAAAATGATAAACATATCTTCCTGTCAAGTCATGAATAATGAATTCTATTTAGAGTAAATGGCTCACATTGTCCAATAGTATTTGCTAGTTTGCTCTTCAATGAATACCCAAGAGAAACGCATTGCCGCATTTTATCTGGATCCATTCCACCACCATTATCTGCAAATATTTAAATACAATAATAATCTCAACCAACTAATCAAACTTGAAACTTGTATCTAATGGTGAAGAATCATCATCACAAGAACTGGATCCCATCCAAAACCAAGGCCACAAATATTGTCAATATTTTCCTAAAAGAAAAGCATGACATCGCGTTCATAGCACATCATCTCATAGGCCTTGTTTGCATGTTTTAGATATGGTCAGAATGTGGAGAGAATAAGATGCACCTTTTTTCCAATCTGTACATCAATGAGTAACTTCCACATACCACAACCACACCACAAAAGAGGAAAAACCAAAAAAAGGAAAATGCTTCATGGAAAAGGAAGAAAACATATAGAAACAACTGATTTTTTTCCTTCTTCTTGAAAGGTGAAACAACTGATTGCACATTCTCGAATTAGTTTTCCTTATAAAACTGCAGGCATTTTGCAAATAGGGAAAAAAAAAACCATGAGAAGGGTCAAGGGAAATAATAACTCATGTATGTCCCATGGAAGCGAGTAGACAAGACCCAATAGTAATATGGAAATAATAATTACAACAACAACAACAACAATTCCAGAAGAGTGTGCCAGAGGTCAGAAAAAGCTAAAAGCAATCACTAAATTATGAATTTAGAAACATCAAAAAGAGTTAAATAGAGGAAAATAAATTACTTCTTTCTTCTTTGGTTAAGCATGACAGAAATTGGTATCTGCAGCTCCAGGAACAGCATCGTGCCAAAAAAAACAAAAAATGGAGGAGCAAACTCCCCAATCATCTGCATACTACTGGGCATCCAGTTTGCAAGCATTAACATTCAACAACATGAAACTATGCTAAAAGTTTGATGCTAAGAAGGTACAAGGTTTTCTCAAGAATGTAATTTGGTAATCCTCATAAGGTTGATGGCGTTGAGATATATTCAGATGATATATTTAGATTATTGTCTTTTACTAAGTTTAGGGCTTTCCCTTAATTTATTTTACCTTTCCTCATTTGTATTTTGTTTTCTCTATAAATATAATCATAGAGTCTCTCCTTGATTAAGAAAGACACACCATATTCTCTGTGTGGTACATGGCATCAGAGAAAAGATCCTAAATTTTTTAGGTCTCATTTTCGTGTGCTGAGAGAGAGACAACACCATGTTTTCTACTTTCTTTTCTCCCTATGTCGAATGACCATTTTTTCGGCAGAGGGAGGAGCCATACAATAAAACAAAAAAAATAAAATCTCATCTCTCGTCCAGATCTGGTAGCCCAGTCCCAGACGATCTCAGATCTGGCTGCAGTCATCACCCCTCTCCCATTTTCCATTGTTGTCCCGCCGAATACAAGGCTCTCGTCGTTGAGCATCCTCTGCTAATCCAAAGCACATCAGCCCCTCAACAATTTGAAGACTTCCAGAAACATATTGTCTGGCGAGGCTTCTGCCAGCGGAACTCCCCTATACCACTTTCGTTTTTCGAAGGTCTCTCCATCTGTATAAGCGGATGTGCTATTTGGACCGTGTGAGACCCACTTCAGATCAACTTTTGTCGTTGCTACCAAGGACGAGGGAAACCCATTTTTTCTAAGTTTTTTCTTTCAATCCACACATATACCGACCTTTTGCAACTTGGATCTACACCAATGTGGTTTCCCCTGGCCCACCTTCTTACGCCTATAGTGGACCCCCCCTTTTCAACCTTTTTCCAGTGACTGTCTGGGACGCTTGTAATCCCAGATTTGGTTCAATCTGCTGACACAGCTCTCTATTTGAAGAAGAGTCACCACACTTGGATTCGCCCCTGGCCCAAGTCTCCATCTTACCAGGTTGCTCCACCTTCCATCACAGATGGGCCCCATTTTCTGTTGTTTTTCCGATTGTTGTGTGGGACGCATGTACCCCTCAGTTTGTGGGTGTTTTTCATTGGATCTGCAGAGTACCAACAGATCTGCTCTTGTGGATTTCAAACTTGTGATTTCGATCCCCACACTGGTGGGGCCCATTTCTACAAGCTTTATTCTCTAAACTGCAACTGAAGTTATAGGCCAATGCTTGTTTGGCTTCAATCTCGGTCTTCAACACTCGGATTGGCTCCCTACTTCTCTTCTTGGTGTCGCCCCTGCCTGCTTTTTGCAACTACAAGGCCTCTGATCCATTATATGCTTCGTGGGACCCACTGGTGCAGTTTTTTCTTTTTCTGCCAGATCCTCGTCTGAATAAATAAAATCATCTCCCTTCCTTTTGTTTGCTAAACGTTCCACCATTTGCCTCCTAGATTTGATTCTCCAGTCCTTTGACCTCTCATTTCATAAATTTTTTTCCTTATATTCTATGGGTAGTTCATAGGGAAATCTCTGTTTGTTCCCTTAGATTTGGAGTCTTTCTTCATATTTGAACCTATAAACCCTCAACTCTATAGTCGGTTTGAATGCCAGAGGAACCCTCTGAGACCTATGTTTGATCTCGTTGAATGGAGGTTTAAGTTTTTCTCCATTTTATTATTCCTGCCCACGTTATTGTTCCTTACCAGGCTTTGACATCTTCTTCGAATTAGTTTCTCTTTTTGGCAAACTTCTACGGTGGATTCTCATTTCGGCACATGTCTTCTAAAGCATTTTTCCTCAAATTTGATTTTTTCAATTTTTTACGCTTGCCAGTGTTTCTTCCTCTTTGTAGCTAGCACTTTCCTGGCATCAGATTCGGCCACCAGGACATTTTTCAACCGGCGGGATCCCTTTTTTTTCCATGTCGTTCTTTGGAGACATACATTTGTACAGTAGAGTTGCAGTCTTGTTGTTTTCAAAACAAACTTTCCAGCGTTACTTCTCCTATACTTGTTTCGGTACATGCTGCTGCAGGACATCAACTGGTTCCAGTTATGGTTCTTCTGCTTCGATCAGGCTCAGCTTTGGGAAATTTTTGTTGATTTCCTTTCGCTCCATCAAATGGCATCACCATTGAATTGTCAAATTGAAAATGTGCAAACTCAAGTGCGACCCAGTTGAGTTTGTCGGGGTTGTTGAGATATATTTAGATGATATATTTAGATTATGTCTTTACTAAGTTTAGGGTTATCCCTTATTTGTATTTATTTTACCTTCTTTATTTCTATTCTATTTTCTCTATAAATATAATCATAGGGTCTCTCCTTGATTAAGGAAGACATACTATATTCTTTGTGTGTTATTCTATATATAGTAGGGCAAATACTGATCAAAAGGAAACACAAATCCGATTTGATATGTAAAGAAATATAGGTTATAGAAATCCAGTTTGATGATGAGGAAGAATACATATGAAAGTCACCAAAAACAAAGGAAGCTACAATGCCATATATAGCACGGTGCAACTAACATGAGTGACCCAGAATTTTAGATATAACTATTTTTAAATAAAGAATAAAGTCCCAAACTTGAAAGTTCAAAAGAAAATAACATAAATGATATACCAGCTATGAAGCATAATCTGCATTATACTTTATCCAAGTTCGATCCTCACAACAAAAGCAGGGCTTATGGAGTATGAATCAGACCTTTGAGGTTTAAGAGAGAGAGAGAGAGAGAGAGAGAGAGAGAGAGAAGACCATCTGACCACCATCTAACATTATCCATACCATAAGTAGAAAAGCTCCATACCTTCAATCATCAACATTTTACTCCTATCCTTCTTGTTTTCTAACATATCTATATTAACATAGGTAGCTCCATTACAGACCTGAAAGAAGGTAAAATCTTTGATATAAGGATAAGCCTTCTTTTTTGGGGGGATTAAGGATAGAAGAATAAGTATATTGGCATTCTTTGAGAAGTGACCAGTTATAATTACCTCATCCAAAGAATTATCCAGAAGCTCTGCAAAAGCTGTAGAAGAAGATTCCAAGAAGTTATGTTGCATTGCAACTGTTTTGATTGCATACAAAATTCAATGTCTTTATGGGCAAGTTTACCTCCAAGAACCCACTTGTGGCTGGTTGCATTTGAATGAAGAAACTTGGGATGAACCCTGACATGATCCATACCAGCTGTAGAAATAAGGTAAACAATAATAATGAATAATTCTCACATAATCAGCAACAGTAACAAGTAAAACAATGACAGATGCATAATTTTAAAAAAAAAAAAAAAAGAGGATAGATAATGGGGTAACAGACCGTATGATTTACAGTAGGGTAAAATGAATAAGTAAAACTCGAAAAGTTGACTCCAAATAGATGGGATTGTAGTTATGATGATAATGATGATGACAGAATAACTAAAAAGGTTGTCCCATATCAGAAAATTAAAAAGAACAAACAGATACTTACCAAAAAAAAGTCTATCCAAAATCAATTTTTCCCTCTATATATATATATCAACATTTGGCTTGACAACCAAGAACCCGCCTCAAGAAGCGGGTTCTTGTGTTTGATTCACATTCAACCCCAAAAGGCCACTCCCCATTGAACTTATCCGGTGTGTGTGGATTGGGAGGTTTACACATGCCCCGAGGATTAGCCGGGTGAGACACCTGGACACCTTGGTTACAAAAAAAAAAAAAAATCTATCCAAAATCAACTTTTCCCATATATAGATCCACATTGTGACTAAGAGCAGAAACCCCTATCACTATCAAATCCATGTACATACACACATTCACATCACACCATCAATTAAGCCGATGTACAAATAATCTAATAAGCACCCCTCCAAGGCAATAGGATGAAGTCATCAACTGAAAGTACACATCCTAAAAGACAAGGCAGAATAAAAACCCAATACATGGTTATATAACAAACCTCAGAGCGTAGAAACAAGAATATCCAAAGTTCCATTCCTTTCCCCACACACTGAAGAAAAGCATCATTGGAGTTCCATTCTAGAATAATAGAAAACCAATCCTAGCATTAGCAAAACCTTACTTGAAGACAATTCTGCCTTTTTCATTTAGGGTTTAACCATTGATGGGAACATTGGGGATGAGGAGAGTGATGATAAAATTGATGAAATTGTTGAAATTGCCTTGGCCTATTATGAGCAATTGGACTGCAACAAGGGTGGTATGAAACCATCCAATATGAACTACAAGTTGGTGGGTTTAATGCATGTGGACCCTCCAAATGGGCCTGGGCTTGGGTTTGAATCCAATTCATATAGCCTGGGCCTCTTCTAGACCCAAATGAAGAAGGCACATTGGCCATTAGAGGTGTCACAAGCAAGTATGTGCTACATGGACCAAGGGAGCTTCAAACCCAAGCCAAAGGGTCCATAGCATGGTTGTTAAAATCTCATGATTCATAATTCGTATCTTACGATTCATACGATATGATAAGAGGAACGATTCGTATCTATCAACAAATCTTACGATTCGTATAAATAATAGAATTATGGGGTTATTAGGAGTGTGAAAGCATGAAACATTTCGTTTTAATGGTTTTTAAGGCTTGAGGTGAAGAACATTTAAGACCTTTCGATTTTTTGAGGGTTTTTTAGTTCATTATTGACTTTTCATAGTACAGTTGGATTATATACTGGTCTTATATTTTTGAGAGTTGGAGCATTGAAATTTGAGCTCCAATGAACTAATTACATAGAATTCACTTCATATTGAAAGAAAGTTGGAGAATTGCTCATGTTATTACATTTTAGATATATTTTACGTTATTTCATATATTAAATATTTTAGGGAAAAACACTTATGAATCTTACGATTCTACGATTTACGATATACAATTTGCGATTTAAGATGTATTAACGATTTACGATACGATTCGATTTTCACAACATTGGTCTATAGGCGTGTGTAACATGTGCCCATTGACCACATTAAATGTGGGGCTCCAATGATGGGGTTGTGTGGCTCAAGCTTTGACAAGGATGAAAGGCTCTCTAGACTTCAAGAGGAAGATGGGCTAGACATTTAATGCATAGGTGTGTGCTTGGTGTGTCATCCAAGCTTATGTGGAGTAAGTTCATTGGTTGATGAAAGGTTCTAGGCCTAGTTTGAAGCTTCTCATTGGATGCATGGGATTCTCGCTTCCACATCATACTCCTAGGTGGCGTGGACCATAGTGTGAATGCACTTGGAAATGGTATCTACCCTTGTCTGAACACTCATGGACCATGAGGAGACATACTCATGAATTTTGCATTAGACCTTTCACCAAATCAAAGACCAACAGTCCCTTCTCAGGCGATACCAAGCTAAATAAGATCACATTTTGCAGCCGCAGCAAAGTCACTTCATTTGAGAGGCAAATTTTCATAGATGCTTTTCAAATGGCTTTGTCATAGATGCTTTTCAAATGGCTTTGTCTGAACCATTAAAACAATTCTAATTCAGTCTACAAACCCATTCTATAATAACAAATCCAAGAAACATTGGCAAAGTCCTATATTTTCCAGTTTATCAGTATTTTCACTGTTGTCCAATATATTGAGAAATACCCATATCAGACCCTTAAATATGCAACAAATATAAGCCAAATTTCCAGATTTCGGCTCTGGAAATCTCAGCCAAAATTCTGAAATCTGGGCGAAACTTCTGCCCAGTACAGTTTATCAGTATGTCCAATATTTTCGGATATATTGGAACCTTGGGCATCCGACAAATCTTGGCCTAAATTTTGAATTTTGGGATTTAGGTCGATATATTTAACCCAGCGCATGACATCAATATTCACTACCATGTCCTGCATTGCGCAATCACTCAAACTAAGAAATTGAAAAATACTGAATTACCAGAATCGGATGCGGAGTAGGTGGCGAGGTCGCCTTCAAAATCTCCAGCTTTCCAGAACTGCTTGCAGCTCTGGTTCCCAACTTTGGGCGGCAATGGGATGGAAATTGGGGCAGGTTCGGGAAGCGGAAGCAGGTCTTCTGGTGGAAGCGGATCGAGAAACCCCAATGGAAGTACAACCCCAAAATCATCGGTTTTGGATTTCTTGAAGAACCCACCTTCTTCGTCTCCGCCTTCGTCTTTGACGTCATCGTCTGAAACCCTATATCTCTTGTCACCGCCGTCCAAGTTGTCGCTCGCCTCGGAATCACTGTCGCTGGTGCTGAGTTCGATAACGGAAACGGTGTTTGGAACATCCGAAGGGGGTTTCCGCCGTTGCCGTGGCAAGTCGGTTGAGTCCGTCGGTTCTTGCTTTGCAACAGTCGTCTGAGTCTTCTCCATCTAGAAATATAGAATGAAAGAAGTGTCGTCAAAGAAAGAAGATACGTTTTCCTTCTGTACTTTTTCTCTCGAATGGACTCCAGATGAGAAGTCTAGAAGACTAGAAGCTAGCTCCATGACGAGTGACCCCCGTCGTCTTCTTATATATAAATGTTAAAAATTTTAATCACATACATTTCTAACGTTTAATTTAACGGTGATTATAAATTCGATATATCTCTAATTTGTGAACGAGTCTATAGAAAAAAAATTTTATTTATGTATGGAAAATTGTGGAAAATCTAGTAAAAAAATTTCACGAGTGATACTCACTGTGTTCAAAATATTGTCATGGGTGAGCCTATAGATTTTAATAATAGATATGTTGCATATGACTCAATACATATCATCATTTTCATTATTAATATGTATAGGTGAATATGTTGTCTCACATTTCAACTAAGACTAGTTATGCTGATATGATGTCTAAATTGATCTATGGAGGATTTCGATGATTTTCAGCTCGATTTTAATGGATTTTGATGATTTTCATTGATAAAAGGCAATAAATTTGTGAAATTTGTAAAAAGATAAACCATTATGAGAGAATGTAACCGTGAATTGAATCCCTTAAGGGATAGGCTCAGTCCGTCTACCTGATCGAGAACCCATCATATGCGATGTAAGAATAAGATGCGCCATGAATATGTGTTATATATATTGTATTGGATTTAATATGCTTGAGTTGAATGTATGTTTCCAATATTTTGATGGATATGAATGTTGATTGAAGATGCTTTTTATTACGAGCCGAGGAAAGGAGAATATCTTCATGCCAATATCTTCATGCCAGTGAGTTGTGTAAGATAAGGACGAGTTTGGTAAGTTCTTCGTGCGTTTTGATTGATTCGAAAAGTTGTAACGACCCGTTTCTCTAACACAATATTATTCGTTTTGGGTTTGAAAATGTCTCACGATTTTACATTGGACTTAAGTCTCACTCTTGGACGAAGGAGTGTTCCCTCATATAAACCTCAACCCTCTCCATCTCATGGGTGGTATAGGACTTTTTCTTCCCTTTCATGCTGCCCCTTCACCAGCAACCCCCGCTTTGAGCAAGGGTATTATAATAATACAATCCACTCTCTCAAGACCAGAGCCGTCTCTCGCTCTGTTACAACAGACAGACAGAGAGTGAGCCATTTTTTGATACAATTTGTAACGACCCTTTCCTTCTAGCACAATAAGACCAGCAAGTAATGAGAAGCATCCTCCACTCCCATAATACTGATTGGAGGTGGAAGACGCGAGCAAGAGATGCATGGAAGAGTTTCAATATGTTCACTCTCTTGAGGATCACTCACCCAGAAAATGATTTGCAAGATTTGATTAAGAAGCTGTAGAAAAAACATAAGGCATATTCTAGTGAGCAGGAGTTGGGGCCTTGAATCCTTTTCCCCTGTGAAGCAGAATTTTCAGAGCTTGAAATGAAGATTAGTATTGCTGTAAACAGCTCTCAACCAAACAGTTTTGGATTGAAAGATTAGTAGTGCAAAGTTTTTTCAGTAGCTGGAAAATTCTCTCTATCTGCAAGCTGTATATGACACTTTGGTCCCACGGTATGAACCCAGCAAAGTTTGTTTTCAGCCTTAATCCTGTTTGCTGCATTCGGGTGATAGAAGTGCAATCTGTTTTTGCTGTATTTTCTGCATTCTGGTGTATATCTCAGATCTGTGTGAAGTCTAAAAGGTGTCTGGATGCTTAGTGTTGTGTCTGTAACAGTGAAAAATTCTAGCAGCAGTAATTTCCCAAGCAACAACAATTCTCTGGTTACCAGCAGTGTTTTCTCCTTACAGCAAAAGCAAAAAGAAGAATGCAGATCTTTTTCTCACTGTTCTGTAGCAGAAAACAATTTGGTTGCCCGTACTTTTTAGGTTTTTCTCTATAATGTTTGCTTATAAATGTATATCTGTCTCTGGGGATATATTTCAGTCTTCTAATTTTTATATCCCTGAAACAAACTGATGAACTTTTTAAAATAATATCACCATCATAAAAAAAAAAAAAATTAATCTATTTTAAAATCTAACTTTTTGAATTTTAGTTCTCTGTTAATCTCATTTATCCGTGCTTCTCAAGTGTAGATCTTATAAACTTCTCCAACTCATCTATTCCAATTGTCGAGTCATTTTACACCTTAGAAAATTTCTGGCTGACCCATTCCAAGACGTATCTTTCTTGTATACGACATCATGATTGTTTGAATTTTAGACCTTCGTCACTTTAGAAATTTTCGGTGGGTCAGGGCCATATGATTTAAAAATCTTGAGTTCTACTTGAATAAATAAAAAATAAAATTTCTATAGAGGTTTTTTCTAGTGAGACATATCATTAAATGGATTTTAAACCCAGGTAATTACTTGTGATGTAACAAAGACTATATAACTAAGTTGTGTACGAAGTTTTACTCTGCGTGATTATCTTATTTTTTATTTTAAACTTTTAAAAAATAATAATCTATAGTCATCAAAATTTGAAAGGCTAGGATTTTATAATTTGAATTATCAATTGACAGTAATTTTTTTTATATTACATCTATATAATCACACATCAAATGAACTCAACTATAATGGACCTTTAGAGAGTCTTTCTTGTTTGACTACCGTAACTCATAAAATAATTTATTATGATAAACTGATAATAATTGTCATTCTCAATGATAAGTTGCACGTAAAAAGGGCCAATTTCTAAATCTAAGAAGACACCAACGATTCACATAACTTGTGGATTTTTGTTTTAAAGTAAAAATAACACACAAGGAAACACTTTCAAATAAGCTCCACCGTTTCACTGTCTTTATTCTTATATTCTGTCTCTGGCTAGTCGTCCTTCTCAGTCCCTGCTGTTTAAAAAACTTAGAATCAGGCCTAATCTTGTCTCGGATCCAGTCTACTCGTCTGGCCTGATCTTGCTCCAATTATCCGCAGAAACTTCCATCTCCACTTGGATATTGTTGCTAATTTTGAAAGGCTGAATTTGTCACGAGATCTGATGAGAATCTGGAACTGAAATCCAGCCACCGATCTTTGCAATACAAAGCCAAGAAATCAGGCCCATATCCATTACACGTCATTGGTTTGATCTGCAGTGCCTTTTAATCTGATTTGTAGTAGATGTTGGTTCCTTAATCCAGCTTCTTGCTGTTTTAAGCAACAACACTAACTTGTTTCCAAATGGACCCAGACCCATAACTGTTCAATTGGGCTTTATTTCTGGTGCAAGTGAGTTCATTAGATCTTGTTTGAGCTGCCCACTTTCTTCATCAATCTGGAAAGTAAACTCATCGCTTTCGTCTAATTGGGGCTGCTCATCCTCGATCGAACTCGAGTCGAGTTTGTTGGACCCAAGTCTGCATTACTTTTCATATCTATCTATTCTATGAATTGCATTAATATCCAATTTAAATTTACTCAACAATGTGAGTTGATGTGATTGTTGGATTAAACATTCATTTGAAACTGACTTCACACTGATTATTTATTTTTAGACTCTTAAAATTTATGATTTTTTAAATTTAATAGACTTAATTTAAAAGAAAAAAACACACAATCATTCTAAAAATACCTTTGAAATTTACCATCCCTATACGTTTAACCTCCTATGGACCTGACGCTACCGGAGCCAATTATCCTCTCAGTGAGTGATGTCACCCAAAGGATTCTTCAATCTTCTGATTGGCATAGTTCGTAACTTTGCACCATTCTATACAAAGTGAAGCCCACCAAAGGGTCAAATATGGATGGGCCGAACATGAGTAAAAGAAAGAAATAAAAAACAGTGCCCGTGGTTATGTCTGGAAAACCAAAATCCCATCTAAATTTTTACACATCACTAGATCAATACTACTATCATGCCCAACAAATAATTGAATCAACGCCTTCAATCAGTCTTCCTCGGTTTAGAGTTAGGCTAAAATATGTATTTTTTTTTTAAAAAATCAGCTGATATTTAGAAATATTAGACACAATTTTCAAAATATTGGCTGAAATATTTCAGTCTCTTCCCAGACAGAAAATTCAGAAGTGACCCAAAATGTCCATCACCAATGGGCCTAAGGCTTTATTTGGATGCACGAAAGGTAAAACAAAAAACTTGAAAGATAGTCTGCACACTGATGTCATAGAACCAGATCTACTCAAGCATTCACATTCTATTGACCACCTGAAAATCCAAAAACTCAGTCTACTGCCAAAGCCACTTGCTTGAGTAACTCGATTGACTCGATCGGGTGTAAAGGGAACAACTTGGGCCAGCCCAGCCAAGGTTGCATAAAAAGATAGAGAAATTGGTCTTGCATTGATCTATGCTCATATTATGGCGATCTGGGCCCAAATTTGAAATTGGGCCAGGCCAGCCCAATGCACTGATAGAACAAGTCTGTTCTCAAAGCTCGCCTTGCTGTGAATTTGAGAAAGCTTGAAAGACCGACGTCGTGCATTATTTTCAACAAAAAATGATTTGGGCACTAGTACTTTTATTAAATTAGAGCACTATCTTTATTTGACTTTATATTTTATCATGATAAATTTAAAAATAAATAATAATAGAAACGTTATCAAATTATTGTAATAAAATGAAGGAGGAAATTGAGACAATGTCCCTTCCACTTGTGTGTCTTATTGAGTGTTTAGATAATATAATTTTATGGCTGTGTTAATACTCTGATTATGTTTATGCTTTATTAATTTTATATTTTAATCATCAGATTAGGTAACCAAAAATTGAGAAACAAAAACCATTTGATATACTGATTCATGAATGAATCCTCCCCTAATTGAATTATTTTCATTACCATATTTAGAAACAGTACGGTTTGGGTAGATATATAATAAGTCTGGATTCAAATAATAATTTATTTTACCTTGTTTAGACTTTGGATTATTATTGTTTATTTCTTTCTGTGGGTGTTGGTTGGTTGGTGGTATCTGGTTTCTGGTATTGGTGGCTGTGCTGATGGTGTATAAGAGATTTACAATGACTGCTGGCTGATGTAGATTGCAGAGCTGACTTTTTATGTATGAAGGATGTCATCTCCTTAAGAACTTAAAATTGGAATACTTTTTTTAAAATAAAGAGATATCAAATTATGCTAAATGGCAACAAAATATTAAATAAATATTACAATTAAAACAACTTTTTGTATTCAATAAAATATTGTGTACTTCTGTAAAAGGATGATGTCTTGATTAAGAACCTATGTAAAATGCTATTTTTTCATATATTTACTATTTTTAGAAATATAAATAATTGAGTCTACACTTTCAATACTAAAGTTTTAAAACCTGGTTGATACTAATATTAGTAATTCATGCATCTATTTTCTTTTTCTTTTTTAAATGACTTCATATGGGTTTTTTTTTTTTTTTTTGACGTTCATGCATCTAGTTTTTTCAAAAAAAATGACTTCATTTGGGTTTTCTTTTGCCTTTGCCCGGCGGACAAATTGACTTCACATAGTTTTTTTAGACTTAATTTCATTATATTATATTTATCTACTTATTAAACTTTCGAAATGATCTCTACTTTTTACAAGCCCAATATATTTTTGAATTGAATTAAATATGAACATGGGCTTCTTCTAGTAAAAGAAGAGAAAAAAGAAAATAAGATCCATTTTTTTTTTTTCATAGAAGAAGGGTTATTTGCTATGAATAAAAGGAATCAGACAGTTTCCTCTCCCTCTCAAAAATTCATTTTCTTAAAAAAAAGAGGAACGTTTCCTTTACTCACCAAGAAAATGTTTCATTTAAAAATAAATTTGGTATACAAACAACAAAAAGTATAGTTTTCACAGCCCGACATGAGACTGGTTTTCATAACACGGATAATATAAATAGAAACTCTACTATTATTTTTCTGCAAAATTGTTTTTCCAAAATAAATTAGATAAACAACCAAATTCTTTCCAAAGGCCCAACTATGCAGCTTAGCCTATTATTATCACATATAGCACTACCGAGGGTACTATTTTAAGAAAGAGTTGGGCCTTTGCTGGTCAGTTAGGCCGTGTTATGGAACATGGGCTCTATATTAGACCCAATCACCAAACAAGCCAAGTTTGTGCAAGCTTCAGTCGAACTCAGGCCGGCCCATGGGCTACCCAATACTGTTGAGTAGTTTGAGTTTGGCTTTTTTTTTTTTAGCAGTAATAAGAATAAATATATTAAGAGAAAAAAAAGGATAATATAGAGAAGAAATCGATGGATTTAAAAGACTAAGACTCAAAGAAAACCAATGAAAAGAACTCCACCAAAAGCAAAAACTCCAGACTAAGAAGCCCACCCAAAGTGGCAAATAAACCAACCACTCCAAATGCACATCTACAAACTGACCGAGCAACCTTCCCTTCTAGAACACCCACATGCAACAACCTCTCCTCTAAGACGCCATCCATACACCGTGAAGATGGGTAACAACCTCTCCTCTTATTCAAGAGATCGAAATCCCATAAATCTTCAGATTTTCAAAATCTTTCACAATCTAAGTTTGAGTTTGACTTGGTAACGTTATTGTAGCAATGAGGACATCAACATCAAATCCACCACCTAATTTACAATTTCATTTTCATGCTAGTCATAGATTCTGTATAATAAATTTTATTAGAGTGTCATATCATTATCCTTTCAGATTCATCATCATCCAGAAGACAGACTAAGATAATTTTTGTTAGAAGAGAAAATAATTATATAAATCCCTAATTTCAAACTACGATCTACATTAAGCACAAAACTAATATTATATTTTGCCTCTGTGTATATGTGTGTATTGGTCCCTGAAAAAAGACAACAATCTTGGCTCAATCAATTCAGTCGGGTGCAGCCTAAATAATATGAAAAATACATAACAATAACAAGGATGATAATTTTAATCTCAAGAACAACTATTTTTATCTACATGGTGTGGTTCAAATGGTAGCCTCCCATTTCAGGAGGTGGGAGATTGTGGATTTGAGTCTCCATGACCAAATCTTGGTGTGACCTAGTAGTAGTGGACTGACCCGTCGAGATTTTACGATGGGTATCCCGCAATAAATTCAAGAAAAAAAGATAAAAAAAACAAAAAACAAATAAAAGACTATTATTTTTTTTTTAAACAATTATAGACGTAGTTAACAGCCACCCATTACAATGATTAGAAGAGCCTTATCTCATTTATTTTGTCTTGTTGAACAACTTAATTACCCTTGTAAACTTAGATTATTCTTAAAAAAAGTGTCACTGCTGAAACCTAAAGAGGTTTTGTCGATTTAAAACTTAAAATTCTGCAATTTGCACTCAAAGGGGAAAAAAGTCAGAAGAACAGGTAAGCGTAGTTATTGATGTTATCAACATTGTCTTCCAAAATATTTTATGGCCATGAAAATATTTAAGCTTATCCACGCAAGCATCTCTGGACACATGGCAGATATGTGGGTGATGTGGCCGGTCGATCAGCGGGCCACCACCTAATAATCGAATATTAGATTCCTAATTGATGATTAAGGAGCATGCATAAAGATGATCATGCGAAAGTGATCTAGGCTAATCTAGTACCGTCTACAAAATCTATCAAATACAAATAATTGATTCTTTAACAACATAGAATGTGTTTTTTTTTATGGATAATGAAGAGCATCGGTAATCAAGTCTCTTTCCAATCTCACATCTGAAAACTCTTTTGTATTAAGAGTATATCTGCAAATTTGTCTTTTATCCAAACTCAGGTGTCAATTGAACTTAATTATTGACTCGGTTTGGATGAGTTTGATTTGAATCCTAATTGCATGCTTGTGTAGGCCGAGTTCGAACAAGAATTAATGGAAAATTCATTAAAAATCGATAAAAATGCCCGAGTGTTATTAAAGCATCAAGTTAAATGGATTTAGACTTGCACATTTTAAAACCCAACAACTTCTCATTTTAAAAAGTTGAAGTAAAAAAAATAATGAAGATACAATAAAAAGTTTGAGAGTAAAGGGAATTTAATTACTTGTGCAAAGATATTATGCGATTATATCATGGATTAATGGAAACCAATTGTATGAACTGCAAGGAAAAAACATTCAATGGTACAAATTCATTGGACGGTGCCTATTAAGTGGATTGGGTGGACCTGATTTTAGGCTATCCCTATCAAAAAGTGGTCCATTTGTCTTTTTAGCTGTCGCCATTGATCTTTCAAGATTTCATTGCAAGTGGAGCAAATTGCATGTTGCAATCGATCAATTTTGGCTTAAATTTTGAAGCTTTATTAAAATTTTATTTGAAAAATTATTAAAAAAAAATATTTAGTTGAATTTTTTATCTCAAATATTTTTATTCGTTTTCATAGATATCTCCTTTCAAATAAATTTAGTGAACTATGATGCACCAATTGATGGGCTACCACTCCATACATGGGCCAACAGTAAAAAAAATTGCAGTATTCGACCATTTCTACCCTAAGCCATCAGAAGTAAAATATGAATCAAATTTGAATTTTGAACTTCCAATTTCCAAGAGCCATTATTTTGAAGCCGACTTAAAAAAAAAAGTGGTCCACTAATAGGCAGTGGGATTTCATCATCATCAAAACGCTCTAATTTATGGAATCGAAGGTTGACTTCATTTCTTAAATATGAAAAACATTCATGATTCACCAGTTTCATTGGTACAAGTAAACTTATTAACCACATCTCACTTGAATTAGATATGACCCTACTATAGAAATCATTTTATATATGGGTTAAATAAATTTAGACGTGACTTAAGTTTGATTTGGTTATTTTAAAGTTTGTTTTTTTTATCTTCTTCTTCTTCCTTATGTTTTTTTTTTTTTGAAATGGTTCATATATTAATATAAATAGGACACTAGAGTTGCAATTACAAAAAAATAGAAAAAATAAAAAAACAATGAAAGAAAAGAATTTAAACTAAATCAACACATTTTTTTCTAAGTACGTAAGATGTCTGACATGGAGATGTTCTGAAATTCTTAGAGAGAGCTCAACACGCACACTTTGCGAGACTACGTCTTGTAACCGGCAAACTCAATTCAACAATAGATTTAAAGATCCTGTTATACTTCTTCCTTATGCTTTTGCTCATACCTTAATTTGTTCTTAAAGAGAAGCCATTGAGGTGTATCTAAACACCAATTTGACTGTGGGTAAATGGTTAGTATGTAACTCATGTTTTTTTTCTTTTACTTTAGGTGTTAATTACCCATTTAATTCACAAATATACTCTTGAAATTAACATGCATATGGAGTTTGGAACTTATTATTGAACATGACATATTTTTTTATTAATCATCTGTCTAGTAAATAGATTTTTGACACACGTAAATTTATAATAATAAAAACTTATCAGCATGTAACCTTACAAAGTTACGTAGTTGAAAAATCTTTCTACTGGATAGATCCATTATTGGATCCATGTCATTGGATTAAACACTTCAACGGGAGGATGAGATACGCACGCTGAATATTTCTCATTTTATGTGCCCATCTCTGATATTTTTTCTTATCTTATTACTATAATGATGTTTGCACCCATTTTTCATTCAATTAGATAATGAGTTTGGTGAGAAAATTATAGTCAACAATGGAGCACTCGAAGGTTTGATGCATATTACCAACGTGTTACAATACACAGGAAAATGGATCATCTAATCAACGGTCACATATTTTCCTTCACTCCAAGAATCTATATTTTTTTTAGTTGCAGAATATAGTCCAATGAATTTAAAATTTGCATTAAAATATGTATACATATAGTTAATGAAAGCCTTCAATAATCTAAGATGGATTATGATAATTAGAGTATCTATTTTTTCAATTATTTTGATAAGTTTGATACAAGAGTTTACCTTGCTGAATGCTGATAATGGGTCGACAAACAAAGTAATTTGATTTCAATCTAGTCATCGACTCTATTTGAGTGATTCAAATAAAACTAAAAATGTTTAAATTATAATTTAGATTTAGTAGCGACAAACTATGATGGTGTTAGATTATGTTGGAATTGCCCACAAAAAGCTTCAATCAGAATCGACAATGAGCGACTAAAGTTAAAAATAATTCACACAAAAGATAGCAATGATAGAAAAGATTTAGTGCTAACTTTTCAAACTCCTGTCATTCGTAGCCACCTTCCTTTTTATTGTAGACAATAGTGGCATGAATGAAATAGAACATTGTATCTCCTACAAAAGGAACAGTAGGTTTCATGGTTTGACGAGGATGATGAATGGTAATGATGATTAAGAACGTTATATTAGAAAAGTAAGCAAATCCACCGAGGAAATTGTTGTAAGAAATATGAATTTATTCATTTACAAAAATGACCCGTTTCATTGATGTAAATCTTTTTGAGCAAACAATCATATAAATGTTTATGATAGTAAATATTTATATTTTCAACAAGTGATTTGCATTGACAAGTAAGATTTTCAATTACAAACCCCCTGACTTTAAAAGTAAGTCATATTTTTTTAATAAAATATGTAAAAATAACCAAAACATTATCTCCATAAAATTTGAGCCTCCTTATTAAAATTAGTACTCTAATCTTCGGTAAGTTGCTCTTTCATCACCTATTACAGTGCAATTTTAAGCAAAATCACCATAAAAAAACTTTCATCCATCACTTTATTTGTTGGAGACGTTGGATATTCTCATCTTATGTGGGAGGCCTAGCCTTCAAATTCTTGAGGCGCCCAGTCTCATCCATAATGCTTGTGAATAGTGTCATGGATCCGGGTTTTATCTACGATTACCACAAAGTAGAGTCGACGAATTTTCACATATTAAAAAAAAAAAAATCTATCCATGGGACCTATATGCTCTAAGTATTAGGTATGAGCCCATACGTGCATCAGGCTGACATCTCGACTTGTATGGACTCACGGGTAGTGTATAGTTCTGCATACTAGGCAAGGTCCGATATGTATTTTGTGACTGTTTAAACAAATAAAAATATTAGATTGACATAATTCTGTAGAGTTGTATTAGCCAATATATTATTGAAGACAATATTAATTGTATTGATGATTTTTAAACCCTAGCTATATCTTCTTCTCTTATTCTAAACCTTTTCTTAGTCTCATCTAAAATTTTCAATAAAAATCTTAGACTAAAGTAGTTTTTTCATTTTTCATTATCTTCAAAAACTTTAAAGTTTTTCTTTTAAGGAAAGTATGATTGGTATAACCTAAGTTTCAAATTTCACAGAGATTCGAGCACTCATTAAGTAAACAAAATATTGGCCATTTCAACCCACTTTGAGCTTTGAATTTTTTTAGTTTTTAAAACTATATTGGTTGAATGCAGCCCAGTTGTAAACCCTATTGGATTTCTGAATTTTTTTAGTAGACTTTCAGATTTTATTACTTATATATTAACTCTTTTAAATTTTAAAAAAATTGGCCAATTTTTTAATTATTAACTAATTGTTTTTAAATAGAAAACTAGATGAAATGCACATACCACCAATACAGTATTTAAACCCATTACATTGTCAGACTTCTTTTCCCCCGATAGGTAAGATGAATGGAAGATGAGCTCAACTAGTTTGAACCTTGAAGAGAAAAAGAGATGCAAAAATGTGCCTATAAAAACCTTTTTATAAGTTTTAATCCTAATTATTATTCTCAAGACTAGATTATTTAATTATCTAATCACTGTATTTTTTTCCCCGGTTGTGTCTGTCGAGTTGCAGCTCATTAAATTCAGGTTGCGATTAGACAGAACAGGATTCACGTTCTTGACAAGTAACATACATTAGGATACTGAGTTCTATCATATTAAATACATTAATTTACAATTTTCCAGTAAAATGCGAAACTAATAGTGATTATTAATCTTTCAATTAAAATGTATTTAAATTAATAATCATTTCACTCTTTATTTTAATAGATCTAAATTTAATGGTCAAAGATTAATTTTAAAATACTTTTTAATTTTATATTTAATACATTGGAGTCCACTGACTTAAAAGTAATATTAGATAAAAATATCATTTCACCAACAGAAATACAGAACCGAGTCTGTTGAGCTGATTATTTATTTATTTATTTATTTTGAAGTGGTTGAATGATTCTTCGCTAGGTCTTTTCATTTTTCATGTTTCTCGTTTCCAAATGAAAATAAGAGTAACTCAGATCCGCAATGATTATTATTTATTTGTTTCATCCTCTTATTTTTGAACTGTTTCTGGCGGCTGCACTTCACTCTCAAATCAAAATATATGATGATGTGGCCACTTACCTCATTTAAACGACCAATTCAATGAATTAACATATGCAAAATTTCAATAAAAAAAGGAAGAGTAACCACTCATCATTGATGAGTATTACTGTATTAGTAATTTATTCACTTCTTGTTATAGGGGTAGAATTATAAACTTCCTTTAAAAAGAATAATCATAGAGCCATTTATCCAATCAAGTTATATTTTACAAAATGACAAAAATTTAACAACTAAAAATAACTTAAACACATGTACTGAAAATGAGAGTATTTCCATCTTGAGCCCTAAGTCTGCCTATTAGGGTTCCGTAAATACTCTTTTCTCTCTTTTTTATTATAACTAGAGGAAACTCCGAATCCATCTCAGCCGTTTGTTGTCAAATTGCCAAGTATACTTACGCCTAGCTCTTTAGAAGGAGCACCAAAGATCCCACACTCCTGGGTAAAAGTCACTGGGGCTTGAACCCGTGACCTCTCCCTTCGCGAGGGGAGAGGCCAACGGCTGATCTACCCAGCAGTGGGTAATACTCTTTTTTCTCTTACGGTCTTACTATCATCTCTAGTTCATTAATTAAATCGCTACTTAATTTGAATAAGATGATCTCATTAATACATTAAAAAATTATTTAAAATTAATTTTCAGATTCAACTGATTTGATTTTTTTAAATTATCATTTTAAAAATACCTTTAAATGCATCCACTTCAGCCGACTCTTGTGAACCCTACATAATCCAAATGAAAATAGTCGTCACGGGCAGTGCCACTGAAACGAAAATATTGATTTCTAAGATAACCTTTACGTGTGAGTTGAATTCAGACTTTCAGAGCAACTGGCCTTCTCAAGTCATTGTGGGGCTACATAAACATCCAAATAAAATTTTAAAAATAAATAAATTATGGCGTTGACAAATAACCTATTTCTCATTGAAATATTTATATAGAGATTGGGTCTCTTCATATATTTCCTAATAACAGACGCAAGTGAAAGCCTAACTAGTGAAGTTCTTGTCTGTTTTCTCCCTTTTTATGCTCGTCTGCTTCTTGGGTTCTTTAGATAAAATCATCAAACGTTGGTTTGATTTGGGTTTTTCTTCTTCCCTTAAATGGATCTTGGATCTTTAGCTTAATTTGATCATCTGATGTTTTTCTCCAATTGGATTTTTTTCGGGTATGCCTTGTCTTGTTGAAAATCAGCAGTCTTTGGTTTGATTTGGTGGTTTTTTTACCAGCAGGCTGTAATTTGTTAAATTTTTTTTTTTTTTTGTTTCGGGACAATTTTCAATTTTGGGAGCTGATTTAGGAAGAGATGAGTAATCCTATGAGACCGAGGATGAAGGTTATGTTCTATCTAGTCTACGATCGAGGCTAAACGATCTGATCCAACTCGTTTGAAATTCCTCTGTTTTTTCTGTTGTTCTTCCTTGATTTGATGCGTCAGATTAGTAACAGTAGAGTGAGGATGGTGTTCTAGTCTGTTCTACCTGATAAAGATTCAAAAACCCAAAATTTATTCTATTGATAATTAGGAGTAGTAAAGATTCCAGCTCAAAGTCCCGGAATCGTTCGGTATTTTTTACTCAAGGCTTACAAAATATAGAAAGCTTAGAATGGAAGGAGGCATTTCTTAAGATTCAAGTTTCAATATCTTCACCTCTTCATTTGCTGTGAATTTCTACTCATCGCACTCAGTCCTCAGCTTCTAAATTGAAGTTGGACATGGGTAACTTGGGTCAGATTCTGAAGAAATTTGCGCATTGCCGATCGGTTAGAAGCCGAAAAATGCTGTCGTCGTCAAAGAGCAAATCATGGTCGGATTCAGAAGACAGTAAAAAATGCGACAGACGTCAAGTAGCTCCTGAGGGCTGCTTCTCCGTCTACGTTGGACCTGATAAAGAGCGGTTTGTGATCAAGACTGAGTATGCAAACCATCCACTGTTCAAGCTGCTTCTTGATGAGGCTGAAATGGAGTATGGCTACAATTCTGATGGACCTCTTGCATTGCCTTGCCATGTCGATCTCTTCCACAAAATCTTGTGTGAGATGGACAATGATGACATCCCTCAAAGCTGCAACTTTGCCAAGGGTTACGCCTCTTATCACCTCCTCACTCCTCCTCGGATCGCCATGAAAACTCGATAGTTTAATATCATATACTAGTTTCAAATTTTGGGTGTCATCCAAGATTGAAAATATTTTGAATATTTGAACAGAATGGATGAATATATATATATATATATATATATATATATATAACGATTACAGGTGCATCCATTCTGCTTAGTGTTCAAACCAATTGCAATTTGGGGTTTGGTTATTGCAATTTGGGGTTTGGTTATGTTTTAATGTATATATATGGCAAGCAGTCCTACGACCAAGGCAGATTAAAAAAATCAGGTTATATGAAAAACATGTGAAATCTTCAGTTTTCTTCATTTGACAGATTGTGTTTAGTACTTTAGTCTTTGTTTTGGTCTGTAATTGTGAATTTGGTGCTGTATTTGGAATACATAGTTCCAAATGTAAGTGGAAATGTGGAATAATAAGATCTGCTCGTTCTAAGCCTCATTTGTTATTTCTTTTGTGGATTTTTCTCTTCTGCCCTGAGGAAAATATCGGCCAAAATCCGAAAGTTCAGTCGACATTTTCTGAATTCAAGGAGGGATATTCACAAATATTCTAAAAAATCAGGATTTTCTTCAAAGAAATGGGCCTAAAACTAACATACCTGAAATTTCAGCTAAATTTTTGGATACATAGGTTACAAATAGTTGGAAAAAAAAAATGATGTCTCAACGTTCAGATGAAATACCAAAATCTTGATTCCAAAATTTCAATGCCGGCTGAAATTTTAAGTGAGGTTCTGCCATGGAATAGAACTAAAAAAATCAAAGTAGATTAAGGTATCAAATAACATGGGTGCATCCAAATGATTGGACTCAAAAAAATTTGAAAAAAAATTGCCGTTAATATATTACAAAGGGATCGTTGCATTCAAATGCCTTTGGAATTCGGATAAACTCTTGAGAAGCATAAGCTGATATCTTGGAAAGTTGAAATTTCTCTGGTGGAATGAGATTTATTTTAGCAGTTCAAAACTTCAAATCTTTTGTTTTAGAAAATTTGATAAGCTTTTTGTAGTATAATTTGTAAATGCTAATTGTTGCAATTATAGAAGTTATTACTTTGAGTCTCACAAGTGTTTGACATATGGTTTATCTATGAAAACAATTTGTCAAATTCAATTATAAATCTCAAATTCTAAATATAGAATAGAATAATAGATTACTTAATCCCTTCAATAATGAAATGATGATCACATTCATAGAAGTTAAAAAAAAAAAAAAAAGAAGTACCTCTAGATATACTCAAGAGAATTAGAAGCCAAAGCTATGTTTTGAGAAATTCAGAAGATGGGAGTGAAAGATAAAATCCATCAGTTGAGTACTGTAGGAAGTAGTGTTGGTTTACGAGAGTATAAGATTCCAATTCTCTAATATCTATCATTAATCCCATCTATTTAAAGTCGGAATATTCTAATTTAACACAAAAAATATTATTCATTATTAAACAGTTCTGAAGACTGAAGTATGTAGCCAGTTCATTTCAAGAGAAAAATGTCTCTTTGATTGATAACAGTTGCTATTTGAATTGAGCATATCAGCTTTAACCCTCTTGTTATTATTACCATTGTCTAAACCTGGTTCTCTTCCTCATCATTGGGGGATGGATAGACTAGGGCTGCAACTTGAGTGGGCCGGTCCGAGTTTTGGGCCAACCTGAGCACTTGCCCAAATTGTCCGAGTGAACGTGACTAGCTAAAACTCTAGCTTGGATCAACTTGTATTCCTAAGACCTGACCCCAATTTTAAACCCAAAATGCAAATGTGGGCTTTTGTCCCAAAATAGGGTTGTTTATGTTGCTTTATAAAATATAAATGATAAGTTATATTAGTTTTACATATGCATACAAATATTATAAATCAGAGAAAATTAGATTTCTATAAATTTTGGTCCAAATTTGGACTTTTGAGCTAAACTTAGGCTTTCTTGAAAGGCCGACCCAACATGATTTCAAATTTGGAGCTGATATTTTGATGTAGGCTAGGTAAGATTAGAACACCTAACCCCAATTTATTGCTGAAGCTTGAACTTTAGTCGGGTCAGAGATGAGTTTTGAATGCATACACAATCTCAACACTATTATATTTGGAGTAAGGCTTTAAACAACACTATCCGATGCCGAATCTGATTGTGCTCGAGACCGTAAAACTTGGATGTTTGTAGGACTGCACAAACGAGCCTAAGAAATCAGACTTATGCTGGTTTCTGCTCAGCGAAATCTGGGCTAAAAACCAACGGATATGACCAGAATTCAATCTGGTTTCAAGCTGGCCAGGAGTAATCTCTTGCCTGAATTTTCAGCCGGAACTGGCTGGGCTGGAAAAACTGCAACGTGTTGCAGCTGCCAAATCTTCACAAACAACCACTGTTTGTTAGAAACAAAACTAAAATTTTATTCATCATCGAAGCTCTTCTAGATTTGCTGATTACAACCCTTTAAATAATAAAACACCTATCCTAAACATAGTAGGAACCGACCTCCCTACATAGAAGATCGAAAATCAACTTACCAAATTTACATGGAGCCGACCCTCCATTCTAATTTAAACACGAGATAACTAATTAAGAAACCTACTAACTTAGGAATTCCAAAAATAAACTAATCCTAAATACACCAGGTTTCCAACGATGGACAACCCAATCTTAATTGGGATAGGATTCTTCAGTGGGCCTGCTATCTTGGGGCAAAGCTTGGTTGGTTGGGCCTGACAAGCAATGTGCCTGCTTCTTTGACTTGCTATATTTTGAATTTGGGCTGAATTATAGTATTGGATTAAAGTCCATGATCCCATCTTCAAATTTCCACTCGGATACCCGCCCGGATCAAAGATATAATTTTCATCTCTTGACTCGAGGCCCGATCTAGCTAATTTGCTAATGCACCTGCCCGGATCAAAATTAAAATTTTGATTATGTCCACATATGCCCGCATCATATTTTGAGCCCAAAAATGAGTCTGGAGTCTGGACCCAGCCTGGGTAAACCTAAACCTTATTTTCTTCCCTTTTTTTTTCATGTGGGCTTGGGGTTACTCTCAGCCTAAGTTGCACCACTATTAGTAGTTGACACAGACGTTAGAACTTCTTTTTCAGAAACCCAACTGCAGTTTCCATACTCACAGAAGCTAGAGTTTTTTTTTTTTCTTTCAGAAATTGACTTTGGAACTTCATATCTTTGATAGAACTAAGCACTCCATACTTCGAAGGCCTTTGCATGGCTACGTGTAAAATGACAAAGTGCCTGATCCTACTGAATCACCGACTTTATGTCCGTTACCATTGAAATTCTTACATTATGGGTTTTTGTTCCTTTCACCGACTTTTCATAATTTTCAGAGTATGGTCTGTACTTAAGATTAGTCTTTGATTGTCCTTATCCCTGTTAGTGTTTTCTCGCTTGGGGTTTCTCTCTACTTTTTTAGTAAAATCATTTGGTGCTTAATTGCTTACCAATGAATGGTACTGTTTGATTGTCCACGCAGCTTAATTCTGCTTGGATTTTGTTTTAACTAGAACATGACTGACAATATAAGTTGCTTGGAGACCTAAAGAGAAGGGGCCTCTTATCTTGAAATGATTGAAATCTCCAGAAAAATGGAAGCGATATCTGATATTAAAAGTCGAAATCAGAAAAATGGTTGAGAGAAATTTAAATTCCCCAAGGAGGAACCAGTGCAGATACAGGTCAAGCAAATTACCTACAATTATGTGATAAAACATAAATGGAAATAAACCAGACATGGCCATGGATGTTCTGTAATCGATTGTCGACAAAGGGATCTTAGCACTGCTCGGTGATCACTAGGGACTCTGCTTCAACTGAGATTTCAAAAAAAACTGAGATTACAAAGAGGGTAGGGAATGAGTGTTATGGTGGTCCTCCAAGTAAGATACATTTGGGTGGTCCATGAAAATTGTTCAGTTGTATTAGGGATTAGACCCAACCCACTCACACAAATCACAGATCACAAATCATAGATTCAAACACACACCAAGCAAGGAACACAGATATCTACATGGTTCGGCCAATCTCTGGCCTACGTCCACGAGAAAATGTAGATTTTATCATAGAGAGAATACATAAATACATAGATACAAGATTTATGTCTTCCCTCATGTCTCTCTATATCTTCCTCTCTACACCTATGCTGCAAGAGGCCCCTATCATGGCCTCAGAAGGCACTTGGCCAAAGGCCAAAGGCCCTTCATAGTGCAGCCACCCTCTTGGCTACATCTTCCTGACGTGTGTAGCCCCCAAACACATTGTTGTGTGTTCCTTTTTTATAGGTACTTGCAGTCGGTAGCTTTACCAATCTCCTCTGTAGTGTATAGTAGTTGTTATTCCTTATATTAAGCAACTACTAATTTGGGATAATATTGACAGTACAACCCCTGATTTCAAACAAAGAAATCAGGGCATTCAAGCAACCACCGATCCTTATCTAAAGAAGATAAGGATCATCACCGATGGAGATCCCAAAGGCAAAGAAGTTCAAATTCAAACAGAAGTTCAACCTCATCCAAAGAGATTGAAACCACCAATCCTCATATAAAGAAGATAAGGATCGGTGACCCAATAGACACAGAAGTCTAATTTAATTAGACATCTTCCTTCTCATATATCTCTCTCCTATGTATCTATCTATTTGTTATAAATAGTACTTTTGTATCACCTAAACAAGGTGGTGAAAATATTTGTAAATGAAATAGAAATTACACAGTATAATCAAAAGCATCTTATTTACTGTGAACTAAGTGTTGATCTTCTGTTTCTTTATGGTATTAGAGCATACAGCGGCACAATATTGTCCTCTTTGAGCCTTCGGGTAGAGCTTCACTCCATACCCGGCAACCCTCAAGATTTTGTTCCTAGCACGTGGCCCATACACGTCCATTCTAGCCTAGGAGGCTTTGTCCGGGTGTATGCTAGGCACCCCTTTCTCTCGGTTCTCCCTTCTTTAGTGGCAGAGTCCCAAGTATACCCACAAGGGTTCGGCTGTGTCCTCTTTATGGCTGTGCCAGCCATGCCTATCCTTGCTAAATCCAAACTGTTGTCACCTTCCTAATTAAATTAGGAAATCCATGCAATCCCATTGCATTAGAACTCTCAACCGTGACTTGTCCTCTTAGCAACTCTCAAAGAGTGGGTCCCATGTGTGAATTTGAGCCGCATCCTCAGCAAGTTGGCCCTTCCATCAATGAGCAAGACACCTTGGTGAGACTAAAATAGAAATCTTACTAAAGTTGTGGACCGTCGGTCACCATTTTTGCCTTTACAGTCTCGTCAGGCCTAATCTTACTATTTCAGCTAATCACAAACTAATAGGATGATGAGAAGCCCTGAAAGATTGAAGTTAATAGATTCTTCAGTTATGTAGCCATGATACTTTGGTCATTCTTCAATATGAATTTAATACTACCCAAAGCTCATTTATTTCCTATAAAGAACGATGCTGAATTTGAAAACCTATTCTCTGTTTCTGATTTTCTTGTTCAGAACCCTCTCCTATCTTGATTTGAAGTAGTTTTCGGAGACCAGTTCCTGAGCAATTATGATCTCAGTATTTTGTCTAAGTATTAGGCCTGTTAATGGGCTTAAACCTGGCCTATACCCAACCCAATCTGTCAAAAACCAATGGGCTTGAACATATATCTGTCCAATATCTAGGCTTTGGCCTCATTTTGAGCCCATTTAGCTTATTAAGGGGAGGGCTTTGGGCTCTTAAGAAAACTTGTGAAATCTATTACGCTTTTTGGTATTATCTAAATCCATTAGGATATTTGTATAAAAAGTAACATAATTATATTTGTTATATTATTGTTTTGTATTAAGTAAGCCCAATATCCAAACATGTAATAGAGATCTCTCAACGCACCCAACATACTGAGATCTTTTTGCTCAATTAAAATTCGAAATTGGACTGTAGAAGTTGCTTGTAGATTCACTTTGCCCAAATAATCAACCCCAAATTTTTAACTCTACAAATGGGCTTTAACAAGATTGCTTGAACTTTAAAAATCCCTACAAGCTATCAAGGTGCTCAAGACTTTCAAAATAAAAATGGGCTTGGGCTTAAATATATACGAAGTTAAGAACCCAGTCGATCCTGAGAGAGAGAGATTAGGGTAAAGATCTGCTTTTACTACACTTTTAAGCAAAATAAATGTTCAATATAGCAGTGTTCGTTTATTTTTATGCAGGGGAGATCTAATAGACACTCAGGCTTTGGTGCTTTGATAGTCTATGTTAAAGAGTTGTCTTACTCTGTGATAGGAAAAAAATTAGATGAACAAATATATTATTATGAGAGTTATCAAACTATTTAAAATGGGATTCATTGAATGATACTAGTTCTTGCTTTTAAGTTAAAAAATACATCACTGTATAAATATTTTTATCTATTATGATTAATTTAATGGTGATAATGGTATCAAATATATATAAAAAAAAAAATCCTCTTTATTAAAATATCACAACAAAATAAATTGTCTTCAATTACTTGAGCTCCTGTTCGGTATTGGGGTGAACTAGTCCCAAGATGTGTTTGCATTCATGCTAAGGAGGAGAGGAAAATAAATGAAAACTAATATAATTTAGAGATGACTGGCAAACTTAATTGGAAGAACATTTTGAATTTTTGATCTTTCACGTTGAGATCTTTTATACCTCTTCCACAATTTTTATAGTCTATGTCAATTTGCACATCTAAATTCACTCTGAGCAAACTTCCAATCAAACTTGTCAAAGCAGCAAATGGATAAAGATAATTATTAATGGATAAATTAGAGGAAAAATACTAAAATAATACCCGTGCACCCTATTTTCTAAATGTTGAGAATTCAGAATTGATTTGACGGTCAAGACGTTCACTTCATAAAGTAAAGTCTTGAGTTCAATTTTCATCCAACTCCTCTAAATCATTCCTGATGGAGTTATTCTCTATCGACTTACCTAATGTGTGCGGATTAAGAGATTTATACATGCTTGTGAGATTAGTCTCACCTCCAATATGGAATAGGAATACCGATGTTACAAAAAAAATTCTGTTTCCAAACCTCTCGATAATTAGAATCAGATGTCCAATATGATTCAAATAACTATAGAATACAAAGCATCTTTATGACAAATTCTACACAAATTTATTATCTTTATAATATTTCTTCAAGATCGAACTTGTCATTACTCTGAGATATTAATGTGAGAACACAGAGTAAAACATAGAATTAAGACGGTGATGTCATGTGACTGCCTTTACTTAAGGAATAATTTTCACTTGGTAGTAGTATGAACTCATAAGTGGGTGACCTACCGATACACAACCATCGACATTCTGTGGTAGAAAATGGACTTAGATTACATTATTCTAGTAGCTAAAGTTGCTGTCACACATCATGAAATTCATATGACATAAAATCGAACAAGTTGTCAATTGAAAATTTGAATTGGAGTAAGATGTTTTCCTTCTTCAAGTCCCATGACATTCACATTTTCTTGCTGGATACATTTTTTTATTTCTCTAAAATGATTTCAAATCTTCCTTTATGGCCCAGATAGATTACAAAAGCAGTCCCAACATTGAAAAAAACACAAATAAAAGCTTTGAATTGAAGAAAACGGCCGTAGAAATTCATTGAGAAATTGAAGAATGAATCTTAATTCCTTTGACTTTAGATCTCTGTCCCAATTAAGGAGGATTCACCAAATTCCTTTTGTTTTATGACTTGATGACATTGTCATTTGTCACGTACCACAGATTTCTCAAAAGAATTTATATTTTTGAATATTTTATTTAATTTTTTATGTATCTATTTTTTATTATTATTTTGGTAGGCCAAACTACAAGCATGTTGCTTAACAGCTAACAAATTAGATGCTAATTGAAGTTTAGCCGTTTAGGTTATCTTTTAACAATGAGTTATCTAGAAGGATGAAGGTTTAGCTTGATCCATCCATAAGTCAACCATGGTGAATCAAGACCATCCATTTGGTGGGCCATGCAAAGAAAGACCAATCAGTTAGACAATCACATTCCAACTAATGTGTGAATATGAAAGTCAGCCAATTAATTTAATTTCTCTTGTTCGTGTGATAAAATGTTTTCAGACACTTCAGGATTCACATTTCCAATAAGCTTGTTTGGGTTAAATATATTTAGTTTTTCATACAATTTTTAGTCTTAAATTATGATATCTTAAGATGTGTGAGATTATTCTAAATGATTAGAATTAGAAATAACTGTATAGAAAAAAATACCTCTAACATCCAAGATGGTTTAATCTGGTCCAGTGATGATTAGAAATAGCCTTGATTTATAGAATTTATAATATGTAGAGAGAGACTAGGAGAAGAGACATACTTTAGAAGAAGTAACAAAAGGCGCAAGAGAATATACGTGACAAAATATATATATATATATTGATAAAAGATATTAAAATTTAAAATTTGATTTTAGATAGATGGAAAATGGTTAATGATAATGACAACTACAACCACTGTTCTATAAGTGGGTTTTTTTTTTTATCACTAGTCTGTACACGTTTTGTCAGTATAAAAATAGTTTTCAAATAAAAAAAAACCATATTGTAAAAAATTCTAAAATAGAAAAAAATCATTCACATTGGTAACATTTGCCTCAGTTTTTAATAATGGGGAAAGTTCATTGAGTCCAACTCAAAAATTTATTTAAGTTGCTATCAAATGTTATATTGTCGTTTTTTTTTTCAATGATATTTCTATCTTGTTATTATTTAAAAATTGATATGTAAAATTTATGAAAAAAGAAAATAATTAAGTCTTAAATAAATTGTCTGAACCGACCAAGTTCTAAAATCTGATCAAGCATAGAATGAATAGAGTTTTTCTTGAAGTCCTTAAAAATCTAAAATGGATTCACACTTTACACCAAGTTTCTTTCAGTCTCAAAACCACTTAGCAATCTTCTTACGGGAGTTTTGTGTAATTATACACGGGTTTTAATGTATTGCCAATTTTATCCTTACCAACACTGGAAAACAGAGTAAATTGGCTCGTCAAGTGGCTAGTAAGTGATATGCTAAGTGAACAAATTTACTGTTTATTTTTTTTTTAATTTTCAGTACAACAGAGGCGAACAATACATTAAAACCTATGTTTTAAGGTAAACTTTGTTTATTGAAATTATTTAAAAGCTTAGAAGCTTAATGCCATACATTCTACAGAGACCATCAATCTTTCTACGAAAATTTGTATAATCAGACTGGCCAACACATATTTATAGGTCTTATAATGAAAAGAAAATAAAACTCAAATAAAAAAAATACCAAATTAACTTAAAACTCTTTGCTGCCGTCTGTCTTCTCTTAGCCTCACTGGTGTAGGTAGATACTCACACCACCAATACCATTTCCTTTTTTTATTCACTTCTTCTTTATTTTCTTATTTCCTCTCTAACTTCTTTGATTTTGCCAAGATTTTCTTTATTCCACATTGTCTCTGGATTTGTCCTTCTTATCCTTACTCCTCCTTATCTCACTCGATCAAACTGGTTGTCATCTACAGAGATTTCCTCTACCGTCCTGTAGCTGGGTCTTTTCTTCTTTGACAGCCAAGATCCTCCTTTCTCATCTCAGCCGTTCCTCAGATTTCTTTAATTTTCTTTCCTTTATTCCTAATGATAATCTAATTTCCTCACTAAAATATTGTCTGCTTCGTCTCGTGCATAAGAATGATGATTGACATTTCATGTGATATTAAAGAAGAATTGGGAATAATCACATTAGGTAAATCTTGAAAATAATTTAAATCTGAGATTTGTCTTTATATATAGATTTGACAAATTATTTTATTTTATGTTAAGGAAAATTTAATCTCAAGATCATCCACAAAGAAAAATGAGAATTTCATATATTATATATACATGTGACAATATACAAGATTTATTTTTAAGTTGGATAGTCAGTTAAAAATGGATTTTGACATGTTTAATAAGCTCCACTTGTAGTTATATAATTATGAAATTTAAAAAACAATTATTAATATTTTAATATTAATAATTATTTTTCTCAAATAATATATTTTGCACATTGCCAATTCAATTTTAAAATTCCAACCACTACACCAGTTGAGAGTCAATGGATGGACCACAGAGAGACAGGATCCCAACCCAAAATGGGCAAACGCACCCAATCGAGAAGAAAAAGCACCAGACTCCCAAGTCCCAATACAATAAATGCAAAACCCAGTGACACAAGAGAAGAGACATGACACCCACATCCTACGCATATTTTTCTTCTCGCAAACACACAATAATTGCAGCTTTTGACGTTTCTCTCGTAATTCACAATCCCTCTTCAACACTCACACGCAACCTACTTTGACCACACTAAACAATAAACAAAGAAAGTTGGATTCTTAAAAGGAGACAGAAAATTTCGGGAAAATCTGAGACTACAAAGTTGAAAGTACACCACCATCTGGACATCTCGTCCTCTGCTTTTAATCATGCTTCTAAAATGTGGAGGGCACATAATTTTCTTCCTCTACATACTTTTTTATTTCACAAATTTAAGTGAAATGACGCTTTTGACCTCCCACTTCAAAGTTGCCATAGCTACTGGGCTCTTCTCCTCTGTTCAAAAGAGAGTAATGCCAAACAGAGTATGTGAAGTGGAGAAGAAAATCAATGGGTTTCACTGTTAATCGAAACCTAGGGTCTTCTTTAACAGTAAATAGGTGGGCTAGGGGCGATCCTAGGGTTAGAAGTGAATGATCCACTTAGATCTAACAAAAAAATTCAAAAAATTGATTTTCGAAAGCTCCAAACAGCGGTCGAAGAAACTAGTCAGATATTCTTCTCAACCTTAGATCAGGTGATGAGAAAGTTTCTGCCGGTGGGACCCACCATACCTGTTCCATTTTTTGATGGTCTATCCATCTGTACCATCAGATTTCTGATCTGGGTATGGTGGGATCCTCCTATGACCAGTTTTTTCGGTTGTTGCTTAGAGAAGTCCGAAAATCCATTTTTTTGGATTTTTTTGTTAGATCCAAGGGATCCTTCACTTCTGACTCTAGGATACACCACCATGATCGCCCTTGGCCCACCTATCTACGGTTATCGAAGACCTTGGGTTTCGATCAACGGTGGGGCTCACTTGATTTCTTTCTCCCTTATTCGGTCAGATCCTTCGTCTGAAGGAACAGTTCCTTCGGCAGTGGCTTCGCTGGAAGATAAAGTGGAAGGGCAAAATGGATCATTTCATCCCAAATTTTTTTGAAAATGAGTGTGTAGGGAAAGAAAAATCAGGTGTTTGTATGGCCCCCCTTAAAATATATGTTAAAAGGACAATGATTTTCTCACATGTATTTGTGTATTTCGACATGAATTTTACTGTATTAATTATTTTACTCTTAAAATCAGTTCGCTGAACCTTTTGCTGTAAGTTATTCGAAGGATTCAACGAACCAATTCGAAAGGGCAAAATAGACAATACTATAAAACATGTGTCGAGTTATACAAAATGTCTGTGGGATGATCGTTATCCCTTCTAATAATTGTTATGTTTCATTTGAATAAAGTTGGAATTGAATGAAATTAATTATTAAATCCATCTATCCCATTCTATTCTTATTATTTTATAAATCAAATGGTCTTTATCTTAGTTTGAAATTGGAATTGCTATGGCTTCTAGCTACAATGGATTTTGAGTTTAGAATGGTTGAAATTGAGAAATAAATATGAGAATTGATTTTGACACTGTTGTTTTTACTAATATTAGAGATTGTCTGGTAAGAAATTGATTTTTTCCTATTTTGCTTCTCTTATTTTAAATTAAAATTTTAACTTGTTGTGATAAATGAAGTTGAGATTCCAAATCTGAAAAATACACTGTTTGGTTTTCACATTTGGAATTGGAATCTCTTTCATTGTTTGGGTTTCCCTTTTCCGTGTGAAAACGAAACTTAAATGTCAGTGTTTGAGGCTCCAATTTAACTCAAACACAAACATCTACGCTACCGCTTCTTAATTGAATTAAGTCAAAACGCACACCAATAGAAGATAAAGAATGTCATATCAATATTAGTTTCATTGAATCAATCTAATTATAATTTCTAACTCTCAAAATGTTGAACTGAAAAATATATATACCAATAAATTTTAAATTTAAAGTTGAATTTAATTTAAAATTTAATCAAATTGAGCCACTGATTATGTATAAGAGAGAGGGAGTTGTCCTAAAGGTAAATAGGTGAATAGTGAACTCCAAACTTTAATTATAAGATTGAACTAGTTCCGAATAAAGCAAGAAAACTAGAACTTAATAGTATTTAAAAATTAACAATATAAAAATTTAATAACAAGTTACAACATTAAAATTATACTTGCATTAAACAAAATATCATCAACATGCACGAATAGATAGAAAAATAAAATATTTAATTTAATTGTTCAACTTAGTACAAGTGGAAGCAACTAAATATATTTATTTTTTTTTTTTAATTAATAAATTATAATTTAAACTTTAGACGGAAGGGCAGTTGTGTAATTTAGAGTTTGGAATAGTAAAGATCATTTGAACCTTTCGGCTTTGGTATTTCCATATCCGTCGAGCCCTTCTATGCGGCAAGAAATCCAATTCCAATTCCAACCCGACTTTTAGATTCATTCCTTCGTTTTCTTCTCCACAAACGTAACCCAATTCTCTCTGTCTCTCTCTAAGCGACTCATTTCTGTCATAACAAGAACGCGTCAAAGAAGGCTTGAGTCTCTCTCACGCCAATCCAAATCGCCCTTGTTCTCTCTACCATTTTACTATAAAGAGCCTTGTCTTTGATCAAACCAACCCACTTCTTTCTCTCTCTCTCCCCCTCCCATGTTCTTCATCATCTTTTACTTGTCTACTATCTCATATTTCAAAATTTGTACTAAAGTTGTTTGAATTTTGATGAATTTTGCTGAGTTGAAGTGAGAAGAGTGTAGTTGGGAGAATTCGTCGACATGGAGGAGATGAACTTCGTTGGTAGTAGAGTTGTAAGATTGCCTCCCGGATTCCGATTCAAGCCTACGGATGAAGAACTCGTAGTTCACTACCTAAAGAGGAAGGTATTCTTGTGCCCGTTGCCCGCTTCGATCATCATCCCTGAGATAGATGTCTGCAAGTTTGATCCTTGGGATCTACCAGGTTAGCGAGAATTAGCGCGTTTCATTATGTTTTAAATTTTACTGTGCCAAACACATTGATATACGGAATAAAAGTATTTTAATTAATATCTCTAAACTATTTGTTTCACGGTTTGTAACGAAAGGATACATGTAAAAAGTCTAGATTTTACTCTTTCGATCTCAAGTCTGAAGACCCTTTTGCAATGAAGGATATTGGGTAACCTTTGATGAAGGATAACCGCTGCAGATTTACCCCACATCTAAACACAGCCTAAGTGAAAAGCAAGGCTCATAATAGATCCATATAAAGACCATAAACTCTCCTATAATAACGCCAATCTTCCATACTTCTTTCTTGATACCATCTTCCATGATTCTTAATTTGAAAAATGAAAAGATAAAGAGGGCTTTATGGAGAATGTGGTCGGAAATCAATAATATGGTTTGCTATAGACAACTCTTGTCATTGAATCTAATCCTCTTTTGCAAATATATTTTTCTCTTTTCTTTGGGGAACACGTTGGAGTAGCATATTATTTCATATGAAATGATTGCCTCATTGAGTTTCTATGAGTAGGCATGCACTTCATTTGTGCTTTTAATTTTCAGTGACAGTTTTTTTTTTCAACCTTTTTTAGTCATTGGTAATAATGATCCTTTAATTTAAAAAAGAATGGGTTTTGTTTGTTTAGGTGATTTGAAGCAAGAGAGGTATTTCTTCAGCATCAGAGAAGCGAAATACCCAAAAGGCAACAGACCAAACAGAGCAACTGGCTCTGGTTATTGGAAGGCCACTGGTTCAGATAAGAAAATTGTTGTGTCTAGGAGCAATCAAGTGGTGGGGATGAAGAAAGTTCTGGTTTTTTACAGAGGAAAAGCCGCAAATGGATGTAGAACTGATTGGATAATGCATGAATATAGACTTTCTGATGTTTGCAGCAGAAGTTGCATTGACTCGCAGAGGAAAACTTCAACCCAAGTAAGTTTCCATTGATGCAATCAGTTACAAAATAAGAAAGATAATAAAATTTAATACATATATTTTATTTATTTTTGCTTCACTGAATGAGAGTCAAATATATGGTACATTAATAATTTTGATAGACTATCTCAAAAGATAACAGAGATCCTAATTTCCTTATTGAAATTTGAAAGATGCATATAATCTCTCACAATTTATCACAATCTCATTTCATTCAATCATAATCTAAATTACATTTTAATATAATCAATGTTTGAAAAATCAGACTGCACTGCCTAATTTAACTTTGCTTTATTTGAATCAGTTTCTAATATAGTTTAGTTTTTGAAACCATTTGGTGTTTGTGAAAGAACAACGACAATTCTTATTGATCTTATTTTAGTGTTACCTTCTAATCCTTTTAAGTATAAAATTTTCGGCATTTTTTATACAGTATCATGGTTACATTGTAATTTGCATTTTTTCATAATTTTGTACTCTTTTTAAATGATAATTTATGATGTCATTAAAAAGTTATACTAACAGCACATTTCAAGCTGTTTGTGACTGAATCATGATATAAAGAAAAGGTTCAATCAACAGTGGTTTTCAAGACATTGTCCTTAATTTGATTTTTTTCAACTGAAGTAAGTTTGTCTTGATTCAATCAGACCAAACCTAACAGTCTAGTTTCTCTGATTTGAACTGCGTTGGTCTCTAAGAGGCTTGAGTATTTGAAGTCGTTTTGTTTGTCTAAGATAAGTTTTAATTCTTATTTTATTTATTTTATTTTTCTCATTTGGTCTTTTTTTTTTTTGTATGTTGTATCATTTTTCACTATTGTTATACAATATCATGGATGGAATGTAATTTCCAATTTTTTCATAATTTAGAACAATTAATTTTCAAACAACAATTTATCATGCAAATTAAAGATCATTCTTAAATCAAATCATAATAAAAATAATTCAACTCACAGTTTGATTTTTAAATATTGATTTTATTTCAATGTTTTCTTTTCCACAGAATTCCATGATGCAAATGGAAGATTGGGTTCTTTGCCGCATATTTTTGAAGAAAAGAAGTGCCAAACATGATGTGGAAATCACCCAACCCTGCAACAAGAACAGAGCAAGGAATCTTGGGGTTCCTACAATTGGATTCATTGATTTCATGGAATCGGGTCCTTCGTCATCAGAATCGAGCAGCATAACTGAAATTTCTTCCCCTGGATCGCGTGATGAAGAAGAAAGTAGCTGCAATAGCTTGTCATCACCACCTCTTTGAAGAAATGCACAAGATCTCTTCGTTTGGCCTAACCAGAAGAGCATTTCTTTTTAGAAAATGACTTTTTTCACAAAAATTAGAATTGGGTGGTGTTCATTTTTTATATCAAGCCCAAGATTTGTAAGTTTACATCAGTTTCAATATGTACCTTTTGTGTATTTCGATCCATATTCTGATGGGATCCAGGCCATCCGGTGCTAATATGATTGCATTCACATTTTAGTCATGTTTTGAAGAAATATCTATTTAAAAAGGAAGAGAAGCAAAGTCGAATGTGGAGAATTTTGAGAAAAATAGAAAGTAGGTGTCATTGTAATCAAACCCAAGATTTCAAATCAGTATATAATCTTTCCATTTGGAAGTGGGTGTCATTCTAATCAAACCCGAGATTTTAAAATCAGTAATAATCTTTCCATTTTGTGTTTTTGGTTCTTGTATTTAATGGAATTTTGCTATTTATATGATTTGTTATAGCTATCAAAATAGTTATTTAAGCAATAGAAGAGTGATGGTAAGGAATTTGATTAAGAATGTGGAAGTTTAATTCTCTCATAAAATTACTAAATATGTGTAGATAGCGAGGCTTGTACGTGTCTATAAGTTACTGAGGTTATTCAAGACACCTCTTCATTTTCATACTTAGAAAAATAATCAATCCCAATTTTTGTAAACATCTGTCCTTTACATTAGTGTTGGTTTGATCACATTTTGGAAAACCGGATTAAAATAAGGAAAGAGAAAAAATTAAATACAGAAAAACTTTTAAAATGAAGAACGTCGGATTCTAAAACCATTATCGAATCTCTCTCTTTATTTAGATGAGTAAATTTCCAAATATCAATTCAATTAAGTAGAGGGTTTTTGTTTTTATTTTTATTTTTATGTTTTTTTTTATCTGAGAGAGTGGTGGGTTGGTGCATAGAACTTCTCAGTTTTTTTCCAGGAAAAGGAATGTCCAAAAGAAAAAGCTAAGAGAGAGAAGCAAGCATAGTGTTTTTCTGATCTTCAGCTTTCCAAAATATAAAAGAATAAGAATCTGAAGAGAATAGGTATCAATGTAAAGCAGAACATTATAAAGTTGAAATTCCTCAAAAGAATCCACTTTCTAATGATGCTCTGAAGAATATATCTACGAATAGTTATTTTACTAAAGCAATGATGTTTGATGAAATTAATTTAATACATTTTCAACTTAGAACTGCTGCCTCTTTCTGCAATTCAGAGTCAAAGAAATGATGATGTGGGCTAGGTCCATCTCTTCCTTTCTATCCTATTAAAATTACATCCTTCATTATCTTCTAATTTACATTTTTTTTTTTTTTTTGCCTCCTCTAAGCCCATATTTTGGCTATTTTGCCTCCTCTAAGCCCATATTTTTATTTTTGAGAAATTCATATGGGTTGAATTTCAAATTTTTGCCAAAAAGTGGCCAATTTTTTTATATTTCCATATGACCCCCTTGATCTTATGATAATTTTGACAAATTTTAAAACTTTGATTAATTTTTCTTAACAAAGGAGTGCAAATTTTCAAAGTACAGAATTTTAGACAACTCATATAAATTTCTGATAATATAACAACATTTGAATTAGATTTATACCGATTACCACTTAAATTTTTACAATTTTGTAGTAAGAAACAATGGTATTATTCTTTCTTTCATTCATCCGAAATTTAATTACAATATTCCATTTTCACAATATTTCTAGTAGCAACTTTTTTTTTGAATGAGGGTTAAAATTATTTTTTTTCAAAAGAAAAGGTACAAAGAAATCCAAAAGACGCATCAGAAAAACAGCAGAGCCCGGGCCAGGCAAAGAAACAAAGAAGGTCCACAGATGATGGGCCACCCACATCCCAGGCCAGTAACCAATAAAAACAGGAAAAGCACCACAACTCGGGTCAAGATCAAACAAACCAAAACCAGGAGAAAGCCCACCCTGGGCCAGGAGAAGAGCCCACAAACAGCAGCCTAAAGAAGAGGGTACTCAGAAGAGATCTCCAACACCCCGCTGCCAGTAGTGACGACAAGGAGATGCATCCAACCGTCCATCTCAACAAATATGTTTTTTTTTTCTTTTTTAATTGTTTTTCTTTCACAGAATCTAGTACGGACTTTCTTAACTGTGTATGGACCATGGAGTTTGACAATGCTAATGGAAGCATCTAATTGATATTTAAATTGATGATACTAAACCACACGCTAAAAATAATAGTTATTTGACATCAAACACTACTCCAATAATTGCAATATCTCAATGAACATATTTTATAAATATAAGTTTTCTTATACACATGCCATACTACATAGTATATATATTTTGCATATTGAATTAGTATATTTATAATTAGATAAATAAATTTTTTAATCTGCTGATATAGTTAAAAAGTCTCGTTTTTGCAACTAATGCATCCAAATGATTTTGAGTTGTGGACGCTTGACTATTAATGTGCTAATTTGATATATGAGATTTTCCAATATATCTGTGAAAATTAGTTTCACTTTTAATATAAAGTGGTGATATCTTAAGACTAATTAAATAAAAGGCTCAAATACAATATGATAATAAAGTGAGCTCGATTGATAAACGAAACTCTTTATCATCTTAAATTTTGATTACTTTAAATTATTATTTTAATTTCTAAGTTTCTATGACTTTTAACAGCATGTTAGACCCACCAAAATTACTTTAAATAGGAAGTTCTATGCACATATATGGGATCCACTAAAAACTATCTCACCTAATAAATTTAAGTAAGGAAATGCGTCTTAAGTTTTCATATTTTAAATCTTATATATTTAAAACAAAAAAAGTCAAAATCAAAACTCTAAAAAGATAAATTGAAGCTAAAAATTCACTCACATTCTATACATGATCTTCCCTGCACACTCAACTTCCATTTAAAATAATATTAATATTAATTTTTGTTAAAATAAAAATTAATACCATTTTACAAATTTCCTTTTAAACCCATGTTTCATTGGGTGATCAAGTAGAAGTAGAAAGCAGTGTGTGTGGCAAAAGTGGGAAATAGAAGGGAAGGGATTGGTTGGGCGAGCAGTTGTAGTGCCTGAAAGGATGCCGACCAAGTTGCTTGTGAGTTTGGTTAAGAATCGTGTAAAGTCAAATGATTTTTGAAGATGTGCACGTCACCATTTCAACATTATTCCTTTTCTTCATGTCCACTGCCTTCAAACCTGTGACTTTGCCTGTGCTCCTTTGGATGGCTGACGGGGGTTATTGTCAATCACATGGGTTGGCCGGCGTCCGGCAATTTCCACCTTACCAATTTTCTATACCATTTGTCCCACTCACCAAACCACTGGGCCAATCGCCTCACATCTAATACAAAATTAGATAGTGGAAAAATATCATCCTTTTATGTCGAATATCTTGCTGTCGTCGAATATGACACCATAGAAATCGTCCCACTCCACCAATTTACTTCTCTTCTTTCTTTCTTATCACAGCAATCACCCCTCCTTCTACCAATCCTCCTCTCATGTCCGTAATCAAATTTGCCACGAGTCTATCAGATGACTCAGCACGTGTCAACTTGAAACTGACCCATCTGACCTAAAATATACACATGTTAATTTTCTTTTTTTATAATCAAGGTGTCTTTCTGCACCTGCTTAATTTTTAGGAGTATGTGTAAGTTTCACTACTCATATATATTGAATAATTTTACGGAGAATGACCCTTTGAAGTGGAGTGAAAACCAAACTTAGAACTTTTGTCAGCCATCACTCTAACCCCTTTGAATTATATACACATCTTAATTTAACTCTAAGTGAAAGGCATACAAATTTAGTCTAAAAAATGAACATTTTAATTTCAATCTAAGTGTACAATCGGGCTTAACTTGGACTTAAATTGGCTTTAACTTGGATGTATTGTTATAATATATATTATAGAAGCAGACCATTTGATGTATAAAAGAAACGAAGTTTCAGATTTTTTTTAGAAATACAGGTTCAGGATATGGCTTTGAGTGCATTGAGCAGAGCCGACGAAATTTAAAATTTGCCATAGTATTTCGGGCTCAAAGTCCTACCTAATCCCGGATCAGCTGAAGCCCAATTTTCTCACGCTTTATGTGTGGACTTGAGAGAAAGGCCTATCAAAGTTGGCATCATATTTAGTGGAGGTCCATCGTTAAGCCTAAAACATACAGGTTTATGGGTTCTTGGATTTGATCATTTGAATATTAAAAAATAAAATTAGAATGTGACTTTGGATCTAAGGATTTTAATAGATCTGAAAATATAATTTCAAAACTGTTTTTTTTTTTTTCTTCCAGATAATGACCTTGGACCATAAAATGATAGAGATCCATTTTTGCATTGATATAGCTGAGAATTAGCTGAAATGATTGCGAACTGGAAGTGGAGGACTGGTGGCTGGTGTATTGGATGACTAGGCCCAATTATGGATCATCAGTTGGATCAGTGTCAAAATTTCAGAACTTAAAATACTTGTTACAGAGTGGATCTTCACCTCAATCACATCCAACACAATATTTTGATTCTATTGGGCCCGACCCAAGTTATTTTCCAAAACTTGTTATCACATTAAAGGCCACATAATAATTGATTAGTTTCTTCGGGCTTAGTTGGCCCATTGGGCCAAAAGACGTTTACTCTTCTTGTATGACCATTGTTGTTGTAAACATTTGGGTTAGTTATGATCTTATTGGTTCTTAAAAATATCAACCAAATTCCTGATCTTTGGTGTCTACTGAAAGTCTGAAGCTAGAAATTTAAGAAATATAGGGATGCAAGTTGGGTTGGATATTTCTGGATCTGCATGGACCTGACCTGAAAATAATTTGGGTAGGGTCCAAAAAAATTGGGTCTTGGTAATGGTCGATTTTAAATTTTAATTACATGTGAAAAAATTCTGGTATGTTCGGGTTAAAATTGCTAAAACTTGAGACCCGAGAGCCAACCCATTTTTAAACAAGAATTTAAGAAATAAACCAAGTGCTTACCTAACATGCACTAATTGTTGTTAAAAACTTAAGATGTTAAATGGCACGTCCGTCAAGAATTCTTCCAACAAAGATAATTACAGAAGGGATTCCGAAATGGGCTCTGGGCCTCTTGTTTAAGGCCTAATCTCGGCCTCCATTTCTCATCTTGGCTCCAATGCCCCCACTCTCTCCTCTCCATCTCCGTCTCCATCTCCGTCTCCATCCCTTCTCCTCTCCTTACCCATCCTGTTGATGGGCTGTGCGGTCTCTAAAGTTGGAGCAGAAGAGATCAACCCCATCCGTCGTAGGATTCAGGAGATCAAGAGTCGTCGAGTCAAAGATGGGCCACCCCTTCTCAAAAAGGACCATTCTGATGAAGACACTGATAGCTCCGATAAAGGGTCCATCGTAGGCCCTGTGGCCACAATCGGCGACGAAAGGAAGGAGAAGGAGGAGGAGAAAGAGACTGGGACAACAGAGAAGGAGAAAGAGACAGAGAGGGAGGAGGAGCCCCAGTTGGGCTTTGCAAATATACCATCGTCGCCAAGTTTCAAGGTGTATTATCGTGGCTCACTGGATGGTAACGACTTCATCGGTGTCACTACCACAAATCAGCAAGAAAATAAAGGTAATAATTTTGGGACACCGGGAATTTTCATAACGAAGAACACAGACCAAGAAATTATCCATTATAAATTGGTTTACAATAAATTAGTGAGAACTTTTAATCATAATTAGTGGATGAATTTAAAAAGTAAAATCTGATAGTTTTTGCTCGTCAAAAATTGTGATAAAAAGAAATGATCTCGTCCCTTGTCTTATATGAGAGGATGGTCAGACAAAATTCAAACAAAATCAAAATGTCAGCTCTTGGAATATGATTGAATTTTGGCCCTACTAAATTTCATTTAACTATCAAATAAAACTGTTTTTTTATAGACATTATTCATATGAATACCTCTTCTTCCTTGCTCTCCTGGCACATTTCATGATTTGGAGTACTTAGAGTTACATCCTCTATACCATTTTATAAATATGTATATGTTTTATTTGTTCCAAGATGGATTTGGATTTAGAGAATGGATTGGTGGATCAAGAGGTTTAGTCATGTGGAGCCACATACAGATTGTATTAATATTCATGTGGCATTGTTATACAAGTTTTTTTCTTAATGTACCTTTTACAATATTCAAGTTAGTAGGTGTCTTAAAAATGCTCAAATTTACAAGTTTAAACACAACAGAAAGAGTCGTGCTATTTTTTAACTTTGCAAGCTCAACCGATTAACATCCCTTCTCAAGAAGCTGGAGATACCAAATTTAAGCTCCTATGGCCTAACCTGGTGTACTTTAAAGACAGTGAGTATCACCCATGTGGGTTTACACTAAGTTTTCCGTGGTTTCCCACACGAAAATTCAAAAAGAAAAGGTATCGCTTTATTTTTTTCCTTTTATTTTTACTGCAAAATTGAATGTTCCATCTTATCCCAATGTGGCTTATTCTATCACATTCCTTTTATGTTTAGGACTTATCTATTAGATGTTTAATATCCAACATTCCCTGTCACATGTGCCACAAGGTTTTTTTTATGCATATAAAGTTTAGGGATTGGTTATATATCAAAAGTTATATAGACAAACAACAAATTATCCATAGCAAATTCTTGTCATCCTAATAAAGTTATAAAATGAATTTTTTTTCCTTTCCCTACTGACCAACTTTTGAAAAACTCTATGGTCCTTTCTGAAGTTTGCCATTGAGTTTTTCAATAGGATCATCTTTTCTTATTTCTAAATGTAAAAAATATGAGAATGTCTAACCTTTGTTATTATCTTTTAATACAGGCACAAACAATAACAATGGTGATAGAAGAATGGAAAGTAATAGCACTACGATCTATTATGAGGTAAAGTTCCATGTAAAGAAATAATTTGTGCCTTCTTAAAAGTTATCATTATACATTAAACTACATTACCAGTAAGAAAATTTCATATTATATTCAATTCACTTACATTCAATCTTATATGGAAGAGATTGAATATGTCCATTCTTCAAGTTTGAAGAGAGGTTGTAAAATAGGAAAAATAGCCCATAGATTTAACATAATGGGGTCTTGAATTTTGATTCATGTTTGACTCTAACGGAACACTCCCCATAGATTTAACTGATATGTGTAGATAGAGAGGTAGTAGACTCATGAGTTATGTTGAAGCTTTATTCAACATACACTCAAGTAAAACTTGAGCGACCCCTAATTCAAGTTAAATTATGTACATCTTTGTGTTTAAAAAATTATTCAATAACTTAATCATTATTCCTGTAGGGTTTATATTGCAAATCAATGAAGAAGGAGAAGGAAAAGAGACTATGGACCTTGAATTCTATTTATTCTCGCTTGAACATTCGATCCTGCTACAACTCCTCTTGATATGATAACTACCCTTCAACTTTGAAAGTTACCCGTAGTGTTTTTTTTGTTTAAAAGGCTGCATATGGAAGACTTCTTGCTTAGAAGTTTGTTTGTGCGCTACATTTCTACGGAAATACATTTCTGTGGTCATTTCAATTTCTGAGAAAAATGTAAAGTTGGAGCCTTGATTTCCATTTTTTTTTTTAATTTGGTGTGGCAGTGAATTTTCCATCCATGGTGGGACCAATTGATTTATGGTGGAAAACAAAGGTCATATTTCTTGAGAAATTTACAATTATCTACAACTTGGGAAATTATCTAAAGGGAAAAAAATTGTATAAAAGTAATTAGAAAGAATCGAGGGAGTTTGTTTGACAGTCAAGACCGCCTGTTTATGAAGTAAGGTCTTGAGTTCGATTCATGGTCAACTCTTCCGAACCACTCTCCATGGGGTTACTCCCCATCAACTAAACCCGTGTCTATGGATTGAAAGATTTACACATGCTCGTGGGATTAGTCGTACATTTAATGTAAGGTGAGGATACTCATGGTACCAAAAAAATTGGATCATGCATTCTATAATAATTAAATTAATTAAATTGACCCAACCTTGACCTGGCTAAAAATAAATTTGGTACGGGTTGCATATAGGGACCAGACCCGAATCCGAAAAATTGAAACTAGTAATTAATTATTTATTTATTTTAACCTATGTATTCCACTCATGTTAAAAAAGTTTAGCTTGTTGGCTCAATTTTTTATTACCCAGTAGACTCATAGAACCCTCCTATCTTTTATTCTTTTACTAAAAATAATTTTTCATTCATTTTTCTAATTTAAAATTTTTTTTTATAAAAATTTGAATCACGTCAAATTGGTTGAATAATAACCCTGATCTGAATCTAACCTATTGCCACCGTTGGAAGTCAATTAGATGAGTTGTAAAATTAGAGTGCTTGATAGTTCACAAGGGGAACTCATGGTTTAGAATGAACAGAAGGGTGTGTTTTGTGACAATTTTATACTCCTTCTGTCCTAAATTAGCTGTCCTATATGGATTTTGAAATTGTCCCAATAGTTGTCTCATTTACATTGGAGTAGTATAAAATATATTGAAAATGGATGAGATTACATAGAGTGCTAGCCTTGTATAGAGAGTTCCTTAAAAAATACAAATATTTCAAATGAGATAACTAAAATGGGATGGAAAGAGTATTAAATTTCACGCCAATAATGTTTGGTGGTTTCTCCAATGAGTAGGCGAAGGCAATCTTGTGAAGTAGCATTTGTCCAAGGAAGACAAATCCTTCAAGATATCTTTCATGGAACATGTGGATTTCCATTTGAATGGGATTGCCACCATCAAAATATATCAGTGTGCTATGTAATAGGGATTGATTTTCAAGCTCTAATTTTTTATTTAATTTATCTATAATTATATTGTTGTCACCATAATCTACCATCTCTTGTTTTATTCGTTCTCTCCATATTTTTATAGTCTTTCTCTCCTTCTTTTACTTTTAATTTGTAACTTCTTCACCCTATAAGTCATCTCTGATCTTCTATTAGTATAAACAAATCTACTTAAATGAGGATCTCTCATTCTTTCAACTAATGAGATTATTTTTAGTTGCTATAGTTACTTCTACCATTATCTTTTAAGGTTATTATACTTATCAAACACCATGGTTCTAATAACCATTTTATAAAGTTGTATCTTTAGACAATACGAGACTCTTTATTACTTTTTATTATAGAATATGCAACTGGCTTCTTTGCAATTCGTCCATCTAACTTTTAAACTATTGATTATATCTATACAAAATCTCCCATCTACATTGAATGGAATTTTGTTTAAACTCACTATCAATGTTGTCATTGTCATCATGATCTAAGTCATTTATTCAATTAACTAGGAGTTTTTTTTTTTTAAACTTTATATTTAAAAAAATAACTTATGAGCACGTTACATATGTTGGACAATCTTTTTGTGTCATTTTTAATATTGATCATCTATTTAAAAACCCACTGCATATTTTATCTCAAATGGAATGCAAGCAGCCCATAATAGAATTGGATTTCTAAAAGACTCTTTGTTAGAAAACTAATGTATTTTTTAACTAGTGCATGAAAGAAGAAGTTGGTTTGAAAGTAGGGTCGTAAAAGGTAAAAATTAGGTCATTGTGACTTGGGAGTCGGGGCTTCCTCTCATTTCATTTACGCTCTTTGTATGTTATATGGTCAGATTTGGAAGCATATTAGAGGTAGGGTGAAAAGTGTCCAACGCCTCTCCAAGATTGCAACTATTGGAAAAGAATCAAGAAGAAGAAGAAGAAGAAGATTGTTGACATCTTCAAGAATGAAGTGTTTGGGAAGATAATGCGCATTCAGTTCAGTTGTAGGGCTCAAATGAACCAAAATGGTCATTCATATGTGAATGCACCAGCAAAAGCAAATGGAATGATGAAAATAGCATCAAATCTCAAAAATAAACATTACCCACTACTAAGTTCTGAGTTCAATCTTAGATCCAAGTGGATGAGCTGTAAGAAATGAAACTCAACACACCATATTCATATGGATGAGTGAGTTTTATAATACATAAAATATGGAGTTATTACTTGTACATTTCAAATTCAAACACAAGTCGGTTTCTTAATTAAACAGGTAATTAACTGGTTGAGGGTTCAAGCTCCGATGACCTAACTTTGGTGTGTCCTAAAGGTAGTAGGCACACCTGTGGAGGTTTTAGGCTGAGTATTCCGCAGTTTTCCACACGTAAATTCAAAAAAATCTTAATATTGTCAATACACTCTATCAGGTAATGGGCTGTCATAAAACTTGTCTCTAAGAAGTTTAAATTGAGGAGAAGAAAGACCTTTGCCGAAAACATTGGCCACTTCACTTGATCAGCAGAAGATATGTAGTAAACCACAAACTCTTTATGCGCAATTTACTCTCGTGTAAAATGATAGTCACTGATTACTTTATCTGGACCTTAATACCCAGAGTGAAGAGAGAAATTCTGAAGATCATTAGTTAATGGCATTGAAGATCAAACGGGTTGAAGGTTGCTTGAAGCTATTGGCAAGCTGTGGAGAGACACTTGGGAGGTCTAAAAAAGTACGATTGAAACATTGGCAACAATATGACCACAATGATTACAAAGTTGACACCAATAAATGGGCCACTGCAATGTTTACCATGTCCTTTGGGTGGAAGTCCACCACTGACATTCGGAGTTGGAAGTAGGCTAGTCCCAAAATGCATTAGTTAGCCATTAACGTCGATAAGTTTGGGCTAGCTCGGGCCCAACTGGGCCTGAATTGTTCTAACCTGAGGGTGGACTTATTTCTATTTCTAATACCTAAGAGTCAGATTTCAAACTCAAAATGCAGTCATTGATGATGCTGTTAGCAGGCTCCAGGATCAACCTATCATCAATGCAGTCATTGATGGTGATGATATTATATACAGAGACTACATAGACATTAGACATTACCCTTTGGGTCTTTCCACAGGTATTCAATGGTGCCTAATGTTAAACCTTCTGGAAAAGGGACTCGAACTACACTCTTTGCCTTTGCACCAACATCAATATCAGCAGAGATTGGAATCTTGCCTCCACTTATTGGCGCTCTTGCACGAGGCTGTTTCTTGCAAACTTCTTGATAGGCTAAGCTGCCCTTCCAAGAAATTATCTACCTTTCATGTCAATTACCTTCAGCTGTTCAATGAGGCTTGTCCTAACAGTTGTGTCCCTCCTCATGGGGTGCTGATCTGATTTTCCTTGCATTTGAGTGTACTGCTTGTGCCTCCGCCTGGTTGGACCTGCGTGCTTTGTTGGCCTTAATTTCGAGGCCTTATTCTGGTTTCCCTTGCCTGGCCCGGGCTTTGGTTAATTTTCTATCTTAGGGCTTGTTTGTTTTCTTCTTCTTAAGTGAATTATACTTACCTTTCATTCAAAAAAAAAAAACATTCCTATTCAAATTTCATCATTTAAAAAATCTGTATCATTAAAAAATGCAACTTTGTTCTGAATATTTAAAACTTTAAGAATCCTTGGCTTTTGAGAAGCAGAGGACACTGCTAAAGTGTTTTACAAAATTAACCATGAAAAGAAGATTATTGGATAATCTCTCATTGAGTTGTTCTTATTCAAATCTCTCTTACAACAGAGATCAAAGATAAACAGTACAAATTGTGAGAGCCCATCCACCAATTTGAGATTTTGTAGCCCATGTGTCTGTTGCTTTAGTGTTCTCCACCCCTTGAGTAATAATGATATTAGCATCATTATCATCAAAGCCAAAATTCCAAGTCAGTTTTTTTAGTTTTACTTCTCCGTTAGACTCTACATAAATTATACAATCAACCATGCCACTATCTTCTATGCCTTTCTTTATCTCGTCACTCCATGTTTTCTATGACCACATTTTTTTCCTTTTTATTTTTCTTTTGATTTTTATAAGAGTATGACAAAATTTATAGTAACTGAAAGGATATTAGAAGGTGCAAAGGAGAATCCAAGCTTTAGAATGGATGCTTTGTGTTTGACAAGTGCGGATGCTTTGTGTTTGACAAGTGCATCCATCTTAAAGTAGGCTATGAGAGAAATGAGAGACAATGAAAACGAAAGGAGGCAAAGGATAATCCTAATTTCTTCCACCAAGTTTGCAGCTGATTCTTAAACTGGGATGAAGATGACTGATATCTATTACCTCCCATTTTCTGGATTCAGCTGCCACCAGACTAACCCAAATTATGTTTTAGGGTAGAAAGGCCAGACAAGCTAAATTTCAGGCTTGATTGGCTGGTGAACCAAAGTAAAAAGTGGGCTAGCTATCCAGAAGTGAGCAAAGATCTGCTTCTAATCATCTTTGTTGACAAGAGTTTGCTGCTTATTAAACTTCCTGCTTGTAAATATGCTCTGTTTCATGGACTGTTCAGTATGGCATGCACCGTGTGAGACACTTGCAACTGTAAAAAGCTTACACCCATTTTTCATGGACTCTTCCTGTACTTTTTTAACATTATTTCAAGATGGATTAATTACAAAACCTTTCTCCTCTTAAACTCTCATTTAAATATGAATATTTTTGTTATTTAATTGTTTAGAGTAAAATTAGGACATTTTCTTCTATTAATATTATTTTACACCTTATTTTCATTTAAAATAAATTTATATTGAAATTTATATAAATAATATTTTGTGACCTCATGGCCTATTTTTTCTAGTTTGTTGAGTCCTAACACCTTGCACGCACTCCAATTAGACTTTGACACTTGCACCCGTACTCATACAACTTAATAAATATGCATAGTTGAGGTAGCTTGACGAAGATCTCTCTCTCTTAGGGCCTTGTTGACACTGTCATTAGAAATGCAGATAAAATGAACTTTGCTAAAATCAGGGGTCGAAAATTCGGCTCTTCTGAATTTTCGGCAGATATTTGATCTCGGCCGAGATTTTTCTCTCTCCTCATTTTTTTTAAAATCTCAGTTGTTTTTTTTTGAAAAAAATCTTTAAAAAAATATAAAAAAAGGTTGTTTCTTTTTAAAAAATATAAATATGGATAGGATATCGACTAAGCCCACACCGATATTTGTTTTTTTTTTTTAAATAAAAAATAAAAATCGGCATAATTTTTCTATCTCTGACTGATGCTATGGAAATCGCGAGATATCTCGGCCGATACGTATTGTATAGGCAGAGATTTTGACCCCTGGCTGAAATAGAGAAGGGGATAATCCATCTGACAAAGAAAGTAAATGAGGGCACATTATCCATTGATGAGATGGTGGGAGGCTCATTTACGATGTCAAATGGTGGAGTGTATGGAAGCCTTTTGAGCACACTGTTGTGGGCCAGCCCCACATTGGGCCTAAACCGTCTCTTGAACCCAGTCCAATAACTTAAGCCCTAGTTTAATTTCTCTTTCTCTATTTATTATTTATTGTAAGCTTGTGTAAACTGAGGTCAGACTGAGAGAGAGTGTGAGAGAAGAGGGAAAGTAGAGGGAAAGAGAGAAGAGAGACATTGTCTTGTATTACTCTTATTCTTCATACATCTCACTTTGTATATGTAGACAATCTTAGTGAACTACATAAAATCAGTGTTCTTTTATTTTTTTGAAACAGAAAATCAGTGTTCTTTTATGTGTGGTTGAATCTGTGTGATTTGTGCAATTTTTAATTTACTCCAACAGACACCGATCACCAACCTATAAAAAATTTTAGGTTTTTATTTCAGTGAGCTGTACTTCTGCAGGCTGCAGTTGTTACTGAATTTGGCCATGATAGTTGGATTCATCATGGCTTCGGTTCCCTTCCAATTTATACATCATTACATTTAAAATTATTAAAATCAACAGATATATAATATTATAATTATTAATTTGAATGTATTTTGATCGAATGGCCAACCATCACTTTTTATTTTATTTTTTCTATTATGAGATACTCTGCAATTATGTGTTTAAAATAATAAAATTATAGCTTCTGTTTTCTAAAGCATGAATATAAGATAAAAAATATAGTACAACAAGTGCTGTGGACGAAGTTCTAAGAGCAAGTGGCTGGCCCATATGGCCACCGTGCATATGTGGTGTAGCAATGGCTAAATGTGGGGTCCACGTTACTTATGGCTAATTGGATGGATACAGGTAGCAACCATGTAGCCAGCCATTCTCTCTCTCCTCTTTTTATATATATGTATGTATATATATATATATGTGTATATATGTATATGTATATATACATATACATATACATATACACTATATATACATATACATATGTATATATATATATATATATACATATACATATATATATATATATATATATACATATACATATATATATATATATATATATATAACTTATATATAGTTTTTGATTTTTTTGATTTTCTCTTTTTATTTATTTATTTGATTAGTTTGGATTTTTTGTTTTGTTTTTGGGTATAATTTGTATATTAGGGCAAATAATTATTTTTTCTTTACTTTATTATTTTATTTTTTATAAAAAAATAAAAAATAACTCTTTACCTTTTGATTTTTTTCCTTTACATTTATAAACAAAATATATGAGAAACAACAAAAAATTAAAATTATTCTGTACAAAAAATTAAAATTATTCTGTAAAAAAAATTAAAATTATAGCTATTGAGAAACAAAAATATTAAAAATAATATTTTATTCATAGCAAATAATATTCTGTATGTTTTTTAATTTATTTAATTACTTATGAGAAAATATATATGTTTTGTTAATTTATTTAATTACTTGTGAAAAAATATGTAATGTCTTTATATTTTTTTTTAAATTTGTTAAAAAAATGTACATAAAAAAATAATACTAAAATATTAAAAGGTAGCCATTCTAGTTAAAACTATACCGTGTGACGAGACTGGGTAAAAATTATAACAAACTATGTCATAAAAAAAAATATTATTTAATTATATGACTAACTATATTTAGTGACATAACCAACCATATATAACTATCCAACATTCACTTGACATAATAATTAGCTGAACCCAAGTTGAATCGGGCTATACAATTCAAGCTTGTTAATAATAACTTAACAGTACGACTCTGACTCGGTCCTACCATTTAAGACAACCAATTGTTTACTTTACGGTGATTTGAACCCCCATCCAACCCAAAAACGGAAAAATCCTACAGGAAACCCACATTGTATATTGGGAAACATGGCATCGAGAAGAATGTAGACGCAGAAAAGATATCTTCTGAAGCAAGAAAAAATAAAATTTAAACTGAAAAAGGACAAAGAAATGTAATAACCAGGGCCCCACGGGAGACGTGGACTCACGCCTACCGTCCAAGTTTTCATTTTAGTCCACGTCGCATGACTGTTTCCTTTCTCCTCCTTTTTCTTCTTCTTCTGCTTCCCTCTTGAAAAGTTGATTCCCAAATTCTATAAGAACTCCATCCTTTTCTTCCTTTTTCTTCTATTTCAGAGAAACGTAATTCCTCGAGATTTCCATTTTCAATCTGTTTGCCGTTTTCGTACTTTTCACTGTACTTTTTTTTTATTGTATTGGTTCTAATGCTTTTGAAATTCCTGATTATAAATTGAAATCCATATTTACCAAGCAAAAATTGAGAACTTTCCATCTTTGTTGGATGATCAGGAGGAGTGCTGCGGACTAAAAGATGTTTGGAGTTATAAGGCAAAAAGTCGGCGTTGGAAGCTTTCGCCCTTCGGTAACTGATAGAATTTATGAGATTTTTGATCTTTCGATTGGTGAAAGAAGTTTCGTTTTGCAGTAGAGTTTAGAAAACTCGAATTAAAATCTAATTGAGTTTGAGTAATTTTTAGACGAGTTTTTCAGTTCAATTTGGAAAACCAAGAATAACGAGTTAGACTCACTCAACTCAAAATCCTATTGAATCATGTTTTTCGATAATTAATTGAATCTTGGACTTTTTAATCTTTTTAGTGCTGAGGAAATTATTATTTTAATCTATATTTAAAAAAAAAAACTCTGATTGAGTTGAGTAACTCCGATGATTTTTTCAGCTGAACTCAGAAAACTTAGAATGATAATTACAGAATTTCTTACTCTTTTGGTTGGTGAAGAAAATTATCATTTTATACCAGAGCCTACAAACTCGAAAGTTGGACTAGATTTGAAATCAATTTTAGGATAAGCTTTTTTAACTCAACTCGAGAAAACTCTAAAACAACTTGTTGGCCCACATGAATCGAGTCAACATGAACCGACTCATATGAGAGTTTTTTTTTTTTTTTTTGAGTTTTTAAACTATATTTTTTACACTGATTTGATTGGTATCATGTTAAATGATTCAAAGTTATTGTGTTTGGCCGCAGATTTTGGGGCAATTATTACAAAGACCGCAGCCTGTGGTATCCATGCAACTGAGGAATTATTCATCTGCAGGGAAAGAGGTACATGCTTGTGGTTGAAATCAAGCTTAACTTCATGCTATTATTGTTGGACCGCAGTAGCTTAGAAATGTGGCATGTGGCATGTGGCATGTTATGTGGCCCACTTATCGTATTTTGTAACCAATGAAAAATAGCCAATTGGCCAATGCTTAGGATGGTTTAAAAACTCGAGAAGAACTCAGACGACTCAATCCAAGTTGACTTGACTGGTGAGCATTCTGAGTCACATGAATCAACAAATTATACAAAGTATTTTCAAGTTAAGGTGAAAAGCTCACCCAATTTACTCAACTTGATTGGATTTCAAATCCAGTCCATGTTTTGAATTTCTAGACTGTGATGCTAACCATTGGTCTAACATGAAAATTGGGTGCCATTCATACATACAGATTTGATGTCCATATTAACACCTAAGATGGAAAAGCTTGAAAAGCTAGAAATTGCCGGGTAAGCTGATTCACTAGAACAACTTATTGCACCAATTGGGCATTAACATGCCACATGTTTCATTTTTTAAACTGTCCAGCAACACATCTCTATGAAACTAGTGACAGATATAATTTGTTAAGGATTTGGACGTAAGTAGTACCCCCACTGCAAATCATTTGAGTATTTTGATTCTATGAATGGTTAGAAAAGAGACATTTCTGCTGTTTAGCTGAGTGATTCATCTAAAATATAAGATTACTGCTACTTGTATAAAACCCAATTGGTAGGAAACATAATCATTCTTAGTCTAAGTAAATGAAAAAAAATCCAACCTAAAATCTTTCACGTCTTTTTTATTTTGAATTTTACTGAACTCCCAATCAAAATCCCAAGGGATAGAACAATGAAGCAAATTGAACAATTGCATTGTGGCATTTACCCATGTGCTCCAATTGTGTTCTGGCCATAACTTGCCTAAATCTTGTAGAATTACACGATTTTGGATTTATTCAATGCAGTTGCAAAAGGACCATTCCTTTACTTTCTTTTAGTTCAGACCATGGTTTGGATCAACAGTGCCACATTTTTACATAAATTTTCAGATTATATAGTGGGATATTGTGCTGTGGCTAATTCGTACATGATGCCATTTTGATACTTTTTTATTTCTAGTCCTCTCTCTCTCTCACATACACAAACACATGGGGTTTGTGAATGTTTGTGTTTTTTATAAAATGTACGTCCATAGACACTGGTTTGTTTTAATTGTTTCTTTGATTCTTTATCAGCAATTATAATTTCCATTTTTTGCAGACTAATACCTTGATTTGTCAATTCCAATATCTGATAGATTACCGTGAGAGATGCTCTAAATTCTGCACTTGATGAGGAAATGTCTGCTGATCCGAAAGTCCTCTTGATGGGTGAGGAGGTAATAAAGATGATAGAAAATTGGACAATTTTAGGATTTATTTGACATTTCAGAAAACATTTTGCAGAAATTTGTGTTATTTATTACTTGTGTATTTATGGTGAGGGGGACACCAGTGCCTATAATAGGCTTGAACCTCCATAACTGAGATGTTGCATTACAAGTGCTGCTCACGCGAAGTTGGCTTCTTTGTTGGTCTTGTTCTTATGGTTATTCGATCTTTCGCAGGTTGGTGAATATCAGGGTGCATACAAGGTTAGACAAGCAGAAAGTTCATTTCGTTGTTAAATTTAAATTTTGTAATTGCTGTTGCTTCTCCTAATATATCAGCTAACCTCCTCACTTGTACTTTTCTTTAGATTTCGAAAGGGCTTTTGGAGAAATATGGTCCTGATAGGGTTCTTGATACTCCAATCACAGAGGTTGCTTAAGAATCTTACTACTTCTATTATCCTTTGATTTTGCTGTTGTGCTGTTCCTTTGTGGCAAAAGCAGAATAATTTATCCAGCCCTTCATCTTTTAATGCTTCTTCTCAACTCATCAGATTTGTTGGTTGAATTTTTTAGGCGGGCTTTACTGGAATTGGGGTGGGTGCAGCATACTATGGTCTTCGGCCTATTGTAGAGTTTATGACATTTAATTTTGCCATGCAGGTATTACTTTTCATCTTGGATACAATTTCCACATTGTAACCTGTGTAGTGATAACTACTTGGCAGAGTTCCATAAAGTGCCTTTTGGTTTCTGTTTTCCATGGAATGTTGCTATGAATATATGAACCTTAGTGCTTTGGCTTCTTCTGTGGGCGTTTTCCTTTCCAGTTTTTTTGCTTGTAGGTTTTTGGTAATTCAATCTATTATGATGGCAATGATCCTTATTGTTTTAGAACATTGGCTACTTGTTCTACTTTTTACATGCTGAATCACATCTGACAATGGTTTTGTCTATTGAAACTGGTATCTGGTTTTCATTTCAGGCAATTGATCATATCATCAATTCTGCTGCAAAAACTTGCTACATGTCTTCTGGGCAGATATCTGTACCTATTGTTTTCAGAGGTCCAAATGGTGCTGCTGCTGGAGTTGGTGCGCAACACTCCCAGGTGTGATACCTTTATAAGTGACACAATCCAAGTATCCATGCAAGGGTCGAACACAAACCCTCAATTTCTTAATGAAAAATAAATTGACAACAGCTGAAATAAATAAATAGACTCTTTCCTTCAAAATGTGTTCAAATTCTGTAGCAAAACATCCAGGACCATATTCTTGCAATCACTGATCAAACATCGAAGTGTGGAGGATAGTAATTATGAATGCAACATGTGTAAAATCAAAACTGAAACAAGGTTATGATCACACTTGAACATTTGGGTTTGACTCGCTCAAGAAAAGGACCCCATGTCCTTTCTCAAGAGATTTTTATGATTTTATCACATAAAGAATTGCCAAAAAATTCCCATGTTCTCGTACATATCATATCATTGGAGGCATATAATTTGCCAATTCTGAAAGCATTTTATTCCTAATCAACTTGCTAAATAAAATATTAAACAATAAAATAATATAAAAACTAACAAAGCTAAGGAATAGCATCGTAAGGCTACCTCGTTCATACTTCATACCCATCTTGTGAGCCCCACGTGGTGTTTTTGCCCCATATTCATGGAGTTTCCTAGTTTGCATCAATAAGTCTGCAGTGAAGAGAGATAATATCTAGAAAATTTGGGAAGAATGTCTTGAAATTGCCAGGGGTTGATCATTGTTATTGTCTTGAAATTGCCAGGGGTTGATCATTGTTATTGTGGTATTGCACTTAGAACACCACCCATAAATCTCAGCAACTTTGAATTGTCTACAATTGAACTTATGTTGGAGGAATCTACTACACGAGGTCACACTCCCAGCTCCAATCCCACTTGGGAATCTTCCCTCATTTCTGCCTTTCTTGTGTTTACATCTACTGGCATTTATGAACTGCTGATTCTGTTCTTCCTCACCGAAACTGTTTGCCAGCCTTCTTACTTGGTACAGCATGATAGAACTTCTCTAGATGCCTTTACTGCCCACCCCATTTATCAGTAATGATACTTCCATTAATTGAGTTGAAAAGAATGAAGCTCGACATATAAAGGTGATGAATCATCATGATTACAAGAGAAGCAGAATCCGAAAGGTGATGGTTCACAGAGAATTTCTATGCTAAGGTGCATAGGTTTAGGTATGTGTTTTGGAATTAGGGAAGGGTATAAGGTATACAATTTAGCAAATCCCAAAACATAGGATATTTAGATGACTAGATTCAAGTAATATTTGAATAAATTTTACTAAGTAATTAAATATCTCTTTTAAAGTAAAGGGGGCACAAAAAAATAACTCGATAAACAACTGTTATATAAAATTCACTTATATAATCCAATAATAAACCTTTCAATTGTATAGTTATATTTCAAAAGAAGAAAAAAGGTTGATAATATCTTTTGATTGTGTAAACAATGTTACACTAGTACTAAAATAATCCATGACGAATCTACAAATGTATTAGAAGAATTTATGATGATCTTCAGGGGAATCTGACATGAAGACATGTCTGGCATGGGCATTTGCCTATTTCAAAGATCCATGTAACATAGGTTCTATATATTGTTTCACTTGTGAAGCTGTGGGCAACTTGGCATGTAAGTGCACCTTGAAAGGGGCTTTAAGGTCACCACATTGTTGATAATACAAGAAAATTTCCAACAAGAATACACATTGCTAAGGCTGTGAAATAATGCACCTGGACACTTACAGAGTAATCAACCTTGGTATGGTATTTATTAGTAGTTTGTGCAGTGAACATGATTGAAACATTTTCATGACCGATACTTAGGAATCTTGTGAGGTTGGAGTGTGGGCTTTCATTCCATCAATGCCTCCATTGATTTGTTCTTGGAAATATTCCAAGATTGGAAAGTAAGCTTTCATACCCATTGATATGTTTCCTCCTCTGTTTTAACTGTGTCAAGTCACTGGTCACACGTGTCTCCACCGGCCAATATTTCCAAGGCCTAGCACACAGGCTATCCCCACCGGCTGAATGACCATACACTACATAAATGGAACTTTTTCCTACTAAGGGGCATTCATTTACGCATCTTCATTTGTGCACCAATCTCTGTGCCTCTTGCAAACCTTCATATTTCTTTGTAAAGATAAATATCAGAAATGAGGGTGGACAATATAAAACCAGTCTCTTTTATGGCCTTTGACTTGGATTTTGGAGTATTTTCTAGCCCTTTCACCCAAAACAAAGTCTTGCTCAAACCCATTTTAAATATAACTCGCTCCTTCTTGAAGATGCTATGAACACAATTTACAACTTATATTCCAGTAAATCGAACTTCTCAAAAGTGTTAAACTTTTGTTTACTCTAGTATGCTGTTAAATTTATTAGCCTACTAGAACAGAAAAAATGTTTCTAACTTAAAAATCATATGCAGTGTTATGCAGCTTGGTATGGTCATGTCCCTGGGTTGAAAGTGCTGGCTCCATACTCGTCAGAAGATGCTCGAGGCCTCTTAAAAGCTGCTATCAGAGACCCTGACCCGGTTGTTTTTCTTGAAAATGAGTTGTTGTGAGTTCTAAAGCATCCATATCATCACTTGGTTGTCATATGGAACATGGGGATATTTATCTTATGGCTATCATCCTGTGCATCTACCAGATATGGTGATTCTTTCCCAGTTTCTGCAGAAGCTCTGGATTCCAGTTTCTGCCTTCCAATTGGGAAGGCTAAGGTATGTTTTTATTTTATTTTTGCATAAAAGCTTACTGAAAACGGTTTTTTCCCTCATTTTCCATCTTTTGTTTTCCATTCACAGATTGAAAGAGAAGGAAAGCATGTGACTATTACAGCTTTCTCAAAGATGGTGCGCCTTGCTCTCCAGGTGTGTGTTCTGTTACTCTTCTAAGCTGTTACAAGAATGACTAAGATTTCATGATAATATGGGCATCACATCTCCTGTTTAGTCACTCTATTTTATTGGATCTTAGAATCTAATTGAATTATGATCCACTTTTGGCATGCAGAGCAAAGTTCTTGAGTTTTTTATGATTTGATAAATTATATGGTGTAAATTATGAATCTCTGTTTCTGAATTTTTTTCCCTTCACGAGGGTGTAACTGTTTTGTCGATAATGTCCAGGCTGCAGAGATACTCTCCAAGGAAGGAATTAGTGCTGAGGTAAATTAATGTTTCAATGACATGAAAATTCCTACTCAACTTGGATCATATGATCATACCCAATGCCTGAAGTTCCTAATTTTAACTTCTGAGTGTAACCAAAATTGTCAATGCAGGTTATAAATCTACGTTCGATCAGGCCTCTTGATATGGCTACAATCAATGCCTCTGTAAGGAAAACCAATAGGCTAGTCACGGTTGAAGAAGGATTTCCACAGCATGGTGTTGGTGCAGAAATCTGGTTAGCTATTTTTCTCTCATCAAACATTTGCCGACTTAATTACTGCACCGAAATCTTTCGCTTTTTCATATTTTTTTCCTTACGAACAGTACATCCGTTATTGAGAAAAGCTTCGAGTATCTTGATGCACCAGTGGAGAGGATTGCTGGAGCTGATGTTCCTATGCCTTATGCCGCAAATCTCGAGCGAATGGCTCTTCCACAGGTTTTTTGTTGTTTTCAATTCTTCAGTTGCTCCTATGTTGGGGTTGGCCCAACACAAGATTGATTTGGGGTAGCTGTAACCCATTGTGTTGTGATTTTGACACACTTCCATAAAATGTGGAAAAACCAGTTACCCACTTGAGATTAAGTCCATTGATAGCATCAATGTCCAGGCCAGAATAGAAATAAAATATGGGTCCATTGAAATCAATATCCAGTAGTCGTGAGCATCCATATCCATGTGCAGTCGGGTGTTTTTTGGAGTTCCTAAGTTAGTGTTAAATTCACCTCTGAATGGGGTAACTTGCAATCGGGGACTCCGGATCAAGAGTAACCACTAACCCCTACTGGCACACTTTTCGCACAGCCCTATGTGGGGCCAACCTATGCCCATTGGTCGAAAAGGTCTTTACTTGAATTGCATTACCTATAAAAATCACTTCCATCCGATAAGTGAACTTCAACTCTACATTGACATCGTCTCAAAATTGTTGGGTGCTCACGGTGCTTGTATGACCAATTGTGCCAACCCCATGAATTGACCATTACTCAATTTGACCCTATTTCATGTTATACTTCCTATAATAAGTCCTAATGTTTAGAACCTTAAAAATTTGACTTTTTTCGATCTAATTATGTTTTCTAATGTGGCTCATACCTGAGCATAGATCTTGTCAATGAATGGACCTCTCTAATCCCATGTGGGCTTGGCATGGGGGTGCACGTGAGTGTGCACTTGCAAGTGGCTGTAGGACTCAAAGAATGGCTCTTATTCTTCTTTCTTTTTTTAATAGTAACAATGGCTCTTATTCTTTGTGAGCATATCCCTTTCAGGTTGAAGATATTATCCGCGCAGCAAAGAGGGCATGCTATCGGGCCGTTCCCATGGCTGCAGCTGCTTAGCTTGATTTGTGTCCTTACTCAAGTTATTCTCTCTTTACTGTGACTCTCCGACTTTTCGTGTTCATGAGGCGGCCGCTACCGCTATTTGCTGATTTTGAATACAGCAGTAGTGCTTATGAGATGTTAGTCATCGACACCATAATCTAAAAATAAAGTGCTTTGTATATATTTTTAGAACTGTGACAGTTGACTGTGCATATATTTATGATATGTCAAAAATAAGAAATATAACTCAAAAAAAATTTCAAATAAATGAAATTTTCGATATCACGATGATGATGGAGTATGGAATTTGGATAGCCTCAGATATAGTCGTCATAAATTTAGGCACTTGATAGTCTTTTTTTTTTTAAATTTACATTAGATGCACATCCTAGGGGTTTGTTTTAATATAACCAAAATTAGTTGGTTTTTTAGTGATTTTGCTTGACTACAAAATTTCTGTTACAACTGATCTGCTGCAATTTGACTTTTAAGGATTACTGGATAAATCTTATATGAGCCCAAGCTCAAGTTCATCCTTAGAAAATTTAAAAAATAAATAAATAATTTTAAGACTAGGGACTGGCAATCCCTTTCACAAATCACGATGCCCTGCGAGCAGGGAAATCTGATGGTACAATCATACCCATCGATTTTACGTGAGGCTTTCCACGTTGCAATTGGTCAATCTCAGCAAGTGGTTGACACTTGAGTGCCGTTCATCTGTAAATCTTAATTACAACTGGGACCCACTGAATGAATGGCTTTGATCATTCACTTGTGACTTGTGAACTACCATGGATCGTGTAGCCGGATTTATTTTATTTTTTTAATAAAAGAAAGTTTCAAAAAACTTCCAATCCATTCAATTGAATTTAGTAAAACTCGTTGACTTGTTTGGGTGTATTATATCGAGTAGGGTCAAAGAAAATTTCAATTATGGTCGTAAGGTAATCGAGGGTTTGATTTTTAATAAAAGGTCGAATTCAGATAAATGAAATAAATAATTGAGGCAATTAGACTATGGAATCAGACCCGTTTGGATAAGTTTGATGAATGAGCTCTCTAAATTTATGTCTAGATTGCTGGAGGGAAGCAATCTATCGATGAATTTAAGACTCGGATATAATATATTGGATCCGAACATGGACTTGTTTGCATCGGTTTGGATCTGGGCCCATTTTAAGCATCTCTTGGGCCTCAAAGTCCAATTAACCCGACCCATTTGTTGTCTTGGCGGGCCATGTCAAAATCCACCCAGCAGCTGAGTCGACACCACGTGGAGTCCATCAAGCATGCCAACTCATGCAGAAGAGGGCAGTCCAAGCTACAGGAACTTGTTGAGTCAATCCGGTGAGGAACCCAGCTCGAGACGGCAGCAAGAGAGGAGAGGATTGAGAGGAGTCTGAGAGGGAAGAAGAGTTTGAGCGGGAGAAGAAACAATAAAGAGAAGGAAACGGAAGAGACAAGGAGTTCGAAGCTGCTTGGAGACCGAGAGAAGGTAAGGTAAGCTTAGCAAGAAAGCCTGAGAACGAAGGAAGGAAGAAAACAGAGCTGCGAGTGAGGAAGAAGAAAACCCAGGCGCTAATTCCCGTGCCTGCGGAAAAAACAAAGAGAGAACAGGAAAAAAAAAAACCGTAACTGAGTAGATGAAGACCGAGTTGATGAGGATGAAGGAGCTCTGCTTGAACGTTGAAGGAGAACGAGTGGATTGGCCCTAACAAGGTTCGAATGAATACTCATTTTATTTTGAGACTAATTCGATTCGAAGTGTAATTTTAATTAATTCAAAAGTAATACGGAATACTATTTAGTCATTAGAATGAATAAATAGTTTCAAGTATTCATTTTTAATGAATAAATAGTTTCAAGCATTCATTTTAACAAAAATTCAACTATAGATAGGCCATACTAGTAGTATTATTTAAATAATAAAATTTATTTTAAAATTTTAAATTTATTTTTTGAGCAGTGTGTTTTTTCAAAATTTCTCAAATTAAATATCCAGACTAATTATGATAATTTGATAAAAATACTTTAAGACTTAAAGGTCTTTTGACACTCTTAAATATTTAAAACACAGTATTTTACAAATAAGGATATTCCTATACTGTGCCGAAAACACATTTAGAAGTATCAAAAAACCTTTAAGTCTTAAAGTATTTTTATCAGATTATCGTAATTAGTCTGGATATTCAATTTGAGAAATTTTAGAAATACACAATGCTTAAAAAATAACTGTCTATGTTGCCAATGCTATAAAATATAAACAGTTATTTTTTAAGTACTTTGTATTTCTAAAATTTCTCAAATTGAATATCCGGACTAATTACGATAATCTGATAAAAATACTTTAAAACTTTAAAGTCTTTTGACGTTCCTAAATATTTAAAATAAAGTATTTTACAAATAAGAGTATCCCCTATGCTGTGCCGAAAACACATTTGAAAGTGTCAAAAGACCTTAAAGTCTTAAAGTATTTTTATCAGATTATCGTAATTAGTCTGGATATTCAATTTGAAGAATTTTTAAAAATACACAGTACTTAAAAAATAACTGTCTATGTTTTATAAAATCGACAACATAGACAGTTATTTTTTAAGCACTGTGTATTTCTAAAATTTCTCAAATTGAATATCCGGACTAATTACGATAATCTGATAAAAATACTTTAAGACTTTATGGTCTTTTGACACTTCCAAATGCGTTTTCGGCACATTATAGAGATACCCTTATTTGTAAATTACTGTATTTTAAATATTTAGGAGTGTCAAAAAACCTGGAAAGTCTTAAAGTATTTTTATCATATTATCGTAATTAGTCTGGATATTTAATTTGAAGAAATTTTGAAAATACACACTGCTCAAAAAATAACTTTGAAGTTTTAAAATAAATTTTATTATTTAAATAATGCTACTAGTGTAACAATCATTCGAATGAATGAAGCCCATTCATTCGAATGTATAGTTGAATTTTATTTTATTTTATTCATTTGAATGAATGGGGCTGAACAGTATTCCGTGTTACTATTCATCTCATTTATTCGAATGAATTAAAATTACACTTAAACATTCTTTCGAATAAATAGATTCATTCGAATTAATGCCAAAATGAACTGGGCATTTATTCGAATGATCGGAAATGCAAGAGTAAAATAGTAATTTACCATGAAATTTCAGATTCGGATGTGTATTCCTTAAGTGCTGCCCTAAAGAAACCCATAAGCTACAAGGAATTTTTAAAAAATTATACTCCCTCTGTCCCAAATTAGTTGTCCTATATGGATTTTGAAACTGTCCCAAAATAGTTGTCTCATTTAGTATAAAATGTGTTGAAAATGGATGAGATCACATGGAATGCTAGCCTTAAATAGAGAGTTTCTTAAAAAATACAAATTTTCAAATGAGACAATTAAAATGGGACGGAGGGAGTATATATTTGGAGAATCATGACCCCTGCCGCCGTTCCTATTCCGCGCCCTCGCCTGAATTGTAGTGACATTGGTAATCTAATTTATTTTAAAGTTTGTACTCCGTTGGTTGATCTAGTTCAATCAATTGTCGATTATATAGTGTTTAGAATAAGTAGAATTTGTCTTGGTTTAATCTTATCAGGCATAAGTGATTGAATTATAAGGAAGGGACGGATCAACTTTTATCAAGTTGTACTAAAACAAATAAATAAAATAAAAATTATAAGCTTGGTGTGAGTAAGAGAGCAACTTGGACGAACAAAACAAGTTGAGAATCTATCTTTCAACTCACCCCTGTTAAGTTTAGATTATTACTTTTTAATCTTCTTAATATTTGAACCATCTTCCAACTGGTGCAAGACTCGATTCATTTTTAACAACTCAACTTCAGTTACAATTTTTGTGAATTTTTTTGTCTAGGTTTGAATATCTATAGAAATTTTGGTGATTTTTATTAAAAATTGGTCAATTTTCTCCTAATGATTTGATTTGTCTAAAATTTGAAACTTGACTCTAACCATTTTTAATTTGAGTGATCAATCTAAGTTTAAGTTAAATTAGATATGAGTTAATAGACAATTGAGCCTATATAAAGTGTATATTGTACTAACATATTTTAAGTAAAGATGCATCTATTAAAATAAGTTTCAAACATGATCAATTTGAAGAGTTAAGTTTAAAAAAGTTAACAAATAGATTTTTTTTTAAATTTACATGTGGAAAATTACAAAAAAATCAGCGTAAGATTTCCACATACTTAATGCATTTAGAGCACACAACGGGGATTCGAACCTGACACCTCTCGCTTCTTAAGGCAATAGATTATCAATTGAGCTATATCCATCTGAACTAACTTAAATAATTTCGATGAGCTGGATTAGTTAAAACTCTATCTTAATCCAACCCAAACAAAAATAGATCAGATGATTAAATTGGTCTTCAATGAATAAATAGAAAATGAGGTATAGACAAGTATTTAACTTAAGAGTGATTCAGACAGTCTTAGTTAATCAAAGCTTAACCCTCATCCAAATCAATTGAAAATAAATTAAATTCTTTTTCAAAATCTATAGTTTAAATAGATTAGATAAGTCCATCTATATTTTGGCAGATTATTGAATTCGAATTGAATGACTCTAACCAAAGTTAGCACCCCTAGTCTGGAGGATAAATAATACATTGTTAGTTTAATTGATAATATGAGTGAGATGACAAAATTAATGGTATTTTAGTCCAACACTTCTCAGTTCTCTTGAGATATAAGGAGAATCTGGTCAAAATGTGAGTTGTGACGTACCACACGCAAATGAAGTCAAAGAAACTAGAGGCAATTTCTACCCTTTCAATTAAGATGACAAACACTAAGCAACATAAAACGGCTCGGTCAAATGGTACTTGTAATAAATTCTATTCAGTGGGTCAAACTACTGTAATTGAGGAAGTTAATGGGTATCATGCTATATTTTGCAAAATTGGGTGGGCCCACGATATAATTACTTGAAAAATTTAAGGCAATTTTCGAATAGTGAAACCCTGTTCATATAAATTAATTATTAATGATATATTTTTTTATCCTTTTAAAATAAATTTATTTATAAGTTTGTTCTTTTGCCTACTTATAATTATTTAAGTGATAAAAAAATATATCCCCATGAGTGTTCTATCAACTCTTTATAATCACAGTGACTTTTCATTAAAAAAATTATAATTACTGTATGAATAGTTTCGTCCTTTTAATAGAAAGCACTTCTAATTTTTATTTTTTTTTAAAAGGTGTGCCCCTATCACTTGTTATTTTTAGTTGACGTATATAAAAAAATGTCAAAATTGATTAAATCATTTTTATCATAATTGGTTTAATTAGATTCTATTGTTGAGTCAAACTATTTGAAAAAATACGATTATTTATTATCGTTAAAAATAAAACAAATATTATAAAAGGAAGGACAATAAATTCTATTTTTTACTCAAAGAAGCGTGAATCCAAATTAGCCTGTATATAGTATATACATTTAGATAACTTAGGGTTAGACTCAAGCTCAGCGCAAAATCCGGCTCAACCCGCCGAGTTGCAGCCCTCGAGATTTTCGTTACTACCAGACTCTCTCGCATTCTCGGCGCCCCCTTCTCATCGTTTCGTCGTCGAAACTCTATTTGTTGATTAATTAATACAAAATACGCATTAGAGAGATCGCAAATTCGCAATTAATTAATCAAAAGTAAGGAAGAAACTGCGCGATCCCTTCTCTCTCTCAATCAAATCACGTCAGTCATCTCGTCGCGACATTCTCCGTCGCCTCTGCATCTGCTTTGACCGAAGAGCGACAGAGCGCGAGACCTTCTCAAATGATGCTCCTCACTTCCGTTCTCCTCTTCCCTTCCCTTCTCCGCCTTTTCTTCTAGTCTAGAAGTGTCTAGACTGGATTGCAATTTCAGATATTGTCTCAATTGCAGAGTAAACAGAAAACCAGAAATAGAGAGAAAGAAAGAGCGCGTCGATCTTCTTCTACTTTTCTTCTTCCATTTCTCCTCACTTTTGCTCCTTCTCAATCTATAATATAGACTTTGGTGTTACTGAGGTGCACAGAAGCCATGAAGACATCATTAAAGAAGCTGAGGGGTTTTGCCCTCCACAAGAACGAATCGAAGGAGAGGAGGGATTTCCGTTCAACAGCTCAGCTCGATGAACTCACTCAAGCTGCGCAGGTAAGCTGCTCCGTTCCGTTCCTCTCATTCCTAGGGGTTTTCCCTCTCTCTCTCTCTCTCTCTCTCTCTCTCTCTCTTCAACTTCTTCGTCAGATTCTTTGCGTCAAGATCTCAGATCCTTTGAATCAGGAACGATTTCTCGATATTTGTTCAGTTCTTCCCTGTGTGTGTGATTTCTCGATCCAATTGCGGTTTTGCACACTTGCATAGAATCTGATTTGGTACTTCAGATCGGATCTGGTGGATTCTCAGGGTTTTGATGTGGCATTGGTGAACTCTAGGTCTCAGAAATGAACCAGTGATTCGAAAACGAGATTGCACAAGTTCAGAATCTAGTAGTAGATTGTGTGCTGCTCTATTTTGCAGTGAAAACGTGATCCTGTTAGAATCTTAGGGTTTTAATTTTGCATTTTTGTGAGTTTTAGGTCTCAGAAATGAATTGATAATCTAGAAATACAATCGTACTTGTTAAGAATCTAGTAGTCAATTGTGCGATGCTGTAGTTTGTGGTGAAGTTACGAGCTCTTAGGATTTTAGGTTTTAATGTGGCATTGGTGAGTTTAAGGTCTCAGAGATGAATAAATTATTTGAAAATGCGATTGCACAAGTTCATAATCTAGTAGTTGATTGTGCTGCAATGTATCTTGTGGTGAAGTTGCAAGTTCTTAAAATTGAGATTATGAGAGAGTAGATTGAGATTATCTTGATTTGTGTTAGAAAGAATGGGTTTTGGCAATCACCGGAGACACTGGATGAGAGCTTGTGTAGCTCTGCTTGCATGTCTTTTATGGTGAATAGATCTCCTAAAGGGTTCTTCAAAGGAAGCAGGGGTATTAGACAAGGGGATCCGCTTTCTTCTTCTTTGTTCGTGTTAGTGTCTAAGAGTCTCCATTTGATGCTTCAAGCGCAGCAGATTGTGGATGTATTAGTGGATTTCAGATAGATCATTTCGAAGTTAGGATCTCCCATTTACAATTGAATGCAGATAGGGAAGAGTTGTTGTTTATATGAGCCACATTGAAATGGTTTGAGACTTGTTCAGGGCTGAAGATTCATTACCACAAGAGCATGCTAATGGGAGGTAATGTCTCACATGATCAGACTGAAGATCTGGCGACTGCTTGGGTTGCAAGGTGGGCAGCTTACCATCCTCCTATCTTGGGTGCCTCTTAGTGTTGGTAAGCCTTCCATGCACCAATAGGATCCAGTGGTCGAGAGATTGGAACAGAGGCTATCTTCTTTAGCTAGGAGGAAGATTGGTACTTCTCAAATTAGTGTTAGCAAGTTTGCCTATTTCTTCCTCTCAGTTTCAAGTGCCCGAAAGCAGTGATCAAATGTCTGGAGCAAATTCAGTGTAACTTTCTGTGGAATGACTCTTGGGAAAAGAGAAGGTGCCACTTGGTAGTTTGGAATCAAGTGTGTAACCTTTGGAGGAGAGTGGGTTGCGTGTCTGTCGGTTAGAATTGGTGAATCAGGCTCTTTTGGGAAATGGTTGTGGTCTCTTTGGGAAAGGAGTGACAGTCTGTGGGCCAGGAATGCAATATAGCGATTGTAGGAGCTCTGGGTTTTGGTGTAGAGTGCAAAGTATCGTGGTGTTGTTTGATTTGAATATTAGGGTGAGGGTCCAATCAGGGACTCAAACCTGGTTCTGGCATGATGTTTGGGTCGGTGAGACTTCTTTGACGGAGAGGTTCTCTGTTTCAAATTGCAGTGGATGGCCTTTCGAAGGTGGCTGACTGCTTTCAGAACAGCAATGCGATCGCAATCTGGACTCCTAATTTCCTGAAGAAATTTGGAAGACTGGGAGGTTCCTTAGTTGGTGGGTTTAATGGGGTCTTTGTTCATGGGAAGGGTTTGATTACAAGATATGGACCCCAGACGTCCATGGTCTGGTTCTTGTTAAATTTTTTGCTTCGGAAGGGTGAAATGCCGATAATGTCACCAGAGATGTGGAACCAGAAGGTACTGATTCGCATTAAATTTTTCTGCTGGATTGCAGCCCAAGGTAAGGTGCTCAAGTGGACCAGCTCATGAGGTGTAATTGGGTGAAGGCTAATGTCTGTCACCTTCACTTAAAGGCAGCTGAGCATTGCAACCATCTATTTATCAATTGCAAATTTGTGAGACAGATCTGGCATTATTTTCTGGGGCTTTTTAACAAGTTCTGGTGTGTGTCTAAGGAGTTCCATGGCTTGCTAAATGAATGGTTGGGCAGTTGCAGTTGGAATTTGAAAGGTCAGCTCTGGAGAAGCAGCTTTATTGGGATTATGTGGGGTATTTGGGGGGAGAGGAATCATAGAATTTTTAGAGGTAGGAGGAAGGCTGCAGCTCCGGTGGCGGATCTGATAAAACACAAAGTTGCGTTCTGGGCTTCTGCTCTCCAGGAATTCTCGTGTGTCAAGTGTTGGATATGATCAGGTTGTGGCTGAAGGTGTCCCAAGTAAAGCTCATAAGCCTTCTCAGGAGGTTCCTTGGATTCCACCACCCTCCGGTAAAGCTAAAACTGAACTTTGATGGCACTTCAGATCCAGATCTCAACAAAGCAGGTTATGGACGGATCATCAGGGATGGAGAGGTGAGGAATGTCTTGCGTATGTGGCTCCTTTGCTGTTAGAGTTGGTTAGATTGGGAGAAGGGGATTCCTTTGCTGTTACTTAGTGGGCTAAAGGTGCTGCTTGTCCGTGGAAATTTCTGGACAAGATGGGAGGCGGTTAGGGAAATCATCAAGCCTAGGAAGTTGGTGGTGTCTCATGTCTTGAGGTTGGCCAATGACGGAGTTAACTTGTGTGCTAAGGAGGGCTTACTGATGCATCCTTAACTTCCATTCAGATGGATAGCTGGGTTAGTCTGTATTCTTCTTTTTTCTTTTGGTTTGGAGGGGGGGTTCTGTTCCTTGCTATTGTTTTTAGTTGTAATTCGGCTACTGATCTGCTGCTTTGGACTGTATTCTTTTTCTTTATACAATAAATTTCACCATTTCAAAATAACAATAATAATGAGGATAGAAGGATTGGAAACTTGGCAGAAAGAACCCAAGTAAATCTGTGAACATAGCCAAGTATGAAGCACATGATGATTTATATACCCAATTAGAAACAGAGGAGGGAGGAAAAGGGAATATAGACACTTGTCAAGATATGGGAAAAAGAACTAGAGATCTTGAGCATGTAATATGTATGGAAGATGAAAATGAAAGGGTTCTAGCGAAAGATAAGGAAACAAAGGATAGAAGAGTGTGTCATGAGACAACACAGTTTTTAGTTGTAGTTGGACTTATTAATGATCATCAATGGAAGTTGAATTTCACTGGTAGTCATCCTTAAGCTTTTTCCTTCTTTAGTAGTTGTGGACTTCCAGAAATTCTAGATGAAGTGCATGGTGTCTGTTATATGCAGATGATACAACAATAATTGGTAAATCGAGAAATCAAGTAGATCAAAGATGGAGCAATGTAACTTTAGTGCGATACGGTATAGAGAGGAGAAACCAATCAAAATTGGAAATGAATTGGTACCGCATGGTGATAAATTTGGATACATAGTTTCAGATTTCTGAGCAATCAGAGGACTGACTTTGGATATAGTTAGTACGATGAGAGCAAGGTAGGGTAAGTGGAGGCAAACTAGGGAAGTGTTGTGCGATAAAATAGTACCATCTCGATTGAGGGGTGATTTTATTATTAGTATGAAATGTCTATTTGACCAACAGTGATGTGTGGAGCGGATTGCTTTGTGAAGTTGAGTATTCGGCAACAAAGAAAAGATCAGTAGATAAGGTAATGGTTACAGAGACGTGTATCTTAAAAATGGATGAGTTGAGTAACACTAAAAGTCAGAATTAGAGATGACCTCATTACGTAGACCTTGAAAATAGTCACGATAGACAAGGAAATGAAAGAGAGCTGTTAAAGGTGATTTAGACACGTCTGTAGGGTTGTACATTTTGTTACGATAAATGTTTCAATGTCATTACCAAGGAAAAACTGGAAGCTAATTGATCTTAATAATTAAATGAAGATTCAATCATGAGAACATCAACGAAAACTCTCTCTCTCTCTCTCTCTCTCTCTCTCTCTCATTTTATGAATGGTAATTTGTATTGACCTTCAACATTTGTGATTGCATCACCCAGCAACTTCCACCTCTGCTGGAAGCCCTTGTTTCTATACTGATTAATTTCTTTGGACCATTAGATGTTCCTTTTTATATAGAGAATCGTTGTTATGTTACACTTTATTTAATTGCTTTCTATTTTTGTAGGATATGCAAGACATGAGAAATTGCTATGATAGCTTACTTTCTGCAGCAGCCGCTACTGCAAATAGTGCATATGGTATGCTTATTGTCTTTGAACACTCTCAGGATTGCAGGTTTTTTTTTTTTTTTTCTGAGATGATTTTTAAGCATTTGCTTTTTTCTACAACAAGATCATCATGTCATTTTTTTTTTCTGTCAACATGTATATTTAAAAGAATTACATCAAGAATCTAAACAGTATAAGAGAGTTATTCAACATATAAGGTGGAGTTTATCATGAAAAGACAACAAAGACAACGTTAATCCGTTGAAGCCAAAAGCAAGGAGCTAAAATTCAAATAAACCTTTATGCAGATTGTTAAAGAGAACAACCTTTTTTTCTGTAGAATTGGTGGGAAACCATGAAACATCTTCCATCCACAATGCCGAATAGGCAAAGGCACAAAGCCATCTATTAAAATCATCTTATCAACCTTAGATCTTTGATATCACAATTGGTGGAACCTGTTGGTTAATGATAATTGGTTAAGTTCTTTTACATTCCTTTTCTTCTCTCTCAGAACCGTCTTAGAGGTATAAATGGCACCTTCCTCAGTTTGGAAATGTAATGTCTATTAACTTACAACTAGAGAGCTCTGATGTCTTCTTAACTGGATTCAATAACCTCATGAATAATTGGGCCAAGGGTATTGGTTCCTAACTTTCCGTGGCCATATTGTTTGTCCTAATATGAAAAAAAAAAGGAAAAAAGAAACACTATGCATTCCTGGGAACAACCAATATGTATCCTATAATGCCATGAATCTCTTTGACACTAAAAAATTCACAGGTACCAGTTATGAATTTGTGTCTTGGTTATGGACAATTGCTGTACGTAGCATTTCTGTTCCCTGACTCATCTCCTCACATGGATCTATTATCTTGCAGAGTTCTCTGAGTCACTACGGGAAATGGGTGCGTGTCTCCTTGAGAGGACTGCATTAAATGACGATGAAGAAAGCGGTTGGTGGATTGAAACTCCTTTCTTTTTAACATATATTAAGTTTACTTCAATATTTAGAAGGTGGATCATCGTTTATTAATGGCTCGACAAGAGCTCGTAGAACATTTTGAAGGCATACACTCATGCAACCACTACGATTGCGGGTTTGAGTCATGGTTGCCATTAAAAACAAAATAGAATGACCTCGCTCTTTTACTACACTGGCAGAGTATCTTTGGGTTGATTAAAGCCCGATCTGAATTTTGCATGTTGAATTACCAACATTTATATTCAAAGTTGCTCTTTCTTGTATGATGCTTGCTTTTGGAAATATTACGTTGTACATTATTTTATTATCATCTCTGTCATCGTTATTGTTTTTATTGTCCCTTCATTGTCATACTGATTATTATAATGGTTATTATTGGCAGGGAGAGTTTTGTTAATGCTGGGAAAAGTGCAGTTTCAACTACAAAAACTTGTTGATAGCTATGTGAGTCCTACTAAACCATAAACTGGTGGCCTACTCTTCTACGGTGATCGTTTTAAAACAATGTCATGAAATGATCTTGGCAATGACTTGTTACTATGCATGTTTCAGCGTTCTCATATTGTCCAGACAATTTCAACTCCTTCAGAGTCTCTTCTTAATGAACTTCGGACAGTGGAGGTTCGGTCAGTTTGCATTTGTTTCTCATATAATATGTCATTTCTTTCCCATTAATGTAATTGATACAAAATAAATGACAAGTGATTAAGAAAATAGGAAAGGTATATTTCACAAATAAAATAAAGGATAGGAGGTCCAGGAAGAAGTGCAAAAATATCACTCAGGAGGCTGAGATGGTAAAGCATATTCAAAGGGTATTTTTAATTTGAACTGATGCTGGGGCCCTATTAATGGATGGTGATAGGGGCACTATTGGGTTGATTTGTTTTGTGTTTGGGAGCTTTCATTGTTGGGTTGCCTGCGGCTTTAATCTGTTTACTGGTGATCTGGTGACTGTTGTTCTTTGTTTGTTTCTTAATAAATAAACAAAATAATTATCATCGTAGAAGCATTTAGCCCATGCATCTAGCCTCTAGGGTTGTCTTTTTGACTCCTACATTTCCACTTAAAAAGGGTAAAAGACAAAGTAGGTGACTAATTATCTTGAGAAGGTTTATAACTGGTAGGTATATAAGATGAAAGATGATTGTTCTTGTTGTGTCTTTCGGGTTCATAAAGCTTCTTCCAACCCCATAGTTATTACTTTTTATGGAGAAGATTGCGTGAGATGGGATTCCAAATATTACATTTTGGATGATGCATGGCTAAAACTAGTAGATGACCTTCATGGACTTAATCCCAGGATTTCTCTCCCTTTGCGGGATATGCCTAACCAGCAAGTGGAGTTTCATTGGAAACATGAAATTTCTCTGGTGATAGAAGATTGCATTCATTTCATCATATCTGGATTGTAAACTAATTGTAAGTGTTAAAACTTAGAAAGAATTCTACTATGCTGTTTGTGACTTGCCAATCCTAATAATTATACAGCATTTGCAAATCAAGTTAGTTCTCATGAATGCCATTTTCTTTCGAAAAGAGAGCAATTTGTTGGGTCTCTTTGAAGTAGAAAGTTTTATCAATTCTAGATGTGTACAGAGTGGTTTCATGTTTAACTGTTGTCAACAGTATAGTTCTTATATACCAATGTGAACTCGTGCTATACTTATCTTTGATGATTTTCTTCTTCTTTAAGTTAAAATTCAAATTTTCCCCGATGCGAGAGCACAACTAGGCAGGAAGAAGATAGAAATGTCTGCAACTTGGGCAGAAGTAGGAGAAGACAAAAATCAGCTAGATAAATTTGAATATTTAATTCATTATTTGAATAGAGGTGTATCTCTCTCTTACATCTATCATATTCATAAGAAAACAAAGAGATAAAAATAGAAGAAGAATCCTAAACAAACTAGGAAACTTACTAATTATTCTAAAACGAAAATAGAACTTCTAATCTTATCCTAAACTCCTAAATAAATTGGGAAAGCCACCGACTTGGCTTCCTTGCTAAATAAGAATTTTAATAATAAAATAATGCGAAAATACAAAAATAATAAATACTAAAATTGGACCTACAAGCTGCGAGTCCTACATCACTTCTGCAGACTACAGAGAATTTATTTTAGTTTGTGTTCTCTGAGTTATTCTGTTGTCTTTGAACTATTTAACGTCATTGAAATGATTGCTTAATGTGAATTTATAACGAGAAGAGTATAACTTATTTCCAAAGATCATCACATTGAATTTATTGAATGGTTTGTCGTGCATCTGAATTTAGTCTATCAATCTGCTGCAATATTGATGTGTATCATATTGTTATTTTAATTAACCATTTTGTTGATGGTTTATTTATTTTCTGATCCAGGACATGAAACGGCAATGTGATGAAAAAAGGTTTGAGCCATGTGACATTACTTATTTAGGTTATTTTCTTTTGCAATCTATATTCATTAGTTTTACAATGTTGGTAATGTTTTATTCAGAGATGTATATGAATACATGTTGGCGGCACAGAGGGAAAAAGGAAGGTCAAGAAATGCCAAAGGTGAAAGTTTTTCATCTCAGCAGTTGCAAGCAGCTCAAGAGGAATATGACGAGGAGGCAACTTTATTTGTTTTCCGTTTAAAATCACTGAAGCAAGGACAGTCTCGAAGTCTGCTAACTCAAGCAGCTCGACACCATGCTGCACAGGTTTCCCCTCTTTTTATCAATTTTTAGATATGAATTCACTGTTCTCCTACTCAAGTGAGAAATGTGAGCTGATTTGCTGTTTGTCATTGTTTCTTCATGGCAACAGTTGGGTTTCTTTATTAAAGGACTAAGGGCCCTTGAGGCAGTTGACCCACATGTGCAACTGGTTACTGAACGACAGCATATTGATTACCAATTCAGTGGGCTTGAAGATGATGATGGAGAAGAAGGTGATGATGATGATGGCTATGATGCCAATGATGATGGGGAGTTGAGTTTTGACTATGGGCAAAATGACCGTGGACAAGATGTCTCCACATCTAGGAATTCTATGGAGGTAAAAATATATTAAAAAAAGCAATGAAGAACAAACAATGGGGGGTTGGAAGATACGAGCGGGTAGCATAGTTGGCTAGTGCTCACTGTTGCAACCTAAAAGTTGTGGGTACAAGTTACGTTACCATTTTTATTTTATTATTTATTATTTTAAAAAAAGAATAGAGGCTTTGTTCCAAGAATCTTCTAAGAAGATGCCACTCCTGCTATGGGTCTTCCACTCCTTGTTGCTTCCCTCTCACTCTGTTATATGTGGAATAGCCTTTCCCACTCAAGGACTTGAGTTGCCTCATGCTCCCTTCTCACACTACATGCACTTGAGGCTGGTAGTGCCATAGGGATAAAACTATGTTACATAGACACTTCAAAATATGTGATGTACCCTTGTGGACACTTGTAGACACTCATACCCATTCTTCATGGACTATTTTAGTGCTTTTTAACATTGTTTATAAGATGACTGAAATATTGCAATACATTTACCCTCTTAATTTTTTTTGTCACCTACATGCTTATAGTATATTTTCTATTGGTGTTATTTCACACCTCATTGTCATTTAAAATAAATTTAGATTTAATGTCATGTCCCCATGTCCTTTTTTTGGGAGTTGCCGTGTCTGAACCTCGTATCCATGTCGGGTGCTGACACTGGTGCCCGTATTCAAACAACTTAGGATAAAAGAAAAGCACCTGCTTTATGTTGGCTTATAAATTCACCCTATCTCTAAAGATCTTCAAAGTTTTTTAAACTATGCAAATTACCTATTGTTCCATGCTTGTTTCTCATGTTTATGAATTCCTCCATGCATTTTGTTAGCATTTTGGTTGTGGCTGTCCGTGGCTCAGCTTTTTGCTGGCCTTCCATTTGTCCAAGCCCGAACCTCTTTGTATTCTCAAAGCCCAAGACTGTCTTCAACCCATTGGGCTTTTAGGCTAAAGCCCAAGCCTACCCATTGGAGCTTGTTTGTGGTTTAACATACTTGGATCAGATGTCTGAAGCCCACTTCAAGGCTTTCAATTTTAATAATATGCATTTCTTTTTGAGAGGGGATTACATTACATACATGGGGCCTGATAGAGTAATATAATAACAATAATATACATAATTATTATTTATTATAATATTCATGTATAAATATATACAGTTGGCTAATGGGCTTTTCTTAAAATCTTGAGCTCACCCATTTACTGAACAGTCTCAGTAAACCATCGGTCAAATTTCACATGCTCAAATCCATTCCTTACAATGGCTTAGGCCTGGCTTGAGCCTATGACCAGTTTTAGTGGAAGATAGGTTAGCTACTCTATCATAGACCATATCCTCTCTTCATTCCTTGCTTTTCTTTTTGTTTATTTTGGACTTGGTCCTCAAAAATTTTTGTACTCCATGATTTTACTTGTCTTGGATTCAATCCTCAAAAAAATTTGAACTCCATGATTTCACTTGTCGTGTTTTCCCTTTTTCGTGCTTGGATTTTGACTTGCTTGGGGTGGGCCTATTTGGAATCTTTAAGTCCGATTTCCCAGGCCACCCAGCCCATGAGATTTAAGTGATCTCTATTGCAGTTACATGCCTTTCTTGATGCTAATATCCAGTGTTCGCTTCCATCTTGCAGCTGGATCAAGTGGACCATGCATTTGCCCCCGTGTCATCCATGGATTCTTCAATGGTGAAAATACATCTAGTTGGCTATTTATTGATTTATATTTGTTCCATCGTCTAGAATAATTAATTGGTTTACTCTCTCCATGAAATGTCTCTGGAATGTTAGCCTATTCTACTTTAAAAATAGGTAAACTATAAAATTACTAAGGCATGTGTTGTGCTCAACTTTCAAGAGAAAGCCATGTATTATACTTATTCTGTGGTATGTTCTTTAAATTATTTATGCTTGATTGAGTTTGGCCTGTCAGGTTAAAGGAAGCTGACAAATAAAATGACCAGACCAAAAATAACTGCTGTAAACTTCTTGAAAATTATTCTTTATGTTAGTCTTTCTTTTCTTTTTCTTTTTTGTGGAAAAATTGAAGGATCCTGTAAGGCTCGACCTGAAAATTTATACAGAAGTCCTATTGTTTTCAGTGTGCCTGTGGAGGTTGTAGCTATTTTCATGATGGATATGTTGTATGGCATAGAACTTGGTCAGTGTAATAGTGGGGAGTGGATAGGGAACATGAGGAAGTTTTCTTCCTTTGATTTGAGGGAGTGACCTTTGCACTCTTGGGCATTTTACTGTTATTACAGGATACTGGGGCTCATGATGTGTATTTGTTTATAGTTCTTTATTCTATTCTCTGGTCTAAGTCTCTCAATATAATTTCTTACTGTTATCACTCAAAAAAAAAAAAAAAAAACTTGCACAATGTAATAACAGATGCAGACTTTCCAATGTATCCATGTCTTTCATTATTGGTGAGCCTCACATAAGGGTGCACACTGTAGTAACCCACTCTCAAGTGTGTGGGGATACTTCTTGCATGTTTATAGTTAAGCACTCTCAGAACTAGATAAAAGAATTATCCGTAAGATGCTTACAACCTCTCCTTCCAAAGAAGCCAAAACACCCTAGCTGAGTAAGAATCAATATGCAGTTTCCAATACCAAAAACCATAACTGTTCATTTAGGAAGTAGTGTCCAGCACGAGACTCCACCCAAATAAATGCAGAAAGAAGCTCCATACCTTAGTAGAGGTGGTCAACTGCTCCTCCACCATATGGAACAATAGCAGGTATTGATGACTTTTCTTCTATTTCAAAAAATGATCCAAATACTGAAATTTGCGTCGATAAGCTTTCATGAAGAAAAAACACTTATGAGTTTTTCCTTTTCTTTATCAGTATTTGAATCAGAGATTTAGCTTTAAGAGGGAACTGTGAGATATAAGTGTTTCTGGATTAGGTCTGTGTTTCCAACTCCTATTATCTCCCAAGATACTTGCAATCATTCTATTCCCCCCCCTCTCTCTCTCCCCTCTTTTACTGAGCTTGATGGAAATTCCTTAGGCTTTTTGTATAGGTTATAATAATTTATTTTCTTTGGGACAGTTCTTTTTCCACTGTCATGTATGAATTGCTCTTGCTTCTTAACTCAGCTACATGAAATTCCTCTTGAAGCTGTTTCTAGAATAGATTTGACTATTCTCATGGAAATTAGTATTTGTAGCATGTCTTTTATTTTGGTGATTGGTTCGAATTTTCTACCTTTACTACTTCATTGTGGTTGATTCAAATTATCTGTTTGCGCCATTTATGCCTTTTAGTTTGCATTGTTTCTATATGCAGAATGTGGATAAAATTCAAGCGGAAATGCCTGCATTTGGTAGGATACTTGGGTCTGGTAGCCAATCAGCACCACTCTTTCCTGACAAAAAGCTTGATCCAGCTGAAAAGATAAGGGATGTGCCCTTGCCAACAAGAAAGTTCCACACATATGTATTGCCTACACCAATTGATGCTAAGAATACAATTCTAGCAGGATCAAATAATCCTGTAACAGGCACAAGGCATGCAAGCGCAAGTAGTAGTGTGAACCTGTGGCATTCATCCCCTCTCGAACCAAAGAGACTCGTGAAAGATTCCAGAGATGATCAATCAGCAGATCCCATCCACACGTTTAAAGAACAATCAGTACTCAAAGAGAGCAACAGTGCCTCCATCCGGTTGCCCCCTCCCTTGGCTGAGGGGATCTCACTACAACATCGGGATACTTTTTCCGATACTAAAAAAATCAAAAGATATGCCTTCTCTGGTCCATTAACAAGTAAAGCGTTGTCAAATAAGCCAGGTTTATCTGCTAGTGGCCCCATATCCTCAGTAGAACACCCTCAACTTCTTTCTTCAATGCTTCCACGCATTCCGGTGTGTCAACCATCTGCATCTCCAAAGGTTTCCCCTCCTGCCTCACCTCCTCGTATGTTATCACCAAGAATAAGTGAACTTCATGAGCTTCCTAGGCCTCCACTTAGTTTAGCCAGGCCCACAAGGCCTTATGGTTTGGTTGGTCACTCAGCCCCTTTGGTATCTAGAAGTCAGGAGCCTTCTACAACAAATAAAATGCCTTTGACGACATCTCATGCAGCATCTCCACTACCTACGCCACCAGGGTTGGTTGCCCGCAGTTTTTCTATACCGTCTAGTAGTCAAAGAGCTATTGCATTGAGTGTGACCAAGTTGGAGTCCCAAAATCCAGATTCAGGTGTAGGAGCTGCTTCACCTCCTTTGACACCCATTTCTCTTACAAGCATTCACCCCACATCAACTGCTTCTGAGCTGGATTCTCATTCTGGAAAAGCTAGAGGTAAATGAGAAATATTATGTACTTTGCATCTTTGTTTCTTGAACACGTCATGTTACCTAGTGGCTGACATTGTTAGATTACACTATTCTCAAGTCGTGAATGCCATTTCTGAAATTATGCATCAGCTCTCTCTCTCTCTCTCTCTCTCTCTCTCTCTTATATATATATATATATATATATATATCTTTTGGTTTCATTGAGGGCAACAGAAAAGAAGATACTGTGGATTACTATTGGTTTTATTGAGGGCATACAATTTGCCTAGATTCAAATTGACAATAGTTTGCTTTGCTTACATGCACCATGTCCATAAATAGTACAGATTCTTAGTTAAACTTATCTATGTTGTTTCATTTAACAATAATACCTTAAACTGCCAAATTACATAAACTCTACAAGAGAAAAGCATCGTAAGGCGTGAAAATCCATTGTTCCTTGGCCTTGTTTAGTTTTAGATGCATGACCCTGGGTTTCTTTACACGGATGGACCTTTAGGTGATTTGCTTTTGAAAATTGAATTCTTGAAAATAATTACACGTCTCTTTTTATTTTACTATTGCAGCATATACTTGTGGTTGCCTAGCTTTTACAGATGCATGGAAATTATCTGCACATCATTACTCAAGAAATGAAAGCATTGAGACTCAAGATCCTGTCAACTTTTTTGCCATTGAAATCAAACTTTTTATTGTTAAATTACCAATCAATCCTAGATAGATAAGATGAAGCATCAAAGATGGTGATAGGTGATTGTTTAATTATTTGTGACCCACTGGTTGCATGATTTTTTACAAGATTTTCTATATGGGTCTTTTTTGTGGTCCCACCTCATGGCGAAGGTACTTTCATCAAATAGATCTAAAGGTTTTTCAACATGCATGTGTAAGTTGTGTCTGAACTCTTAAATTATCTGGTGAGGCCCATTCTCAACCTGCCCTGTTAACAAATAAATCCAATTTACTTGTCAATTATTGTGTTAGTAGAAATATATGCATTTCAGATGTCAACTAATCTTTTACTTAAAAGAGTGAGGACCCAAGTCTCTGGCCAGGCTACATGATGGGTCACAGCTCACACCTGATGAATAACATGTTTTCAGGAGCATGTAAATTGATTAGCTAGCTTTCTATTTTGGTGACCTCAAGATGTTTATGAACTACATCTCTCTCTCTCTCTCTCCCCTCCCTCTGTCTGTGTGTGCATGCATGTGCATGTGTGGGTGGGCTGGGGCTGCACTTGCAATCTATGAATGCTCTTACCATCCAACCAATTAATTCAAGGATTGGACTATAATTGTAGTATAGTTGTATTTGATATTTTCGTTATCATTATAATCTATAGTTACCCGTCTTGTCTACTAAAAAACTATGCTTCTGCACTTACAGTTCTTTTGTTGGTGGCTGCAGGCATGGACTAATTGATCTCCTGTTGCTGCATTCATTGTCGTAAAATTCTTCCAAAACCACCAATTGAGTGAGTGCACTCTCATGCAGCCCATGTAAATAATAGTGTGCATCACTAGTTTTGTCATCTTAGATCTGTTTCTGCTGGCCATGATTATGTTGAGAGCAGTGTTAAGGCATGAAGTAATACCTTTCAACACAGATTCATTTTGAGTTTCTTGGATCAAGGGTCCATGTTCGCAAAATTACCTAGTACCGATCCAGTGGATGTTGTATGCACTGGATCCTCAGTGTAAAGAAGAATGATCACGATATTGGCTTGTGTATTATCAATTTTCTCCCGGTATCCCTTTTCCTCTATTCCTTCGGCTGCTATTGTAATGAGAACATTGTGATATTACAACATTTAAAAAAAAAAAATTTACCATTTCGACTTTGTGATATTACAAATTTTTAATACTCAAATATCTTTTTTTTTTGCGTTGACGGCAGAACATAGGAAGATTTCCTTCCATACACAGGTGGGTGCCGCTTTCAGTCGGTCCTTTGATCAAATAGGCAAGCGTGGTTTCAGATGGGTGAAATCTGTTATCCAACTTTTGTCATTTGTTTATCATGAATATGAACTGAAAGGAATCCAATGTGGCTGTTTGTGTGATCTTGTATCTCACACTATTAACCAGCTTTCTGCGGGATGGCAACGGGAATTATTGGGTCACAGACCCAGGAAATTTACAGTTTCCTGATGTCCAGTTTCATCCACGGGCCCATTATTCCGACCAATGATGTGGTGAGTTCTGTTGATTTAGAGTTTTAAAAGAGCAAGATGCTTTGACTGGTGAGCTGCAGTTAGTCATAATCATAATAACAAGAAGAATAACTTCTCTCTATTTCCGAACACTGCAAAAAAGTGTCTAAATTAGCCCTGGAATCAAGTCATCTGGTTGGTTCCTAGGAAGTTTTAAGCCGAGAAGTCTAGTCATATGGAATTTAGGTGGTTGTGGTAATCCTCTGGTAATGTCGGTCATTTCAACTCAGCTCAGTTTATATACACAACCCTATCTGTCAGGACCACATTTTATGAAATGACAAAAATGTCCTACAACTGTAATGTAAGTTGATAGGACAGGATAAAAGGCTAATTTGAATTGTAATTGTGAAACATTTTTGTCATTCGATAGGCTGTTGTCTCCTATTCAGGATGGGTGATGTCCCATTTAGGAACTATGAACTTTGTGAAAAAGAAGAGGGGGCAGGATTGGCCGGGTGGGGTTAAGAGAGAGTTATTACAAAAGACAACAGAACCGACATCAAAGTAGATGGTGGATTAGAGAGGAGCCCGACCTGGCACAAAACCATAAAAAATTACAGTGAGAATGGTTGTTAACTTGCCTTGATTTTTAGTCTTACGAAGAATATTAATAAGGTTGAGTAGATTTTATATATGAAGGTCATTCTTTATCAAAGAAAATCGTTGAATCTCAGAATTAATCACAATGGATAAAAGACAGCAAAATTAGCTACTCACTAGACTTGGTTCTTATTATATTGAGATACAATATGATTTCTTGTAATCTTCCATGCATCATGGTAAATATCTTCATCCAATTGTGAATAGTTATTTTGGATGGCTAATATTAGAGTTAAAACAATCATAACAGCTAACGATTTTGTGATTTGGATTTTGGATAGCCACCTCTCACCAACCCACCTGCGAATTTATGATCCTTAACCTAATCCAAATTATAACACCGGTCTCTGTTTTAATGATTGGTTTTCTTTAGAAAGACTTCACTTAACGAACTTGTTAGGATTGTTCGGATCCAAAGTCCAAAATCATTGACATTATAGACCCAGCGCATTCTTGTCCTACGCACATTAAACCACCTGTTTGTTTTTTTTTTTTTTTGGTTCCAATTTGGGGCTTTTTTCCCTACTCTAAGCATTTATATAACCCACCCAAGTTTGGCTTTGGTTCACGTCCTAAACACACTGTCCAGATCTACCCAATTCTATGTTTCAGTCTGCGTTATGTGGGAAATCTAGTTTCAATCATTGTTTTAAGCATCAGCCGATACGTATCAAAATTTTAGCTATTGATTTATTTTGAGTTATTTTTATCGTTTGAGTTATTTTTATTAATTTTTTTGAGTTTTGACTCAAGTTTTTTATAAAAATAATTTTATGAAATAATATCAATTGTTTATGAAATTCAATGAAGATATGCTAATGTCATTGACATAATTCGTAGTATATGTATAATTTTTGAGATTTTTCAAAAAAATTGATAAAAGCTAAACTATTTAAGATACTTGTTATTTTTTTGAATTTCTTATTGAAAAAACGAATGAAATGATGTACAGATATGTTTACAATTAAATAAATAATTCCTAACGTGATTAGTAAAGTTTAAGATCTGTAGAATTTTTTGGTATTTCAACATTTCTATAATAAAAAAATTGTGTACTATAATATAAGATATATGTCATTAAAAAATACTTGAAAATATAAAATTTATACTAAGTACTTATTTATGTTGGTTTCATCTATAAAAGATTTAGACTTTAAAGAGTCTAAAACACCATAAAAATAGCCATTGCTTTTTTTAAAAAAGAATACAAAAATGCTCCCGGTAAAATTTTATTTTATTTTTCTATTCTTCTGTACTTTTCAAAAGAAAAAAAAAAAAAAAACAGAAAATAAAGATCAGAGAGAGTGTAGCATCTATGACCACCGCATCCCCTGGTTTTAATTATCCATATTTTATAACTCACATCGAAAAAGAATATAAGATTTGACAAGATGTAACGATTTTGGAAACAATGAAATAATAACCAAATTCAGTCAAATTGTATTAAACTCCTACCTTGCTTCCAAAAGCTGTACAAAATGTACATGGGAGATTCCGAGGTAAAAGTCATTTCCGTGGAGTGGATTATCCACCAAACATTTATATGGATGAAATATAATCAATTGGCCTTCAATACAAAAGGAGAGCTTAGACAAAATGATTACCTAATAATCATAGAATAGTGGGGACTGGGGAGAAAATTCGTAACTGCTCTTCCAACCACTTCTCTACATACCACCCCCGAAAACCTCCGAAACTACCTCCTTTCCCTTGGCTCTCTTGCTGCTCATACCTTTGCGAAGATCCATTGAAATCCCAATAGAGGATGGCTTGAATGTGCGGATAAAATTCCGAGAGGGACCCATGTTGGCTTCTTCCTTGCCAGTTTTCTTCCTCCGAGAAGGTCCTACGGCAGCCGACGGATTCCACAGAGGCCCCGATAGTGGAACGGCAGGATCTTTCTTCTTCATATCAAAAATTGATGATGCAAAGGAAGACTCTGATGGTCCAAATGATATTGGGCCATTCTGTGACGTGTCCAATTGGAAGCCTACTGCTCCGTCCTGATGCGGTGGCGGGAACTTCTCACTCTTGCTCTTGGCATTTCCTTGTGTTATAAGTCTCCGTCTCTGGAAACCAAAACAGGAAATATCAGAAATCAATAAAACAACATAAGAAAATGTTGATACAACTTTTCCCGGAGAGCATTGTGCATAATGGTGACACTGGGAAGAAACAATAAGAGAGTTATCTTCCAAGCTCAACTTCATCTGATAGCCCAACATTTCAGCACTTATTTGGAGCACAAAGCATAATGATCCAAATTAAATAAATATTGTTAAAAGCATAGCTATTGTACAAATCACTTAGACCAAAGAAAATAAAACAAGGCAGGTTGGTTGCACATACATCCAAGTTTATTTGCAGCTCTGCATTAGCTTCTGGGGCTGGCATGGCCCTGCTTCCCCGGTCACGAACTCGAGCTTTCTTTGTCCCATCACCTGTATTCCCTTTCCTGACAAGATTTCTTTGCCTGTAGGGGGTGAGGAATGGAAAAACATAACCATGCTATCAGATGGGAGAAACACAAATGCAAAATGAAAACATAAAGAAAATGAAAACAAACCTTCTAGCCTCTTCATCTCTTAATTTTGCATCCATCTCTTTGCTTGGAGGATACTGGGGTAAGCTTGAAGGCTCACAAGAATACGGTTCAGTGTTGAAGAACTGCACCAAAAGACAAGATACAATGGTCAATTATCAGAAACGACAGCTTTTGCTTAGGAACAGATAAGCATATCATACATTCAACATACTTGAATGAAGTTCATCTTTTTGTGGCTCCGTATTGATGCAATGCAATTTATCAATAGGATTAAAGTGTAGCATCATCCCACAGAAAAAGAGAGCCCAGTACACCATGGATCAGAATACCATACTCAAAAGAAAAAGAAAAAGAAATGGCCCACTCATGAAGGTTAACAATGAAGGGCACAAGAGCGGCAAGAAGAAGAGGATCATCTGAATCTGACAAGCATGTCTTAAAAACAAGCAAAAAATCTAGACCGTCACTTAAAAATAAGATCTATTAGTGTCATGGTAAATGATATTCAGAAGCAATTCCTACAGCAAGTAATTTTATTTAAAGAATGTGCAGATCACAAGGTAATAATACAAGATTCCTGCAACAACTTTCTACAGACGGAATGCATACCTCACTATTCAGAGCATCAGTAGCAGTGCCTCTCTCAGCTGGGTCAATTGCAAGAAGAGTTTCAATCAGGGGAAGAGCAGAGAGGGGAAAATCTTTGAATGTCTCTGCTATACAACGTTTGTATGGCTGCTGTGGCTTAAAAATTGTCGCATGTGGCAACTTTGCTTTTTTCCAATATTCCTCTGTCGGAGAACCACATAACTTAAAAATCTTATGCAGTTGTTCCACCTGCAGAAACATCATAAAGGAGAAAATATCACAGACAAGACAGCAGAAAAGTGTTCAATGAAGATGGACTAATGTATGAGAGAAGAAACATGAAAGCCAGGTTTAAAACAAAGCCACCCAGTAATAACAAGTGGGATGAGTTCGTCTTCTATCATCTTTACAAATACAAGAGTTACATTTGCAGGACTTGTGTCAATAGTAAAAGTAAAACCACCACTCCAACTGCTTTGACGAATGATGAATACAACTCTACAGTTTGTTTCTTGTTTAATACTTGAAGGCAATTTGCAAAATAATTTAAACAAACATGGTTGCTTCCATGATAATGAGACAAAATCATGAAGTAGTGTCGTGTACACACACAATACACACATAAGAGAGAAAGAGAGAGAGAGAGAGAGAGAGAGAGAGAGTATATTATCAGCAGTAACTGGAAAAAGAAGGAAGCATGTTCCATAATCAAGTAACTAATGCAATCAAGCATAACATGTGTAGCATAACATAATCAATTGTCGTAGCTTATGAAGCTGCAATGATGCCACAAGGTAAGATAAGAACATACCTCTGTCCGTCCTGGCATTATCGGCTTCCCAGCAAGCAACTCTGCCAAAATACAGCCAGCACTCCAAATGTCAACTCCAACACCGTAGTGAGTGGCCCCCAACAGAAGTTCTGGAGGACGATACCAAAGGGTAACAACTCGACTGGTCATGGGATGCTTTTGCTCTGGATCATAGAAAGAAGCTAGTCCAAAATCAGCTATTTTTAGAATTCCTTGATTGTCAATGAGCAGATTTGAACCCTTGATATCACGATGCAGGACACCTCTATTGTGACAATGCTCAAGGCCAGAGAATAACTGTTTCATATAACACTTGACCTGCAACCCCAATAATAGTTGAGACCCAAAAAAAAAGGTCAGTCACAAAGTCAAATTTTCAGAGTAATAAAGCTTTTGATGCACACATTTCAGAGCCCAGGCCCGAAGTCACTAAACATGTGAATGGTCCATACAAGAATCAAAAGATGACACCATGACAATGAAAGGAGGCATGATAGAAAACATGAAATTGGTAGTTGAACTCTTATCGCCATCTCTACATGCTATTAGATTTTCTTTTGAAAATGAGATCATGTTTAAAGGACAGATTAAAGTAGTCGTTGCCACTTAGTTTTTAGTCTCATCTTGTTTATAGATTCCAAGGGTTCTCAGGAATGATTTAACCCTAGACCTTGTAGGACATTTGGTGCCACCTTGAGTAGGATCTTACGTCATAGCTTATGATAGCCACGAGCCTCATGATGGAGAGGAAGCAAATATGACCAGAAGAGAATGCTTACAATGACAAGCAACAGAGTAAGCACAAGATTTGTGATGATTAGTTTATGAGATCACCCACAGTGATCTTGATCACTTCTCAGCTCAAAAGACAAAATCACAAGTTTTCCCAAGGATACATATTTATCAGCGGTAAGGACAAAAGCAGTTGGAGATATTGTGCAGATGCATGATAGAGAATGAGGTCATATATTACTCCCATGTTTGTAAGGTGTTGAAATTGGAAATGGCATAAAAATGAGAACAAGATAGACAACATTCAACATTTTTTCAGGATCCCTTTTCCATTGTTAATTGCAAGATCCGCTGTGTCAGAAAGCCAAACAAAAATGAAGCCAATAGTAAGGCTTCTCCAACTTTTTTTTTCCACATGAAAAGTCCTCACCCTCACTTTTCCCAAATCTGAATGGCTTCTAAAAGTAAAAAGTCAGATTTACTGCAATGAAAGCAATGTCTTCTATTCACAATTAAAAGAAACAGTAAATGTGCGTGGAATGGATCAAATTATGATTCAATATAAACACATTTTAGATTCTAGGAAACACATTTTTTGCTGTTAAAGCCCTAATGTATGTATGTACATTATCATGTGCATAACACATTTACATCATCAATATAGCATTATTATAGTTGCACCATTTATTTCAGTTCCTACAATTTCATGCTCAAGTTTACTTCACTTAAGAGTGTTTAAATTTGCACTTCTGCACCCCAAGTATTTTCAACAGTTAAACTCAACCATCAATTCTGCAGTCTCTCAAAGATACAAGCCTGCATCACATTGGAGTTAATACAATATCATATGCAATCAGATATTCAGAGTCAGCTCCTCTTCTTCTTCTTCTTCTTCTTCTTTTTGAGAGATATCAGAGTCAGCTAAAATTTGTTATTATTGTTGCATGAGATCACCTATGATGGCCTTGATTGCTTCAAAGTTCAATGTTGAAAATTTTCCTAGGATATATATTTTATCAGCAGCAACAACAAGAGGAAATGAATTAGAAATGTCGCAGATGCATGATAGAGAATGAGACAACATAGGACTTCTTTCCTTGGAAGATTGAAGATTCGAGATGCCACATTATTGTACAAGAGCAGAACCAGATTGTGCTTATGATGTTTAATACGTGGAGAGGGTCAAGACCAGATTGCGCTTGCAAGATTCATGACTTGGAGTGTCAAATGTTCTAAAATGTTAAAATCAGTGAGAATTTTTAAGGAAAAAAAAAGGCTAGTAGACTATGACTGTGCCTTCATGCACAGGGTGACTGAGTCATGAAAACCAATTGATAAATCTGATAATTAAAACACAAGCATAAATGCTAAGTTATGCTAAGTTGCTGGTATATCCACAAAGTCCTGAATGGAACAAACCCAGTGACTGGCTTAGTATTGGCCCTAGTTCTGGTTTTCATACTACCGTTAAAGGCAAGCATTATATAACTTAAATCTCAAAAAAGGGATACAAAACTTATGTTTTTATTAACATTTTCTTTTCTGTTACAGTTCCTAGGTGAAGGGGGCTCTCCATACAGGAAGCTGAGATTGAATCTGTGATTGCAGAATTGTAACAAGAAGGACCTTCAAAAGTGAGTTACAGACTCAGACCTCCAATCTTTTTAATGGAAAGATATTACACTGTTGCCTCACTGGCTAAACTAGTTTACAGAGAATCAAATCACACATTCTAATGGGCAGATTACGAACTTTTCATGGTTTGTGCCCAATTTTTAATTAGAACATTTTCAACTTGCTCTGACGTCAAACATTCATAAAAGAATTCCAGAAACTGTTCAATAGACAAACCACATCCTCAGAAAACCTAGAACATGCCAAAATGTGCAGAAGAAAAAAGAGCCCCATATATCAGAAACAGCACAGTGAGACTTCTTACTACATATCTTCATAATGTGAAATTTGAATGTGAGAAAACCGTTTGTCTTTGAGTCTATTTGCATTTGTTTTTCCCAATTCAATGGAGCTAAGTAGAGACAACTTTCCAACAATTGTCTTTTTTCATTGTCAATGAATCTCCACTTTTAACTCTCTAGCAAAAAGAAAAAAGAATCCCCACTTTTTGCTTTTGAATAGATCCTTTTCAGTGAATGCCAAATAAAAATGAACTAAATAGTAAGGTTTCTCCAACATGAGGTTCTTTTTTCCTCCACCTAGGAAATCTCCACATTCTACTCTTCCCAGATCTTTTTTTTTTTATGAATTAACACTTTTCCCAGATCCACATGCCCCCTAAAAAGTTCACAGACGTACAGACACTACCATGAAAGCAACATCTATTATTCACAAGTAAAAGATAATAGTCTATGAGCCTGACATGGACAAAAAATATGGTTCAATACAAGGCATTCTAGATTCAAAAAACACTATGTTTCTCCCTATTGTATGCATAATCATATAAATACTACATTTAATCACCAAAAAAAAAACAGTTTCATTTTGATTCCCACAATTTCGAGCTCTAGTTCCCCTTCACCTTCTGGTGTTAAAATGCACAATTTGGTATGTCAAGTACCTTTCAACAATTAAATTCAGCGTGTCAATTTCATAGTTTCTTTCTATAAAAGATCTAAGCCAAAATCTTATCACAGCCAGTTTGACATCACATGCATTCTGAGTTACTTTAACAGACCAGTAATATTTGGCCAAAAATTCTAGCAATTTTGGGCCCTTTTTCTTTAAATAATTGAATCAATAATTTGGGCCCGTTTTGGCTCCCATTTCTGTACTAAATGGAAGTGCCGAGAAAAAGGGAAAATTTTGTGAGGGGGATCAAGGAACTGTTGATAGCAACAGCAGTATAACTAAATATATTCATCCTAACTTGTACGTATGGAATAAACGAATTTCCATCTATATCAGCCCTGTTCTAAGCAAAGAATTTTAGCTGAAATTTCAGTTATGAGTCAAACTATTTTTTCTCACCATGCAATTGGACATTCCTCAAATTCCGTTAAATCAACAAATAAATCAGTAGAAAGCGGGGTCTTGAGTTCGGCTCACGCTCTCACCTCCAATGTGGGGTGAGGATACCCATGTTATCCAAAAAAAACAGTAGAAAGCGAGTTCAATTTGATATTGCAGACCTGTGGCTCTGTAAATTTGACGCCGGGGCTAGCAGCGAGCCCAGCTAGGTCGTGTTCCATGTACTCAAAAACAAGATACAAGCTGCATGACATCCGTGAAGTCACCAGACCCTCCAATTTTATCACATTGGGGTGATCCAGTCGCCGCACTACAAGAATTTCCCTGGCCATGAACTTCACACTCTCTGGCTCCAAATTGTCGAACCGAACCTTCTTCATCGCCACGATCTTGCCAGTAATCAGATCCCTAGCCTTGTAAACATTGCTGTACGTCCCCTGACCGATCTAGACCAAGAAAAACAAGGCCAGATCAGACCAAATTCGGATCGGATCCGATCGGGTCGGATCATGAATTTTCTGACCCGATTATTTAAGGGAGTCGAGCTAGGGTTTCGAGATTGGATTGGATTTACCTTATCAAGCTTCTCGAAGGTATCGGCACGGCGAGGGGTCCAGCCGTCAATGGCAGTCGCCGGCGACGGCCAATAGCCACGACGGCCACCCCGTCGGCACGTGCAGAGACCGCAACGAAGCCTTCCGTCGAGGCTCTACTGCAGTCGCCGGCTGTACGAGGTCTATACCACTACCGCTGTTTCGACGCTGTCTTTCCCGCCTTCCGTCTCTCTCCTTTCGTTCCCTGACGGCGTTAACGGTGAAATTGATGGCTCCTGACGGCTCATCGGACTTCACTGATTTGTCTGTAGCTCCTGAAGGCCTACGGCCGGCGCCGGCGGCTTGCGTACCAAGGACGCAGCCCATTCCTCATCTGGTAAGTGAAAACTCGAAGCGGTTCTTTGTTATCTTCCGCATCTGATAGAAAACGGCAGGGAAGGGGGGCGCGAAGAAAAGGAGTTTGGACAGAAAACTGTCAACGGAAAACCGGAAGAAGTGACTACTTAAGTAAAGATGGAAGAATCAGAAGTAAGAGAAATGAAACGCTTTTTCGAGTTTTTTTTTTATTTTTTCAAGGCTCGAAAGTGTACGAAGGGAGGGTTGGAGGAGCAGAAGATAGGATTTTGGTTTGCCCGGATTTTCGTTTTCCCGGAATTTTATTTTTCCCGGGTTTTGGTCGGAAGGAGGAGAGAGAGAGAGAGAGGTAGCTTGACGTTTCAGATTCAGTTTTTTTTCTCTCTCCCTCCCTCTCTCTCTAGTTTTCTCTTCCTCTTAATCGTATTGCATTTTGCCACTTTGGGTCCTTGAAATAACGAAATGGCCACTGGTGTGAACATTGAACGGTTGGATTCATTCTGTTGCTCCATTTTGGGTGTCAGTTAAAAAACCAGACAAAAGTCCGAATACATTTTCTCTATTCAAATATCATCGCGGCTTTTGACTTTTTTCCCTAACTCTAAAATGTCGCAAGATTAAATAGTATTTTGACAAAAGTCCCTTTTATAATATTTAAAAAAAAAACTAATTAAATAATTCTGTCAAAATTAAAAACCAAGGGACCTCTTTAATTAGTCCAATTTAAATGGGTTTTTAAGTTTATATATTACTAATTTTTAGAAACTTTGAATAAATAATGTCGTAATATTTAAGTTCATTCTTAATATTGCAACATAATTTTATGCCTGACAAATGTCCACAAAGTTCATATTGAGCACATTACAAATATGCAAAAAAAGCAATAAAAGTACTTCTTAATATAAAATAGAGGTGTCTAAATCAAAATTCTAAATTAAACATTCAAATAAAAATATTTATCAGTGATTTAGACTTTGTTTTTAAAATTATCAATTATTTAGACTTTAGACTTTAAGCAATAAAATAGTATATATAATTTATTATTGTGCATCTTATTTTATTCTAGATTGCAACTTCACTTGATGCATTTAAAAAAAAATAAGTTTATATTGGATCTTCACTATTAATAAAATAATACCTCATTAAAAAAAACTTAGGGCAATGCTAGACAGTGGAACTATGTTTAGATAAGGGGTAGAAGAGTAAAAACAAGGGCAATTCTCGTTTACGTCTGTTTAGTAACAAATGAAAAGGACAAGAAAATCTCAAGTTTCTCTTCCCAATCACAAATATGAAAATTCCTTGACTGTAAGAGGTAGTCACTTCACATTTTCTTTGAAATAATTTTTTTTCTTATATTTTTTTCTACTGTAATTACCAAATTAAAAAAAAAAACTATGTTCAAAGAAAACCCATGCACAAGAAAAAAAAAAAAACCACGCCCATCCAAATGCACATACCGGAGGACTTGGGATGCCATGATTTTGGTATGAAATGTTTAGACTGTGACATAAAATTAAATGACGAATCACTAAAGTAAATATTTACTTTTAGTCAAAGGCAATGATATGAATTATGTGTCTTAAGATATGATAAAGATTGAATTTATAAAATGATTGATTCTAATTAAATATTGTAGATTGTAATTGACTATGACAAATGGTAGGAGATATGATGGACTCTCGCATAGATACTATGCATATATAGTTAAATTATTTATTTAGTCAAATAATTTTAGCTTTCGACTTTTTTATTAGTTTAAGTTATTGATTTAAAAAAAATCCAATTAATTAATAAAATACTAAGATGATATTAAAACCTCATATACTTTTTTACTTTTTGTTCTGCTCTCTGCGTCGTAGCCACAGTGTAGAGCTAGAAATGAAAGAGTTCTCTTTTTATAATATTTTTCATCACGTATTCCTACTTTAAAGGTGAGTTTAATTTTACTTAAATCATATGTAAGCCTCAGTATATTAAATTAGTTTAGAAGGAGTCAAACTTTTAAATTTTGGTCTAATCTTGTATGTTAATGCCAAATGAACTACTCAACTTAAAGACAATTTTGGTAAAAAGCTAAAGATAGTTTTGATTTTACTAATTAAGTATATTCAATTTTATCATTTTAAGTTAGAATACTTTAAAAATAAAAATAAAAATCTTTTATCATTAATCAAATTTTGTACTATAATGATCACGACTGTTGCTCTGGTTATTCAAACATGTAGACTAAAGAGCAAGGTCAAAATAGTATTAGACAGAACCATTTTAATTTTCTCTTCGTTGTTTGGTGCTCTTGTTGCCCATCGATTATGTTAGAAACTTCGGATCTTGGATGGGCCATCGTATGTTTTTAAATATAGTATGTTGCTCTGGTCTATGTAATGGGTTATTGTATCCTGTCATGATAAAAGTATGAATTATAGAGTATATTAAAATAAAGAATATTAAGATTAAAAGTAATTGGTAGTGAAATATAATGAAATTAATAGTCACATTATTGTTGATTTTGAAAACATTATATTTAATAGTTGAATATATTTTTTGTCTTAAGTCCCGATTTCGAAGTAATTTATAATTAGATATTCAATAATAGTAGGAGGCATCTGCATTGTACGAAAAAGTTAGTAAAAAAAAAGTTATAATGAATAATTTTTCTTTAATTCACAAAATTTTGAAGAAAACTTTCTATTCTTATATATTAATGTAAGAAATCTACTTCAGATTTTTCAAAACCATCAAATTTAATCATAAGATCTCTTTTTCCTATTTTTTAGATATTTTTTTTCACAATTTTTTTCTCTATTTTTTATATATTAATATAATAAAGTTGAATTTAATCCTTCTAACTCACTAAATCTCATCTTTAAACTCTTTTCCTACTTTTTAGCGATTTTTAGATGAACTTTGTCTTTTTTAACTAAATTCTTCAAACTTATCAAATCTTATCCTTAAGTCTCTTTTTATATTTTTTATGAATTTTGTCTTTTTTCAAATATTGAAGCAAATCACAATTGTTCAATAGAAAAGGTCAAGATTTAAAGCATCTTTTTATATGCTCAAAAGAGACACTATGTAACTAGTAATTGAAGAGTTTGGACCTTCAACAAGTTGTTCAAACTTCAAAGGATGTGATCCTCACAGGCGATTCTCTTCTTATTCATTAGGGCAAGTAAGATTGATTTGGTGTCACGTCAACATGTCTTACATGATTCGATGAGAATACTCAAGGTAAAGACAGTTTGAATCACCGTGATGATTTTTGGCTCTTCTGTCTCTTCTTCCCGATATCCATCGAGTAAAGAAGAAGATAGAATATTGAACGATTTATCGATTTTCTTTTTCAGTGGTCGAGTGAGCTTTCGCTTCCTCAAGAGTTCATTCTGCATAAATCAATCAAGCAATTCAAACTAGGTGGGTGCTCACCGGGTGTCCTGTTTTGTCAACGAACTTTGTGGGTTTAAATGAAAAAGAAAAGAGAAAAAATTGAGTATTTCAGACAACTCGAGAAAAAAAATTCGGGGCAACGACATCAGAGGATGACTGTCGCAAACCTTTCTTTTGCCAGAATTTATTTAGAACTTGAGTTCAAAGGATATGTAGGACAGAAAGATGCTATGTATATTGGGGTACGAAAGAGTCTCACATTGATGAGAGAGAAAAAAAATTATAAAAAATTATATAGAATTAGATATCTTCACCTATCAAGATAGTATTTTGGACTGAAAGTCTAGTCCAAACAATTTGATGCTACATCAATTTTGAAGAATAACTCGGTGAGGTATGGTGAAACTTGCTTTTGATTTAGTTTCTTTTAAATGTGATAGTTGGAGTTTAGAGATTATTTTTATAGTTTATAACTTTATACTAAAAAAGTTCCTCGTTGAACATGTAATTAACAAAATCAATTCAATCGAATCAATCAAACAATGATTTTAGATAACACAAAAACTAGCCATTAAAAAAGTAATTTAAAATAATTTTGAGAAATGCAGAATTACTTGATTCTACAAAGATGATTTTTAATAGGTTGCAGATCAATGAAATCACCCCCACATGGTCAGCCCCACATTAGGTGTGTAAGATAATAAATAGTGTCCCCTCTAACTACACAAGTGATCAAGCTTGTACATCTGACTGCTGCACAATAGAATGACATGTTTAATTTTTTTTTTTTTCCATAAAAATATGCTATTTGGATGAAAAACTATAAAATGTAAGAGTTGATGTGAGATCTATTTTATGTTGAATTCAGTTAATTGCAATTATTTTTTCTTTTCTAAAATTTAGACTCAATTTTTTTTTTTATAATTTTTATTTGATATAATTTCACTATTATATTAATTATGATTTAATAATTAAACTGTAACTTAAAAAAAAGAGACTAATATAATTTAATGAGTGTCATTGATAATCTATACAATTTATTCATCCATATTAATTTATCGAGATGAGACCAACTTTCTCATTCAATTCACAAGAACACTTGGACATTTTTAATTTAAGCATCTGTCAAACCAGTCCAATAATAAAAAATTAATAAATATTTATTTTTTTAAAGCACATATTTCATGTCGTTTGGCTACTGCTTAATTGAATGGAAAAAACAAACATGCCCTTTCGCTCTCATTCTCACTCTCTCTTTCAATTTTAAGGAGAGATTCTGTCGACTGATATTGAATCTAAGTTTGCACACTGGCACATCGTTAGTCATGTGAGTCTTACCCTCAGGTACAGATTTTGCCGGAGAAATTTCTTCCAGTTGTTATTTTAAAAGAAACATCATGGCTAAAATTTAAATGTATGAAAATTAACTTAAAATATCAGTTTAAACGGCCTAAATTCAGAACAAATTCAAATAGATCTTTTGAATTTCAGTCATCATTATTATCATCAAATACTAAGAACCTCATCTAACGTCAAATTTTCTATATTTATCCATCTTTTCACCTTTTATATGATTTATCTCTCGTTCTTGTATCTATGAAAAAAATTAAAATTAAAATTTTATTCAAAATTTATAAATAAAGATTCTTTCCTAATTGAATGAGGCTAGATTTTTTTGACCTATTGGCTGAATAAGGACTATTCCAGCCTCTCACACTAGTCACATGTATACTTGAGTTACAGATTTTGGCTGCATTATACAGCCTGTATATCAAAATATCCAGCAAAATTAATGAAAGCAACGAGTCAATACCAATACTTGAGGATTTTTTGGTAATTTTCGAAGCCCACATTGGGCTGAAATAGTTGAAATGTCGGTTAAAAAATTTCACCCGTTAAAAGCTGAGTTTTTTTTTTTAATGAAATTAAAAGCTGAAAATTTTATGTATCGTCAAAGCTTTTTAATTTTTTTTTTTTCTTAAGAGTACAATCGAAGCCAAAAGAATATACAAATGCTAAGGTTGCCCGGTCCAGATGCTGACTCGGTCACGTGGTCCCATTCTTATTTACACGGCTAAGACCCAATAAGCTGGTAGAGATGGCATGAGTGAGTCTTCGATAGAGAGTCTTCAGTCCCGAGTCAGAGCCTTGAATCTTGACTCGTCGCAGCGAAAAGGTACAGGAAAACATGCATTGGCCATTCTAGCCCTACTTTTTTTTAAAAAAAAAAGAGGATTATTAGCCCACAAATGTGGCCCACATGTCTCACTGTTGTTATCCTCACTAATAATAATAATTTTCCATTATCTAATAACTATAATAAAATAAACTGAAGACGATGATAGTTAATTAACATTCAATTAACAATGATAACTTGGGAGGATGTCAATGGCAGTATGGAACTGTTACATCCATCCATTCACAATGATGTATATTTTCTTTGACTAAGTCCGACTTTACTCAAAATTTATTTTAGTTCAATTTGAATTTCCTTTTTTAAAAAAAAATAGATATAAATATCAATTTTAGTATGAATAAAAGATAATAAGAGTTTGGAACTTGAGTGGGTGTCGTGAATTATAGCGTAAAAAGTAAACTATTTAATATTTAATATTTAAATTGACTCTTCTATCCGTTTCGACCATATTTATTTCAATTCAGGTCAAATAAATTTATTTTCTTTCTCCTCCATTTCAAGGCGATCTTACACGATTAGCAGAGAAGAATGGCATTTTCGTATTTAAATAAGAAATCAGGGGGATTTATCAGAAGGATAATTAAAATGGTTGCAGTGCACAGAACAGCATTAAATCGACACTCGACGCGACAGTAGTTGGCAAAGTTGAAGAGGGACTTGTTCCCCTTCTCTCTCTGAGCCACGTGTCATCCACGTCATCTGCGTTAATGCCATGGGCCTTGTCATTAAATGCCTCGACACCCGATGCGATTTTGCATCAACGACTAGTACTGTACGCCGCAAGTGCACAATTCAAAGGCTGATCCCTCATCCAATATGTTGATACTACTGTATTTAGGCATTTAAAAAAAATTAAAAAAATTAAAATCATCAGGGTCATTTATATTTTTGTTGTAATAAATATTATTTTTCATATTAAAAAAACTATTGACATTAATGCGACATGAAATTTGAACGTGGGCATCCATTTTTATATTGGGGTAGCAAAAACTTTATAGTGCTACCCCGGTGTACGTAGATTAATTACTTTTACTGGTTTTGCTAGTTCAACGACCAAAGTATATTCCATGGACATATTTATACCAAAATGGCCTTAGTTCATTGCAATAACTCTCAGACATTGAAGTTCGCTTTATAAACTAGAATTACCAGTATCATATACTAACGGTGTCTCATGCCTACCAGAAAAGCTCCACACACCATATATTTATAAGATAAAACTCATCAATAAATTGCAATTTTATCTTTGTTATTATGAGAAATCAACATAAATTGCTTTATACTTTTACAGGGGTGCATTTAAAAATAAAAAATGCATTTATATCATTTGCTTTTGTATAAAAATTAGATATCTCTAAAAGGTTAGCGATTCTCCCACAAATATTTCATATAATTCGATACGGATTTTACTGTATTGTCCAGTTTGACTTTAGAATCGATTCGCCGAACTCTTTGCTTTAAGTGATTAGAAGGGTTCGACGAGTCAATTCGAAAGGGCAAAATGGACAATACAGTAAAACTTGTGTCGAATTACACAAAGTACCCGTCGGAGGATCGCTACCCTCTCTTAAAATGTAGACGTCATAGATTTATAAAGTGATAACTCATATGCTTTTTTTTCTCTTTTACATAGTTGAGTCAGACTTAAAGTTTTGATGATGGTGTTAATTCTATTTGCAAGTTTGAATTAAATGAAAAAATTGATAGATCCTTAAGTTGCTACGGAGATGTCGGATTTTGTGTTTGCAAAATATACTATCTATTAATGAGAAAAAGCTGGCATGACTCCCAAGAAACTCTTATAAAAATGGAATGTTTGATTTCAATTCACTTTCAAACTCTTAGACTGCTCTCTATTGAGTTACTTTCCATTATTTGCATCCAGTGTATTTGTAAAGGGAGGTGTACACATGTCTCGAAAAATTAGTCAGGTAAAGTCTCCTATAGATGAGACACCTTCCATCATCCAAAAAAAATTAAGATCTATTTGATGTGTCAAACTATAAATCTAAGAATTTAAATTATAATCCACATTTTATTATAATGTTTCAACTATTTTTTTTTATGGGTAATTTGTGAAGACTTTCCAATCTCTTGTCTCAATTGTAAAAACTATTTTAAAAGTTTTCAACAATAAAATCAAATAGTTAAAATGATCCAATGTATGTAAAATATATTACTAATAACTTATTTATTTGGTCTTTCATATATTTTATCAACAATGTCAGCTCGTTTATTTTTTATAGTGTTTAAAAATATGTACTGCTAAGAATATTTTATTACTATAAGTCTTTAATTAATGAGTACTTTGGACTGGTATTTGCAATTGAATATAAAAGAAAAATATCATTTTTGTAATTAGTTGGAACCATATAAGTAGTTTTTACAATTAACTTATAGCATATGACATCTGTGACATTATTTTTTTTAAGCAAGAACCACCATGACAAAGATACCCATCATATTGAAATTTCCGTGCTTTTATATATATATATATATATATATATTATACAACAATAACTATCATAATAACTAATTATATTCATTAAGACGCTAGGCTAAGTCTCTATATACTATACAAATGTGTAAAAGAAAAAAGAGTTAAATGTGTTATTAGACATTCATTTTCATCCCACCATAGTTATTGCACGAATTTTATTTAGTGTGTCCAGTCAGTACTATAGGGTACAGAGTATTGTTGGGCATTAAAGATTTAAAGGGCAAAAAAAAAAGCGAATCCAAGGCTTTTTTTCCAATTAAATAGCGATAGGTGAGCCTTGTTGGCTCTTTAGGGTTCTCCTGCGCATGTAATATTGTGCAGACTGCAGACATGGGTTGTTCATTAAAAAATTAAAATCAAATATATTTATTTAATTGAGATGTTTTAAAAATAATAGTGATAGTATGTCAGCAAAATTTGACATGCAGGTGATTATTTTAGTCTTATTATTTTGAATTTTAAAATTTTAATTGTTATGAATCGTTCGTTCATTTTGTACAATTCATCTTAGAGAGTTGTAAGGATTCCATTAAAGAGTTATTTTAAAATTATTTTGTTCATAAAATCTTTTATCTATTTTATGTAACTATTAAATCTGATGAATCCCTGTAAATATATAATCTCTCAAAATAAAATCAATATCCAATCCTCTCTCGGATATAAATGGCCTCACTAACCATATTATATCAATTTCTTTTCTAATTTATTGATGATACGAAGCACCGTATTAATTAGGAAAGTGACTGTGAAATTATTCTTGAAACCACATGATGGGCATGGAAAGAGAACAATTGAGAGTAACACTCCCATTTTTCAACAACATGCATTCAAGGTTTCAAGATGTGTATACTTTTTAAAAAAAAATAAAAAAAGAATCAGTGTGTGTTCATACTACACATTTCAAAATTCAAAGATTATTACTATTGAAAAGAGACAGGTGAAGGAGAAGGCTAATGAAGAGGATGATGGATTTGTTTTTGAATTTATTGATGTTCATACACTTAGACATGAGGCCGATCAAATAAGAGGATGATGGATTTGTTACTAAATTTTTTGTTTGAGATACAGCTAAAAAAATCACACTAATTATATCAATTAGTCATACATTTTAATATCCACAAAGTTTAAAAATTAAAATTAATTTAAATTGATTGAATTTTGAAAAGTTTAAAAAGTGGCGTTATTTATTTAATAAATATGATTTTTTTGATGTGCTACTATATTTAAGGAGTGATCCTTTCCACTGGATTCGTTATCACCCAATTTAGTAGGTCCTCATGCCTAAATATGTAGGATAAAATTGCACATAGACAGGGCCAATTGTTCATTGGGCCTAAGGCTGAGATCTAGAACATAGGACTGAAAGTTAGGCCCAACAATTTATAAAATGTAATTGTTATTCTTTCTATTAAAATGTTGTGCTGGGCCTCCAAGGAAGCCTTTAAGCAAACAGAGGCCTCCAAATTCCGGCCCTTCCAGTAATGAGCTCGAAGAAAAGGTTAGACCAGCCCACAGGCCTGAAAATGTACAAAAATCCAACCCAATGCACAACAGGGTTGCTGTAATTGGATCCTGAGGAAAAATGACCGAAATCCAAAATTTCTACCAGCAATTTTAGGACCCTGGAGATCCCATCGAGGACCTGAAACCAGTTTCGCGCAAAATTACATGACTTGAGTTATCAATTGATAGTGAAATTTATATAACTCATATTATATAATCATCTATCAAATATTAAGCCTACAATGATACAAAATTTCATTAAAAACTCTCGCTTGAAATTCCCCACCAATCACAACTCTTCAATAAACTGTACTGGCCACAGAAGAAATGGGAAAAAAAGAAACTTAGGTAAAACTAGTTAAACCGCTCAAAAATTTGACCAGCATGACTAGTATGGGCCAATCATCTTGTGGGTAGAGATCAGGCCCTTGATGGGATTGAGTCTCAATTTTCTAAAAAAAAATTAATTTCGTATGTATTTTGGCTGCATTAAAATGGAACCGTAACTAAGATAATTTATATTTTTTACATTTTAACTTCATTTTTTGTATTATTGTGTGTGGTGTCATTTAGATGGAAGTTAATGAAATTGAATTTGTAAAATGAGTTCAATCATTCCTTTTGCACAGTCAGAAATTTAGTAAGCTGATTGTGGTCTTATTTGTCGTATGAAAACATTTATTATGATATTATTAGTATCATGCAATATTAATTTTACAATTACATTTAAGAGAATATACATTTAAATGATATACACCAAATATCCTCAATTGACTAAACGAAGTTCTATTTAGTTGATTGGTTGGATAGGAGCTGAACTTTTCTGGAGTCTGGACCAAAGTTTGAGAGTATTCATATTTTCATTGGTTGGATAAGGTTTTTAAGAATAAAGATCAATTATATTTATTTTTTACAAGTGAAGAGATTAAGCTATGCCTGTTAGAATTGATTTGTAGATTAATATAATGGAAAACGAGTTTACATCATTAGCTCATGGGAGTTTCTATGATAAGTATTAATCCACGGTTCATTTTATAATTGATTAATTCATTAAAAAAAGTTGTATAAAATTTTATAGCGTAAGAAATACTGATATTATTGAAAAAGTAAACTTAAATTTATTATTAAACTCAACTGAACATTTTAATTAAACAAAATATAAAACTCAGCTTAATTTAAAAGCCCAAGTCTAACGCATTAGTTAACAGATTAAAAATAAAACTTGTGTTCTAGCTAAAAAAGATTCGGGCCGGACTCGGGCTGGATTAGAGCACATTAACGGCCCTATTCGTCCCCGTCCTATGTATGAGGATTGAGGACGAGCATCGTATGCAAAAACGAACTCAAATCTCATCCATGGCGAAGATAAGCGCCACAGTCCCGTGCTCCGGCGGCTGCGCTGTTCCCTCTCCTCAATTCCGTGCTCCCTCGTCTCATTTCTGTGGTCCGCTCTCCTTCATCTCCCGAAGTCCTTTGATTCTTCCTCTCCTCATTCGAACCAGGGAAAAAAGTAGAAGAACAAGAAGAGAAATAGCAACAGTAACGGCGTGTTTGCAAAGCGAGCAACTCTCGGGTTCGCGTTGTTGCTCAAAAGTCCTGAGTTAATCCTTTCTGTCGCTCAAATGACTGAATTAAATACCACCCATAAACAATTTATTCCCTTATGTATGGATGGGGTGAAATGAGTAGAAAGCAAGGGATTGTACTCATTTCACCCATTTTGTAATCTCCTAGAGTAACAAAGTTGACTTCACTTAGACTCATTTTCTACTCCTTGACTAGAATCCGGAGTCACCTGCAACAACATTAGAAACTGAGTTCTACTCTCATCTTTCCCCTTTCTTCCCTCTCCCTCTTTATACCTTTTCACTTGCAATTACCAAATAGATTGTAGGAGAATATCTTAACAAGAGAATACCCTATTCATTAGAATCCCGTACTTAAGAGAACCCTCTAAAATTTTCTCCCAATCCAAGCACACTTGGAAGGTTCTAGTTACCCATGTTCTTCAAACCTCAAGTCCTAGGTCATAGAGGTCATACATTTCAAAGAACCCCTGTAACTGAGACCACAGTGTATGCTGAATTCCATCTATTTTCTATGTGAGAGCATACATACTTTCCATTTTTTAAGCATTGAATGTAGCAGAGGTTAGGCATTTAAATACAGGCTATATTCAAATTGGATGTGCATGTTCTGTGCCGGATACTTGTGTATCATAAGCATGAGTTCATAGCTTCAAGTGAGAATCCCTTTTTATCAAACATATTGATCTTCTGGATTAGAATTATCATTGGTTTTGGCACATACACATATTTCTATGGGCCAACTGCCTATTTGACGTCCATAAGGTTCGACCTAGTCCAGATTGATGGGATAAATGGCTTTGATGATGATGATTGCTCTTTTGAGTGAGAGATACTCATATTCATTGTCTTTTACCTACAAAGAGCTTTGTTTAAATATTCTTGTTGTGATTTTCCTGAACAATATAAAGCTAATGCTGGCAAATTTAAATTGATGGACTTGGCCATATTCAGAGAAGTTATTATTTCATGTCTATGAATGTCTTACACTTTTACTTTTTTGCTTACTTAAGGTGTGACAAAATCTCCTATAGAACATGATCAATCACTTGCTCTGAAGGTGAGAGCTTCTTTGATGCCTAGTTAAATTTACTAAAATTTATGGTGCATTGATGTTGACAATATCTAGGAGCTAATCGATTATTATTTTCTGGTTAAAGACTGATCGGTTTGAAAGGCCTTTGTTGATGCTCTTCTCTAACTGTATTCTCAATGCAGAACAAGGCAGTTGAAGTTGCAAATGAACTGAAAGGAACTTCCATATTTCTTGTTGGTGAGTATCACAGACTGATTTGTTTAGAGATGTAAGGGGGTTGGGTTGGATCCAGGGTGGCCCATTCCTGGTTTTCTGGGTCTGGATCTTGGGTTATTAGGTTAATAGGGGTCCACTACGTTCCCTTGGATTGTTTGCATGGTAATTGAGCATTGTGTATACATTTTTCATTGTTGCTACAGGAATGAATGGAACCATGAAAACCACCTTGGGGAAGCTTTTGGCTGAATTGTTAAGATACTACTACTTTGACAGGTGCTTACTTAAAGCATTTACCTGTTTCCATGTGTCTTTTCATGTGTCTTCTTATCATAAAATAATTTTCTTTGTTCTGCTGCTATATGGTAATTGAGAAATTTTTATATGCTCCAACATGTATTAATCCAGAGCATGGGGCTCACATGATAGGTTGTCTTTTTTAATAACAGTGAAAAAAAGCTCCATATAACAGCATGCAGTGATAGTGACATGTTACTATGGCTTATCACATCTTGGAGTGAACAAGTGTGATAAATGGTAATTTGGTTTATCTTTTCCTCATGCAGTGATAGTCTGGTTGAGCAAGCTGCAGGTGGTGAATCTGCAGCTAAATCGTTTCAAGAGACTGATGCAGACGGATTCCGTGAGTCTGAGGTGATTGTCTTGTGTAGTTCACCCAATAGTCATATGATGCTTTTCCTATTTACATCCTAAAATTGAAGTTTTATGATATCTGGAAACTTAGTCCCTTTATACTGGCTTTATCCAGATATAATTCTAATACTTATCAATGTATACTTTATTGATGGTTGTAGAATATTGTTTCACTATCAAATAATGGTACTTCTATCAAATTTTGGAATGCTTGAAAGAAAAAAAGATGAAATTTATTAGTTCAGTGCAAGTTTTCTAAAAAATTGTAATGATAGGGCATCCATGGTGGTATCTGTGCCCTGGATTCCAGAAAAAAAGGGGTTCAACCCTGCTTCCGACATTCTTATCAGAATGCTGATCCCTATCTGGATACTCAAAGAAAACTATCACTTACAAGCCACATTTCCTTTATTTTAATGCAGACTGAAGTACTAAAGCAGTTGTCATCCATGGGTCGGTTGATAATTTGTGCTGGAGATGGTGCTGTACAAAGCTCCACCAATCTGTAAATACCAACTAATTCCGATTTTTATGTCTGGTGATTTCAAGACTGTTATCTTGATTTTTCTATCCATTTGTGCTGCTATCTTTCAAGGGCCTTTCTGAGATATGGAATTTCAGTTTGGATTGATGTTCCCCTAGATATGCTGGCCAAAGAGTTAATTGACGATGGCAGCCAATGTCCATCAATTTGGGACATATCATCTTCAGACTCGTTTCCTGAGGTAATCCTTTCCTATTTGCTTTCAAATCCTAACTCTAGTATGAGGTAATACAGTCTTCAGTTGCTCAGATTTCTACTGATATTGCTCTTTTCTATTATTGAATAAATAAACAATAGGACATTTCTGCTTTTTTTTTTTTTTATGGTTGAGCATCTATTTTTTTCACAGATAAACAGCAGATCATGTATTCTAGTTTCTTTCTTTTTGTCCCCATGAAAAAGCACAGTTTCACTAGGCATGTACAGACGTGTGGCCATTGTGAATCATCATAACTACTTCCTATGTTACTAGTTAGTGAAGGAATCATATGATTGATACTTGACCTTATGGCATCGTGTATGAGTGGGACAGATTATTGGTGATCATGGTGTCGATCTGATGGGCTTGGTGGATACAACATGGCTGAAAGTCTACTTAATGAAACAAATCTAACCAAATGATGCAGAAACTGACAAATGCATCAATTGTCGTAACTCAACTAAATGGCCAAATATTGTATTGCTAGCTTGTCCTCTTATCTTCTTTTAATGCATTCTATCCACATTCCACAGTTTATTGTATCAGATCAACAGCATGGATCACCAAACCATGGATGCAGTTGTATAATTGCAAAGAGAAGGGGAAAAAATAGTAATTGAATACATTGTTCCAATTTTTTCCTTGTACATTTTCTTCTTAAAGATCATATGGTGCCATCTACATTCATGTAGAATTAGTTGAATTGTTTTTCCTTCCTGCCATCTTATTTTTTGTAATGTTTGCATTTCCATCCAATCTTGATAATGGTTGTTATCAAGGTGGTGGATAAGCTAACCAAGCGGTATGAAGAAATGAGGGAAGGATATGGAACTGCAGATACCATCATTTCAGTCCAAAGTAATATTTTGCAACTTATAAAAGTTTTTATTTTCCTTGGTGATGCTTTTGTTCTTTACTGTTTTGTCTAACAAGCTTCTAATCATTTCAGAAATAGCTTCTCGACTGGAGTACGATGATTTTGAATCTGTGACTTCAGAAGACATGGCCATGGAGGTAAGATTTAAGTAATTAAAAAGAAACAATGAGGAAATTGAAGTATAGCATATTTTGTTGAGTGCCAACTCCTTGGTTCCAGGGTTAAGTGCCCCATGTTGTTCTGCTCAGCCCTATGTAACTTGGACATGGTATCGGTCAACATCATACATAGATGTTAGGTGTTTGATATGTCCATGATTAGTATTTTAAAAGTTGTTTATTTATATATCGCCATCATTGTCATGGGCATTATTTTTCCAACTATTTAGGGTAGGTAAAACTGAGTTTTACTTTCCACCCTTTCTAGTTGTTGAGTGGAACTCATATTGATCTCACCAATTTAAATATCTTTCAAAGCAAAAAGACAGAAGGTTTTTTTTTCTTGGATTTGAGAAGATGTTTACAAATGGTTCTTTTCTTTTTCTTGGCCATGATGATGATTATGGATATGAAAACAACTCTACGACGACTCAGAATTGTTCAATGTCTAACATACATCCTTCCTATTGATTCCAACATTATTATCTGCTTTCTGTTGCAATCTTTGTAGTTGTATGAAATGGTATGTGACCCAATAGGAGGCACGTAATTATATGAAAAGAAATGTATCAATACAAGTAGAAATATATTAGAGGTGAGCTACATGATTAGAAAAAGTTGTGACCAATAAGAAAGAGTGAAAAAGATGCTGTGAAAATACAAAATTAGAAATGGTGGATTGAGCTTGACAATTAGATGATGCATCCATTTGTTGATATGGATACAAGTACTGAATATGTCTTAAAACTGCAAAAACTTATTAATTGTTCTATTTCTTGTTTCATAAACTTGGTTCTGTTGTAGAAGATATCCCACATTCCTTATGTTTGGAAGATCTCTTTTTTTTTTTTCATCATCATCTAATTTTTGTTCAGTCTGTTACAACTCACAATTTATTCTAGTTATAAATGAGACACATCATAATTCCATGAAAATGACCAAGAGTGCATGGCTATTATCTTCCTATCTACGAAACTCTTAACCAATAAAAAAGTCTCAATATTTTTGTGACATTCTTCATCCTTCATGAGACCCACAAGAAGCGTCCGAATAACGAAATGGAATCAGCAGCATCAGCCAAAATTTGATTTGCTGTAGTGTAAGACCCATAATTTCTATGATAAATGAAGCAGATTAGTTCCATGATATACAGGCAAACTTATGTTAAAGATTTTTCTCTTGGTTGGACTTTAATTTCAGGCTTTGAAAGAAATAGAAAAACTGACTAAAGTGAAGAAGATGTTGGAAGCAGCTGCAAGACCTTTCTAGCAACCAGGCACTGTACATTCCAAGTCACACAGCTGTGGCCTTCAGCCGATGTGATCCTTTTGAGAGCATATGACAGCCATTTCTCATTGTTGCTGGCATTTTCCAGAACTATTCTCACCATACCATCCCGGAGTTCAGCATAACATATAAATGGTGGATTTATCCAATTCTCAGTTCAAGAGTGACCAACTCAGATAGAGTCTTGCTGTGTCCCATTTGTGATAGTCTCATTATGATTGAGAAATTATCTGTTGTGAACCGGTTCACTGTCAATGTCTATGACTAAATTTTATGTCTCGTATTAGAGTGCAAATGAGTCAGTTTAATGCATCTGTCCTTGAATATGAAGTGTGAGATAATTTAGCTTGGAATGAAGGACAAAAGTTTTGACCATTGAAAAGACTCGCTTAACGAAATTATAAGCATATCTTGAAATGATTTCAAATGGCGAGCCATAAAGACACTCAGAAAATCTGTCTCTACACACCCGTTTTCTAATTTTTGAGTGAAGTTATCATTCTACCTCTGCGTATGAATTCATTCGAATAAATTTTTAGTTCATTCTTAGTTTGTTCGAATGAATATACTCATCAGAATGAACACCTTAGTGTAATTTTCATTTCTTTGAACGAGTGTCTATCATTTCATTCGAATGAATTAAACTGTTCATTCAAACGAATTAACATATATATGTCAATCATTCACAAATTCGACTCATTCATTCGAATGAATATATATATGCCAATCATTCATAAAATTCGACTCGTTCATTCGAACGAATGAACATTCATCCGAACGAATTGAAACTACACTGATTTGTTCGTTTGGATGAATAGAACACGAAGGGGTAAAATGATAATTTCACTCTTTTTTTTTTTAATCGAGTGTGTAGAGACAAAAAAATCGAGTGTCTATATAAAGCGCCTTTCAAATTGAATACAAATAATTTACATGAGATGATAATGAGTATCCAAAAGATAGTCTTCCTTTAAGTGTTGTATAAAGCGCCTTTCAAATTGAATACAAATAATTTACATGAGATGATAATGAGTATCCAAAAGATGGTCTCCTTTTAAAACATAATGACTTCAACTCTACTTTCTCGAGCAGTATCCCATTATATCGATAAGATTTTGCAAGTTAAAAATAGAGAAGATTATTACTTTTTGAGCAGCTACTCTGTTGTGCATATAAAATAATATAAAGTGCCTTATCAAGTCACTTGAAAGCGTTGAAAATCTCCTCTTCAATGTCAATTAATTAATAAGAGCACGAGGTTATGATATTAATTAGAGAATCCAAGTTGATTCCAAAAGATAAAAGAATTAATTAACATGAAAAGTGCGTAAGGTTGTATTTGTCTTTCTCAATAATCATATAAAAACTTGGGGCGACAGACGTTTGAGTGTTCAAGTTGAAAATAAAATAATTTTTTAGAAACAATTAATTTTTCCACAGGGATATGTATATATTTTACCAGTATTCTTATATCGATATTGTCGGTTAAATTATGTAAAAAATATTGAATTTGAAATTTATTGATACTAAGTCATTACATGATAATTAAAATTACTTATTTCTATTAAACTCATTTTAACTTTTGGTCTCATCATCTTGGATGAGCTACCCGGTAATAGCCTAAGTCTACCCATATAGGTGTGAGATTTATCGTTTAAGATGCTGATAATTTATAGAAAGAGTCTCATTTTGAATATATGTTTCTTTTTTTAAATTATTAAATAAATAAATAAAATTAAAATATTTTTTAAGCAGAATATGTTTTCAAATAGAGAACTTTTTACCCAAAGGGTCGACCCCTAAACTTGTCACCAAAGTGCATGCACAATCACTATTTATACTTTACTTGGACAGAAAATAAAAGCTCGTTGCTAAATATTGTTGCAGCATTGAATCTAGAATTTGCTGTGAACTGCGTAGGTTACAAACTAAGTCCAAAGTCAAAATAAGAAATCTAATTTTTGGAATTTGAATGGTTTGGATGAACATGAACGTGACGCAATGGCCACACTATGTGAAGTATTTTTTTATTTTAACATGCAATGTACTGATTATTATGTGATAAAACGAGTGAAATGATAATATAGGTATTATATTATCTTCATCGATTGATATGGTCAAGCACCTTAGGCAGGATGGGTGCTGAGTTTAAAATCTTATCGACATATAACATTATGGGGTCTTTAATGGGTTTTTTTTAGAAATATTTTCTGACCTAAATATAATTAATAAGATTGAAACAAAGTGAGTAAAAATATATATATATATATATATATATATATATATATAAAAGTTGAGTTCTGTTTGGTAAAAAAGTTTCACATAATTTAAAGGAGTGATTTTAAAAAATAGTTGTTAAATCTCAACAGATGAGTTGTATTAGATAATAATAATAAAAAGATAAATGGATAAAACTAAAGTATCAAATATATACATGATGTGTCTCATTCATCTAGGAAAATGTTTTGACAAAAACAAGATAAACATGAGATTTGCATAATCCAACATGACTTAAGTGATTCGAAAGGTTCGACGAATCGATTCGAAGGGAAAAAATGGACAATACAGTAAAACCTGTGTCATGTTAAATAAAATGTCATTTGTACCCAAAATTAAGAGCTTAAAAGTGATACATTCTTTCTTCCAGTTTTTGCTAAAAAAAATGAGATACATCCCTTTTCTTTCAAAAACCTATATTTTAAGGAGGGATTAAAAAATTAATGAGGAAGTGAGAGTTTTTATTTTTTATTTGATAAAGAAACACTGTATCCATTTTTAATATTATTAATATAAATAATAAAAATATCAATTTTTATAGTCTAATATAACACTTAATTTCATAAAATTTGTGAAATAATATAATAAATATCAAACTCAGATATAATTTATTTGAGAGTTAGACTTCCCAGACTCTGTTTGAAAATTCGATGTTGGACTATCTGAATTCCCCTTTTCCACATCTTCACCTTTCCTTTGACTTACGTAATCTCACTCTCTCCGTTCAAGAGATTCCTCTTCACATTTTCTATAAATGCCGACAAATCCCACATCGTTTTCTCCACAGCTCTGGCTTTTTCTCCTACCTTCTCTCCCTTCTTCCTCCTCTGTTTTCACCTGCAATTTTCTTTTTGAGATCTTTCAATGGCGACCAACCAGATCAAATTGGAGAGCAACCCATCTCAGAAGGCTCAGAAAACTTATCTTGTAACCCAAATCCTTCTGAGATCAATGATCTTTGTGGCCTCTTTGATTGCCACTGTAGTGATGGCAACAAACAAGCAAGTTACTGAGGTTTATGGTTTCCAAATTGTGGCCAAATTCAATCTCACTCCTTCCTTCAGGTAAGAAAAAAACCCATTTCAATTTAAGAGTGAATGTTGTTAAAATTGACTCATCTTGGTTTCACCTAAGTCAGTCTCTAAAGCAGTTTGGTTCTTATCATGAGTCGTTTCATTCAAAGATTATTGTGGTTCTTGTTTATCTTATTTTGTATTTTTCTGTTTTTAAGGCTATTTTCCACTGTTTTATTATTTGTATTTGGTTTGAAATTTGAATGTTATTTTTTCATAACCCTTTGAGATTTAGTTTTACAACCAAATTAGATTAAATCACAATAAAAAGTAATTGAGTCAATGGTACAGTTTTTAAATGATTAAATTAAGACTTCCTTAAATTCATGTAACCTTTTTTTTTTTTCATGCTTGCAGTTTCCTTGTGGGTGGAAATACCATTGCAAGCTTCTATGCTCTGCTTTCACTGCCTTCTGTTTTCATCCTCAATTCCAAGACCTCATATTCAAGCAGTCATTTCTTGGTATTCTCGTTTGATCTGGTGAGTGGTTTTACTCCATTTTAGTTACTACATATTTTTCTTGTAAATTGGATTAAATGAAGAATTGGAGTGATTATTTATTTCCCTGAACAGAGAGAAGGGGCGAGAAGCCACTTCGTTTGTCACCGAGCCGTTCATTTGGTGGCCCCCACCAATTTCTAAGATCATCGTCATGATCAACAACTACATGAGGTGGCCCATTAAATAGAGGACTATGATTGCAGGGGCGATCCACTCATTCACCGCACGGATGGCAATTTATAACCCGCATGGTTGCATGACCTGCTAAAAATCCGGATTTGAGTAAAGTACTTGGAGAAAAACTCTGTAGGAGCTGACTTGATCTGACCTGACATGATAAGAAAGAGTCCAGTACGTTTAGTAGCAGTAGAGTTAGGAATCCAACCAAGAAGGACTTAATTAAAAATAGGTATCTAAATTTTATAATTCTTGCATTTTTCTTTTTTATTCACTGCCTCCAAGTGCTTGAAAACCTCATTTATCTTTCATTTTCTATTATTTTTTTATTTTCCATTTGTACAGTATGTGTTAGAAATTCAAAAGAATTGATTTTTTTTATTACTTATGATGGATTTGTCATTATCGTCATTAAAGTTTGTTAAAATAGGATTAGATTTACGTTAAAGATAGAATTAGATTTAATTTCCACCTTATCTACATTATCTTACTATATTTGAATTTGAATTTGATGATCTATTTGTTTTCTCTTATAAATAAATGGTCTCTCCTTTAGAGAGAGACACAAAACCATTTTATCAAATGATCAGAATTGGATAGTCTAACGAACCGTCTTCGAGGAGGTTCGGGTTCAATCGGGTTCAACCGCAGTCAAAGTCAGTAAAAGTTGGTTAAGTATTAAAATAATATAAATATTATATATAATATTAAGTAAGATACATTTTACCAATAACATTAATATAAATATTAAAAATAACATTCAAACTCTGAGTAATATACCAAAACGGTAAAATATATGTGATAAAAATAGTAATAAACATTTATATTTCAAATATACACATTTTTTAAGGGAAAAATTTTTTAAAAAAAATTTTAAAAAAAAAATCAAATTTCTGAACCGAGGTTCGCGGTTTTTGTGTCAAAACCGCATAAAATCGTGAGTCTGACTGGTTTTATGCGTTTTTGACCCAAAGTCAGTTTTTGAGAAGGACCGAACCACAACCCTTGCAGTTCGGTCCGGTTCTGATAACACTGCATTTTATTATTTCACATGGTATCAAGCAATGTTTGATCCTAGGGTCCTGACTCAAATTCAACAATTTCTCCTCTCCCTGCCGGTAACATTTTTTTTGCAGAGCAAGGAGCCATAAATCACAATGTTCTTCCGCTTCTCTTCTCAATTTTCATTTTCTTTCCATGGACGCTCACCACCTACAGAAACTCTATAGCCCGATGTCGCTCCACCAATTCATCCATGCAGCCAGTCAGTGCGCTGCCAATTCATCCATGCAGCCAGTCAGTGCGCTACCAATTCATTTATATAGCCAATCAATGCGCTGCCAATTTATCGTTGCAGTCAGTTCTGCACGTTTATCTTTTCTTTGGCCAGTTAATGTGCCAGTTTTTTACATTAAAAGCTTCACGTTCTTTCCCACGCTTCAGCTTGCTGGGGCGTGTTAAGATAGTATTAGCTTTGATTTCTTTAAAGATAGAATTAGATTTGATTTCTAACTTATCTACATTATCTTACTATAATTGAATTTGATGATGTATTTGTTTTCTCCTATAAATAAATGGTCTCTCCCTTAGAGAGAGACATCAAATCATTTTATTATTTCACAAAGTTATTATCCCATTTATTTAGAATTAATTTTTTGAGTTATTATCTTTCATTCTATAAACTGTCGTATAGAAAACTTGATCAGTCATCATCAAAGTTATTATTTTAATCTATTTGGGTTGACTTTTAGAGTTTTTTTTTTCATTATCATATGTTCTACTGTACTTTATCCTTTGATTCTTGTTTTTAAGAGAAAAGAGATTAGATGGATGGTTGTAATTTACAAAAGCTGATGAGTTTTTTTAATGCAGATTATTATGAATTTAGTGCTATCAGCTTCTTCAGCTGCAGCTGCAATTGCTTATGTGGGAAAGAAGGGAAACACTTCTGCAGGATGGATTCCTATTTGTGACCAAGTTGGCAAGTTCTGTGACAAAGTTGGGCTCTCTCTTGCCTGCTCTTTTGTTTCGTTTCTCCTTCTCTTCCTACTCGTCATTTTGTCTGCAAACAGGACAAAGCAAGTAGCTGCTGCCAGTAGCTACTAAATTACATTAGATTGGCCTTTTTCCTCTTTTTAGCAGAAAGAAAGTGAAGGTGAAAAGATGGTAGAATAGAATAGATGGGTGAAAGATCTAAGAAGAAATGGGTACCTCGAAAATGTTCTCTCTTTCAATTGAAAAAAGATTAGAAGGCTTCTCTGTTCTCTCTTGCTCTCTTCTTTGGAACTGTAACAGCTTTCTATAGAAGGTAAAAGTTTTTTTTTTTCCTACAACTTTACACCTAATTGATAAAGTAGATTTCTCTCCCGCTGAACCTATGGTCGAATCAAAAGAAATTATAATTTAATGCAAGTGATGAATAGGGATATCGGTGTTTTTAATAATAATTTATATCAAGCTATGAATAGTGATATCGATATTTTTAATAATAAGAGAAACCAATATAGATCATTATCAATCCTAATTTTGTCTAACTAATTCTTAAAAAAATACTCATGACTTATATTGTTAAATTTTTATTTTCAAGTGCTTCAACGTTCCATCTAGTTGATAATATAGTTTTTCTCACATTAGAATATAATCAAAAGGAATAATGATAAATTCATATTTTAAAAACTAAATTGTTGATTAAACTATTTTCTATTCAAATCAAAGTACTAAGTTACGTTATTTGAACTATAATGTTTGCATGACATAAAATTATGAAAAATTAGAAATCATATTGCAATCACAATACTACAATATTAACCTACCTGTCAGAGTTTCAGCAAAACCATGGGCTTGTGAAAACTATAACCTCTAAAAGCTCTAAAAGTATTCTATAAAAGTGATAAAATACTAATATTTTATTAAAGTGGTGGTCCACTTAATTAGAACGAGAAGAAACATCTATGTGTAGAAGACAATGGTGTCTATCTATCTGGATGTAACTTTTAAATGCCTAATAATATAATAAAACCAACATTTTTACTCTTTTTAAGGGAACTAATATATATATATATATATGGTGTGGCATATGTCCGATTCATAAGCCTCTGTCTTCTAACGGGTCATGTTTGATACAATTTGATGATTACAAAAATTATATGGATATATAAATTATTATATAGGCTATCATATTTTAAAAAATTAAGACTTTTAAATCATCTTAGCTCTTGATTGTTATATTAAAAATGGACGATTAGATAAATATTTTGACCTATCATATTTAATCCAATAGTAAAAATGCACCAAATAAAAACAATAAATGGTTAGATCTAAATTTCAAAAAGAAAAAATTAGTTTGACGAATAAAATTTATTATTAAATGAGTCCCACATGGAACCTTTGCACCCATAACACTCATCAAACTGAGATAGGTTTTCTATTTAAATTTGACAAATTCTTTTTATTGACCGACCACCTTATCTGAAACATATGGGACTTGAACCCACAACATTCTCTAAGACTAGAATCATGAGTTTTTACCATACACTATCTCTCTCTCTCACACAAACATATCTATATATATATCAGCTATTATTTCAGCCCATAACAATTTTGACTAAAAGGCATATTCAAGGTACCTAACACACCAATATGAAATTTTCACAATAATTATATTTTATTTAGACAAGAGTTTTTAGAACAATTGCTAAGTGCTCATTGTTATAGTTATGAATATTGGTTGTTTGAATAATATGGGTGTTAGATGAGTAAAGGATGCATGTAATATGATTTGTCAAATTTAAGTATAGAAGTCAATTCTAAATAAATGAAATAAATGAGTTTGATAAATATTTCATCTGGTTTAAATATAATTTTAATCATAACCATATTTAAGGTTTAATTATTTTAGTAGATTCAAAGTTGCCATATTTCCATTCATTTAGTCCATGTAAAAGGCCTCTCCCACACTCTAAGGACCAAAAAAAATGCCTCCCTCATTCCATTTTATAAACTCTTGAGATCTTTGTGGTTTCTTTATATGTCTTCTTAAAGACTAATATTTATATGTTTATGGTTACGAAGTCATATTCATATTAATAAAAAATATTATGTGCTTCTATCTATTTTTTTCCCGATTTCATATAGACGAGGGAGTGAATGATGCACAGCATACACTTACATTTTCTTCTTCGAAAATGAGTTCGAACTTGATAAAATATTTGAACTGTTTTTTAACTCAAAATGAGAATAAAGTGAGCTTAAATTTTATAATCTAATTGTGACCAAACCACTCTCATAACTGTAAGGATTGAGGATATTGAAGTTTTGTAGTTTCAAAAAATGCATCTCGTTGGTAAATTACTAAGTACTAAAATCATAAATATTATATATATATTTTTTTAACATAGGTATCTTAACTCTATATCTAAGGTTTAAATATCGGCCGATACATATCGTATCGGCCGATATATATCGGTTTTTTAAAACCTTGAAATATCGGCCGATACGATAAGTATCGGCCGTACAGTTGGAATATCGGCCGATATGGGCGATAAACGGTCCCCAATATCGGCCCTAATATCGGCCGATATTCGAAAATATCGGTATTTAAAAAAAAAAAAAAAATTTAAAACACCGATACTGTTTTTCGCGGTTTTTACACGGTTTTTCGCGGTTTTTTGCGGTTTTCCGCGGTTTCCCGCGGCTTTCTGCGGTTTACGGTTCTCAGGGGTATTCGCGGTTTTTCGCGGTTTCGCGGTTTTTCGCGGTTTTCCGCGGTTTTCTGCGGTTCAGGGTTTACGGTTCTCAGGGTGTCCACGGTTTTTTGCGGTTTTGTCACGGTTCACCACTATTCATCACGGTTTTTTGCGGTTTTTTCACGGTTCCGATATCGGAGGAGAGAGAAAATGTCGATATCGGTATGAGAGATAAAATTATCGGCCGATATATCGTCCGTATCGGATATCGGCCGAGCCGATTTTTTGACCCCTGCTCTATATTACAAGTGAGATTAATCCTACGAGCATATGTGTAAATCTTTCAATTTACATATACTGATTAAGTTGATGAAGAATAGTCTAGAGAAATTTGAATATAAATCGAATTCAAGACCGCCAACTTCTTCTAAATTAAAGATTATATTTTTAAATCACATGAGCATCATATATGAAATTCAATCAATGAAAAAATATGTGACAATTTCAATTATCACTATCAACTCCAGATGAATCATTTTGAAACGATCTGCCTATGTAACTACGTAATTATTTGAAAGCTTAGATCTAACACCTTTATTTTCTCAGGCATAGAGAGCTCAACCATGATTACTATTCAATAACTTGAACAGTTGAATAATGACAATAACAATGATGAAGCTACATAATCATTTCAAGCACCTTCCATCTTTCCTAAAAGCAAAGAACTCAATATTTAATAGTTTAATAATAATGATAATGACTCTGTACCTAATGATTATTTCAAGACTTCAAAGTAGCATCTTTTTTCCCTCAAAAAATAGCCCAACCATAATTACTAATTATCTTAAAAATAAATGGAAACTGGTCATTAATCATTATTAGGAAATCAGTATAACACTGTTGCAATTTGGGTTGGGCTCAACTTAAATGCTTTTCGTGTGCCAATCCAAATTTGCATCAAATTGTGTGAATTTTTTCACTCTAAATTAAAATTTAAGTTGGGTTACGGTTGAGTTGAGAATTTTAGTTGAATATAATTCAACTTGACAGAAAATTTCATTTGTTGTGCATTTATTATATAATATAATATAATGATATATTATTCATAGAATTAGTTTCTGAAAGAATTGGTTTCAAATTTAATAGCATATTTCACTTCTTATTTTTTTTTAACAATAATCAATTGGAACAAAGAATTGGGCCAAATATTTAAAACTCAATACATGTACAATTTACAGATAAATTGTCATATAATAGATTGAAATAAAGTAGACAAATTATGTCTTTTAGTAATCCTTTTTAAAGCTATTAATTTGCTTGGGTTGGGTCCGATTGAATTAGGGCTAAAGATAATAGAGGTTAGTTTAGGTTATGATTGAGGTTAGCTTTTCAACTCGATCTGAGTTGCAATAAAGATTGTTGATCTTATTCCATTTAGACATGAAATATGCAATTAATCAAAAAATAATAATTTGTTAAATTTAAATTATGAATGATGACTTTAAAATAGACGTAATAAATAAATTTATAATAGTAAACTAGAAATCAATTTTATGGCAGGATGTGATAGCTCAAAGAGAAAGACCTGCTTGAGTAGTACAGGTATCAAAGTAACTGGATAAATAATCAAAAGATCCCATGTCTAGTCATAGACTCATAGGACTACTGATTAGGACGTTACCTAATAAATGAAATGGGGCCTATACGTAAAGATAACGTGACTAGCGCATTGAGCTAAATGGGTCCTTAAATGGTTCCTAACTTCCTGTGATGGTTCAACTTTCTATAAGAAAGAAATTAATAGTCAAAAGATTTCTGTTTCAACAGAAGCAGATGATCTAAGCATCTCCTTTATTCTCTTTATTTATAGAAGGTGAGTAGTTTGGAGAAATAAATGAAAACAACATTCCCAACGCCAATGGCAATATGCAGTTCTGCTAGATGCTGGGTCTAAACTCTAGACTCTAAAGATCGAAGAAAACTTGGCATTTAGATACTGCAGAAATCTGTTATCTGATATCGAATTTCAGATTTTGAATGGAAATTAAGATTTTACCTTTTTGTGTAGAATCGATTGATTAACAGACAGTTCATTTTCACTTCGAGCGATCGATCTCTTCCGTATAGAATCGTGCGATTGATCCCTCGAACATGAACAGAAGATGCTAGTGGGAGAAATTGACCGAAACATATATGTGTGATTGATTCTGTTTATTTAAGCGAACACAAGCTGAAGATTTCTGCTGAAGAAATCGACCGATTGAAACTACATTACGTGCAATTGATTCTCTTTATTTATACTACACTAACTACATTATTTAAATAATAAAATTTATTTTAAAACTTTAAAGTTATTTTTTAAGCACTGTGTATTTTCAAAAATTTTCAAATTAAATATCCGAACTAATTACGATAACCTGATAAAAATACTTTAAGACTTCAAGGTCTTTTGACACTCTTAAATGCTTAAAACAGAGTGTTTTACAAATAACGGTATCTCTCGACTGTGCTAAAAATACATTTGGAAGTGTCAAAAGACCTTAAAGTCTTAAAGTATTTTTATTAAGTTATCGTAATTAGTCCGGATATTCAATTTGAGAAATTTTGAAAATACGCAGTGCTTAAAAAATAACTTTAAAGTTTTAAAGGAAATTTTATTATTTAAATAATATAGTTACTGTAGTATAAACAAAGAGAATCAATAGCACTTAATGTAGTTTCAATCGGTCGATTTAGCAGAAATCTTCAGCTCGTGTTCACGTAAATAAATAGAATCAATTGCACGTATATGTTTCAATCGGTCGATTTCTCCCGCTAGTATCTTCTGTTCGTATTCGAGGGATCAATCGCACGATCCCATAGAATCAATCGCATGATTCTACGCGGAAGGGATCGATCGATCGAAGTAAAAATGAACTGTCCGTTCAATCGGTCGATTCCACACGGAAGGGTAGAATCATAATTTCCACTCAAAATCTGAAATTCGGGTCTGGTAATAGATTTCCACAGTGTCTAAATGCCGAGCCTTGAAGAATAAAGATAAAGTTTTGAATGAGCTGGGTAGGCCAAGCCCAATGAGGTTAACCTTACAACAAAGCCAATTTTGTTCTGGGTAGGATTTTAGTTAGGGGTTTAGTCTGAGTCGACTTGACCAATATGACTCAAATTTTTTATAGCAGTGCAGGGGCCGATTCTTATTGATTTTTAGTTGATTCCCTTCTAGATTAGCCGGCCGACTTTGACTCAACTCAAACTCGGTCTCTACCAATTTAGAGAGTCAATGGGTCAATTTTTTTTTTTTTTTCGCTTTTTAAGAACTTCTAACTATCGAATGGGCCTCGATTCCATTAAATACCTTTATCTACTAATTGGGGCTAATGCCTATAACCCAATCGACCCAAAAGAGTGACAATGTTTTTGTGCTAGCCCCAATAACCTAGCTAGGTTAGATCATTGATTTAAGTTATTGTACAATGGATTAAGTCCCAATAAGTAATAACCTGCATTGTTGAGTTTTAAATTGTGCGAATGATGTGCAAGTTAAGTATTAAATTTGGTCGAGATTGAATATTGGGTCCTTAACGAGTCAAAAACATTTAGTTGAGATTCTAGCTCATTTTGGGCCCGAATTTTTGTTGTTCTTTCCAGGGGTAAAAAAACGGCCCATCCGAGATCTCGGGCCTGCCGAATATCGGCCGATATCTCGTCGATATTTCTTTCTCTCCTTTGTTTTTTTTTTTATAAATCTCGGCCGTATTGGCCGATATTGACGAGATCTCGGTCATATCGGCCGAGATCTCGTCCGTACGACTGATACATCTCATATCGGCCGAAATATCTCGGGCGTCCCAAACCCTAGATATCTTGGCCGATACAAGATGTATCGGTCTTGTATCGGCCGAGATTTCGACTCCTTATTCTTTCAAAGCATGTGCTTATCTTTTAAAAATCCAAAATGTCAGATCAAAATTTTGGTCATATCGACCCACTTCAAATTTGAAAATTTTCAACTGATATTTTAAATTTTACTCTCCACGTGAAACCATGGAACAGAGAAGCCTTCTAATCTTCTTTCAATTATTAAATGCCTGATATTTCTCTCTCATTTGAAATTTAAAACTTGGATGAAGTTTGAAACACATTGTCTGAGCCACATCGCAATGAATTTCAGGAACCATATACATTATAAAGTGGTGATATTTTATCTAAGAATCTCAGTATAAATTGCATTTTTAATTTCAAGCATCACGTGAATGAAATCCAAAGTCAAAAGATACGTGAGGGGAATGGCACAATCCCAGTGGGAATAAGGCATTGACATTCTGTGTGGGCAAGGACATGTAAGATGTGTGGCGTTGGCAAGGAATAAAGTCTCAGTAAAGTTGTAGAATAGATGGGCAGAGGGTTTTGTTTGAATCTTTCACGTTCCAAATCATTTATTAAATATAATGATAAGTCACTTGTATATAATATTTTTAAGGTGTTAAGGCATTTCACCCAACTAGTCCTTTATGGTTAAGGTTTAAATATCGTTTTTGAATTATATCGGCCGATATCATTCTCTCTCATCCGATTTATTTTATTTTATAAAAAAAATCCAAAAAAATTATAGAAAATGCAGAAAATTATGAATTTATTGGTTATGTAATTTTTTCATTAAATATCTGTCATTTATATGTTCAAATATTTTTTTTAAGATACAAACTCGAGAATTTTAAATATTTTTTAAAAAAATGATGAAAAATTACAAAAAATTATAATAAAAAATTAAAGTGATCATTAAATTGTTTATCATTAGTTTTTTATGATTTTGAATTCAAAATTGGGATAAAATTTTGGAAACTTTAGCTGAATTTCTTTTAATTATGAGTTTTCCAATTTTAGATAAACAAATAAAGAAAAATATAGAAAGGAAAAAAAAATCAGCTAGAAGCTCTTTTGACGGTGGAACCGTGGAACAAAAGATTGAGAAAAGTGCGGAAGTTAAAACCAGTGTTGAACCAACCTTAAGCTGGATTTCCATTTGACAGCAAATTAAAAATGAAAGAAATTGAAAAAGGAAGAATAAAAAAAGAATAAAAGGAAAATCCAGCCTTAGTGTCCACTAAATTAGTGTTGCCTAACGTTGATCAACCTTGGACTGGATTTTCTTTTGAGATCAAATTAAATATGGAAGAAATTGAAAATTGAATTTTCATTTGAATAAAAGGAAAATCCAACCTTGTTGTATATTAAATTAGTGTTACCCAACGTTGACACAGCCTGGGCTGGATTTCCTTTTGAGAGCAAATTAAGTATAAATTAAGTATAGTATAGAAGAAGAAATTGAAAAGAAAGATAAGATGAAAGAATAAAAGGAAAATCTAGTTTTGCCCTCCAACAAATTCTACAATGACTCGGCCCTAAGTATCTTCAAATCCCAATTTCACAGCTAAAATTTCGGCAGTTTTTTATTTTTATTTTTATTTTTCAGAATAAAAAAATGATATTTAATAATATCAGCCGAAATTTTCACTCCTGTTTCATGGTATGTGAAAACTTTCCACTATGCATACATCGAGTAAGTCTAAAGGGAGTGTCCTTCGTTGGAATTGAGCTTGAATCGATCTCAAGACCTCGCTTTATGAAGCAAGTGCCTTGACCGCCATGCCAACTCCCTAGACCTATGTAGGTATAAGACTCATCAATTGGAGTGACAACGAATCTGTTGAAAAGTTTTTGTTTTAATATATAGTTTATCATAAATTATTTTGATCACATATATGTTTTAAATATCACAAATTTATAAAATAAAAAAATAATTTAAAATCAGAGCTTCACTGATCAAATGAAAGTAATTTTTGATATCCTGCATAAAAAATATCTTTTCAATAATCCACCGAGGAGCCCTAGTACACAGGTGATCATTGTATATTTGTCAACCAAAGGCACCCATGGTTACGACGGAAGCCAACGGCGTTTTGCATCTTTCTGTTTTAGGAAAGTAAAAAACCTTAGTATTTGGCATTTTGGCCATGAATCGGCCTTTGGAATATGATGCCATTGAGAATTTGAAATGTAATGCACTTGCCTGCTTAATGTGCTCGATGGTGGGTTGCAACTGGGCCTCATCGGTGCCCTGCATGAGGCCCAGAATATTTACTTTTTGCCCAATAGTTGGGCCGTGGTCCACCTTGTGGACTTTGTTCTCAGGTCCAAGTCCAAAGTTTATGCCAAAGTAAGCTGGGACCAGAAAATAGATGATACTAAAAGTTGTCAAATTCTATTTCATTCTAGGTTGAAGTACATTTTGTTTCAAATATGCATGTCTCTCACTTTCTGCATGGTTATTATTATTATTTTTTTTACTTTTTCATCATTTTTTTATTTTTATTTTTATATTTTTCATGTCATTTTTTCAGAGTGGAACATTTAGATATAAAAAACTGTTGTTATGTCTCACTATAAAAGTAAATTAGAATGACTGGCATAATGGATTGACAACTGCGACTAAAACATTTGCAGCCCACAAATCTATTACTAGGCTTTAATCTTCTAAATTACAGTTCTAAAACTCTTTGATTAGCTCAAAACTCACTACATAATCACTTAGAATGAACGAGTTTCTAAATAGGAGTCACTTTTATGTATATAGTTTTCACTCCATCTTTTTCTAAGCCATAGACTAAGTCTAGTTAGGTTTTTTTTTTTTCATTCTTGCACAAGGATCTAGTAAAAGCTGAAATTGGGCTGGCCCAGCCCGGCCCACTTGCTAGAGAACATTGATGGAGCTCCAAGCAAAAGAAGATTGTGAGGAAGATGCACATACAGAAATTGCCATGAGAATAAATTCCTTATGGGCACTAAGGGATTGAAAGTTGACACTCGAGGGTTGAGAAGAAATCATGGATGAGAATCCGACTCATCGTCGACTATATATACAGAAGCCCGCAAACGATAGAATGGCATTGGCCGGCGGCAGCGGCGAAAAATGCAGTGAGAGGAACAGAGGTCTTACATGAAGACTGGAGTCTTCTTTGGTAGCCAAGGATGACTTGCCTAATCAATTAATCTCAAAGGATTTTGAAGATGGGAGCCATTTATGATTTATTCTTTTCCTTCAATCAATGTATGGTTTGGTCTTAGGCAAGTCACCTTGGCTAGCCTGACTGCTCTTGTCTCTCATGCAAGGCCTGTTTTTCCTTCCTCAAGAACTGGAAATATATCATGTTTCGCGACTCAGTAATTCAAAATTTCAAATCCTCGATCTATCTGGTATGAAACTATTATCTTGAGGGGTGTTTGGGCCTTTTCCTTCTTTAATTTGCTCTCTTACATATCTTATTTTTCATTAATACAATTTATTCTCTTTGTTATCTCGATTACCCAGTCTTTAGATCCAAATCCTGCATGAAAGCCTTGCTGTGAAAACAATTTAGAGTTACAATATGCTATCTAATTATAATTTTCTTAAAAAAATTATTATTATCAAAGTCATTTATCATATTTAATCAAGATTAATCATTTAAATTTAATTCTACAATACTTTTCAAAAATATAATTTAAATTTACTCATTTTTATAATGTGCATGAAACATTGAAAATTTATTGCTCACACATTTTGCATAAACACCATAAGGAAATGTGTTATGTCTGGTCAATCCAAAAATGTTTTTCATGTGAATTTCCTCATACATTTTGCATAACACTATGAGCAAAAGCATAATTTTACCATTTTCTCTCAATTATGAACTTCTGCAATCCAACAACAGTGTCTATGTTTTTTTTTTTTTTTTTTCTTTCAAACTGAATTAAAAAACTATTCTAAATTATTAGATCAATTAAATGAGAAAATTTTGAGTTATCAAATTTTAATTGGGCCACACTTAAATGAATCCATGACTCCATGTGCGACCGAGCCCGTTAAGCAAATAAAAGTGAAAATCATAATTGAGTCATAAGAATATATGACATAATTTAATTTCAATACCATGTATCATTTTATCGCACATACTAATGACTAATCTTAATAAATTAAAGTAGAGATTATTGATATTCTAATTGTAAAAAAGTTTCATTTAAAAATATTTGTATATTTTATTTTAAATAGCTAAGATGGTCATTCTATGGGAGACCCATTTTAACTGTCTATTTTTAGTTTGAATAAGAGGGCTCTAAATATTTAGTAAATAGGAAGATTTATTTCCTTTAATTTTCTCCGTAACAACATTTTCTTAATTTATATCTCACATCATTACCCAACATATTAAAGAGTTTGAAATTGAGTGCACTAAGTTGGTATATTGATTCTTACGTTATAATTGTATAGCAATATTAGAAATAATTGGCAAATGATTGATATTCTATGTATTCACAAACTTGATATTTGAAATTATATTAATTCTTAAAATTTATGTAGGCCAAAAGATAAACAAAATAGAATAATGGAAATGGTCAATCATAAATCTCAATGATTTACTATAATTTTATTTTGAAACAACTATTTATTGAATAGTAAGTACTTCTAACTTGATAAGAGATAATTAAATAAGTAATAAAAATGATATTATAAAAATGACATTTATCAAAGATGTGCATTTACTAAATATTTGCAATAATGTATTTAAACAAAATAATATAGATAGTGAGACAATAGTTTATCATGAACACTCAATTTTACTTTATTTCATTTTACATTAAATAAACAAATAAATTTACATATAATATTTTTTTAATAATATATCAATCGTCTTTAGTGGGTTCACTGGGTGTTTTACGTTAGATATGCCACAATTTCAATTTTTTTTGATAAAATTAGTAATATAAAGAAAATTCAATATTCTTAAAATTGAAATTGAGTTACCTGCACTCAGTTACCTACAACATGACTCGTTCTCTCCGTCAAAGGAATCTTTTTTTGCAGATCTGTGTGTTGCAGACACGGCGACGGCTTTCTCCCGTTTCACATTCCTCTTCTTCTCTTTCTTCTCTCTCTTCTTTTTCTCTCCAACAACCTCTTCCTTCATTTCCGACGTCCCTTTTATAATAGCCCACAAAAGGGTCAGTCTCGATAGGCTTAAATCTGGCTCTGAAAGTGTGTCCGTCTCCATCGACATCTACAACCGCGGTTCTTCGTACGTTTTTTTTTAAGCTCCTCAATTATCTTTCATTAACACTCAATATTTTTACTTAATCTGAAATCTTTTCCTATATTATAGTGATAAGTACTTTTTCGGATTAAGCTCTTAAAAAAATCAAAACTCTGTGTCTCATTTCAGTATAAATTACTCGTTTTTCGATCTACCATTTTTAAATTAACGTTGTGCATGATATTTAACCACATTCTAATGTGAGAAATTGAAAGAGACCCTGAAATGAGCTAAAATATCAAAATTTAGCTGCAACCCGTCATGGCTGTTTTAAGGCTAAACATTATATTCTACTTGGATTTCAATCCATTATTTTCGAATCAAAGTTGTTCATGACTTTTGACCTCATTCTAATATAAGAAATTGAAAGAGACGTCGAGATTAGCTAAAATATCAAAATTTAGCCGCTGCCTGTCTGTCTTTCAAGGCGTCTTTATCCACTTTCTTTTTTTGAATAAATGGGCTCAACTATTCTGTATGATGGGTATTTTGGTCTCCCTCTTCTCTTCGTACTGTTGTATTTGCATGCTCTTTCCTTGTAGCTGAATTATCGAATGAAAATAGAGGATTATTTATAGTATCTGTGTATGGAATATATTCTTTCAAAAGATCTCTTTCATTTGATTGATGTTATGGAAGGTTGAAATTTTCTGACAGATGCATGTTCTAGGCCATAGAATCTCATCATATTTCTGCAGGGATTCCTGCCTAACCATAAAAGAATCAGAGCGAAATTCATTGTTAGCTTTCTGATTCAATGAATTGAAATTGATGTTCGATCATGTTGGATCAGATGTCTGGCAATGACTTTTGGTTGTGATTTTTGTTGTTTGGGTACTCTCATTCGCTGCCTTTATATGGTGGACCCTATATGCGCAAATAAAAATTGGCCTCGTGTAACTTCAATAAAATGACAGAAATCTGTTATTTTAGCAGTTTCAACTTTCTATTGTGTTAAAGGTCTTGACCAATTAGATTTCCTTTAAAGATATATATTTCTGTGGGTGTACATGGTTTGAATTGTATAATTTAGATTGCAGAAAGAATTGTTTATGTGGAACTTTAGTTTGTAGCATGTTAAGTTGTGATAGCAATAGTTTTCTGTGGTTGAAGGGGAGTGGTTCCTCATTGAATGACTTTGTAGGGCGTTTTGGGGATTGGGAGTACTCACTTTAAGCCTCTTTTGAACTGCACATACTCAGAGAACAGTGATTGTGGTGATGGTCTCTTCCTATTTGCTCAGTTCCTGAAATTGTGCTGCCAGGGCTCCATGATTCAGCTGCAAAGCCCTTCTTGACATCCTTCTTAATTCCATTTTTGTGGCAGAAGTGTGCATTCATTTAAGGGAATAAACTTGCAAAGGCTATTTAGGAGTTGGTGGGGATAAATATTATCTTGTAGAAAATTAGCGAGAATCATAAATTGGAAAAGAAGCAACAGCCAATGAAATCTAATCACAGGAATGCTCCTGAAACCTTAGGATTATCTCATATTAAGTCAATGGAACTAACTTAGGAATCATGATCTGGTCCACCTACAAATTTATGATTTTTTGAGCTGGTCCAGCATATAACTCAGTTTTTACATTCTCATCTTTGTTTAGCTTTTAGGCTTTCTGGCTAGTCTGAAGAAATAGTTAACTTAGATTCTAATTATTCTAATATTCCATCATCTAAGTTTTTGTTTCTTTGAGTTATAGTGCGGAAGATAGATGTCTTGTTCTATTTTAGCACTGCACCACAGTTAGTAGTGCTCATTCTTGCAGCCATAGGTTGGAAGTTTCCTTCTATGGCATGCCGGCATCTGAAAAATGTAGTCTTATCGCTTTGGTGGATTATTTCCTTCTGCTTCACTTTTTCCTCTTGTTCTATTCCCCAAAAGATAAAGTTGAGGCATCTTAGAACAAGAATTTTTTTCACCTGGTCCCCATTTGGAGCCACATGTGAGCCCATCAAGGCTCCACAGACACTCTTTCCCTCCCACAAACTGCCTTCTATGAATTGGATCCCTAGCCAATTGGAATCCATTCCATGTTGATCTCACCATTGGATTAAATCCATCCAAAACTGGCCCCACTTTGATTGTTGATCTTTAGGCCTACAAAAATCATGGCTTTTCAAATCCAATGGACTTGATTTTTTATGAGAAGTATTATTTTGAAAATACCTTTCAAATGCACCCATATCCATACATTGGACCCCACCAGGGTGGGCCCAGGGAACTTGTCACCCAAGAGAAAGTGATTCCTTAGAACAATGTTTTAATGTTTTGGGATTGGTTCTTTGATGACGATGAAAATTTTTACAATTTTCATTTTTACTGAAAATTTATGTTGGGCTTCAGGACATGATGAGATAATGATGTTTAAGATAATTTAGAAAGAGAGACAATGGAGAAGGAATCCTTTAACTCTAGGTAAGATGAGTGTTAACTAAGAAATATTTCTCCCGAGCACATTGGACTGAAGGATTGTTTGTCCTTGAAACCAATAGATTCCTTATCTCCCGAGCCTTGAATTCTCAGACCCCTTACTCATTTCTTCCACTAAGGCAGAGTTTTGCCGATTGGGAACTTTTGTAACTCTTTACTGTGTAAATTCTCGCCTTGTGAAATACTCAACCTTTGTTTAACTTGCATGTTCTCGGACAAATGCCTTGAAACTCCTATTCATGCCTTGTGCTTGTAACTCTTCCCAGAGTTCAAGCTTGAGGGCTCTGCACTGATACTAAGGGTGAGTATTCCTGATTTCTTACATGAGAAGGTAGGAGACAAATTCTGGCTATTATGCCCCGTCATTTTATCTCTTGTGCTTTTGTTATTCAATTTATGACGAAGTAAAGAACTACATTTTGGGAAGGGCGTACATAAAAACTAATAGAATTAAAGTTTTGATATTTGAAAGTTCCAGTTTGGCACTGCCAATGAATGATGTGCCTGAGCTCAGGTTTTTGTATTACAATGAAAACTTTGATTAAAATGTACCAAGAGATAATAAATTGATGCCCGAAATTCTTTAATTCGGGCTGAGTGGTGACAATCAAATAGCTGTTACAGTTTAGCCATCAACTGTGTGGCCATGTTGGCTCACTTTTTATGTATTCAACCTTTCACCAATCATTGTTGGTGAACAGTTTGGATTCATGGGAATTCGTGTCAACATAACCCACTGCTGACAACCAAATTGTGGGAACAATTTAGGCATCTGTATATGATCATTCCCCTTCAGTTTTGATAATTTAGTTTCAGGTCTTCTTATGGATTATTTTCTGAAACTGAACTGTTTCATACTGCTTAAGCCAGAAAATTTGTTGCTTCTCGAAGATGCAATCAAGTCATATGAATAAAATAGATACAATACCATTGTGGACAATCTTAGCTATCTCGTGTGTTGAATGTTATTGTTTCATCATTTTTTGCATGTTTGAATAATTTATTTGTTTATCTACTTATGGATCTTTCAGGACTGCATATGATGTAAGCCTTGGTGATGATGGTTGGTCCAAAGATGTATTTCATCTTGTCAGTGGAAACACTTCCAACTATTGGGAAAGGCTGGATGCGTGAGGTTTGTCACACTACCAACAATCTGGTTATCTACAATTTGTTTATTTATGTACTTTTTCCCATCTTTCCTCTAATTTGTCTAATCAACAGTGGTTCTTCTATTTCTCACTCATTCACTTTCGAGTCCAAAGTGAAAGGCATGTTCTATGGTGCACCTGCTGTCATCAAATTTCGGGTTCCCTCTAAAGCTGCTTGGCAGGTTTGGTTGCATTCTTTTTTTATACTTCGGTGCTTGTTTGTGCATTTCATTTTTTTCTTAAAAAAGAAACTTTGGAATTACAATCCCAATAGATAATTCAAACTTCATAATTTGTTGGGGGAAGCCCTGAAGAATTACATCTTTTTGGCTATGTTGTTATTCCAACATGACAGGAATCACCGCAAATGTTTTGAATCACAGTCTCTATATTTTATGCAAGGTAAATTGTGAGAGTAGCACTCAAATCTTCTGTTGCCGTATCATTAACTTGGGTATCTTACCTTTTGCAGGAGGCATATTCAACTCCAATTTTGCCATTAGATATCCTTGCAGACAGACCTCCGGAAAACAAGTTTGAATGGGTAAGCTCTCTTTAATTGCATTTGTTAACTTCCTTTGTTAATTATTAGACTAACTATAATCATGATTGCTAACACTGCTATTTTTTTTTTTTCTCTATTGTTGATCATGAATCAAATGTTATGACGACCAAACAGGTCAAGGTGAATCCTCTATTGGTGTAAGTTACATTCTTTTTGTATGGGAAGTCTTCTGGATCCTTGAACTAATACAAAACAATTTGTACATACAGAGGCTGCTAGCAAAGTATGGGTCGTTGATTTCGGTGCTGTCCATTGTGGCCCTGTTCGTGTATTTGATAATCACACCATCTAAATCGAATGCTGCAAAAGCAAGCAAGAAAAGGCGTTGAGAGTCTTCATTTGGATGAGTACTGTACTTAGGCACCATTCCTAAACCTACAATCTTTCCAAAATTTTGCTATGGCCAGTTAATGTGTTGATTACTATCTCAGGTATGTAACTTAGGTCAATACATTGATCAGTTGACTATTGTCCCCGATTAGATGGATCAAACCTTTTGCTATTGCAAGATATAACTTACATTGAGTTTATCGGTTGGACCAACTGAGGTTTAATACATAGTGTAATTAATCCTCCCCACTACATAGCTACATGACCCCAATGTATACCTTGAGAAATTAGGATCCTTTCTCTCCCTGTGTCTGCAAGGATATCTAATGGCAAAATTGGAGTTGAATATGGTCCATAAAATTAAGAATTAAAAATGATCTTAATGGGTCGTAAACTTGATGGCCGATTGGCCGTTGAGATTCTAAATTTCTATATCCATCTAATTCATCAAATCTATTTACAAGTGTGACTCACTCCAGACCCCAGACGTGGCTTGTTGGAAATCTTTTACATGTAATTGCACAAAGAATCCCTACTACAAATTCAGGAGATAGGCCATTCTCCATGGTAGTTTAAGTTTAAGAAAATTAAAAACAAAATACTGAAATGATTATGAATTTTAATTATTTAATTTAATATCCTAAAATATACATATTGAATAATTAAAATGAATTAAAACTTCCCTCACCTCCTTTGATGTGTAAATGATAAGAGGGTTTGAATGAGAATGTTCTATTGAGATTTGAGACAAGGTGCATTTTGGTTAGGCCCTTTCACGACCCGGGCTATCCTCTATTCTAAACTCCAGCCCCCCACAGCCAAACAAGCTTTTCAGGGCCAAAATCTCAGCCTGTTCATTTTGGAAAGTAAGAAGGCCGGGCCCATCTATTGGAGCCTTTTTTTTATTCAGAGAAAATGAGCCTTAAACCTTATTCTGAAAGCAAATTTCAATTGAATAAAAAAGCACAATAGGCCCAAGGCTTAGATTAGGAAATTTACTATTATATGTGCAAAAAATTATTAAGATTTAAGTAATAATTATATTAATAGAATACATATATTATATCTATAGTTATTATAAGTATATGTATTTGTTGTCAAACAGGATGAAGAGCAAGATAGGGCTTGTGGGTTTATTCCATTAGCCAAAGCCCATTTATTTAGCTAAACGGGAGCTTGAACTTATCAGTGTATGCTATCAAAGTAAACATATTTACAAACAAGAGGATTTAATCAAATTAAAAAATAAAGAAATCTATACCAGTTATACTTTTCATTACCATTTGTAGGAAATTGTTAGCCATGAATATGTTAAATATTTATAACTTGAATGGTGAAATATTCTTTTTTTTTTTTAAAAAAAAGTCTTTAAAGAATTAAATAAATCAAACAATAAATAGGAGTCAGTGCCGATGCGCCTTGTCAACCTATCAACCGAGTCCGAGTTGACCGATCCAACTTGAACTCGGGCCAATTTTTATAACTCTGGTAGTCTGGTTGTGACTTGTGACCAACACGGGCCGAGTTAAGCCCGTGAACAGGCCCAGAAATTAAGGTTCGTTTGGACTTTCGGAGAGTTTCCCTCCCTGATTTTGCGATTGCAATTGCCATCCAGACGCCAAAAAAAATTAAAACAAAAAAGAGAGGAGGAGGGGGAGATGTCGACAGAATAAAAACCGGCGATAGGAATCCCATGCACGTACAACGTTGAGAAGAATCCATATCAGGACGGAACCGTGCCTCCTAACGCCGTATTTGGAGATCCGAAGGGGATTCCATTGCAGCAGACCATTTATAGAGACACTCCCGCCCCTTTCAGTTGCATCTACTGCGGATCCTCCACCCTCACCACCGTTAGGTAATTTCCTGTGGAGCATTGCTGACATTAATGAATAGATTGTGGAATTCAGCAGCTCTGCTTCAGTTTTTTATCCCATTCATTCTCCAATTGAAGCTAATGGGGAAGCAGATTCCATGGACCAAAGGGGAGTTCCTGAACTGAAATTATTACTTGTGTTCTATTGTTCTTTCTTAATGATAATTTGAGTTGGCTGTAGGTGTATTCCTGTTGTAGGTGTCTTTTCTCTGGCCTGTTTAGGCTTTGTTGCTGTTTTAGGCCTGTTTTCTTCTCTAATTTTGGTCAATCATGGGCTTTTTTGCTGCAACTTTACCTGTATCTGTATATAATCATGGGCTTTCTCCTTAGGGGACCTATTTCCAAGCATGTGGTATACCATTGAGAGAAGCCAGTATGACTGCAACTTGCAATTTTGGCTTTTTGTGGTTTATTAGGGTCATACAATGTGACATTGCATGATTATATAGTCATAGCATCTAGTGATTGTTCTGCATTAGAATAATGGAGTTTCTGTTACTCTGCTGGATGTTGGGCTAATGTCTTTCATCCTATTGCTATTAGTTCCTTACTTCGAAGTTTGAACATCAAAGCCTTTGTTAAAAAGGGAATTTTAATGGACCTTTCGTTTCATGAGATTTTGTTGAGATTGACTCAAATTACACAATATTCAGACCGTGATTTTCTCTCAAAGAAGATCATGGTGTGTTGGCATGAGTGGGACTCTCGACAACTTAGAAGGAGTGTGTGTGGGAGAACACACCAACACATGGCAGGATGTAGATCTTAGCCGAGGGCTGCATGTGGTGAGGGCCTGACATGGCCGCATGCAGAAGGGGTGTGTGTGGGACACACCATCATCGGAGACGCTCGCGTTTGAGAAGCATTTCGGGATTGCTCGTAGGACGCAGGAAGCGTAGAGGGAGGAACACAGAAGTTGGGTTCACTATTCTGGGTATGAGAGAGATTCACATCAACTGAGAGGTGACGTTGATGTGTCTTATACAGGGGTGTACAAAGGGGGTCGGGACTTCGAGTTTGGACTCTTGACTCAAGGGAGTCATTATTATTGTACATGTATATTCTTTCTCATATAGTGAATATTCTGTCATTCCGTGGACGTAGGCCAGGTGGGCCGAACCACGTTAAAATATTGTATTGTGCTATGTGTTTATTTCCGTTCGATTTTTCTTGTTTCCGCTCGTAACGCTAACAAGTGGTATTAGAGCTTTGGTTGGAGACCAGGGACTCAATGAACGGAATACAATACATCAGCAGGGTTCGCTTGAGGTGAGTCGGTTCGTCTCCGAAGGGTGTTACAGCAGCGAGCAGATCCGGAGGAAGCCATTGCAGATCTGCGTCAGTATTGCTGCTGTTTCCTAAAAGGTGTGCTGTTAGAAGGACTGACATAGAAAGAAGTCAGTAACTGCATACAGATTGAGAGGAAGACAGCCAGAGAATCCATCTGTCGTGGAAGGCAGAAACGTGTAAGAGAGGGAAGTCTTACAGCAGAGTAGCAGAGGCTTCTCTGCTTGAAACTAGATGCACTAAGAGGGAAGAGTGCACTGGTAGCGATACTCTAGCAGCCAGGCAGCAAGGTGGAGTGCTGCACACAACTAACAGTGGGTTCTCGGATCAAATCCGAGAAGTCTGAGAGCCGGGCGTTGTATCTTACGGTGGAGCTTGCAACCAAACAGGTTGCGTGGAGGAGCAGATGCCAGAAGGGCGACTTAAGGGATGTTGCTCAAAGCAGTATTTGAGACGGGGCAGTGCTTGTGTGAGGGAAGAACTTCCACTGCAGGTGGAGCTGCGATGTAGGTGAAGCAGTAGAGGTGATACTGCTAATAGATCTGAGAGGGAAGATCTGTGTATGTTGGGTGTTGTCGTACCGACTCTATCGTCGGTGCACAGAACGGAAGAAAGCATGCATCGTGTGGTGAAGTTGGGCAACACATCAAAAGGTTACACATGATAATATGTATGTTATGCATGGTGGAGGCTTCAACACACATGCTGGATATGTGCATGGCTTGATGCATGGCTCATTTATTGTGGGGACTTCTCAACGTTGAGGTGTGCTGCTATGTTAAAGAGGAGCTGTTTGCAAACAGTTGGTAGCAAACAGTAGTGGGAAAGATCTGTCTCGTTTACAGATCTTGTACTCCTAAGAGTGGCTGCACAATTCTATCAATGGAAGATGGAGCATTGACAGCATGTCCAAGATCCAGATTGGCAGTCTTGCAAGAACGGTGGAGTGCCAATTGCAAGCAAGACAGCAGCGTTGAAGAAAGGTCTTTGTTAGGCAGTGTGGCTGTATACGGGTGTGTGGAACATGGCAGAGGTAACGCCTGCAATAAGCATGGGCGGTAGCAGCGTGAAAAAGAAAGGAAGCACAAGCTTGGGGCTACAGGCCCGATAGCAACGTATCTTTGCTGAGTGGAGGACATTGTCACAGATCGTCTCTAGAGGTTGGTGGAATTCTCGTTAAGGTGGAGATTGTTGAGATTGACTCAAATTACACAATATTCAGACCGTGATTTTCTCTCAAAGAAGATCATGGTGTGTTGGCATGAGTGGGACTCTCGACAACTTAGAAGGAGTGTGTGTGGGAGAACACACCAACACATGACAAGATGTAGATCTTAGCCGAGGGCTGCATGTGATGAGGGCTTGACATGGCCGCATGCAGAAGGGGTGTGTGTGGGACACACCATCATCGGAGACGCTCGCGTTTGAGAAGCATGTCGGGATTGCTCGTAGGACGCAGGAAGCGTAGAGGGAGGAACACAGAAGTTGGGTTCACTATTCTGGGTATGAGAGAGATTCACATCAACTGAGAGGTAACGTTGATGTGTCTTATACAGGGGTGTACAAAGGGGGTCGGGACTTCGAGTTTGGACTCTTGACTCAAGGGAGTCATTATTATTGTACATGTATATTCTTTCTCATATAGTGAATATTCTGTCATTCCGTGGACGTAGGCCAGGTGGGCCGAACCACGTTAAAATATTGTATTGTGCTATGTGTTTATTTCCGTTCGATTTTTCTTGTTTCCGCTCGTAACGCTAACAAGTGGTATTAGAGCTTTGGTTGGAGACCAGGGACTCAATGAACGGAACACAATACATCAGCAGGGTTCGCTTGAGGTGAGTCGGTTCGTCTCCGAAGGGTGTTACAGCAGCGAGCAGATCCGGAGGAAGCCATTGCAGATCTGCGTCAGTATTGCTGCTGTTTCCTAAAAGGTGTGCTGTTAGAAGGACTGACATAGAAAGAAGTCATTAACTGCATACAGATTGAGAGGAAGACAGCCAGAGAACCCATCTGTCGTGGAAGGCAGAAACGTGTAAGAGAGGGAAGTCTTACAGCAGAGTAGCAGAGGCTTCTCTGCTTGAAACTAGATGCACTAAGAGGGAAGAGTGCACTGGTAGCGACACTCTAGCAGCCAGGCAGCAAGGTGGAGTGCTGCACACAACTAACAGTGGGTTCTCGGATCAAATCCGAGAAGTCTGAGAGCCGGGCGTTGTATCTTACGGTGGAGCTTGCAACCAAACAGGTTGCGTGGAGGAGCAGATGCCAGAAGGGCGGCTTAAGGGATGCTGCTCAAAGCAGTATTTGAGACAGGGCAGTGCTTGTGTGAGGGAAGAACTTCCACTGCAGATGGAGCTGCGATGTAGGTGAAGCAGTAGAGGTGATACTGCTAATAGATCTGAGAGGGAAGATCTGTGTATGTTGGGTGTTGTCGTACCGACTCTATCGTCGGTGCACAGGACGGAAGAAAGCATGCATCGTGTGGTGAAGTTGGGCAACACATCAAAAGGTTACACATGGTAATATGTATGTTATGCATGGTGGAGGCTTCAACACACATGCTGGATATGTGCATGGCTTGATGCATGGCTCATTTATTGTGGGGACTTCTCAACGTTGAGGTGTGCTGCTATGTTAAAGAGGAGCTGTTTGCAAACAGTTGGTAGCAAACAGTAGTGGGAAAGATCTGTCTCGTTTACAGATCTTGTACTCCTAAGAGTGGCTGCACAATTCTATCAATGGAAGATGGAGCATTGACAGCATGTCCAAGATCCAGATTGGCAGTCTTGCAAGAACGGTGGAGTGCCAATTGCAAGCAAGACAGCAGCGTTGAAGAAAGGTCTTTGTTAGGCAGTGTGGCTGTATACGGGTGTGTGGAACATGGCAGAGGTAACGCCTGCAATAAGCATGGGCGGTAGCAGCGTGAAAAAGAAAGGAAGCACAAGCTTGGGGCTACAGGCCCGATAGCAACGTATCTTTGCTGAGTGGAGGACATTGTCACAGATCGTCTCTAGAGGTTGGTGGAATTCTCGTTAAGGTGGAGATTGTTGAGATTGACTCAAATTACACAATATTCAGACCGTGATTTTCTCTCAAAGAAGATCATGGTGTGTTGGCATGAGTGGGACTCTCGACAACTTAGAAGGAGTGTGTGTGGGAGAACACACCAACACACGGCAAGATGTAGTTCTTAGCCGAGGGCTGCATGTGATGAGGGCTTGACATGGCCGCATGCAGAAGGGGTGTGTGTGGGACACACCATCATCGGAGACGCTCGCGTTTGAGAAGCATGTCGGGATTGCTCGTAGGACGCAGGAAGCGTAGAGGGAGGAACACAGAAGTTGGGTTCACTATTCTGGGTATGAGAGAGATTCACATCAACTGAGAGGTGACGTTGATGTGTCTTATACAGGGGTGTACAAAGGAGGTCGGGACTTCGAGTTTGGACTCTTGACTCAAGGGAGTCATTATTATTGTATATGTATATTCTTTCTCATATAGTGAATATTCTGTCATTCCGTGTACGTACGTAGGCCAGGTGGGCCGAACCACGTTAAAATATTGTATTGTGCTATGTGTTTATTTCTGTTCGATTTTTCTTGTTTCCGCTCGTAACGCTAACAGATTTGTGACCCCAGTCTTATTCAAACGTTGCTGGTTATCATTAAGAATTGAGGATTTGGGTGCTTGGCTTCAAGGTTATCTGCATAATGTATGTTGGCAAATGTGCTCTTAATGGACTATACCAGTATTTTCTAATCTTACTATGTGTTTGCTAGAGGTTTCTGTTGAAGGGTGTCATAGCTTTTCTTTGTCCCATGCGGTGTGAACTATAAGTATTTCAAGTCATTTATATGCAGATAACCATGTCATCCTATTTGGTCCACAAAAAAACCATACAGGGGGGGGGGGGGGGGGGGGGGGGTGAAAATGATACCATACCCATCCATAGCATTTCCACAGATAGGCATTAGAGCTTGCAAGGTCCACTAGTGGTCTTCATCGTGGTCTTCATCATCAAAACCATTTATACCATGTATCAAGGATTCACACTTATATTTGGATTTGGCAAATTGTTTTCCATGTGCCAACTGCCTACTTGGCCACTCATAGGGCTCAAGCTTACTACTTCACAGTTGCAAAAGTCACAACTTACAAACCTTGTATTTCTGTTTGGTAGTATTTTAAATGTCCATCTTCTGATTTAGTGTAAATAATGAGTATATCAAGATGTTTAATGATAGCATGCATTTGGCAATTATCCTCTCTGATTTTTGTAAAAACCTTACATATCGAGCATTGTACCACCTGAGTATGCCTAAGCATGATGAAAATAATACCAGACTAAAGGCAATAGGAAGTAGATGAAACATGAAATTTTTGGAAGGGTTGGCATTTTTCTCTCTACATTTGCCTCTCAATGATTGAAATTGCAAATTTGTTCATTAATCTAAGTCCAAACTGCTTGTCTTTCTCATTTAATTTGAAGTGATAATAGTATTGACCATGCTCAAAACTGAGATTGTGAGTTTGTTAACGTGTAATGCAGGTCAAAACTGAGTATGGCTGCTGTTGTTGGTTGCACAATGCCGCTTATGATGGGATTATGCTCTATGCCCTCTAATGGATTGCCTCTGGCATAAGTATCACTATTGTCCAAACTGCGGAGAAAAGGTAAACATTTTATCATCTATCACTATTTTTTTTTTCATTCTTAAACACCTGTCTTCCAGGTTGGCACTCAAAACTATAGAAAAAATGAAAAATACAAAGAAAAAACCTTGTTGCATTGTTGCAAATGCAACATTGGAGCCATGGTGTGGATATTCTTATGGATCTGCCATTCATCTGGTGCAGTCTACTGTAATGCATTCCCTGGCCCAAAATCATGATTAACCCACCTGTATTTGACCCATTTTCTATTACTCATGTGGATCTAAAGGTGAGCTTTAATGTTACCACTGTAGTGAGGAAAGTACTATAAATCTTCGCCGACCATATTGTGGGATACTGGTCTGATCAGCCACGCTGGGATTGAGACCAATTGAATTCGAGTTCACTTTCTATCCAAGATTGGATTTGGAACGAGCAGGCTGTGAGACAACTTACACTTGGGTTCTATCCCTCCCGTTGGCCCTATTTTAAAAGAGCAGCTCTAGGGAAACTAGAGTGCCAACTTTCACAAGGGAAACTATATATTTATCATAGGCTGGGCCCAACATGGTTAGGTTGAATGGATTGAAAGATGATATAATTTGAGGGAACCCCTCCATCTAATCATCACAACTTTGTGAGATGAGTCATGAAATATCAACAGCTTATAACGTTCAAATTTTCGAGATTCAAAAACTCATAAGGCTAAAATGATTAGATGAGGTTCAAATTTACTCACCCATTGTGCTTGCCATTTTCTACGTCTCATCCAAGAATGTGTGACTTACTTTGTAAATAAGGAGATCTGGAAAGTTTCCCTAGAGTTTTTGATTTTGAAATGGATCAGTTTGATCAAACTGACATTCCCTTATTTATTACTAACCCACCTTGTGGCCAAAATCAGTGGACCAGCTTGTGTTTTTTGTCTAGCATGTCCATTCAGACCCATCCAATTAATGACGCCTAGGCTGGATTCCAGAAATATGTCACCCTGCAAAATTCTTGAACATCACATTCCTATTTGTATAGTTGAACTTGTATAATCTATTTTATGGTGAATTTGCATGCTGAGCCCCTCAACTGCATGAATACTGTTGTAGGTTGCCGATTTTGAGAAATTAGATCCATTCAAGGTGATGGACGTTCTACACTGGCGTGAGCGGAGTTTTGCAGTACCCGCTTGATTTGTTTGTAGCATTTCTTGTTTTCCATTCAGTGATGTATAAATTCCTTTTGTATGAGCTGCACATCCCTTCATTGTTCTCTCTCACTCTCTTTTTGTAATTCTTTATTTAATACACATACTTGAGTTGTATGATGATTTTCCATATCTGGATAGAAAAATCAAGCTTCTTATTTCTTACCTGAATCCAAAATCATGTTCCACTTGCTGCATATATGAGCAGGGTCTTTAAAATTGTTGAATTGGTGCTACTAAGTCAATCATCCACTTAGGTATCATATTGGGCGATAGTGTTCCTTCATTTATCAAGAATTTTAATCTTTGGGAAGTAGATTTTAATATATTCAAATGAGCAATTTGTCATTTTAACAAGTTTAAAGAGCTAGTTATTCAAAGGTTTCAATTCATAGATGTGGATCTTAGAAATGAAGGTATATTCTCAATATTCACAAAGAAAAAAGAAAGTGAGAAACATAACCTAGACAAATCTTGCTTGTTAATGACCTTAGACTAATCAACCAAATATTGATCAAATATATTATCGATCAAACACTTTGAAATGGTGCTTTTGTTGACAGGAAAATTTTGAAAACACATAATTCTTTTGTTCTTTTTGGTGCTTCAGTGAATTTTAGAAATGTATTAGTCAATCAACAATAATATGCATTTTTTGCTATTTTATCTATAAATAAAATGTATTTAAATATATCGTGCTTATATATTTAATGATCAGTATCATCTCACGAGAAGCCTTCAATATTAATTGCTAAGAAACTGTAACGACCTGACCCGAACACAGGGCTTAGAGGTTGACTCAGTGTGATATTGTCCGCTTTGGGCCTCGCACATAGCTCAAACCCGCATGATTTTGCATTTGGGCCTGGGCCCACATGGCCTGGCTCAAAAGGCCTCACACATGGTCAAGGGGGGTATACCACTTAAAACCCCTTCTCTTTTTCTCCTCCCAAACCGATGTGGGACACTTTCCCACATGGGTTTGGGGAGGAGGTGGGTATCACAGAAACACATAAGTAGATTTCTAAAAAACAATCAAATTTAGGCATTTGGACCAAACTTGGGTTTTTCTGGGCCCTACTTGACTAAATTTAAATTTGGGCCTGATATTTTGGACCTTGTAACGAGGATAGCGAAAGCCTAGTTCAGGCCGAAATTGAATTTTCCTAGGTTTTTTCATGTGGGCTTGGGTTAGTCCAAAACCAAGTTGCACCCTCAGTGAGCAACTTTGTTAGTATCCATGATGACCCACCTAACGGCCCTAACCACTGTCAACATCTATCAAATTTGTTTAATCTATGGATCACATGATCATCATCATCATCACCATCATCAAAATCTTCAATTGATTTACAGAATATGTATTATCCTTGAATCACTTATTAGTGAACTTAACGTGGATGAGTTTTCCCTTGTTGCCCAGGTATGATATGTAGCTTCTAATTGTGATTATGCAATACATAGTAAACCCTATCACATTTGGGATAGTTTGGAATAACGCTTTCTTTAGGTTTGGCTTTTTCACTCATTGGTAAAAAAAATCATTTTCTGTCAAGGGTGATATTATCACCTCACACAGTGAAAAGAGAGATTTTTTTCTCCGGACTGATATGGCACTTTCCCTTCTCGTATCTGCAACATTTCAAATGAACTTGTTTACACCAAGGTACTGAGATCTCTGCAATTGAATCCAAACGCATATTTATTTGAGGTCAATGAATAATGATAATGTCTTTTAAGCACGACATTCCAGTAAGCTACACTCATCACCAATGTGAGAATTACTTGGAGAGTGAGATGGTTGTGCCTACTGCATACCATACGTTGGGACACATGCTTTAGTTTCAGTATTACAACCAAGACAGTAAGCAAATGAGATGGCACAAATGACTACGACATGTTGAAAGCAGATTCGAACACCATTAACAATTGTCCGAAACATGGCAACAGGTTGCAAGATTTTGTCAAGAAATTTAATTTTTTGATGAAATCTCAAGTCACATCACAAAAGTTTGCTAATTCCATCCACAAAATCAGGGAGGAGACACTTCTACATCCATCGGAGCAGCGTCTGGGCTCCTATCATCCTGCATGTCGATGCTTGGTTCAGCTGCTTCCTCCCTAATCTCCAAAGAATCAATAAGCTGTTGTATGGTTTGCTGATCTATTAAGTGAAAGGGCTCATTGACTCCAACAACAGCGACAGTGCAGATGGAGCTGGTTAATTTTTCGCCTTGTAGTGTTTCCTTGACTGCAAAAATTGCGTCCCTAATGAGTTTGTCACTTGTACAGTTTGCATGTGTCTCAAATTTGCGTTCCAAGTATGTTTTTGCAGCTTGGGAACGAGATCCAATGGCAAATGCCTGGTATTCAAAATAGTTCCCACTTGGACAGTTATAGTATAGGTGAGCCCCAGATTCATCCAAACCAGCAACTAGTAGACCCACCCCATAGGGCCTTTTCCAAGATCGTTGTGTGCAAACCTGCCATCAATGGAAAGAATAATATCGTAAAGAGAAATTTCTTTTAGAAACTTGGTTCATAGACATTGAAATGGCACTATAGAGCAATAACTAAAATAAGAATCAAATCACCCCGCAAAATTCTAAGTCCTTTTTTTAACAAATTCTAATTCTTGGACCTAGCCAATGAGTTGCAGATTCATTCTACAGAGCAAATATAGGTGAATATTGTAGAAGAGAGCAAAGATTGAGGTGAAATTCACTAGTTTGAACTAGGACTTGCAGCCCAAAAAACCATTCAACTTAGCCAACACCAAGTCAATACATGATTCAATGAATATGGTGAACCAACGTAGATTATCAAACATGACAAAATTTTAGGTTGCAGCATGTAAGCATAGTCAACTAGCATTCAATGAAATAAGTGTCATTTTTCTGAACTGCCTTTGAAATGTTAATAATGTCAGTTGTCTCCTGTCAGAAGTAAACATCACGTTCTATGCTCTAGAAATGCCAATCAGCAAAATCACTAATCTAATGATTTCAGCAATGGCTGAGAGTGCTCTTGCACAAGCAAATAGAGATACAAATAAAAACTTCAATGAAACAGAGAAATATTGATTGTTTGAAAAACATTAAGAACCCATAAGTAAGACAAATTAATCACATGATTTCCATTTGTCAATCAAAGGCAGATCTTCACCAAAGAGAATAATGTGGCAAGCAAAGAATCACAAATATTAAAAAAAAAACAATCAGAAGTAATAAAAATAAAAGAGGGAAAAGAGTCCACTTCTAACAATGTCTGAGGGCAAAATAAACATGGAAAACCTAAGATTTAATAGTTAAAAAAAGAGATATAACATAAGTATGATACTTGGATCCATCGAACTGCAGAATAAAGCATAACCAAAGTCATAAATGAAAGCACAAAGTATCCAGAACGGGTTCCAGATTCCAGGCCATTGTGGCTTGACCAAGTCAACAACAAGAATTCCTTCACCAGAAAACAGCCAATTGTAGTCAAGACTCCACCAAAGATCAGCTTTGTCCATAAAATAGTCATGAAAGTCTGTGGTCTCTACCCGAAACTGCTTGGATACTATAAAACTGAAGTGCTCGACGTGGACATATTGATTAATTAAAGTGTCTGTGCAACATAGCTAAGGATGTGTTTGGTAACTGATAGATTCTAAAGATGTAAGATTCAAATTCTGCTAGATTAAAATCTTTCTTTGAATATATAAGTGGAGCAAAGGATATGAGGGATGATCCGATTAAAATTGGAATCACTCAGTATCACGTTATGATGAACTTATATACTTGGGTGAAACTGTTGAACCAAATGAAGAGTAAAATTGGATACAGCCAATACGATAGAAGCAGGGTGGGCTAAGTAGAACAGAAGCAAAGTTAGCAATGTAGTGAGATATGACAGTATCAAGTCAACAAGTATGGTTGCCAAAATGGATATCTTGAGTAACACTAAACAGTAAAATTAGAAACAACAAAATAGCACCAACAAATAAGAAAATGAGGAAAAGTCACTTAAGGTGGCTGAAGGTACAAAGAGATGTGGAAGGGTTTTAAAAACTTGGATTAAGGGGATAAAGAACGTGATGAATTGTAAAGTGACAGAGAATATAGTTTTTAATGGGGTAGAGCAAAGAGGTTGAACTCAAAAGCTTGACCTCAGATCAATGGGATTAGTAGCTATTATAATGATGTAAACATAAAATGGTGGATGAACAAAATGTGTGCATGAAAACCAATCCATTTGCATGTTAAACATGTACTGGAATACCAATTGCTCTATCACATAATCAATTTTTTAATGTATCAAGTTTGAATACTCAAATATAAAGGACTTGACTTCTACAGATATGCCAATAAGACTAGTAGAAGAAAAGATCACTATTCTCGTTCACATGGAATACAACAAACAAGATGCATTTGGAGATCAAATTCAATAATTCCTTGCACTTTAATACCATGTAGAACATCCATCCAACATTAGCCTCACGCCATACACTTGTGCTCAATAGAATATTTCCATTATAGTGATGATGGTGTGTTCTAACTCCAATAAATGTCAATCACATTGTCCTTGGAAAAGTATGATATATGACACAATGAAGAAAAGAATAGCCACTTATTACGAAATTTTGTATGGGTAGAGCAAAGAGGTTGAACTCAAAAAGGTTGACCTCAGATCAATGGGATTAGTAGCTATTATAATGATGTAAACATAAAATGGTGGATGAACAAAATGTGTGCATGAAAACCAATCCATTTGCATGTTAAACATGTACTGGAATACCAATTGTTTATCACCTAATCAATCTTTTAATGTATCAAGTTTGAATACTTAAATATAAAGGACTTCACTTCTACAGATATGCCAATAAGACTAGTAGAAGAAAAGATCACTATTCTTGTTCACATGGAATACAACATACAAGATGCATTTGGAGATCAAATTCAATAATTCCTTGCACTTTAATACCATGTAGAACATCCATCCAACATTACCTCACGCCATACACTTGTGCTCAATAGAATATTTCCATTATAGTGATGATGGTGTGTTCTAACTCCCATAAATGTCAATCACATTGCCCTTGGGAAAGTATGATATATGACACAATGAAGAAAAGAATAGCCACTTATTACGAAATTTTGTATGGGTACGAAAATGCAAGAACCAATTAGAAAAATATATATGTAAATAAATAAACAAATATATAAGCATGCAAGAATAACAAACAACTTGTAAATCCTTACCACAATAACATCAATGAATCATCATCCTAGTCACTAATTCCATCTACTTTGGGTTGGCATTTGGTATTCTTTTCTTCCACTCTATCTGATAAAAAATCAAACCCTCTCTTACCCCACAATCCACCATATCCTTTATTACCTCTTGCAACCAAGTTTTCAAAGCTCTACCTCTCATTGTTCCTTCTACTTGCATTCTTTCAATTTTGCCATTCTTTTGTGTCCTATTTATGTTTCCAAACCATCTTAAGCAACTTTTCCTCATTTTCTCATCTACTGGAGCTACTTTAAAGGTTTTTTTAATGCATCCTCCTAATTCTATTTTTTAATATTGCACTACTCATCTATCTTAGAATATGCATTTCTATTACCATCACATTGTCTAACTGTTTTTCTTTATTGCCCAACACTCAACTCCATAAAGCATCGGTAACCTAATGATTGTTTGATAGAACTTTCCCTTCAATCTACATGGTACTCTTTTATTACATAGCACTAGACTAGCTTCCCTACACTTAGTCTATCTTACTCCTAGCTTATTGGCTATATCTAGATTCATTCCTCCATTTGGTTCGATAGTTGCAACTAAGTATCTAAATTTATCTCAATGTAATGCCAAGTTATTCCCTATTCTAATTGGTTCCTCTTCTATGCTTTATAATTTTGTCTATGTTCTAATAACTTTCAACTCATCTACAATGCTTTCCGCCATAGTTCCGAATTTCCCATTCAATTGATTTATTGTTTCTCCCATTCACATATATCACATGCAAATAACATACACTAACGTTACTACGTCCTTATCTATGATGTTAAATAATCCATTACCAAGACAAATAAATATGGGCTTAAAGAGTTAAGCAGATCCTTGGTTAAGTCTATCTACAACTTGGAACTTCACCCTCCCACCTTATACTGTCCTTACCCTAGTTATCCCTTGCACATATGCTATATAACCTCAACATACTCATTAGGAATACATTGGTTTTTCAAAGCTTGGCAAACTAATTTCCTTGGCAAACTAATTTCCTTGGCATCCTATTATAGCCCTATTCTAACTCTATAAGTACCATATGTAAATTAATAGCATTAATGCATGATAGCCCTAAAGGTAATCAAGAACCAAAAATAAAAAATAAAAATACTACTAAAAGAAATCAAATATGAGGAGAGTCCACTCCAATAGTCAAAGCTTAAAAAGAATATGAATAATAGCATGCATGGAAATTCCTTAATTTCTTGACCAAGTTGTTGAAAAGTCAATAGTTCCATCAAGAGCAGAACCACAAGCAGTAATAAATCTAATATATAAAAAATCCTATTTCTGAATCCAGTACATAATTGTACACCCAAAATACCATCTTTGATGAAGAAACTTCCATGAAGCTCGATGCTCTACCACACAAGTGAGCAGAAATATATCTTTATGAAAAAAGTGAACAAAAATATTCTTATGGATGTTAAAACTGAAACTTGTCATCATCAACAATAAATTCTTTTTAGCTGCCAAGACGCTTACTCCTCTTTGATGCAGCTTCCTATAAGATGGCATTGCTCAACTATCCCTATTTTTCAATGTTGTCAAACTATTTAGGTATTATTGCCCTTAAACCTTTCTTAAGAATCCCCATTTCATCCACATTCCCTTGAAATGCTGATCCCTAGAATCAGAACACCCAATTTTTTTTTCTGAAAACAATATCATACACCCTTTCACCCTAGTATGATACGATGTCAAAATCCCTTTATAGCCGCTCAATTCCATGTGTTAGAAGAGTTAATCCTTGAAGCATTCTCAGCACTCATTAAATTCCTATTTAGTTCCCATCTTAAAGAAGAGAGAGAGTAAATAAGGGGTATTTTAGTTCTCCATTAGATCTACTTAACATTCCAAGCAGCTTATGAAAGTTCAAAGAAGCAAGATCTAGGCACACCTCATGATAAAATGGATGGAAATGAATAGGAGTAGAAGAGATATGCATAGCATTGAATTACCCCAATGGGGGGAGAATAAATGAAATTAGCAAAGCATAGATAGTAATTCAATTCTCAGTTATTCAAATTTGAAAAGGGAGTGGTGCAAAAGGAGCCATAGACCTGATTGGTAAGCTAGATAATGAAGCAGCCAATGCAGAAATTATCGGAATTGCTAATGGTATTATCAAAGTTGTAGAATTGCAGCTTTCACCCCTTCTTATGAATTGTAAGTGGATGCTCAAGTGGATGCTCTTCTTCTTGTTCAGTAATTTATCATTAACAATTTCTTCTATGCACCCCATATGAGGTGACTCAACTAGCAGGAACTTTAGCTTAGGAACTAGACGTCTCAGGTTCGAGTCCAATTACACCCCAATATTTGAGTAATCTTAGTAAATTAAATTGAAATTATATATGCAGCACACTTCTTATACAAGTTCGGATCTTCCAAATCAACTCGTTCTCATAGAAAGCAATCATTTTATAATTACACAGATAATATCAATTCAATTTTATTAGAATTGGAAGAGAAAAGAAAAAGGGAGGACCTGGGCCTTGTCGGCAAGTTGGACAACGAGGCGGCCAACAGGAAGAGAGGACTCATAGACGAAGCTGTAGTTAATGCACTCCGATCGGAGGTAGCGAGAAAGTACGCGGCCATCGGCAGTGAGGCCAGCAATGGCGACGCCAATGTGGTCGTCGATTTTGAAGATCTTCTTCTGGTGGGAGGAGAGTTCGGAATTGGCCTTATTGACGGAGGCCAGAACCACGTGTGTCTTCGACGTCAGTCCGATGGCCGCAGAACCTTGCTTGACGGCTTCCATGGCGTATTCCACCTGAAATAGACGGCCGGCCGGGCTCCACGTCGTCACGTCGGTGTCGTATTGATTTCTAAACATCTTTCTTCTTCTTCGTTCGCTGCTCTCCTTCTTGTTTGAAATCTCTAATGCCTGAGTAATTGACAGAAGAGGGTTTTTATTATGTTTTTGAATAAAGCAGACGCCATTCTCTTTTCTTCTTCTTCAAGTAGTTGGAGTTTCCACTTTGATTTGGATTTGAGTAATTATTCATTTAGTAAATTAAATTAAAATTGATTTCTTTTTTTTATAGTAGATCATTCTTGCTATCCGATCATTCCCACATTTTGTTACGAAGAAAAATATTGAAATTTTTATATATAAAATATAAAAATACTAAAAACTCAAAATAATAATAAAGATAAATATTTCTATCATTTACCCTAATTAAAACAACTAAAATAGTTATAAAATATAATGCCAAAAAAAAAAGTATAAAAAAGAAGAAGTTCAAATGAGTTAAATGGAAATTGGCAAATTTTATATGTCTCAGTTTAAATAAGTTGAGTCGAGCTAGAACGATTTAGAATAAAGAGCGGATTAAAATATTTGTAGTTTTGTTTCTGTTTACCCATCTTGAGAAAGTGTTGCAGTTATCATTCTAGGCTGCGTTTGGGTTGGGAGTAAGGGGGTAACAGGGGTACCCCTTTACCCTTGTTTAGTAATAGAGGATTTTATCCTTTCCCCTCCTTTAATGAATACCCCTTGGAGTATGGGGATTTTTATGAAACTCTTATCCCTCTTTACCCTTCTTTATCCTCCTTTATTCCTCTTTGTACTTATGGAGTAAAAATATTTTAAAATATTTTTAATTGATAAATAATATTTATTAATTATGTTTCATAATTTTTTTTTTATATTATATGAATTTAATAAAAAATGTTAATAAATTACCCTCCGTACTCCCCTCTTTGTACCTATGGAGCAAAAATATTTTAAAATATTTTTAATTGATGAATATTATTTAACAATTATGTTTAATAATTTTTTTATTTTTTTATTACATAAATTTAGTAAAAAATATTAATTCTAATAAACCCTTTACCCTTCTTTACCCTCTTTTACTCCTCTTTATCCTCCTTTGCACGTATTACCCTTCTTTACCCTTCTTTGCACATATTATCCTTCTTTACCCCTCTTTGTCCCCCTTTCCACCTATTGTACTTCTTTACCCCTCTTTATCCCCCTTTGCACCTATGACCCTTCTTTACCCCTCTTTGCACCTATTACCCTTCTAAATCCTCTTTACCCTTCTTTACCCCTCTTTGCACCTGTAGAGCAAAAATATTTTAAAATATTTTTTAATTGATGAATATTATTTAATAATTATGTGTTATTATTTTTATATTATATGAATTTAATAAAATTATCTATTCTAATAAAGTTGTCAATATATTATCCCTCTTTACCGCCTCTTTGCACATATAGAGCAAAAATATTTTAAATATTTTTTTAAATTGATGAATATTATTTAGTAATCATGTTTTATTATTTTTTATATTATATGAATTTAATAAAATTGTTAATATATTATCCCTCTTTACACCTATGGAGCAAAAATATTTAAAATATTTTTTAATTGATGAATATTATTTAATAATTATGTTTTATAAAAAAAAATTATTTTTTTATTATATTGAATTTAATAAAAATTATTAATTGTAATGAAATTATTAATATATCAGATTACCCCTACTTATACATACCAAATAAGACTTTTTATCTTTAGGGTCAGTTTTTATTTTACCACTGCAATTATCAAATAAAATAAGGGTAATCTCTTTTCAAGAATGACCCCTACTCAGGAGCAGGGATTCAAAAAATGGTGTCACCGATATATCGGCCGATATGCGATACGGGCGATATATCGGCCGATAATTTTATCTCTCATACCGATATCGGCATTTTCTCTCTCCTCCGATATTGGAACCGTGAAAAAACCGCAAAAAACCGTGATGAATAGTGATGAACCGTGACAAAACCGCAAAAAACCGCAAAAAACCGTGAACCCCCTGAGAACCGTAAACCCTGAACTGTGGAAAACCGTGGAAAACCGCGGAAAACCGCGAAAAACCGTGAATACCCCTGAGAACCATAAACCGTGGAAAACCGTGTAAAAACCGCGAAAAACTGTATCGGTGTTTTAAATTTTTTTTTTTTTAAATACCGATATTTATGAATATCGGCCGATATTGTGACCGATATTTCGGACCGAATATCGGCCATATCGACCGATATTCGGTATGTACGGCCGATACTTATAGTATCGGCCGATATTACTCGGTTTAAAAAAACCGATATATATCGGCCGATACGATATGTATCGACCGATATTTAAACCTTAGCTCAGGAGTAATTCCTTTAATATTTATCCCTCATCCAAATGCAGTTGAAATGAAATAAAGCAACAACTACGAATAATGAGAGGGTGTAAGCAAGCCAAACTTAAAAAGCCCAAGTTCACAGGCTAAATGGGGGCTATTCTTAGAGTTTAACTCTCTCAAAAATTCAATTTTATATAATGGTGGACATTCGTAGGGTTAGATTAACAGTTTTCTAATTTAGACCAAAGTCAAATTGGATATAGTTCTAAATCACCAGAATAGGTAGAGTGTGAAGCCGGAGAGATGCGATTCGGGTTAGTGAACTCAATGTAATCATGACTACATAAACTTACATGAGCACCTGTTTTAAGAAAATAATATAAATCAATTATTGTCTAACTTGATTATAGAAAAATTAGATAAAGATCTAATTCACAGATTATGATAGATAAATGTAAAAAAGAGTGGAATGATTGGAGCTTTGTGGAGTACTCATGATAGAACTACAAAACATTCACAATCACGTGTTACTAGTAAAATATTGATTATGGACAATTTATAAATGGGTAGGAGACCTTGGGTATTGTCTTATTTCACAACAAATTGTATTTACATTGTATCAATGGCTGGTAGTGACCGACTTTAACCCGCATGAAAACTTGAAAAATAAAAAAAGAAAAAAGAAGAAAAAAAAGAGATTTAGATTGATCTAAACTTGTGTCAGGCTATCTAGGTCTAAAACGTTAATTCTGAAGTAGAATTCAAATTAGGTTAGACCTAGTAAATAAAAGTCCAAATTTGACTTAAAATGTCAAATTTGATCAAAATTTTATAAAATCTAATTTTTAATTAATATTTATATGAAATTTATGCAATATATAATAAAATAATACAAAACATTTTCATTTTAGGCCCAAATAAACTGAAATTTTATTTAGGCTTGAAATTGGATATGGGTCTTATAAATACAATTCAATATGGTATTTGACTTGTTTAAGTTAATTCGGCTCAACCAAAAGAAAAGAAGAAAAATAAAAATAAAAAATGCGTGAGATGATCATAATTTAAGGTTTGGCTGAGCTCATTAAAACTTTCAACAGCTAAAATTCGTTTAAAAGTAAAGCCCACATGCTTGTCATAATTTTAAGAATATTCCCATCCAAAACCTTCTCAATCCAACTTTAGTAACATGAAGCAAACAAAAGGGTCCATTATCAAAATCGTAAGCATTCAATCAAATAATAATTTAATACAAGCATCCAAGGCCTAAACAGCCACAAGTCCACAATACATGCTGGCCATTGGCCATGGTCTTGAGGTGTGGCCCACATTGGAATATTGGATAAATCTGATCAATTTAACACTTTAGAGGGTCAGATTTGGATATGATTGAGGCAAAATACAAGAGATTTTTTCTCTTTTTTCATACTTAGTATTTACTAAGCAGGCTCACCCCTTCTCATTCTCTCTCTACAACTAAAATTTGTTTAAATGTGAGTAGAAACTGTCCTTCTCTTCTTCTTATACCTTAAATTACTAAAACAAAATACAAAAGAATCCTCTATGTTAAAAAAAAAAAAAAAAAATATCCTTCTAAAAAGCGTTTACCTTGTTCAAATACAGAAAAAAAAAAATTCTCAAATCTCAACTCTGAAGATTAAATAAGGAGCTTCATTGGAGCCCACTTTTGTATTGCACAGCACTATTATCGATCAAGTGAAATTCTATAAAATTCTCTGGTTTCTGCTAATTTTGGCCCCATCAAATGTACCTTCGAATTGAAGACGAGTGGTGAGACTAACAAAATTAGTGAGGCATTAAGAAAGAAGAGACAAAGTTGAAATTATTGGTGGTTATAATAAGAGCATAGAAAATGACAAGAGGCCATTAGACACATAGGAACGAACAGTGGCATGCAATATGCAAAGGACAGGCGTGAAAGGAGAGATTCCCGGAAAACCTGCTTGTGGAGTCTTTTCCGATCGTTTTCTCCTTCCTTTTTCATTCAACGACACATTTGGAAATTTCCCCTATAAATTTCATTTCATTTGATTTTCTAACATTGGCATGTTTGGATGTCCCACCAAATTGTATTTGAGTCAGATTCATGGATGCATTGGGTGTTTTAAAAATTAAATTCAATTGCATTGTTCGTTGAACTGATTTCTGCAATAATTTAGTTTTTAAGATGGTTTGATTTGTCTAATCTTCTACTATTTTTATTATTATTATAATGTCCTTATTGTAATATCAATTTTCATTTATTTTTCTCATAAATTTTGACAATTATTTTAACTATCACGATTTTTATAATCGTTATATTGTTTTGTTAACATCATGATTCAAACACTTTGAACCAACAAATAAACTTAACCTAGGCTGAAACCAAGTCAACCATTTTTAAACTTGACTGTCAAGGACCATAAATCTGATATAGCTTATGCAGCGCAAGCCCAGTTTGGGATGGGTTATAGCCCGATAATGCATGGGTGAGACGATTTTGGCCATCTTGTCTTATCATTTCGTAGCACCTAATTTAGCCCATATCCTTTAGGCCCTCTTGCTAGCCCCCAAATGCGTCCTTAACTAAGCCCGTGTCAGCTGAGAGGCCTAATGGGCTCGCCAGACATATTTAAAAATTTAAATGGTATTCAGTTTAGGCCTCGACTCAGGCTAGTTAGCGGGTCCATAACCTTAGCCACTTACTATTGGACTTGTGGGCCGTAGATTTTAATCTTATGATTCATTTTAAGTACTGGTAAAGAGAGCTTATACACGGAGTTTGTGTGTATAACTATTAGACATATCACTGTTCCATTTTAATCATTTGTGCAGGTACAAGTACAACTACCTCAGTCCATAAACAATTAAAACTAATAAATTCTCACAATCATTCACGAACGAATCAATAATAATAATAAGCCGAAATTCCAATTGTACCCTTCTCTCTGGCTTTTGAGTGAAAAAATCATTTTCTTCACCAAACTGAATTTTTCTAATCATTAAAAAAAAATCATTGCCCTATCCATTTTCTACACAGCTTATATCTCTGACGTGCACTGCTTACCGTACGTTGCAGGAGCACCTTACAAACCAAGCACCTCTCTCTCATAGCTACTTGAGTTCGTGTAAATCTCAATTCCAGCAAAAATTCAGTTTGAATAAAATATATGGACCCATTTTTAATTTGTTAAATTAGGGTCATACTTCTAAGAATTATACTTATCATCTTTTATATTTTTATTTGATGATTTTTAGAAATATTTTTTATGATAAATATATTTTTGTAGTAGAAACTTGTTAATTGTCTCTTTGTTTATAACACACTAATATGAAATGTAAAATTAATGATCTACTTGGTTAAATGGGTTGATTTATGATTTAATTGAATTTGACTCTAATTGATTAATTTCAATTAAAAATAAGTTGAATTATAGGCAATTAGAAAAAGGCCAAAACAAGGACTGTGTAAAAAATTAATAATCAAAGTTTAACTAAATTTGAGCTCTCACCTCAAATCACGGACTCAACTTGCACCTCTATTACACACTAGCTACTTTTCTATTCTATTAATTTATCACCTTTTTAAAACAAAACCATCCTTTTAAAGGAGCTCTCACGTACACCTATGCTTGAAAGCTGATTAACTTTGACAAATTTGTGAATATAGGAAAATAATTATTTTAGTTCTAATATTTAGGCTAGTTAGCCCTTGAATTTTAATTATTCTGTGTTATTAACACTATTTTTGAGTATTGTTGATTATTTTAGGGAAATGCAAGAAAAATGAATAAAATTAAAGAAAAATGTAGAGCAGTGGGCCACAGTTCTAAATTAAAAAAGTTTGTGATTTTACCACCTAATTTTAGAATTTCTTGTAAATTATTATAATTCAAATTACATATAAGAGTTTGAATTATAATAATATTTTAGACTGTTTTTAAATATTAAAGGTGGTAAAATTCATAACACAACACTAGTGAGCCCACTGTTCTAACCTGAAGTTAAAAGCCTACAATTAGAAGGCCATGAGTCAAAGTCCACCGATGAACCAGGTCAGAGTAAAGCCCAAGTCCAAATCAAATTCAAGTCCAATAAATTCGAATTATCTAATTACAAAAATTGTTGATATGTCAAGCAGAATTCGAGTGGAATCGGTTGAAGATGAGAATGTCTTGTGTCCATTCAAGAAAATCTCTCCAAAATTTGGAATCTCAAAATTTGTGTAAACCAAGAATGGAATCGAGTTTACAAAATTTGTGCGAATCTAAATTTTGGAGAAAGAAACTCCCCAGGAAAAGTCACTCATGGCATTTGCTTATTTTATCAGCATGGTGTAGAGTTTTAATAGGATTAGAATTATCAAAACTGAAAAATGAGTCAGCAAAGATAATCCAAAATCCACTGGAAAATTTCTTACCACACCAATGTTATCAGAACTGGACGGTCTAACAAACCGTTTTCGACGCATTTTGAATTCAACCGCAGTCAAAGCCGGTCAATAAATAATATAATATAAATATTACATATAACATTAAGTAAGACACCTTTTACTAAATAAATTGATATAAATATTACAAATAACATTTAAACTCTGAGTAATATATCAAAACGGTAAAAGATATGAGATAGAAATGGTAAGAAACCTTTATATTTCAAATATATCCATTTTTTAATACTAATTTTTGATATTTTACAAGGGAAAATAAAAGAAATTAAAAATTTGTGAGCCGTGGTTCAAAGTTTACGGGTTTATCCTCGAAACCGCATAAAACTGCAGTTCTGACCAGTTTTATACTATTTTGACCAAAAATTATTTTTACCACTTGACCTGAACCGCAGCCTTACCGTTTCTGGATCTAACAGGCGATTCGACTGCGGTTTAGTCCGGTTTTAATAACATTGCTCTACACTATAAATAAAAGACCAAAATATAGGAAAATTGATATAATATATAATCTGTGCGCTTGCGAGTACAAATATAACACTACAACATAAATAATTTAGAGGGTGAGCTTCACCCTATAATAAAAAAATAGATGGATAAATATACTATTAAAGGACTAAAATAAAATCTATTGAATTATTCTAACTCTTAATTTTTAAAGTAAAAATTAAGTAAATAAATAATTAAATATTTCCGTATCAAAATCAACTTAATAGTAGTAATATATCAAATAAACATAAAAAACAATAGATTTCAGTTTAAAAGGAAAAAAAATTTCAACCATTTAAATTTATAATAAAGTGGGCCACGTGGGGCTCTTTTGCCCGAGAGCACAAAATGTCCGGATGTTTGCCAGATTTGTCCATATTTTTATTCCCATCAATTCATCATTTTATTGATGATTGGTTGTCAGTTTCTTCTTTTTCCTTTTTATTGATGAATTTTGGTTATATGAAAAATTTTCAACCCAATCATGGATTTATAATTTTTTTGGTTGATATTTTTAAATATTAGTTAATATTTTTATAATTTAATTAATATTTTTGAAAAATTTGTGTTTTAACTTGATTAGGTACACTGAAAACTTCCAATAAAAATTGTTATTAAGGGTGTGCTTCTTATTCATAACCATTCTAACTGAGGAGTAATTGTACTTTTGACATTAGTCTAAAATTCATTTATTGTTGATAATGTCTCTATGCTAGCTCGTTTTATTAAAATAACTATATTGCCAACATAATATTTGACATAAACATATAAATTAACGAACTCATTTCATACTCTTTGGTAAAAACTGTTTGAGAACCGTAATTTGAAATGACCATGCTATTGTCATGTATTAAAATAGACATTGTTATTATGATTATTATATTAGTAATCTCATTCTTTTAATAAAATGAACTATTAAATAGATCCTAGTTATCTGTTTGGTAGTTCATTCATTGCAAATATGGAATTTTGAACTAATGACATTGGAATAGATATTAAAAGAGTTTTTTCATTTTTTTTTTCAAAATATTGTTTGCTAGAATATAATTGGGTTTAGGGTTTAGGTTTCTTATTTTGGGTTTGGGTTTAGGTTTAGGAGCTAAAGAAGAAGATCATGTCATGAGAAAACAAAATATGGGTAAAAAAAGAGAAGGATTTGAAAAATGAAAGAGTGGATCTAAAAACTACGAAACAAATAGAGAAGAAGAGAAGGAGAACACATGCAGAAAAACATAAACAATGAGCATGTGGCAAAAAGAAAGAAAAAATTTTAAAAAAGAGAGAGCATAAATGGAAAAGATGTGAAAAAATAAACAGTAGATGAGATGTGCTTTGAGTCATTATCTGCAAATTGAAGGAGAAAAAGGACAAATTTAGATGATAATAAAAGAAGAAAATAGAAGAAAAATAAGAAGAACAAAGAGCAAAAGAGAAAGGGCATTAGAAGTGAAGTTAATTTTGAATATTTGTTTGCAATTTTTTTAAAGGAAAAACTTGATTTGGGGTGAAAAAGAGGAAGAGTGATGATCAAATGAATGGGGCACGGAATTCTAATAATAACATGGCAGTGGAGAGGAATAGAGCAGGTGTAGATCGATAGATGAGCTAATTATTTGTATATAAAAGTTTCAAATTGTAGATGGAAATAACCAATTCTACTTTTACTCGGTTATTTGGACCCAAATGCCAAGAGTTTATTCAATCACTTTAGCATAGTTAGAATCATCTAACAAGACCCACCCCACCCAATGTTAAGTAAGACATTGATGGGTGAGACTCTCAACAAGTTACCTCGGTTACTTTCCTATTTTGACCCAGCAGATAGATTCCCATTGGCACTCTACAACCGAGGGAGTACAAGTTTTTTCGTGCTCCACAATCTACGGTCTATTTTACTTTTTCCTGACGCGCTCAGTTGAGTCAGTTCCTATCCACTCATCAGGTATTCCCGTAATTTTCTTCAAATCCAGGGGCTTTCCACAACTCTGTCGTCCACTGGCCCCTCTCGAGTAATTTGTCAGCCACTGTTCTAAGAGAGAAAGGACACATACATGCGAACGCCACTCCCCTGAGCCTCAAATAACGGCTCAGATTCTCCCTTAGTCTCCGTACGATCAACTACAGCCGTCCGATCTCAGAGTGGTTAAAAATCTAACCATGGTTATAGGCAGATAGAGACGGAGAAGGCCAACGGAGGAGGCGAAAGAGAGGGAGAGAAGGGAGGATTTTTCTTTCCTGTTTCTAGGGTTTTTACTCCCTTTCCTTTTTTTAATAGCTTTCATGAGCTTCTGATCTGAGGTCTCCCTCCATTTCTATCCATTTTTAGTATCATTTTCAAGCTCGGATCTTTGAACCAGCGCCTGTTTTCTTCGCCGCTGTTTTCACTGCTCTGGTAAAATCTTCTCAATCTCAGATCTCTGGAGTAGTGTCTTCTGTGTATTTCCTATTTGAAGGCTGGATCCTTTATGAGTTTTCACTATTTTGGTTAAATTTTCTTCAAAAAGTTTAGATCTTTGATCGGATTTTTGCCTTGTCCTTTATCTGAGTTCACAGACTCGATTTTGTGCCGTCTTCGCTGTTTTCCCTTTTCAGCTAAAATTTCCTATAATCTCAGATCATTGGAGTAGTGTCTTTTGTATTTTTCCTTTGTCAAAGGTCGAATTTTTTGAGTTCTCACTGCTTTAATTTCCCTGCGTAAAGTTCGGATCTTTGGATCGGCTTATGCCTTCTCCTCCATCTGAGTTCACAGACTCGTTTTCTCTTATTTGTGGGGTTTCCCTTTGTCAAGATCGGATATTTTGAATTCGTACTTTCTTTTGGGTACTGCCAAAGTTCGGATCTTTGTCTTGTATTTCTGTTCCACGATTTGAGTTTCAATCTCGAATATTTGCCGCTTTTATTAACTTCGTGCAAGATCCGAGCTTTGGATTAAGGTCCCCTCCTCGCCCCCCCCTTTGATCTGAAAATTTACCATCTTCGTAATTTTCTGCCTGTGTTTGTGGGTTTCTATTCGATCCCAGTTGTTACAGTCTCATTTTCTCACTTCCAGTTCATTTTCTGCCAGTGTAGATATTTGATTAGCGTTTTTTCTTCGATCTGCAAGCTCATCTAAAGATGTTACTGTTTCTGGTAAACTACCGATCGTCCCATCTGTGAATTAGCATTTTTCTGCTGTAGATTCTCACCGCTATCTGAAAAAGCAGAGATCTTGGAAACTCCTTTTGGCATTTATCATAGATCTGGATCTCTAGCAGCAGATCTGATTGATCCTGTTCGAGTTCTCTGCAGGATCTAGTGATTTGGCACTTGGATTTCAATATCTTGTAAGAAGTTTGATGAAGTTTTCAGAAAATTCTCTCTGCAATTAGCTTTCTTATGTCATAGATTGATCCATTCGCTTTTGAAGATGATGTATTTTCCTGAGGAGGTTTTAGAACATGTATTCGATTTCCTGTGGTCTCATCAAGACAGGAATGCTGTGTCCCTTGCCTGTAAATCTTGGTATAAGGTGGAGAGATGGAGTAGGCAGAGGGTTTTTATAGGGAATTGTTATGCAGTCAGCCCGGAAAGGTTGATCAAGAGGTTTCCAAAGGTGAAGGCTTTAAGTCTGAAGGGAAAGCCACATTTTGCTGATTTCAATCTGGTTCCACATGATTGGGGAGGCTTTGTGCTCCCTTGGATTGAAGCGATGGCCAGGAGTTATCCAGGCCTCGAGGAGCTGCGTTTGAAGAGGATGGTGGTGACTGATGAGAGCCTTGAGTTGCTCTCTCGTTCATTCCCAAATTTCAGGGCTCTTATCATGGTTAGCTGTGAAGGATTTACAACGGATGGACTTGCGGCAATTGCTTCGAATTGCAGGTGAAAACTCACTTCTGCTTCTGTTGTTGAATTTTACAGCTTAATTCTATATTATTAAGCTTTTCATGGTATGAGTTTGTTCTATGTTGTATTGCAATTGAATACAAATTCTGTTTGCGTTCACAATTTTGATATTCTAATGGGTTAAGGTTGTAGTGGATCCTAATGATACTGATGCTCCCAGTGAGCAGTGCATTTGGAATTATGGGTTTAGCACAACTTACAGCTGGATTTAGGCTCTGTTTGGATTGCATGGAATTGAATATACTTTATTGAAAAATAACCATTTTGAACCATTTTTCTTTAAAAAGAACATTTTTTAACCAACAATGGGTAACCCATTCTGTTTTTAGTGAAAAATGATTATTTTTGTAAGATGCTGTTGGAACTTTTGTGTATTCATCCATTTCGACAATAGCTGGGCACTGACCATATTTTGCTCATTATGCTGGGATGCCAGCAGTTTCTTTCAGTCGTGTCTATTAATTGATTTTGAGTGTGATTCTTTACCCGTTTCTTTGATTCTTGTGAGATACTTTTACGGGTATATAAATTGTAGCTGCACTTCTCTTACTCTTCTGCCTTACCTTGTAGGTATCTTAGAGAACTGGATTTGCAGGAAAATGAAGTGGAGGACCGTAGGGGCCATTGGCTCAGTTGTTTCCCTGATTCCTGTACCTCACTTGTTTCCCTCAATTTTGCATGCCTGAAAGGGGAGGTGAATCTTGGGGCTCTTGAGAGTCTTGTTACCAGATGCCCAAATCTCAGGAGTCTTCGGTTAAATCGGGCAGTTCCCATTGATATGCTCTGCAAGATATTGATGCGAGCACCTCAGTTGGTGGACCTGGGCACAGGCTCATGCATACTAGTGCCACGTTCTGAATCTTTCATGAAGCTCACCAATGCGTTCCTCAACTGCAAATCAGTGAAGAGCTTGTCTGGGTTTTGGGAGGTTGCACCTCGCTGCCTGCCAGCTATTTATCCAATTTGCTCAAACCTTATTTCACTAAATTTGAGTTATGCAGCGACAATTCAGGGCACTGAGCTCATCAAGCTGATTCGCCATTGCCAGAAACTTCAGCGCTTATGGGTGCGAGCTCTTCACATCTAATATATATTTGCTTGGCTGGTTTCCTTTTTTGTTGGACAAGTATAAGTAAATGGTTGGTGTTATATCCACTTTATCAGATGCATATTAATGAGACTTAAAAACAGTTCATCCAATGGATCCTATGATGTGCCCAAAGGACTGAGCAAACAGAAATTCTAACCTTCGGGCTTGATTTGAGGTAAAAGCAGAAATCCAATGGGTCTCTGGTTGATCCTTCCTTACCATCAAGTTTTTGTCTGATGTGTTCCATCCAATGCAGGCACCATTGGATGATCTGTTTGGGTCTCTTATTGTGTTCATCATTCAAAAATTCAACCCCTCTCTCTCTCTCTCTCTCTCTCTCTCTCTCTCTCTATCTCTCTCTCTCTACTGCTGACTTGAAAGGAATAAGGAACAACAAAGGACACGGCTTGCATACCTAAAAAGTAACTGAAAGTGTCAATCTTCTGCAGGTTTTGGATTGCATTGGAGACAAAGGGCTCGCAGTTGTAGCCTTGTACTTGCAAAGAGTTACAGGAATTGAGGGTGTTCCCATCCGATCCATATGTGGGAGGGAATTCAGGAGTAACAGAAGAAGGCCTGGTTTCTGTGTCCATTGGTTGCCCTAAGCTTCACTCGGTTCTGTACTTCTGCCAACAGATGACAAATGCTGCCCTTTCCTCAGTTGCCAAGAATTGTCCTCGTTTCACTTGCTTCAGGCTATGCATCCTTAATCCAACGAAACCTGATCATGTCACTTTGCAGCCATTGGATGAGGGGTTTGGGGCCATTGTTCAGGCCTGTAAAGGTCTCAGGCGGCTCTCAATGACTGGGCTTCTCACAGACCAGGTTTTCTTGTACATTGGCATGTATGCTGAGCGCCTTGAGATGCTTTCCGTGGCATTTGCAGGGGACAGTGACAAGGGAATGCTTTATGTGTTGAATGGATGCAAGAACCTTCGGAAGCTTGAGATTCGAGACAGCCCATTTGGTGATGTCGCACTTTTGACAGACGTGGGAAAGTATGAAACAATGCGATCCCTTTGGATGTCATCCTGCGATGTCACTCTCCGAGGATGCAGGTTACTTGCGGAGAAGATGCCAAGGCTTAATGTAGAGGTCATAAATGAAAAGGATCAGATTGAGGAAAACCCAGACAACAGTCAGAAGGTAGGAGAAGATGTATGTATATCGGACTCTGGATGGACCACGTAGAGATGCACCCGACTTTGTGTGGACATTGTAGACTACTGGAAGTGATTGTCCACAACTGAATTGATATCTGTTAGGGCTTCGTAAGTGTATTCTGCATTGCATTAGATTTTCTTGCCTTTGAGTTTGTGCCGGATCAGGGTTAGGGATGTTGGTCTGATTTGTAGTTATGTTTTAGTCCTTTTAGCTAAGGAATCGACAGCTTATAGCTATGGAACTTATGATCAACTGATCTATTTAATGGTTATTATTTATTTGTATTTGTATCTTCTCCATTTCAAGCAAGTTGTTTAAGATTGATCTTCTTGTCGAATCATTTAGTTGGCTAGTACGAAAATTTGAACCACAATATGCAGTTTGTCTATGTTTTGTGCCAAAGATTCGAATTGTTTGTGCAGCACCTCCGTTGCAATCTAAATTATCATGAGATGGAGTGCGCTTATTTCTTCAATAGATCTATATTATTTCTTTTCCCCGTGGCAATGTGGGGTAGATCATGGTTTTAAAACTGGCCAAGAGTCTGAACCTATTTAACAGTTACAACTCAGACTTGGTAGATACCGATACTGACTCAAACTCAGTTGTATCACTTAGGATTTTCAATGGATAATATCTTCTGTGACCCTCCCTAATCCCCACTAATATATCTGCGTCAGGCTTGTAAATTGGAAGTCTGGTCTTCAGTTGACCATCTTCAGCAAGTCGACGGCAACCCTCAAGTTTCAAATTTTGGCCGAAAACTGAACTATTGCTCAAAGTTTATCAGACTTCAGAAGGAATGATATGCAGATATTATGAAATAGTGGGTTCTTTGCCGATAATGACTACTGATACCGAAATTTTATATTTATCAGTAATTTGTTTTTTCCCTGTAGAACTTTAATAATTTGGGTCTGAAATAGGCATAAAAATCCTCTCCCCCCCTCTCTGTTTTGCTTCTCGGCAGAATTTTAAATTCGGATCCATTCATGATCCATGGGCGTATGAATGATCTTGACTGAATGAAATGTGGCCCCAAATAAACTATTGATTCTGGGTTTCCTTACAATTTCAATCATCATTGGCATGTGATTTGTCACATTCATTGCTGATGAAGGAAGTAGAAAAGAAGGGAAAAAATTTAGTGAAAGTGGGTTTGACTTGTATTCTCCATCTCATCATCTCTTGTATTATTTTTCTTTTTGGTGTTTGGTCTTAAGCCACTGCTTTTTCTTTTTCTTCCTGCAATATCTCTGAAGAAGGACCCCCCATCTTTCTATCGTTTCTTCTTTTCCTTTTTGGCTTTCTTTTCTTTGTGATGATGCATCTTCATTCATGACTCATCCCTATCCTGATTGAAGCTTGTTGACCATAATAATGTCTGAAATTGTGGATATCCACAATTTATATACTCGAGATTAGTGCCTCGTCATTCGTTGGCTGTTAGTGATATATCTACAGTGTCTATTTGGTGATGGAAAGTCGGCTCCACTTTAACTCAGTGCCCTCAAAAAATTTCAATGAGGTAAAAGCATTTGGCATCACTATCACTGTAATTGTCAAAATTATTTTATTTTATTTTATTTAGTTAACTAATTCATAGTTGAATAGTTACTTGCGGTTTGAATATTTTGACTGAGGATTATAATCTATTCCCCTACCGAATGTGGGATGAAAAATCGGATAGCACCAACTTCCAAATCGTTAAATAATTTGGGTCGGAAGTAGAGATGCCATTATAAAGGGCATGAAATTAGAGCAGAGAATGGCAAATCCGATGAGATCTTAGGAGCATCTTTGTGTTTTTTATCGTAAGAAAAGAAAAGAAATTAAGATGGAAAATCTTTTTCTATGAAATTATATTTTTATATTTGTATGCACATGTGAAACAGGTGATGTGAAATTAATAATAAAAATTTATACACATTTTATTATAAAACTAAAGTAAGTGGACCTTGATACTTGATAGTGTGGAGCCTACTAGGGTTGGCTGGTTGAGTTCAGGTTCACTATTGGTAATAAAAGATTTCTTGTCTAATATGACTTGACCCAACTCTATACAAATTTTATTTTATTTAGACACAACTTTATTTTTTATAAAAATGAGAAAAAAATATTTTTAATATAATTGAAAGATGGGAAGATTTTCTTTCATGTGAAGCCACTGGGCAAAGATTTTAGAACTTAGGTGGGATTAATAAGCTAAAATTAATAGGTAAAAATAAATGGATTAAAGTTTTGTGATCCAAAAACCTTGAATCAACTAAACCCATTTAATAAACAATTAAAGTAATGAATTGAGAGTTGTTAACTTGAATATGAAATCGATCCGATCTGATCCACTCCGATCATTGTAAATGGGTATAGGTTTAAATTTTTCTTTTTTATCCAAATTCGAAATAAATCCGAAACAACTAATCTTTATAATAAACAAATAATGGATTAAAGATTCTTGACTCAAACCCGAATAAAACCCAACCCATTACCAGTTCTAATCCAGTTCTAAACCAGAAAGTGGGATAAATTAGAATTTTTTTATTTCTCACGTGAAATAAACACTCGGTGGAAACTGTTTTGGAGTAAAGCGCCGACTTTTCTATAAAATTTAAAATTAGTTGTCTTATATTGATTTTGAAATTATTTCAAAATTATTATCTCATTTATATTATAGTAGTATAAAGTGTGTTGAAAATAAATGATATCACATAAAGTGCTAGATTTTTATAGAGTTCTTTAAAAAATACAAATCTTTCAAATGTGACAACTAGAACGGAAGGAATATTATTTTAAAGCTGACTGAGAATATAATTTTCGTTTCTCACGTCTTTCACCAAAGTATCATCCGCTGATAATATTGAGTAATAGTCATTTTTCTAATCTTATTAGCAGTTTCATACTGAGGCTTCACCTCCATCTAACCATCGTATCTTTTAATTGCTAGCCTCTATGAATCAATGACATTTATTGGTAGGCTAAGATACATATGACTGTTTCTAAGACTGTTGTATAAGTAGTAAGCGGCAAATTTAGAGGGAATTTGTTTGACGGTAAAATAACTCTGTTCGTGAAGGAAAGTCTTAAGTTCGATTCACGCTCAAATCTTTTTGGTTCACTCTCTATGAAGTTACTCATCGCTTGAACCCGATATGCCTGTGCAAAGACGTGGGCACGTGTTCTAAAAATTAATTAGATAAAGTATAAGGTCCCTTATAAGTGAGATGTCTAGACACCTTCGATTATAAAAAAAAAAAATAATGATGAGCAAACATAAAAAATGGAAATGAAAGTGACTAGATAAACATCGCTAAGGCCCAAGGGCTCAGCGTTAAACACTTTCTATCCCGTAGGTGCCCTGGTGCAAGCAGGGCCTAAGGATTGCATCGATTGACAAAATGGCTCAAAATCTTGAAGGTCCATATAATAATTGTGTCCATTTACAAATCTAAGAACTAGAAATTTGAAACTACGTTTGAATTGTATGGGTGAGGATTTAAATCAATGTTTGAAAATCAAAGCTTTAATTATACTACTTTTATAACAATTTGATTTAATTTAGTTCCATTCTTATGTTAAATCATTTTGAACCGTGATGTTGATATAACAACATAATGATATAATACACATAATACACATTATATTTAAACTAAATTACTATAAATATAAAAATTTGAAAGTTACATTTCAATCATGATAATATAATAACAAATAAAGAAAAAAGCAGTTTAATGAAAGAGAAGAGAAAAATAAAATAAATAAAAATTATATGTTTTTGACAAACTGAGCGATCTTAAAAAGATTGATTCCACCAAATCGAATAGCATAAATCGCAAAGCTTAGTTCGGTATTTAAAACACTTCTGCAACCCTTTCTCGGTTTCTCCATTTGACAAACAGATTTCTCCACTAAAGAAGGGGTGATTCTCCAACTCCAACAATTCTTTACCCTTTGACAATTTACCAAAACAGTACTAAGCTAAAAAGTGACGAATTCAAACAGGCTCTAAACCAAATCCGCCTTAAATTCCAAACTTCAGCCGCAATTTTCAAATCTTAATATTTCATAAAAAGATGCTATACTTATTCTTAAATTATACTTTTATATTAAATCAACGAGACATAATTGATTGGTCCTTTCAAGAGTTAACTATAATACCAATCAAATCAGAAGGGCATATTTCGAGATAAATTTTAGCATTTTCCTTTGAGAAATACCATTAAAAAAAAAAACTTTCCAACAGGACCAAAGTTATTTTTAGAAAAAAATCTGAGCCCAAAATAGCTGAAAAATCGGCCTAAATTGTTTGGTACATTAAAGGCCCAAAATGTTGTCTATCGCCGAAATTTTTTTCTTGGGCATGGGTTTGGAAACGGAAGAGGGCTGATGTACATTAAAAAGGCCACCATCTCTCTCTCTCTCTCTCTCTCTCTCTCTCTCTCTCTCTCTAAAATGAAAAGAAACTGATGTATTATCAAATCTTTTGCACGTATTCATAGAAGTGGACCAGACCCAGCATAAATCTATTAAATAAATAAAATACAGCTGAAATGCATTCAATTTTAGATGCGGATTTCAATGTAACAAACACCACCCATGTTAAAGCTATTGAAAGCTACCCAACAGCAATACATAATTATCTTTTTATTTTTTTTATGAAGCCACAGAGATCTTCAGTATCATATACTGTTATTTACCAGAAAGGAAAAAAAGTTTGCAGAAAGATATCTATTCCTAAACAAGATATGAAATAAATTTACTATGGATGGTCCACAGTGATGGCTAGCAGTACCAAAGTGCAATGATCAGTATGATTCTTGGTAACCAATCAAGATAGAGGACATGAACCTTTCACAAAAAAAAATCAGTGGAAATAAACAAAAACCGACAGATATTTTCAGCGTCCTACTGTTATTTACCAGAAATCAAGAAAACATAACTGAAAAATAAAATAAAAATTTGTTTCTACACCCGATTTGAAATAAATTTACTACACCCAACTTCAATTGGGAGGCCAAAATGAATTCTAGCAGCACAAAGATGAAATGTGTGAGAGAGAAATCTCGTAATTGAAGTCATTTATTTTTTTTATGATCAAAGTGTCCTAGCGTCTCTCCCGTAGAGAACTTTATCCAACTAATCCTTCAGGGTATGTGTACACCTCCCTAAAGCCAAAAAACAATTAAAATACAGACTAAAATGCCTTGTGATTCAGGGGGTGGAGGGGGTGGGTGGAAACAAATAAAGACCAAACTAAAACCAACTACATCATCTTCCTCATTATCTCCATCTCCTCATATATGAACCCAACCTCAAACTGTCAGCATTCATCTCCATCAACCGCCATCACCTAGAGTAACATTTCGCCACCCATTCTCAATTAAAAAAAGGGGCTTAATGGAGAAATAGATAAAATTGCCAGGATTTAAAGACACTTTGCTTGTTGTCTTCTTAGTAGGCATCATTGTCTTTACCCAATTAACCAACACGACTACACATCTTCAAACGTGCAGCCCACCCCCAAATATCAGTCTGCCATGCAGTCTGAAAGTCATCCCACAGATTCATATATCTCAATAGCAGTCATAATTCCTAAGCCACCACCTAGACTGCAATTTCACTGCCCATTCTACCAAGAGGCCAAAACAAGAGATGAAGGAGAAATGAAACAACTTTAAGTGTTGAATGGTATTCTCTAGTCAAATAAAAGAGATAGGGCTTTAGAGGATAAATAGATAAATTTGTCAGGACTTGGAGACAACTTGCATGTTACCTACTTTAGGGTGCATTTGGAGTGGGAAAAAATTACATAGGGGTTTAACCAAAGTAGGGGATTTGTCGTGCTTATTAGAACATTGACTCTATGAAGGGTTGTTAAAACACAAGTGGCGTCGAACTAGGAGAAACTGATAATGTAAGGAGGATGTCATCTGGTACAATCTCTTCTGCACAAAAATTACCAATAAGGATATTTGAGGAGAAACCCACCCTCGTTTGGCAATTGTAAGATTTTGTGCTGGGAAGATTAGAAGAAAATCCACTCCAAATGAAATTTTGCCATTAGGTCATCACTGGAGTGAAGAGTATGTCCGGGGATGACAGGGGCTCTTGTGGGAATACTCAGGCAGAGAGAAATCTCTTTATACAACGTTGCACCCTTAGCCAGGAATCTCTCATTTTCTAACATATCCAGTCCTAATCTATAGCTTGCCAAACACCTAGACTGAAATCTCTGATTCTGTAGAGACTCAAATTTCAAGTCTCTGGAGGCTAAGAATTACCAAACACACAATCTCAAAGAGAGACTTGACCCAAACCAAATAATCATGATTTGCATTATAAAAATCAGCTATAACCAACAAACATTGTAGTGATCATCACTCAAAGAGATTCTTTTAAAAAAAAAAATTCTTCTAATGATTCATTTGATTTTCTAAGGTATGACCATTTGACGGAAATGGGTGACTCAACCTGTGTTTTACAAAACAAGTACATGTAGACACTTCGATTTGATTCCAAATAAGGGCTTTTTGTCCCCTGAATGATTGCTTCCCTAATCACAAATAAAGAGATGACAGAACTCAAATACTCAATCATTCTACTCAGTAGCAGAAGTGCAAAATCAAGCCCACTAGACAATTCAGTCAATTCCAACCATGATTGACTCCATAATTACAACAACAAGCAGAGGGAAACAACTCAATAGGAATGTGAACCCCTTAGCTGGTGAGAAATACATTCCCAGCTATCAAGCAGATCATTGTCTAGCAGATTGAGTCTACATACACAACAGTCATTCCAAAAATAGTTATTATTCCTTTCTAAAACAATAAAGAGATTATGCAACTTGAAAGGACAACACCTTTCATTCTATAGATTAGTCAAATCAACTCATAACAATTTGTCTTGATTTAGAATGAGAAGGCTCATTCTCATGATAGAAAAATAAAGACTCAAGTGTGTAAAGGACTAATAATGCTTACGAAACTAGCCCCAAATTATCATCCCATAAACTATTTTAAAGGTAATGAGTATCCTCCTATAAACTATCAACAAAGTAGGACTCCAAGGAACCTCACATAGACAATATGCGAGAAACAAATTGGTACACAGCCCTTTTGATGTCTAGCACGACAAAACTATGATTCTCAAATAAAAATGAGCTACGCAAGCGAGAGTCTCTAATGAGACTTTCTATCAAATGAACTATGAGCACTATATAATTAGATGAGTTAGATAAGAAATTACATGGATATGGAGTATGTAAAGTTTCACCCCCATTCAAAAAGAGTATGTAAGGTTTCACCAGCAATTGATCATCCAAGCCATGTAATCTTGGATCTTTAAAAGTTTAAAATCATGATATAGGATGACCAATGGGGGTGAAACTTCATATACACCCTACTTAAATGGTCATCTTTCGTTTACACCTAACCATGTGAGGCGAAGACCCATTTAGAGGGCAATCTCAGTTAAAGAAGTCTCGTTAGAGTTTTTGAATAAAAATATGGATAAAGTAGTTCTATGCACAATGTACTATTAATATGTAAAAGTATTTACTTATTAGAAAATAAAATCAAAATATAAACTTCTAAAATTTTCAAAGAAAAAAATTGATTGTTCAGATAATTTTCCTTGATTTAGTGATACAACAACTATAGTAAAAATTGAACGTTGATATGAACAAGTAACTTCAACAGGGGAGCAGTCCTCTAAAAAAGCACGAAAATGAAATGGCCAAAATGCTGAGCTAATATACCTACTCTACACGCCTAGAGCACCATGGTTCATTTCAGAGTGCAACAAAAATGGGTGACCTGTCGTTTTCTACAGAAGCAAAAGTATGTTCATCCTCAAAAGGATGAACATCATTTTACTTTGACAAACTGAGTCCACTCAGACAATCTACTCAATACTAAATAGGTTGTATTCTCTAATTACAATGGCAAAACAAAAGCATCCCAAACCCCTTCGATAAGAACCTCTTTCCTAGAACCTTTCCTAGCAAAGGAATAAATCCCCTTTTATTCTCAGGAGGAGGAAGAACTAGGCAAAAAAGAAAATGGAAAAGAAAAGTGGGAAAAAATGAGGAGGATGAGTAACATGAGAAGAATTATAGAGGAAAAGGAGGAGAAGGAGAAGATCCTTATCTAGCAAATAAGCCCACTCAGACAAGTTAAGAGTCATTGTGTGGCTAAACAAGTCCTCTCAAACAAGTAGAATCCTTTCCAAAAGAGCTTCAACTCCCTGTTACAACTAATAACAAGTTAACATTGCGGCAAATAGAGAAGGGACTTGAGTCCTTCTATAGATAGTGAATAAACTTCTAGAAGAAGGCCCCTTAAAAATAAACAGCACCAAATAATAATGACAAACATTACTTTTCACTCCAAGAACTGCAAAGTTACACAAGGAACTGGCATATAAAAACTGCAAAGGCTTAACCACCTTTATTTATATAAATAGGAAAGGATACACTCAAACCAGAGATTAGGGCCACATGGGGGTTGACACCAACGTAGAATAGACTCACACAAGCCTCCAACTAGGAGCTAACATATTGATCCATGAGGTCAAACATTCTCTCCAAGCTCTTAATACTTCAGATATGACTACAACTTGAAACTCCTTACAAACTGATGCCCAAGATGCTAATCGAAATCTGTTCTCAGATATAGTAATTGGATTAGAAACCCTATTGCTAAAGGCAAACAGTAGTGACGATGTAAGCCCTATGCCAAAGATAGTCAATGGTTAACATTTTGCTGAGACCCGCCACCCAAGAGAATGCAAGCATGCTGGGAGAGCAGTCAGTTTTCTGAAGAAGGACTGGGAATCCAACAGTAATTGCCTAGGGTTATCAAACTTGAGTTGAAAGATTTGATCACTCGACAGAACATGTACCACTAAAATCAACTGACCATATCCAGGTGTAGGGATGACAACGGGTTGGGCTCGGGTGGGTTTGTGATAAGCCCAAGCCCAACACGGGCTACATGCTCAAGCTCGATCCTAATAACACCCATCAGCGTGATAGGAAGCCGGGTCCCAACAGAAAACCCAATAAAAACAGGCAAAAAAAAAAAGAAACAGTAGAAAATTATAACAAAAAAATATAAAAGAAAAACAGAGAATAAAAAGTAAAGTGAAGAGAGAGAGAGAGAGAGAGAGCTGGGTGTTCCTGCCTTGGGACTTGAGTGCCACAGCCTTTAGAAGGTTGCTTGTGGAGAGCAAAAGCCACTTAACTATCTCGTAATACTTGTAAAAAGGCTTGAACAATCGAAAATATTTGATGCATGTATATGCACAATTTTGGGCTGAGCCTTTGGCTTCAAGCCCGAGCATATAATGGACAGAGCCTGAACCAATTTTTAAATGGCTCAACTTTATGGTCCGAGCCCAAGCCCGATCAACATTTGGGCTAAAATTTATGTGGCAAGCCCTATTTTTTTCGAGCTGGTTCTTCAGGCTTTCTAGCCTAATTGTCATCCTTAGCGGGAAGTCTTCACTGTAATGAGAAAATAAAGTGCCATCTGGCCCTCGCAAAAGAGAAGACAGCTCCCTTTTTTTTGAAAAGGTGATCACAATCTCATTGATTATAAACAAAGGTACATTATAGGAGATATACACTGATCTTTGACAAACAAAAACCAAACACCTCGAGATTTGCCACAATGCTCCACTATACATCCATAACCCAAACATAACAGGCTCCGCCGCTGTAACGACCTGTCCCGCTAGCACAATATTGTCCTCTTTGGGCCTACACACGGACCCGCACAGCTTTGCTTTGGCGAGCCAACCCACTGTTGCTCCCAAAAGGCCTTATGCTAGAAGGAGGAAGGCTACTACTTATATATCAGGGAATTTCCAATGCCACTAGCAATGTGGGACTTTTTAGAGCAGGGTATTACAATATACCCCCCTTAAAGCCAGAGCCGTCCCCGGCTCTGCACACACAACAACCAATCCTACACCCGCAGGCAAAGAGTTGAACCATGCTCTGATACCTCTTAAAGTCAGAGCCGTCCCCAGCTCTGCACACACAACAATCAAGCCCACACCCTCAGGCAGAGAGTTGAACCATGCTCTGATACCATTTGTAACGACCTGTCCCGCTAGCACAATATTGTCCGCTTTGGGCCTACACACGAACCCGCACGGTTTTGCTTTGGCCAGCCAACCTACTGTTGCTCCCAAAAGGCCTTGTGTTAGAAGAAGGAAGGCTACTACTTATATACCAGGGAATTTCCAATGTCACTAGCAATGTGGGACTTTTTGGGGCAGGTTATTACAGCCTCATACAAAAACCACATTGAGGACCCTATATTACAAAGACCAACAAGACCCTCAAATCTATCTACCCCAGCTTTAGCAAGGAAATGTACTACTACATTAGTTGACCTCCTCACATCTCTAAAGGAAATGTCTTAAGTCTTACATAATTTGGTGATTTCCAAAGACAAAGGAACCTCTACAAAGGCCTCTTTTTACCAGACAACCAAGCAATGGCATTGGAACTTGGAAGACTTCAAAGGAACTAGTGGTACATCTTAAGACTGTTCAAATTCCAAACACTATCCAATAGTTGTGATAAATTCTCCAACCATTCCCATTGAGATTGTACTTCTGGATCAACAACTGTATCCATATTTCATCAACCTGTCACTCTCAAAGGTGCCAGTGCAATTTCCAAAGGTGAGCTTCGTTGACCTCTATCATTTAAAGGCTTAAAAATGCTCACATTGTATAACATTTGATTTGGTACGTGTGAGCATACAAAATTATAAATCCTATTCGGAAACTCTATAGCATTAAAATAGCCCAACGTCTAATACTCACATGAATGAATGCATGCACCCCATCCTCACACATGCGTGTTCAAATTTTCCCCGTTTCTTCGATTTGCCCCGCATCACCACTTCACAATGGAGAGTTACTCTTCCCACTTAAGACCAATTCATCCTCCCTGCTCTCACTTCCACTGAAGTTCACTTAAAATCTCAATTTGTTCACCTAAGTCGATCCCTAATTTTTTCCAACTAAAAGCATTATTAACTTAGACTCATGGTTGCATCCTAAAGGTTGTGGGTTCAAGTCCCATGGGCATCATATGAGCAGTTGACCCATGGAAATAATTTGTCAAATCCAACTATTAAAGTCAACCCCAAATTGACGAGATAAATGACTTAGATGATGATGATGTTTTGTCAATTAAAAAATGGGGAAAAGCGTAATCAATATCCATGAGTTTCACAAAATATGTATTACCAGTTTACCACTACTAACATGCCACATAAGTAGATTAAACAACATCAAGGCACAAAATCGTGCAATATAAAACAACATACGACACACATTCATTCAATGCCTAGGGGTATGTTGAGATTGGGAGAAAAAGAAATTAGAAGATTCTATTTAATAGGATATTCTTCTGGAAGGGATTCTCCTGCAACTTGTTTGGTAACCACAAGTGAAAAGGTACAAGGAGTGCAAGGGAAGAGAAGAGAAAGGAAGGAGGAGAGTAGAAACCAGTTTCTACTCTTGCTGCAAGAGACTTATTGTTCTATTTAAGGAGTGAAAAAGCCTCTTAAGTAGGGCCTACTTTTCTACCAAACAAGTGATTACAAAGCAGATGAAATTTGTAGAATCCTCCGTATTGTACTTATTTCACCCCATCCAAATGCAACCATAGCCTAGTAATGAACTCTCATGAATCACATTCATCACATATTGAACCTCCATAATAAAGTGAGAAATTGTATTAAATCAAGATTACACATTGAGGGCACATCCAATAAGTAGGGCCTACTTTTCTACCAAACAAGTGATTACAAAGCAGATGAAATTTGTAGAATCCTCCCTATTGTACTTATTTCACCCCATCCAAATGCAACCATAGCCTAGTAATGAACTTTCATGAATCACATTCATCACATATTGAACCTCCATAAAAAAGTGAGAAATTGTATTAAATCAAGATTACACATAACACATAATATCATAGATTAAGAAATAAGATTCCGCAAAGTATGATTTTGATATTGTAATCGCATTACATTGAACCTCATCTATGCACTTCTTCACATAGAATTGTGATTGAAACTATAAAATAATGATCCTAATTGGAATCAAGGCCCACCTGCTTACCTCACATGCAATCCTCATCATTGTCATCGTCATCGTCGTCCATGTCATTGGTGAGATAGGCGCCGGGTTGAGCAGCCTTCCGGCGGGTCCTAGAGGGGAGAATGTTGTCGAGGTCGACCTCGGCGAGTGGGTCATCGGAAAAGTCACTGTCATTGTCGCCTTCACCGCCACCGGAGCCATCAAAATCACTGTCGCTGTCGCTGTCACTGCTGCTTTCTTCAACAATTTTCGATTTCCCTTTCCCTTTGCAGTCCTCTTCTCTAACTACCCCTTTCCCCTTCCCATTGGACGCTTCTGTCTCTTCTTCTTCGTCATCTTCTTCTTCTTCTTCACTTTCTTCATCATCGTCGTCTTCACCATCTTCGATTTCTTCTTCTTTGTTCTTGTTGCTGTTGTTTTTGGGATCAATGTTGGTTTGGTCCTGGGTATTTTCGTGGTTTTCTGGTAGTAGGGGAGAAGGGGGGTGAGGCGGGTCGCATTCGGATCGAATCTTTTTAGGTGGGAGGGATTCTGAAATGGATTGGGGAGGGAGATTTCGTTTAGAGGGGACAACTGGGTCTTCTGGGTTCTCTTCTTCTTTGGATTCCGACATGGATTTTGCGGTTTTTCCCCTCTCTCTCTCTAGGGTTTTTGTAAGGGTTTTTTCCCCTTTTGGAAAGAAGGGTTTGGAGCGAAAAGAAGGTGAAAAGGTCTCTCAGTCTCGTGAGACTCCTAAACATTTATGGGCCTAGATTCGACCCGAGCCTGATTAAAAAGGATCTGAGCCCCTATTTTCTTAGAATGATCATATGTTCCCATTCTATTGAAGTAAAACTTTAAATGATATTATTTGAAGTAAATAAAGTTACTTTAAAATCTAATTATTTATTAATTTTTAAAAATTAAAAATTTAATTTCAATAGTAAATTTAATATTTTATAAAAATGAAATAAAAATAATAAAATACAATATAGAAGTATTTCTTTTATTAACATTTTTTAAAAAACTGCTAGACTTAGACTTTTAACAAAAACTCATGAAGCCCAACACTATGTGACCGAAGATTGTCCCGCTCGAGCCCTTGTTTCGTCCATTACTCCATTCTAATAAATGGGTGGTCTTAGACTCTTCGACAAAAAACCTGTGAAGCTGGACAATATTTGATTGAAGGTGGGGCCCGGATCCTTTTAGTCAAATTTAGTAACCGAGTCGACATGGGTTTTAAAATTTTGGTCAATATGGGCCTAAATTTTCAATTTTTCCAAAAAAATAAAATTAGATATTTTATGGCTCATTTCGGCCAAAACTTTGGGCCTATATTTACACACCCTCGGAAAAACTGTCTCTACACACCTCATTCTACATTCAAGTGGAAAATTATCACGATACTCCTGCATTTTCATTTGTTCAAACGAATGTCCACTTTATTTTGACATTCGTTCGAATAAATACATGCATACCCCTGCGATTTTGATTCGTTCGAACGAATACTCCATATAAATTTAATTCATTCGAATGAATCGAGTGAACAGTAATGTGCATTACTGTTCACACGTTCATTCGAATGAACCGATGGAATGAATGGGCGAATAGTAAAACCCGTTACTTGAATTTATTTAAATAATATAATTTTCTTTAAATTTTTAAAGTTATTTTTTAAGCACTATATATTTTTAAAATTTCTCAAATTGAATATACGGACTAATTACGATAACCTAATAAAAATACTTTAATACTCCAAGGTCTTTGTCTTTTGACACTCCAAATGCTTAAAACACAATATTTTACAAATAAAGGTATCTGTGCCGAAAACACATTTGGGAGTGTTAAAAGACCTTGAAATCTTAAAATATTTTTATTAGGTTATCGTAATTAGTCCGGATATTCAATTTGAGAAATTTTGAAAATATACAATGGCTAAAAAATAACTTTAAAGTTTTAAAAGAGATTTTATTATTTAATACACTATGCAGCATATGAAAGATAGACCATTTTTTTTAAGCACTGTGTATTTTTTAAATTTCTCAAATTGAATATTTAGACTAATTACGATAACCTGATAAAAATACTTTAAGACTTCAAGGTCTTTTAACACTCCTAAATATGTTTTCGGCGCAGCCTAGGGATACCATTATTTGTAAAACACTCTGTTTTAAGCATTTTGGAGTGTCAAAAGGCCTTGAAGTCTAAAAGTATTTTTATTAGATTACCGTAATTAGTCCGAATATTCAATTTGAGAAATTTAAAAAATACACAGTGCTTAAAAAATAACTTTAATTTTTTTTAAAAAAATATTATTTAAATAATCAATTCATTCAAATGAATTAAATTTATACGGGGTATTCGTGCGAACGAATCAAAATGGTCGCAGGGTATCCATGTATTCATTCGAACGAATGTCAAAATGAACTGGATATTCGTTCGAACGAATGAAAATGCAGGGGTATCGTGGTAATTTGCCACCAAAATGCAAAATCAGGTGTGTAGAGGCAGTTTTTCTAGGTGTGTAAATGTCAAGCCTATGTTTAGGACTCATTTATGAAAAAGTGAATATTTTGCAATATTTACATGTCATTTTCTGAAGTTTCGAATATTTTAAATGGAAATTTCATATTTTGGTCGAAAATTATTTTCTTCGATGCAAAGTTTGAGAACAATTAACAAAATGCATATTATCATAGATGAAAAAAAGTATCGATGAAAGAAACTGTTTATAATTTAACAATGATGATGGATGATATTATTTTGAAAATGGTGAAACTCAGTTGCAACAGATGTGCATGCTATAGGCCCAATAACTCAACTCATCCATTTCAAAATATTAGCTATGACAATTATCCATCTAACTCTTTAACAAGATATTATTATAGACTTTAATAATGATGATAATGATGATTTATATTTTGACATTGGCATCTATAATTAGATGCACCATTCTAGGATTGGATAATGGAGTTTCTCAACCTCAAATGTGTAGTGGGCAAGGTCTGCTCTCTTTTTGAATGAAGGGTAAGAAGTTTATTCACTCAAAAGAAAAGAAAAACAAAAAGACAGAACAGAGGGGCTCCAAATAGGAGAGCAATAAGAGCAAGCCTGGGCGAAGCAAACGAAGCAAGCAGACGAGCTAGCCAAAGAAGCCAGCAACAAAGACTAGCAAAAAGAAACCCATATCCCGAGTCAAGAAAGAAACAAAAAGAAAAAAATCAGTAACAATCCAACATACCACCAACAGGAATGATACTAGAGAGGGCATCATTATATTGCCTGAGAAACTTAGCTGGCATTGGAACAATAGAGGCCATGGTGCAGGATAGGCAGGCGCTGCAAAGCAGTAACAGTAGCAGTTTTCATACTGCTGAGATGCCACATTGTGGAGGCCTAAAGAAGGATTCGCATAGCCTAACAGTTTCTAGAGAAGAAGACATGATTAAAAAGCTTTAGCTTTCTTTGAACCAGAGAAATAATGCACTGTCGTAGAGTGAGCAAAGAAGAAACAATATCAAATTCGCCCTGCAGAGCCCCATTGCGGTAACCAGAGATCACCCCATCTTCCCCAATCAAATGTATAGGCAGCGCTGGTAAAAAACTCTATCCAGATAGAGAAAGCAGGCCTGCTTTGCTGGCCCTTGTTTTAGGTCTTAGTCTACTAAACTAAGCCTGTTCATGGGCTTAACCCAGCCAAAACCCATCTGAGATCATCACAAAAGGATAGGCTTGAACATATATATTAATTCCCAATGGGTCAGGCTTGGCCTCATTTTCAGTCCACTTAGTTAAATGGACGGGCTAACTCTCATAGGATAAACCCGTGAAGTCCGTTAGCTTTCAACCGGCTTATCCACTTGTGTGTACATTTATAATTAAATGTACATAATATTTATATTATATAAAATATTGTTGTTAATTAAAGTCTCATAGCTTGTTATTATTAGATTTCCATCTGTAAACCTTAAACTTATTTGGTTTTTTTCTCTATTAAAATTGGGCTTCAAAAGTAGGCCTGAATAATTGAGTCTTCAAAATTGTTAAGAAACTTTGAGTCTTAAAAAGGCTGTAAGCTATGGGCGTACATGGGTTGAGATAGAGGAGAATTCGGCCCCGAGCTTAGAACACGTTGGATTTGAGCCTAAATTACAATTATAAGATTCAAAATTAGAGAAATTGAACTCAGTCTTAAAAATAAATAATGACAATACAGGTCTTTGTTGGTGCTGCTAGCGAACAAATCCTGTATTAGAATGGTAGAAAAACATATTTATTAAATTATGTGAGGACACCTAAATATTAATATGAGCTTCGATGGCTCAATCCACATCCTCATGGGTAGGTTTGAAATCCGAATCTGAATTTAATACAAGCAAAAATGTTCAAAAGTTAGACTCGTATTTTTCTAAGTTGTGCCTTATTGGGTCTTTCGTATTCTTCTACCCATTAACATCTCAATGGATCTAGACAAAAGGTCCATTTAATCTTAGATTAATAAATGGATTTTTTTTCAACTTATGAAATTTTCTCAGAAACTTTCAAGACTTCAACCATCAAACTAGCAAGTTGAAGTCCTAAAAATTAAAAAAAAAAATTATGACCTCTAATCTCAAAACACCTAACCCAACATGCAACAAAATCATAGGAAAATAAAATGTCACGTGTTCAAATACTTTGATTATTCAGAAAGATAAGCTTGACTCAACGTCCAAGAAAAAACAAGGATTTGCTACCCATCAAAAGCATCAAAGGGTGTAATGTACAAGTAATAGCCACTCTTAAGTCGTAAGTCTCACACCATCCCTAGTCCCTAGCTTCTTCAAGTACACGTTTGAATTTTGAAATCAAAAGTCGTTTCCTTGAACGAAAACTCTAATTTAACAAGTAATTTTAACAATATATTTATTTATTAGAAAATAATTTTATTAAAAATAAATTAATAGTTTTCAATATTACTATTCTAAAATATAAGTCTTATATAAAATATTTATTTATTCAAAGCGAATAAAGTTAGTCACTAACAAAAATTTCCATTTTCACTGTTTATTTAACTTAATGTAAAATTGTAAATCTAATAAGACCTTCTTTTCTTCAAATTTATGTGTAGAAAATCGTGGAATACCCTACGAAAAATTTTCAAATGCAAGCTCATTACACTTAGGGCATACTAAAATTAAGTTATGAAAGACAATCAATTGAGTTGCACTCATATGGCATGTCTCTATTTTTTTTTTTTTCACATGATCAATAATATAAGTTATTGGAGTACAGCACAACTCTTTTTTGAATTCCTCTGTCAAATGATTTCTGTCATTCCAAAGTCCAAACTATAAAAGAAGGATTTTGCAAACTGTTACCATCATTTCTTTTTTTTTTCAAAAATAGTTGTTTCAAATTGTGTTTGCACTTTATAATATTCCGAATTCCAGATGCTTTAACTTTTATGGTACCATATTAAAAAAAAAAAAGTTTTTTTTTTAATATATAATATTTAAAAATTGATAACGTTAAACATTTTTTTACCATTTAGCATAATTTATAATAAAGAGATTAAAACTGTAATAAAATACTCGTGCTAAAATATATATACAGAGAGATTGAATGAACCAGGCAAAATTTGAAATAGGTCGGATCATATCGGAATAGATTTAGAATGAATCACAATCGAAAAACAAATCAAAATAACTGAAAATCTACTCGGAAGTCTGATTTACCTGTTAGAATAAAATATTTTCACATGAAGGAAATGAGTTAAAGAACTAAATTTAAAAAAGATAAAATGGTGATAAATATATAAAATTCTAATTTGGCGTGATCATCATCATCCCTTTTAAGAACAAAGGCTTAAATTGTACAATAATGCATCCTATGAAAAAGCAGCTCCAAATTGATCAGACATTATCGAGATTTAAAACATGGGCATATCTATTGAGATATTCCTAATTTCCTATCCGTCAATGGCCTAAGCCAATGTGATGCACGTGTGTGTGGAGCCTTTTCATTTTCTTTGGATTTGATGTTTGTCTGTTAACAAAGAAGAAACAAACAAACAATAAAAGCTGAGTTGGGCAAAACTAAGGATAGACTCGGGTAGGCTATCTCATCAACTGTACAAGTTTTCAAAAGACTATTAAAAATATTATTTTTTATATTTACATCCAACTTTGATTTATGTTCATTCTTACAAGTTCAACCTTGAATTGAATATTATAGGTAAAAATATTTATTTAATAATTTTATTTTGATTTTGAAATAAAAGTTAGAATAATTTAATGAAATTCATTTTAAATTGTTTGATAGTTTTTATAATAATTTTTTGGTCCAACATGGATATATATATATATATATTCTTCAATGTGATTTTCAAATACCCATAAATCTCCTAATACAATCATAACTAGCTCATGATATACATTAAAATGATTAAAATTTTTACTTCAATTACATCAAACAATTAAAATAGATTAATGAATAAGTATAGATTTTTTGATAAACCAATGCAAGTTAAGACTTAAGTCAGCCAATTCCAGAGTAAACTAAGTTGACTGTGTATATGAATCATTTGACCCTTTAAACTCTATACTTTTTCATTCCCCACCTCCATTAAACTAAAAGATCTGATTATAAGTTTTTTTTATATTCTCAAAATAAATTGTGTTGTTTAAAGTTTAAACTCACAAAATTTGTAATTGTATTATATTATAGAATTGTTGAGAAGATTCAATTATAAAAAGTGATGGCTAAGGTCATCGTCTATAAATATTTCTCTATGATTTTAAATTAGCATATGATTTTATTATTTTTTTATAATTTTTTGCACATGATTTACAACAACTTTGTGCAGTTTCATTCATCATTGAAACAAGGTTAAAAAATTAGGATTTGGTGGCTATTAATGAGATTAAGTATAAGTATATTAACTGCAAGATATTAAAAAAAAATTCTAGGTTTTGTCTCTTAATGAAGCTCCATCAGGCCACTAGAATCTTTAACAGACACGAAAAATGAAATAAAATAAAAGCATACCAATGATTTTATACACTATATGAAAAATTATGTTATTTTATTTAAGTTGTCACGTTTTGATCAAAATGAATGTGAGTATCGAGAGAAAATGAAAAGGATGTGGAGAGAGGGATTAGGTGGTGAAGTTGTTTGGTTGGCGGCCCACAGAGGCACAGACTTCAACTGCGGGAACACGGGAATCATATTATAAAGGCCAAATGGAGCACACTGGTGACTGGAGAGTCGATGTTAGATGCGCTTTCCAATACTCCTCCGTCTCCACCAGACTTTTATAATTCCATGGTCTTGCAGGTTATCTTTTGAAAGTTCGGCCGGATTCGATATTTTGGACCTTCAACGGGGGCAAAAAGTCTAGTCAAAATATGCAAGTGTAGTTTTATTGATTATCTCTCTTTTTTTTAAAAGTAGGAGTTTGTAGATTTAAATTTATGTAGAAAAATTTTATTGTATTTTAAAGGACTCATTTGTAGGGGTTTTAATAAGATTTTATCTGATTTTTTCACACGTTAATTTTAAAAAAATCATAATTAAAAATTAATTTAATTTTTAAATAAAAAATAGTTAAAATTTCAATAACATTGATTGTCAGTATTTTTAATAACCACACAAAAGTTTTAAAAAATTATTGCTATTAACGTATCAAAAACTCTAAATTCTGACTGATATTACTATTTTTAACCAAAATTTGAAACAGTCGAACAAATCAAAATTGTAGAGCATTATTTCATTTAATAAAAATACAGTGTTCTTTTTTCTATATAGAGTGGTGTTAAACTATGGAATGTATAGATAGTTTGAAATAAATATTTTTATCTATGATAATAAAATTTTACTATCGAGAATAAAGTCAAGAAATATTTAAAATAAAAAATACAGTGAATATATATATATATATATATATGGACCTGCCTTGTCCAAAAGGCTTGAGTGGTTGGTAAGTTGGGTGTGTCATTGGTGCATTGGGGGTGCAGCTCAAATACATGCATTTATAGATAGTTAAAAGATTTTGTATTTAGACACTAAAATTTTTAATATGGATGATGGTCTGTGTACCATGAGTTTTCACGGTAATGCACTACAACTGCTACCATCCTTAAAAGATAAAAAAGCATTTTGCCCTCTTTTTTTAAAGAGGAAAGAGAGAAAAGAATAAAATAATTGTAAAATAATTTTTTTCTTTTAAATATAGTGCATCATGATAAAAATTTATAGTGCACAGATAATTACCCTTTTGATATAAGGAGATAGATATCTTTGTTGTTTATTTTAGTGATTGTATCGCACTTCATTTTAGTCAAATTCATATAATTAAGTAGTCAATTGACTTTTTATATGTTGAAATGTTTCATATACATTCACATCGAAATAAATTTTTATCTTAAAAATGTTATCACTACAAATAATTAAATCTCTAAAAGTCATCAAATAAGTACATAACTCTATATATGTTGACATGTTTCACATACATTCACATCAAAATAAGTTTCTATCTTAACAATGTTATCATTCGAAAGAATTAAATCTCTAAAAGTCATTAAATAAGTACATAAAAATATAATATATATTTGTTAATATAATCTGATAATTTGAATAAGTTAAATAATCAAAATTTTAACTTAAACTAATTTTATATTTTAAATTAACTAAAAAACCTCGCTTATATTTGAAAGGTAACGGATCGACTTATTAAAAATCAACTCAAAGTTGCACCGTCTTTATTTCTACCGTCACTAACAGATGTACTTCTAAAAGAGAAAATTCTACAAAGAATAGAATAACTCAAAGCAAATGGGATGACTTGAAAAAATTGATTAAAGATCTATATGATCAGATGAAATATATAGTAAGGTCATATGAATAAAATAATATATTTCTATTTCATTATTATTGACTTATGATTTTGAACTTTAACAAATCTAATATCTCTCTAAGTTATTAATTTATATAAATTATTTGATGAAATAAGATAATTCAATAAACATGAAATTCTATTCACATATTCTTATATATATATATATATATATATATATATATATCTCAAATAATTATATACATCATTTTTTCAAACTACTTTTTATTAATTTTATTTAAATTCATTCTCTTAGACTCTGATAATTTGCTCAGCGTTTCGAGGGTCGACGTGGGAGCACCATTACGCAGTCGGTGCGAAATCAAGGCTGAGTTTCCGTGCTTGAAGAAATGTTGAAGCCGCAAGGCCGCAACTGGACCAGCAGTGAATAGACATTAGAGGAGTGCTTTAGCTGCTCAATTTTTCTCACGCAAGGCACATGCTTTCCTTCATTATTATTCATCGGAGGAATTATGTGATAGGGAGAGAAAGGTACAAATTGGGACCACTCAGATTTGAGACCTTCAGGCAGGTGTATTACTTATTTACTACGGAGAGGGTTCCTCTCTTTATTGCAGTATTATTTTATCCTCTTCAACGATATGTCAAATAATTTACAGAATTTAAATATATATATATATATATATATATATATATATATATTTATTTATTTATTTATATTTAAAAATTAATGAATTATTTATATTTTTAAAAAGGTGCATCCAACAAATCTCAAATGACAACGTTTATTGTAATCCTAGTAAGATAGCATTAGATCATTGAAAAACGTAAAATGACTAAACTTTAACATATTTTGAGTTCAATTATAGATAAGCCAGACATAACGAACTTTTAAATACTAAATGGAGATATAAATAATTAAATCTAATAAAAGGGGTAGGTCTCATAGACATTTGAGTTGAAACATCTATGTGCTCTAACAGCATGTATCAAAGAGTGGAGTTTTTCATATGATAAAAATACATGAAAAATTATTAAACGATAAAAAATTGAACCCATTAAATCATTCTAGTAGTTATTTTTAGGACTAAAATTAAATTATTATTGTATTCACTTATTATGATTAATTTAATAGTGATGATATATTAAATGAATATTATAAACTGATAGATATAAATCTAGAAGAGAAAAATGATAATAATATCATAGAATGGGCTCCACGTGAAGCCTTTGTACTCCGATAAAAAAAAAGCAAGTTTTTAATTTAGTGGATGTTGGCTTGATAATAAAAAACTTCTATTATGAAGGGAGATCTTGAATTTGATTTATGTTCAAGAGTCTCTATCACTCCCTTTGAGGTTTCTTCAAATTGTTTAGACCATATGTATAAAAAAGTATACTTATACCATGAATGATTAGTGAAGTAAAATCCTCTGTACATGAGGTGTCAAAACGCCTCCAGTCGGTAAAAAAACAAGTTTTGCATTATGAGAAGATAGCTACTTTATATATTTAGATTTACTTTTAAGCGGGCCCCACGCTGGACATTTCTTAATTCCCATAATCCCATATTAATGAGAAGATAGCTATTTTATATATTTAGATTTACTTTTAAGCGGGCCCCACGCTGGACATTTCTTAATTCCCATAATCCCATATTAATGAATAACATTGAGGCAAGTCATCCCTTGCGTGAGTACTAATAAAGTGTGGTTCTGCAGTATACGGCACGAATGCCGTGGTCGCTCGCTCGTCGACACGAAGGAGTGATTGGATACGTGCCGATTGTGTTGGCAACCGTGACAAAAAGAAAGAGTCAGAGTCCGGATCGGAGGACACATAACTGGTGCAGATCAATGACATAAAGATTGAGATTAAATTTTTGAAAGTCTGTTAAGTTTTTAATTAAAATTAAAATAGACTGTTTATATTTAGTAAAATGTACATAGGTTGACAAAATAGTTAATAGATAAAATCTAATCTTAATCTTATCAATTTAAATTTATGATTTGGAAATTCACAAATTTAATTGATATAACTACTGATTTCTCGTGACTTATCTATGAAGTTACAGTATTGATTCTAAATTTTAAAATTATTCTATTTAACTTATACAATCATGTGAAGTTCAATTGATGATAATTTTTAGATTCTAATGTCTCTAGAGCTGCTTGCAGATGTAAAAAATATAAAAAATGTTCAAAGTCTTAATACTACTTATTAAAATTTTAATTAGGCTATATATGTATTTCATTATGATTAGTATGAAATTAAAAAAATATAGATAAGTAAAATACGATCTTGTCTAATTGTTTTAATTTGTAATTTGAGATATCAATACGTAATTATCAGATTAAAATTTCATGAGTCATGTCACAGATACTTATGAGTGGAATTTAATCCCATAATAAATAGTCAATCTTTTTAAAAAAAAAATTACTACTTAAATCTCTTTATAAAAAAAAATCTGACGTTATCTTACACTTTTAAGTATAAGACTTATCAAACAAAAGTAGTGATAAGTCAATTACAAAAGTTTTTATTTGATTATAAGTAAACAAAATTCTTTAATTGAATTAATTAAATTATATTTTAAAATCATAAAATTTAAAAATAAAAAATTAAAGGGGTTGATGGGATGCTCTAGTTTTTTATTGAGAGACACATCTGCTACTTTATTATAGTTTAAAAAAACTTATTAAATGATTGTTAATTTATTATCTCTTGGATTAAAATTTGATATTTTTTCATTTAAATCGTAACAAAATTGTAGAGATATATCCTTATTAAAACTGAAAGTGTTGCATCAAATTTCTTAAGTTTTTAAATTTATTAATTTTAAAAAGCTGAAAACATGTTATGTTATAATTACTCTAATTAGGAAGAGTCACATAGACACTCAGAGTTTTTTTACACACCTATTTTTTAAAAGTTGATAAAAATTACTTTTTTACTCTTTCACTTAAAAATACTGCATCCACTTCAGAGAAGTGTGCAGAAAAGATTTTCTAGATATCTACATGGCTCCCTAATTAATACTTAAATGTTTATACCGCTTAAAAAATACTTAAATATTTATAAAACAATAGATAGTGAGAGAGAGCAATGGGACACGTGGGGGGCGTGAGTTCCTTCAGCCTTGGCTCCGTGAGTAGGAATTTCACGTGATTGTTGAGCGCTGGGCCCTCTCTGTTAAATGTTATTCAACTTGAATTCAATTCAAATAATAAAATAACGAAGTGTGATCTCAAGTAGTGCTGTGCTCGGCGCACGTTTTCTAAACAGTAGTTAAGACACCGACTGCCTTACTCAATGCCACAGTAAATAAAATACACGCCATCTTCATGACTGGTTCCACATTCTACACCCCTTGCTTTTAAAAACTTCTCATGCCCCACTTCCACAACCCAACTCACCTCACTCTACTACTTTGACAATAATGCCCTTTCCAGCCCCAACTTTAATTTTCTCTTCTTATTAAAATTAGAGGTAAGTCGAATTTGCTCTTCATTTTCTTATGATACGATTAATACTTTTTTAATTTATCATGATAAATTTTTTAATAAAAAAAATCCAGTGTCTAATCTTAATAAGAAGTGTTAGTGTCCAAATTGTTTTTCTTAATTTCATATTAATTTACAGAACTTTTATACACAGAAGAAATGATGCAGTGTTGTGATTTCAATGGTAAAAAAACCTCTAGAGAAACTAGACTTGTCTAAGGAAATTGTTTTTTTTAAATATTAAAGAGAGTCATATATGTTTTGATGAAATGTGTACAAACTACAAATTAATAAAGACATTGGATGTATAAAATTTGAGCTTCATTTGATAGTGTTAGATTGTAATTTTAGATTTTAAAAATCTAATTATTATAAGTCATTAATTTTGTATAACACATCTAACAATAATCTAATGATGTAATTGAAGAGTTTCCCTTAAATTTATAATCCACAAAATTCTCCATCTATCCTATCCAACATGTGGGTCCCAATCTAAGGTGAGCCACCCTAGTGATAAAGATCACTTCAAATAGCTTAAAACATTAACTTAAATTAAAAAGAAGAAGAGGGGTTGATTTCGTCTTTCTACTTGCATCTCCTTGAGGAGGGCAAAATGGTAAATGTGTTAAGACACGAGTCCTCCATTTATTATTATTTTAACTGAGTGGCAATACCGTAATTCTATATAACTTCTCCTTGGCGCAATTTTTTTTAAAGCAGCCGTGTGGAATCCGTGCCGCTTCCAGCCCAAGTCCCTTCTCTCCTGTCCGTTGTACCTTTTTCAGTTTCCCCCATTGTCCCTTTTCTCGTGTTCAAAACCCTCTCTTCTCTCTCCCATTTAAATACTACTCCATTCTCTCTGTTTCCTCCTCACTTTCCTTCTCAATTTTCCCCAAGAAAAAAAAATCCAAAAAAAGGAAAGTTCATAACAGAAGAAAAATGTCGAGAGCCACAGTCGAACTGGATTTCTTAGGCATCCAGGAGCAAAGCGCTCCAGCACCTCCGGCCGAGAAGCCTCTCGAACGAAGAACCTCCTTCAAAGGTATTCTCTTTCTCTATCCATTTGCTCGTTTTCCATCATCACGTGCTTTTTTTTATTCTTAAATTTAATTTCTATATATTTTTATGCTGCATGTTTTTTATTATGTCTAGATTATATTGAGTAAGATTAGGTTAATCTCTAAAGTTGGAGATAAGATTTAACAGATTACAGCAAAAAAGCCCTAAAATTTCGTCAATAGGCATTCAAAGGAAAAAATTAATAACATTGTTAGCATATCTTGATTTGATTGTATCATATTGAGTTAATCTCTAAAAGAGAGAGAAATTGTTAGATTAGAGATTAGAGATTGGATTTGTTAGATCTTGATTCTATGTCTTCTCTCTCTAAATACAAAAGATATTATTATTATTATTATTATTAATTTTTAGAATAGAGATAGGATTTGGGAGATCTTAAGTGCACCTATAATCTCTCTTTATTTAGAAATTAAGCCAATCTTAGTTTGGTATAATTTAGATTAGATACCCTAACAATGTTATATATTTCTTCTGTTAGGTTTACTGGAGAGAATTTAGAGTTTTTTTAGTTTTTGTTTAAATTTATTTTAATATTATTTTTAATGTTTCTTTTATTTTCTTTGCACTTTTTTTTTTCAATAGATTTTGCTTACTTGCGGTCGCAATATGTTTATATTATTCAGTTTTATCTTTAAATTCGGAATGCTTTTCTCAGTTATTATTATTTTGTATTTTATCTTCTCTTACTGATTTTGTGATATTTTTCGCTCTGATGTAGGCATCCAGAACGCAATTTCGAAGCTCGATCCTCAGGTTCTCAAGTCCGTTATAGCTTCCCGTTCCATTCACGGCGGTTTCGACGGCAGGTTGGCGGGCGGCTCTCCATCGGATCCAAAGCAGGAATCTGTTTTCAACCAGAACGGATCTGTCTCGGTTTCTACTCCCAAACATCTTCTTCCGTCGAGTTCCATGCGGTTTCCGTCCCCCATCCGTTCATTCAACCCTGTTTCAAGGTACGTCGTGCCGTTGTCTTTTGAACAGAACGGTAAACTATCTGTTTCAAAAAAGAAAATAAAAATCTGTTTCAAAAAACAGAACGGAAAAATAGAGGTTTTTATTCTCATTCTAATATCTCTGACTGCATTGAAAATATCGGTAGATATCTCGATTGTAATGATATGGATTATTTATAAATCATTGTTAAAAGATGAGAGAGACAGTAAATTACCTCAATATTTTCACTTCTGGATTTTTCCACTAAATGATAGTCATGTACATCAAGCTATACTTTTCTAATTGAGAGATACTTATAATATCTCCTACCATCTAAACCCGTATTATTCCAGTTGATTTGGGAGCAAGATCTTTAGAGGGAGGTCTTAGGTTCAAATCATAGGTGTCCCAATCAAGGACCACTTCTCATAAGAATATGTATGGAGTATGAAGTAAAGTCCCATCGAATTACCCGATGTGTGGATGGGGGAATTTTCATACACCACATGAGACTAGCATGGTGCGACGCCTAAACAGCTAAAAAAAAAAAACAAGTTTCTCCTACCATCTATTACAATCAAATCTCAATATATCTTAACACCCCCTTAAAACTCAAGTGGGTCCCATCTGAGTTTGAACTTATTTAATTGGACAATCCAACGGACAGATGATATTATCTGACTAGTGTATCAGATCAATGGTCAGATGATATGCGGGGAAGTCAAGAGCAAAATCATTGTGACATACGTGTAGAACAAACTACAGATGAGCAGTAGCATACACGGATCAACGTTCTGGCATATCAGATCGGCAAATCCAGATGATTTCAACGGCTGGAACCATAATTGAAGACAGATGAAATCTGGAGACAGAAATAGACAAACCAACATAAAAAATGAACTTAATTGTTGCCACGATCTGATCCAAACAGACAAGCGACCTAAACTGGGCCTTATAGTCTTAGAGAGATATATAGTGGCACTGGCAATGGCAACATCAAAGAATGGCGGTAAGAATGACGAATGAAGAGGAGGGGTAGGACCAGAAGGGTCGGAGGATCGAATGCAGAAGACCACATGTGCATTTAGAGCAGATGCTGGAGAAAGAGAGGGTCGAGATAGAGACTGCGAGCAAGGATACATCGTGAGAGGAAAATGACCGGCTATAGAGAGGAAATGCCTTAAGAAAATAGGAAAACCAATGGCACAGTACAGAGTTCCACAGATTGAAAAACAATGAAACATGAGCAGATCCAGAAAGCAGTGTAGAGTTGTAAAAGGGACTAGACCAAGTGCCAGAATAGGATCGAAGATGATTGAGACAGAACAAAAGACAATTGGAGTGCGAGTGTGATACGATCAAAACCCAGATTTGACACAGGAATGGAGGAAGAAGAAACGTAAATGGGATTGAGGGTGAGAACTTAGCAGGGACAAGTTGGAAATCACAAAATCGGGTCTTGGGTTGGCAGAGAAGAGAAGACTCAGATTTATGATATTTGGCTGACGCTTACATCTAAAGGCAACACAGAGGAAATATTCACTAATTTTAAAGGGGAGACAAATTTACAAATGTTGTCAAACCTATTTTCTCACATTCGACTCTCTCTCAAACCAAACTCTCTCTGTTGCCCGAGATGGGCTATAGTTTGGAGGAGGAAGAGGAGGCGGAGGACTGTACAAGCCACACTATTGCTCTCTGTGGACATTTAGCAAACGAAAAACTTGAGAAGAAAAACAGCGTTGCTCATTTCAGATTTGCTTGAGCAAGGATAGAAAATTAGAGACTCCAAGGAAGGTGGTTAAATTCCGAGTGGAGGAGATAGGACAAAGAAGGAAAAAAAAATGTAGAAATGAAGTAATCCAAGGAGGAGGATCTATCCATCTGATCGAGAGTCAAGTGCTCTTACATTTTTCTAGCTCTTAATACCATCTTAAAAGATGAGAGGAACAATAAACTCGATCAATATTTTTTGATGAATATTTTCTGATGTATTAATAAATTTTCATGGTGCACGTATCATTATTCGAATTTATTTCCTAATTAAGAGATACCTTATCTCCCACAATCTATTACAATTAAATCTAAATCTTATCATTATCTAAATGAAATATCAATATATCATAATAATATCTGGACTTTTACATTTTGTTTTGTTAATGTATGTATATTGCAGTCCTGCTACTGAGAAATCGTTAGAAACGGCACCGCTAACAATTTTCTACAACGGTACCGTTACAGTTTACGACGTTCCTGAATTTACGGTTCGTAGTTTTTCCCTTTTTTGTGTTTTTTTAATGAAGAAAATGATAATTATTTTATTTATTTATTTCTTTATTTTGAATGTTAGGCGGAGAAGATAATGAAACTGGCCGAAAATGCGAAGATTGGAGCCGCCGAATCGGCCGAATCGAAATTCGGGAGCAGCAGCGAACAGCAGTTTCTCGAGAAGCTAAATGGAGGTGGTACGTTTTTTTGGCTTTTTGTGGAATGTAAACGGCGTTACGTGCCGGCGTTTACTAAAAGAGGGATGTTATTGTTGTATGCCAGTGCAGACCTTCCAATAGCAAGAAAGCATTCGCTTCACAGGTTTCTGGAAAAGCGCAAAGAGAGGTAATCCCTTCGTGTCTTCCCGGCGCATATTAGCAAAATTCCTATTTAGAAAATTATTGCTTCAATTTCTTTAAGAAAATTTGGAATGGATTTCATCGGTTATTTGCCTAGAGCTATATTTCTTATGTATAGATCCCTATAATAATCAATTTCTATTAAATTAGATAGAAAAAGATTCTCTTCTAAATTTGCCCACTTCAATGTTAGTTTGGCTTACATTTTGTTTCCTATCAAAAATAAAATTGCAAATTTTAATAGTTTGATACATTGTTAGTAGCCCAATTAAATATAATATATTTTAGTAACTTTATCACTAAAGTCAAAATATTATCTCATTTGAGATCAACTTTTTGAGTTTTGCTCTCGACATATTACAATGTGATCATGCTGTCCGGTACTCTGATTATATTCAATCACTCCAGCATTTAAGTTTAATCTATTTATTTATTTTATAGAGTTGAGATTAATCCTACAAATACATATTTTAAAATTGTTATAACTTTTAAAATCATATCAATGATGTTGAATATATTTTTATTTAGATTTATATGTTTTTAATTATTTTTTTCTCATAATTGAAAATGAATAAATAATATTAAATTATATTGAACTGATTCATTAAATAATTTTATTTAGAAGATTTTTTATTTTTTTATAACCGAAGGTGTCCAAACGTCTCATCTGACTAGTCCTTCGAGGCATGTGAAAATCTCTCAATCTACACACCGGGTAAGTCCATGAGGAGTGGCCCCTTGAGTTGATCCTTTATTTTGAACATGATAATAAAAATTGATCTAAGTACCTTCATAAATATAAGAATAAAATTTGAATAAAGTGAAATAATTACTTACACATTTAGGCTAAGGTATATTAAATGGAATTAAGATTATTTACTGGAAAGATCTTTATTTGAGTTTGTGATTCATGAAAAATCATTTTTATCATATCAATCAATTTAATTTTTTTAAACTCTCTAGGATTTAATTATTTTTTTTCAAATTAAAGTATTTTTTAGTTGTTCAGGTAATAACCTTTCCATCCATACTATTATTTTATTTTATAATTTTATGTCAAAATAAAATAATTTTCTTTCTATCATTGTTTCATAGCCAATACAAACAGGGTTTGGCATTTGGTATTTTTTATTATTAAATAGTATCAAGATATGTGAAAGCACGTTTGGAAGTGTATCTTAAGAGATTGCAATCGCAGCAAGTTTCCATGACATGTGCCAAGAGACAGACGGTTTGATGATTGTTTTCCGTCGGCCTGCCTGCTAAAAGCTGTTGGCTATCAATGACTTGCAAAGCGCTCCAGCCATTTCTTGCAGAATTTCCTCATGGTTTATGTGGAGGATAATGAGTAAAGGAATCCAAAACACGTGGAACTTGAGGGCCATTAAAATAATAAGAATCTTTGGAAATTGAAGTATAAAAATTCTATAGAAATAAGTTTTCCATAGATATTTGTAAAGCTGTAGTTCTCGCTTAACTCTATTTTATAATTTATTTTGTTCAAAAAATGATTGTCAATATCATATTTGACATGAAAATGGACATTAAAAAAAATCTAATATATGCTTCTTAAGACGGTTTTTTAATGGAGCTCATTGGATAGAGCCATCTGTCCAACATCCCGAGTTTCCAACAATAATGAATGAGAAGAAGAAAGAGAATGGACATTGGTACATTTTTAAAATATATTAGAATCCAACTGTGAAGATTATGATGGATAAACTTGTTTTACCTCAGCTTGTTGCCATGAATGACATAATTTTTTCGAACCCTATATGGGGTCCGCCAAGGCCCTACAAATACTCATTCTCCCCTATCACTCATCTACCCTACGATTGAAGTATTGAATCAATCTTATTCTGTTTGATTTAAATTCATCTTAAAATTATATCTGTTTTAGGTATTGATTTCTTTTTATAATCTTGAAAATTATGTTTTTCAAAAAGTCTATTGTAATTAAGAATAACTATTCACGAAATATCAGAACTTTATTATTATTTTTTGTCATTGAAAATCTTTTCCAATTTTTAAAAGGGAATAATGGTCATTAGCACCATCCACCAGACAGCATGCTTGAAAATGAACTGAAAAAAAAATAAACACGCGCTTCATTCAAGACTTTTAAATATCATGTGTTTTGTTATTTATTATTACTTTATTGTTGGAATCATTGACAATACGGTCTTTCTTTGGGATGCTGCTTGGTGTGACTAACTCTTATTTTAATATTCTTATTAACCCTTTTTTTGTTAGCTTATTATGATTAATTAATTAAAGCCGGTCTCGTTTGAAACGTTTCAGGTTGACTTTACCTTCTCCATATGCAAGTTCTTCTCAGAAGGCCAACAAGAAGTTAATGGAGTCGGTCGGGGCATAAGAAGAGGCCAAGATTAACCTAACTTCCTTTTTTTTTTTTTTCTCTGGCTAACTCTAATCTCGTGAGTTAGACACCTAAACAGTTTCTTAATTACTCTTTTCAAAGTTTAAACCTCACTATCAAACAATTTAGAGCCTATTCTATTATTAGTTGTCATTGCTGTAGTAATTGGTATAGTATTAATTATTAAATAGCACTGTTATTGGAGTAGATGTGATTCCTTCGGCTGATGGTATATACAATCAATCATGTGGGCCTTAAAATATAAATTTCACTTAAGTAATCTCACATTTTGTGAGTGGAGAACAGCCTGTTTCTTCTTCCGTGGTGTATGCGATTTTGAGATGAGAATTAATTTTTTTTTTTATAAAGCCCACCTCATTCAGTACACGCTAGAGTATTGACTCAAACTAGAGCCTAATTAGTCAGGGATCCAATTTACGAGAATCCAGGTGGATGATTCTGATATACATGTACATGTACGTTTGTAAAGATGAACCCAGCATACAACAAACCTTGTCATTCTTAATAAATAGCGTATCCATGATCCACATCCATGATCTTGATACTGAAAGCAGATTAGACAACCTGCATGCCAATTGCCAAACATAGAGAACTCTAAAAAGTTATCTTCTCAAATTGTTAAGTAATTCAATTGGCTAATATGGACTATATTCAGCGATGTGTAAGAAATATGCCTTCCTATCATCAAAATATTAGTCACGCTCATGATTGTGAACGCAGGTAAAAATCTTGGAAATTCAAGATCTCACCGAAATGGTCAATATCGACAATATAGAATGATCTCTCTATGATTTTTTTTTTTTGGGAATATCAGTATTTTTATATATGCCATTTTTAATTAAAAAATTAGAAAAATAAATGGAAACTAGTTTTTGAAAAAAAAATATTTAAAATAAAAAATAACGGGCGATATTAGACCGATATGAGCCGAGATATTGGCCAGGCCACAAATGATTTTCTTTTGAAAAATATTTATATTTATTGATATCGGCCGATATCAATAGATATATATCATCGATATGGGCCGATAACATTGTAGTACGGCTGATACTAATCAGTATCGGCCGAGATTTTCTTTCCTAATTGTGAACATGATTTTTATGTCGATTTTTCTTTTTTAATAAGGGATGACCCTCATGTTTATTGTCTTGTCACTATTATCAACTTTTCATTAATTTGAGATTGGCATTTGTTGGGAACAAATTGTACAATTGAAAATAGCCCAATTGGTGTCAATTTTGCGCTAAACCTGCAACAGAGATATTGCGGTCCATATAAACAGAGAATTCAACTACGTATCCATGTGGATGATATTGCTATATGTATCTAGACTCTAAAGTCTAAACACCTTAATTGGATTAATAACATGATGGATTTAAAAAAAAAAAAGAAAAATGTTGGCCGACGTTGAAATATCATCTAATATTTTACATAGATTGATGTCTCTCTTGAATTGGGAAATGTTTTGAGTAAAATAATCACCCATAGCTTAGTGTGCAGTGTATTTTTTAAAAAAATCATTTTTAATGAGTTCATCATCATTTCAAGATGCGTTTCCTGTCTAGATATGCGGTTTAATACGCTATACAATGCACACTAGTGTGTGGGTAGTTATCCTTTATATATTAGATATGTTGGTCGATATACAATTAAATTTATCCAACATAATTGATTGACAACCGGCTTATACAATTATGTAATGTCAATTCAAATGGTTTGGGACATATTTAAGAAATTGGAAATTTTCATGTGTTAGAAATTGAAAGAATATAAATAGAAGAAAACAAATAAAGAAAGAAATGATGAATTGTAGCATTGAAAGGTGACCTAAGATTTACTGAATTAGTCCTTTTTAACGATGATGATGATGCAGTTGGTCCATATTTATTTATTTCCTAAATTTTTAAACTCAGGCCTAAGATGTCGATATATATATATATGGTAAAAGTGATTTTACAATTATGTACGTATGTGTATCATCAACCCTAAAAAATGAACTTTAGATAACATATTATTTATATTTTAAGAGAATAATACGAAAGGAATTCCATTTTAAGCCCAAGGAATTCCATTTTAGTCTTGAAATAAGTCACAGCTGTAACAGATACAATTTGAATGGGCTTGGGTTGGAGTCCTTTAATTGAAATTCAGCCTCAGGCTTGGGCAGGCCCAAAATGCGGCCCAGCCATCTAAGTTTCACCCCTAATATCCAAACCACTCAACTCAACTTAGTATAGGAACTTAGACTTCTAGATTTTGCTTAACCACATTGTGCCTCGTATCCAAAATTTCCCCAACACGATCAGAAAACGTGATGGTTGACAATACTATCTAGCTGCCCAAATATTAGCCCATGCTTGACGTGTGTACTTCAACCCAATACTCCCAACCCGAACCGGTCCATCCGTAAAGAACCATTTAGGTCCCAATAGCAATTGTGTAGCCCAACTATTTCAAGACGGTCCAATTCAGCCTCAAATGACCAAAAAAATCAAATCTGTGACCTAGACTAAGTTCTGAAACAAATTGACTCATCCTTCTCCTATGAAACCTATGTGGCACAAGGCTTACAACTCTATTAATTTTTGACCGATATTATACTTTTGATCGCAACTTATTCTATCTTTGTCGTTGAAGATTACACTTATCGAGCTTGCAAAAACATATTAGTCCTCAGGGCCTCGGTCGGTCCTCAAGAAATTCTTTTTCCCCTCCAATCATTTTTTAGTTTTTTGGTTACAAGCTTAGTTTCATTAATAAAACAGATAATACAACAAAAACAGAAAATGTCGTTGAGCAGAGTCCTCAGAATGTTCCTCAATGAGGATCCCTTTGCCTTTGCCTGGATACATTTCTCAGCTCATCGATGATGAGTAGAGGCTGGGCATGGGCCTGCTGGGCCCAATCCAGGCCCAAGTCATAATCACTAATTATATCTATCAACTACAAACAATTAATATAAATTATAATTTATTTAATAAAAAATATTGTTAAGAGTCTTGTTAACCCAACTCTATTAATTCTTCAAATGTTAATATTTATATATCAAGCGCATACCTCACCCTTAAATATCTCTGTCGCACAACTACCGAGACCAACCCGTCAATCGTACACTAAACGTCCTTAGAATGATCGACTTGTCAAACAATTTTCAACGGCTGAGATCTTCTTGATCTGTACATCTATCCTACACTTGTTTGATGCGTGGGTGACAATGCTGAAATAGGTCTGCTGGTGACTGGTGAGGTGACTATCTTACTAAAAGCCCTCAGGCCATGACCAAACACATGATGATTATAGACAAGGGGATTGTGGGACCCACATCCTCGCAGCATTATACATGTAGGACCCCTGAAGAAAAGTTAGGATATTCTATGGTGAAAGCCTAACATCATATTCAACAAACCCTAGGAATCTAGGATAGTTTGAGCCCTGGCCCGGTAATATTAAGTCTGGTCGGGTTGGCTTCAAGCCTTCAATTCTTTAAATGTGAAAATGATGGTTTATTAGGTTGAAAAGGTTGTCTCAAATGACGGCTTACCCAAGTTGATCAGAGGTTTGAATGGGTGCTTAGGATATTTTTAGAAATTCTTTGGCTCAATTCTAGATTGATGAGACAACCAATTTGATGATGATAATAATGAGTCAAGAAAATTTATATCATTGACATTGTAACTTTTACTTCTTAACTATAAAAGTTTACATTTAATTTTTGTAATGATTCCACAAATGGCTAAAGATGGACTACATTCATTTAATTTAAATAATAAGATTGTCAACATGACATTTGAATAAAGATAGATGTTCATAAAAATAATCGACTAAAAGAAAAAAATAAGAGGCTAATTATAAGTTAGATGGTGAGTGTCATTCAAAACTCACTATAGAAATAAAATAGTTCCAAAACCTATTTTATGTTTCATTTATTCATTCTGCCTGTTCTTTCTACTACATATTTAGTCCTCCTACTCAATTCAACACCGATCTCATTTCGAAACTTCTTTTCTCAATATATAGTACCTCTTTAAGATTGAACTCATATAGAATCCAATTCAATTTTCAATTCCTAGTAACAGTCATTTATTATCATTGTTGTCAATTTATCATCATTATTATCAAAGTTATATATATAATTATTTTATCTACTATAGGTTTGACACTTATATTTTATTTAGACATTATTTAATAAATGAACTGTTTATCTAAAGCTCATATGATATAAACATGTAACCTTACTAGTTGCACAAATGAAAATTTACCTAGAGCAGAGGTACAAGCCAATGTTGAATTAAAACTCAAGTCATATAATGTTTAAATTTGATTTTGTCATTATAAAATTTTAATCGAACTAGATGACAATTGATTTGAATTGCATTTGAAACAATGCATTCTAATTATTTTTTATTTTTATTTTTTCCAAGATATAGATTTTTCCAATTAAATTATTTTTATAACTAAAATATAGAGTCCTCACGTCGACATTACAATTTGAATAAAGAGTATAATGGTAAGCGTTTATTTTTAACAAGACGACGGATATTGTGCAAGACGCACATGATACTATGATAGTGAACTTCCATGTTAGTTGTTGGAAACGATGAAGACGTTGATCGTATGACGACAAACAAACAGACGTCCATCTTTCACGACTCGTGGCATTCAAGGGAAAAAACTTTCGGTGTTAAGTAAAAGACATAAAAGGGCTTCGAAAATGCCACGTGGAAGCACATTGTGAGTGTAAATTTGTCATTTCGATCTGGAACAGTGTCAATATCAAGGATTCGGCTAGTGAGCTGTGAGCCTCAGCGTTCGTAATGGGTTAAGGATTTAGGGCCTTCAGTGGGCCCAAGCCTTGTGAATGGAGTGTGGGTCTTGTCCTTCAACCGGTCCTTGTGGTCCAGCACCTGATCCAAAACTCATGGCCACTCTTAAATATTAAAATGCATTTCTCTCGTGGGCGACAAATTTTTTTGGATCTCTATATGGGTCCCACACACCATTTTATTTTTCTCTCTCCATCACACTCATCGACTTTCATGAACTAGATCTCAACTCAATTTAAATCTACTCTAAGGAGTCAATTTCGACTCGGTGATATTGCCTATGAATGATTGTTTGCCTTAAGTTCCATGGGTTTGACAAGGGTGGGGTCCAATGCATGGGGATGTCTGTGTTTCAAAGATATTTTTAATATGATTTTTTGAATTGATTTTTAATTAAAAGATGAAATGAACTCAAAATATGTTTGAACGGGACAATTTAATTTCAGAGCTTGGTGGGCCCCATGCAAGCCCAAGTCGGGGACGGCAGTCGTGGACGATGCTGCATATCTCAGATGTTTCTTAGCTGAAAATATTTTTATTACGAGTTGATCTCACTGTCGAATTGATATTTAATCCAAAATTGATATATGTTTCTTAGCTCAAATGCTGCATAACTCAAATTTTTTGATTGTCGATTTTGGAGTTTTGAAAATCTTGACTTTTGAAATTTTAATTGACCTGATTTTTTTTATTTAGGAAAAATATCATTTTGAAAGACGTTTCAAGTGCACTATCCTCAATAAATGTGGGCCTCTTAGGGCCTACATGGGTTTGGGGTTCAAAATATTAAATTGTGTGAATCATGTCGTGTCAACTTTTAATTATGAAGTGGATGGTTTAGATAAGTCTTTTTGAATATTATGCTTATAAAAATTAATGTGATCCAATGTCTTTTGTCGTGATTTTAAAGGATTCAAAATAATATTTCTTTTTTCTAAAATAGTTGTCCTAAATAAATTTTAGAATTGTCTCAAAATAGTTGTTTCATTTGTATTGGAGTAGTATAAAGTGTGTTGAAAATAGATGAGATCACATAAAGTGATAGCTTTATATACAGAATTCTTTAAAAAACACAAATATTTCAAATGAGACAACTAAAATGGGACGGAGGGAGTAATAGATAACATATAATTTAGATTAGATACCTACACGATTAAGAAATCTAAATATAGAAAAAAAGAGCTTATGGATTATAGATGGTTTTGTGTGGTGATTAGTCTTATCTGTCTCAATTAATGCCTATTCAACTCATCTTTAGTATAAGATTAGGTGTATAAGAAAAAGAAAAAAATTAGATAATTTGATGGTGTTCTATCACATCAACATGAATCCATTCTATTTTAATTACGTTAGAAGGTGCGACACTCCTAATATGACTTAATACTGCTTAGTTTGAATTGTAAACATCATCGACATCGTAGACTTCATCTAACATGATATTTACAAATATTACAGCGGTGGAAATATGTCTAAGACTATGGGGATGTCGTTGAAAATATATACGTTCGAACATGAGGTTTATTAAATGTCACCATAATTAGATCAAATAAAGGGTAGCAATCTTCCCACGGATATTTTGTGTAACAAGACATGTGATTTAGGGTAATGTCCATTTTACCCTTCCATGGCCGTACGAAAACATTTTTAAAAAAATCCAGTGATACAATTTGCTGTTCTTTATGAAAAACAATCTCACTTAGATAAATTTCATTTAGTCTGTCAGTAATCCGGCGAGTCGGTTAGTAAGTCGATTTATATCGCAGTGAAAGGGTCAGTGATCCAGCGAGTTGGTCAGTGATCTGGTGAGCTGATTCGAAGAGTAAAATGGACAATACAGTAAAACTCGTGTCGGGTTAGACAAAACTCCCGTCGGAAGATTACTACTCCAAATAAATCGTGATTTTGAAGGAGACGTCAATGTTAAATGGATTAAATACTATTTAAGGTGATCAACACTACGTGGAATGGAAAATGCGGATTTGTCAATTCAAGCAAAATTATTTTGTCACGCTTAATATTCAAACGTCAATTTCTTTATCTTGTCTTTGTATTCTCTGTGAGATTTATATAAAAATACGTTAAATATTGTAGAGACCTGAAAGTAAAATTTTCTAAACTTACATGTCAACTGTTTATTTGAAAATTTCATAATTTAAAATTTATCATAAGACAAAGAAACTGTAAAACGTGAAAATATTATCATCAATTTTCAAGATATACGGGCTTCAGAGGCCCTGAATTATTGACAAAGAGGGTCATCATTCTTTCTTTCTTTTTTTAATTTATTTGCAAAGGATCTAGTATCTGGGCTGGACTTGTCCTTGATGGCCAACGGAATTAATAGGACCATGTCTTGTTAAGTGGGCCATGTACTTGACTGGTTAGGGCTTAACCACAGATACCTTTTCTCTGGTCATAATTAAGGGACCCACATATAGCTAGTGTTGCCGGGATTTGACGACTTTGTTGTCTTTTGTGTTGGACCCTGAAGAGTTTAACCATTACTTGTTTGGGTTGGATCATGTCCAATTTTGGTCGTTGTGGTCCAACCCTTATGGGCTGCCACCACTCTAACCAGTCTCTTGTAATCTTGTTGTTTGGACTTTGGAGTGGTTAATGGCAAATTGTGATTCGATTTGTGAAATCAAATTTAATTTGACTAAAAAATCTAGATTTGGTCAACTGTTTTAAAAATAATAATTAATTCCACATGTCCCCCAAAAAACTAGATTGAGTTGGGTAGCTTTGTAAGTTGATCTAGACCCACCCTACTTGAGAATACTGAATACCTTTAATACCTATGTAACCTGCGATTCTAGCTCATCGCTTTCATTCTTATAGTTCAATGCCTCCAAAGGGAAAAGAAAAGGACAGCTCTCTTCAATTTTCTTAAAAATCATTTATTTTTCTTTTTATCTATTTGTTAAAATTTGGGTCAGTGGGTCAATCAGGTTGGGTAATTAAAATTTAGTCAAGATGGATTTTTTGTGTTTTCATTAGGGATGAGTGGATGACAATTTGGCAATGAAATATGAAGCCCAGAGTGCCCGACTCAAGAAAAAGAGAGATTGAATATCTAATTTTAGTTTGAATGATAATAATGCTGAGGCTTGGGCTCAATTTTTTGGGCCAATTTTATAATCAGCCAGGCTCGAGTTACACATACTTAGACCAAAAGTCCATTATTGTATGAAAATGTAATAAATATAAAGTAAAATATAGTTAGAAAGTATAGGCATTTGGTCACATGTTAAATTTCAACTTGAAAGTTGAAAGTACAATCTACATAGTTGAGGTTTATGTGGTGATGAGTCCAACTACGACATACGGCACTTACTGCGTTTAAAATTAGATCTAATGTTAGCTTGTCCATCTACTTCATCTTTTCTATTAGATTAATATCTGTAGTATAAAAAATTATAGTTATTTTAGAATTAAAAAAGAAAAAAGAAAAATGATTGGGTGAAGCCCTAATTAGATGAATTTATCAAGATTCATATTCAGATCTTGATTCCAATCATGTCAAAAGCTTGGGTAACAAATTCAGTCAATAAGGTGCGTATCAGCCGAATCATTGTAGAATTCTGAGGACCGAATCGCATCTGTTGCAATACACCTATGTGTTACGGCCGTACATAAATTCAACCGTTACAGTATAAATTTAGGAAATTTTTAGAAAATCATACATACACTCTAAAAACTATTTGAATATCATTAACATATTTCCATTGAAATCCATAACCACTAGGTATTATTTTATTAAATGAATTTCACAAAAAAACTCAAATTTGAGATTATCTTAGAGCGAGAATTTGAAGAAATTAATGAAAATAACTCTAAAATTTACTAATTTAATTTTAAACATTAAAAATTAAAAAAATATTGACAAAAAAAAAAATCAAAACTGATCTTAAAAATAATAAAAGAAAAAGACAGGTTCCAGCCGATACAACATCAAGTATTGGTGATTTACGTTCTGACGATTCGATACGTACCCAAAATACCGGTCTTTGTAGCATAAGACTCAAAATTATATTCAACAAAGGGAAAAGAAGAGTAAATGATGCCACTTTTCTATTATACAAAAAATTACCAAATAAGTAAAGTCTTCTGCAATTTGCTCATTTCACCCCGTATGAAAATGCACCCTGGATACATGGTCAGTGGGCTGGCCTTCTATTTTCAACACTTAAATGATCGGTTTCAGATCTCACACACGTGTGCCTCGTGTGAGGCAAAAAAACACTGGGTTGTAGATGTGCTATGTTACTGTTGGCTAAGATAAAAAGAGTGATATGACCAGTCAAAAACAAAGATAATCTTCATGGACTCTTCTGGATTTATTATATTTGGACTCACCCTTTAATCTCTATTTAAGCCTCAGCTCTGTTCCTTCTTCAGACCTGTCTCTGATTTCTTCTCCTGTCTCCCTTTTTCCTTCCTTTGCATCTAATTCTATTCTCAGCTCTCCAATGGAGGCCTTCTCATACCAACACCACCCTTTTCATTTAGATTCCATTTTCCTTCAAAACACTCTTACCAAGATGGCTGGCTTACAACAACAACAACAACAACAAATTAATGAAGCTCTGTTTCTTCACTACCCATCTGATTCTCTTCCTCATATTTCATTTGCACCTCCAATGCATGAAAGCAGCTTCCCCAGCAATGGAGTAGATGTTTCTGTGGCTGAAAACCATGTAATACAGCACACATATTCTATTTCTTCCTCATTGCCTACTGAGTTTCCTCAGCAGCAGAGTCCAACGGATAAGAAGCGGAAGTACAGAAATGGGTCTTGCTTGAACTCTACAAAATCCAAGGTAGAAGAGCTGAAAATTAAAAAAAAAAAAAAATATACATATATATATACATTGCTTTCTTCCCTGCCCTAATGAATTAATGATAGAGGCGACTCTCTTTTTTTTTTTTTTTCAAAAAATAAATAAACGCAGACACCCCTGTCTAAAATTGTTAAAAAATAACTTATATTTGATTATATAAAGCAAAATTGTCTTATTTTCACCATTTTAAATAGGTGAGCCTCTAACACTAAAAAAGAAAAAAATCTTGGATTTATGGGTAAGTTTTGCTTTGTAGCTTCTTAGCTACTTGTTTAGGCTCTTGTTTTTATGGGTCACTTTTCTCACAGAAAAGTCATCATCACCGACTTTTCAGTCAACTTTTACACATGTTTTTATTTACCATATCAAAACTATATTCTTTACCACTCTGTATTTTATCAAATGTCTTTCTTTACTTATTTTGTTATAGTCTTCACAGGTCTATTCCGTCACCTAATCTCTATCACATGTAGCCTATAGATTCTATGTATCAGGCTTCTATGGACATGTCTAATTTTTTCCTTTTATTTTACAATAAAATGGAGTGTAGAAATAGGTAATTTTTCGTGAATTTGGTGGTTTAGATTGTGGAAATGTATTTCCTATTTTATTCTCTATTTTTTTGGTTGGCTGAGTTTGTTATGACTTTTGTTAGGATGTAAAAGAAGGTAAGGGGAGGAAGCAAAGGAAATGCAGCAGTAGTTCAAAAGAAGCAGAGACGTCTAAAAATGAAAAGAAAAAGGTGAGTGAAGAGCATCCAAGTGGCTACATTCATGTCAGAGCAAGAAGAGGCCAAGCCACGGACAGTCACAGCCTTGCAGAAAGGGTACTCTCCAACGTCCACTCTCAATCCTTTTTCATTCATATATGGTTTCTAAATCTCATAAAATTGACTGGTAACTCAACTGAGTCTAGTCAACTCAGTTTGACTATCTTTGCTAACAATGAGATGAAAGCAATTTCATTAAGTTTGAAAATAGTATTATAAGATTTATTTATATTATGATTTTCTAAATGGGTTTTCATTTTCAGGTGAGGAGGTTTAAAATCAGTGAGAGGATGAAGCTTTTGCAAGGTCTTGTACCTGGATGTGATAAGGTTGGGCCTTTTAGTGTTGTTCATTTATTAATTATTGTTATTATTATTAATATTAGTATTATTGACATTTCCACGTGGGAATTATATAAACAGGTAACAGGAAAGGCAGTTATGTTGGATGAAATAATCAACTATGTTCAGTCCTTGCAAAATCAAGTAGAGGTAATTATTAACAAATATTAATAAGTTTGAAGGCCATTTGATTAATCATTTTGTTAATGACTTAATCTGTATATTTTATCATTTTACTAAACCTTTTGTTGTTTATCCATTTACAGTTTCTTTCCATGAAGCTTGCTTCTGTCAGTCCTTTGTTCTACGACTTTGGTGCTGATTTAGATAACTACAGTTCTAAACCAGAGGTATACCCATATCTCTCTCTCTCTGAGACACAGGCTGATGAAAAACTATCGGCTATAAAATAAATATTGAACCCTATTCAGGCTAAAAGATTTCCATTGAAATTCTGAAAATTTGGACAAAATGGGCCAGAATTTGGGTCCATTTTGGCCAACATGTCAGGCGTCAGCGCTGTAAAAATGAAATTTTCCAAAAATATCCAAATCTTTCACAAAAGTTACATATTTATCTTTAAATTTGAAAATTTGTGCAAGAATTTAGATGTCAACCAGTAAGGTTTTAGATAGACTTGGCACTTGAATAATTGAATGAGAGGCAAATCAATCATGCCACAAGCCCACATTACCAAAAGGTCACATCGATCCGACAATCATAACCTTCAAAGTAGAAGACTTAAAAAAAATTATTTGCATAGACGATAGAAAGTGATAGCATATTTTTATAATCAGAGAGATTATATTATGTCAAGTGTATAAAAGGTTATGTCCTATATATATTATTGTCAAAATCACTGGGATACATGATAAATTAAGAAAAATTGCCGACAATTCTCTAAATAATTTGGTTTCTTACTTGTTTGCATTTTTTTTTTTTTAATAAAAATATATTTTTCAGAAGCTGAATATTCCATTATCATTACCATCTATACTACAATCCAGCCACAACCAATCTACAGCAGCAAACAACCATCCAAATGGTTTCTCTCAGGTATTGAACAGAGGAGAAGAAAATAAGCCATATTTATTCCAAATCTCCCCCTTTATTTTTTGCATGATTCAAAAAGAAAAAGGAAGAACTCCTATTTATTTTATTTTTAAAAATATTTGTTTCAGGATAATACCTATCAACTTTGGGAAGTAGAAGGCCGTAGCGAAAGTATTATCAATCAAGCTGGGCACAGTAGTGTGTGCTCTTTTCAATAGAGAAACTGCCCTACAAAAAGTTGGTAAGACTCAAATCAAAGTTCTCTTGTCTGCCTTGATTTATATCCTATATATAGAGAGAGAGATGATAATGTGAGACAGAACCAATTTGAGGGGTCCAGTCGATATGGCTGGGTTAATATCAAATATTTTGAATGGAGAATGGCAACGGAGAATGAGGCAGTTATTGTGCCCTGACCTCAATATAGAAACGGTACCTATATGAAGATTGTAGTAATTTGTTGTAAGGATTACTCGTATAAGATGATTTGTCTGAAAGCCTTGATATTTTGACTGACTATGATAAAAAATTGAATGGTTAGATAATTCGTGATAGGAACTATAAACTCTTCAATGGGAGTTCATCAAATCATCTAGTCTTTAATTTTTTAAGATCAAAATAAAATAAATAGATAGATACTTATAATGTTCAATTCAATAAAAAGAAAGCATCAAATCGATATGTATACATAGGCAGTCAGCTTGTAGAGACTGTCTGTCTTTTTGCCCTGTAAAAAGGTGGTATATATATATATATATATATGTATGAAATTTTATTTTTGCTGATTATTTTTCTTGTAAATTTTTGTCTACAGTGCTAAGGATAATCTCAGATGAGCAGAGGTGGAGAAATCAAGTTGGAAAGAAGCAGTCATTCCAGTATCTGTTAGTTATAGTGGATTGAGTTGATGATCCCAGGCTAAGGTAGAGTAGAAAACTAGATCCTTATGAAAGTAATAAGGAATTGAAGGTGAGAAGAAGTTAAAAGAAAAGAGAAGAGAAGAACATTGAACAGACCAAATAAAACAAGAATCTGCAGAAGATCCGTTGCTGCTGCCTCACTGATACTGGGTACCCAACACAAGTTGTTTTGGTTAAACTCATTAAAGAAATATCACCATTGATTCCTCACCTGTTAACTCCCTCTGAGATGTCATAAAGAGGGAGGCCCCGTTCCTTAGTTTTATATTCTATGTAAGGATGTTGAAATGTTGATATGACTGGCTGTCTCTATTCCTTTGGCTCTGTCTGTTGATAACTTGATATTACTGTAGTGGGTCTTGTGGTTTTTAAATAATTTGATAGAAGTGGAAAAATTAGTATATCTTTTTATTGTCATCATATAATAATGATGTGTCTTCTTTGATCAATGAGAGATTATGTGATTTATATTTATAGAAAAAAATATAAATAAAAATGTAGATTAAAAAAGAAAGCAATGATTAAGTAAATATTTAAATATATATATTAATACCTAAATACTCCCTCCGTCCCATTTTAATTGTCTCATTTGAAATATTTGTGTTTTTAAGGCTAACATTTTATGTAATCTCATTCATTTTTAATACACTTTATACTAAATGAGACAATTATTTTGGGACAATTCTAAAATCCATGTAGGACAATTAATTTGGGACAGAGGGAGTATATCTTAACACTCCTCAAACTGTAGTGTTAATGAAAATAACGCATAATTTGTCTACAAGACTATGAAATAAATCTTTGTCCAAAGGTGAGAAAAATAGTAGCAAACTGTGAAAAATGGTATGATGATTAGCCACAGAAGTCAGTATCCGCTGTTATTAAAAACACCGATGTCCTTATCAATTTTGTTTAAATTAAAAATACTTACGGAAAAAGCATCTTAATAGAATTATATTTGGGTTCACGGATCCCTTATGCATAAATAGAATAGTGAGTGATGATTTATTTGATTTCATTTTTAAGTAAGGGTTTGATGCATGCTAAGCTGCATATGATTTTTTAGATTCGGTATTTTACGCCGAATCAAGGATTTCAATGAAAAAATTGTGTTTTCGAGTTCTAACACGGGATAACTTAAAGAACTTCTAATGAATTATTTTAGAAAATTGTGAATTTCACATTTACTTAAAATAAATGGAAAAAATAATGCATTAAAGAAGATTCAAATGCAATTAATAAAATCCAATTAGTGTAATTAAATTAACCCAACACAATTAACAAAATAAAATTCAAGAGATAAATCAACTCACCAACCTCGGGAGAAGATGGATAAAAAAAACTCATGCTTTTCTTTAATTTCAATAATAATTCAAGTCTCTCTAATTGCAAAGCTTGGACACATATTTATAACCGTTTATTTTAATAAAAGAAAAAGAAAGGAAATAATAAAATACCAAATCAATCGGCTGATCCTTGTTCTTACTGCACGATGGAGAGTCTAGGCTTGGCATCCCCTTTTGATTTCTTAATTCAGTCAGGCTGTCTCAAGATCTTCTTCACCATTTCTTTTTATTTTCTTTCTATTCTTCTTATTTATCTATTATCTCTTTTATATTTGTTCCTTTCTTATCTCCACTGATTCCACTCGTTGGCTGGATTGGTTGCAGGAAATGGTCTGGCCTTTTGAGCATTATCTCTTGCTGTAAAATCAGAACCAAGCCAACACACGCCCACCATTTCCTTCCTTTCTTCTTTTATTTGTCTCTTTTACTGTTGATTTCAACGGATTTCTCTCTTCAAACAGCAGGCTCAATCCGATCCAAAATTTGGTCTAACACGCCCACAAGACCCTGTTGTTTATGCAGACTCCATGTCCAAGTAGGCGTCCCATGTGGCATCCACGTTGGCATCGACATTGCACATGATGTTGAACTTTGACGTGGGCCCACATGGTGATAAGTCAAAGTTGTCACGATCACACGTTTGAAAGACCAATTTCTCGATTTTGATCAGTTGAGTGTCGATCGGGTTGTCATCGGGTTCATTCGGTCCGGTGTATGCATTAGGGTCACTTTTTATCTGTATTTTAAAATTTATATATGTACCTTTTACATTAAAAATGATCATAAGTTATTTTTGAAAAAAAAAATAAAAAAAATGAAGAAGACAAAGTCGTTGGACTTCTAATCTCCAATAGATAAAATTTTTCACAAATAACTACTCATTTGTGAGATAAAAACGATCAGAAAAATGTGAAATGATTCTGTCGATCGATTGATAGCATGTTATCAAGCGATCGATTCATAGCATGCTATCGATCGACAGAATACAGTAATTAAATTTAAAAAAAATTTAAAACTTTAAAGTTGTTTTTTAACCACTGTATATTTTCAAAATTTCTCAAATTGAATATCCGGACTAATTACGATAACTTGAACAAAATACCTTAAGACTTCAAGGTCTTTTGACACTCCCAAATATTTAAAACAGAGTGTTTTACAAATAAGGGTATCCCTAGGGTGTACCAAAAACACATTTAGAAGTGTCAAAAGACCTTGAAGTCTTAAAGTATTTTTATCAGGTTATCGTAATTAGTCCGGATATTTAATTTGAAAAATTTTGAAAATACACAGTGGTTAAAAAATAACGTTAAAATCTTATCTTTCCTTTAAAACTTTAACATTATTTTTTAAGCACTGTGTATTTTCAAAATTTCTCAAATTGAATATCCGGACTAAGTACGATAACCTGATAAAAATACTTTAAGACTTTAAGGTCTTTTGACACTCCTAAATGTGTTTTCGGCATACCCTAGGGATACCCTTATTTGTAAAACACTCTTTTTTAAACATTTGGGAGTGTCAAAAGACTTTGAAGTCTTAAAGTATTTTTATCAGGTTATCGTAATTAGTCCGGATATTCAATTTGAGAAATTTTGAAAATACACAGTGCTTAAAAAATAATGTTAAAGTTTTAAAGGAAAGATAAGACTTTAACGTTATTTTTTAACTACTGTGTATTTTCAAAAATTTTCAAATTAAATATCCAGACTAATTACGATAACATGATAAAAATACTTTAAGACTTCAAGGTCTTTTGACACTTCTAAATGTGTTTTTGGTACACCCTAGGGATACCCTTATTTGTAAAACACTCTGTTTTAAATATTTGGGAGTGTCAAAAGACCTTGAAGTCTTAAAGTATTTTGTTCAGGTTATCGTAATTAGTCCGGATATTCAATTTGAGAAATTTTGAAAATATACAGTGGTTAAAAAACAACTTTAAAATTAAATTTTTTTTTTTATTTAATTACTGTATTCTGTCGATCGATTGATAGCATGCTCTGAATCAATCGATTAATAGCATGCTATCAATCGATCGACAGAATCATTTCACATTTTTCTGATCATTTTCTTTCGTTCGTGTAATCGATCGATCGACGCGAAAAGTGCACTGCACATTCGATCGATCGATTATACACAGAAGGGCAGCATGGTAATTTCAACTGAAAATCACAAAATCGGTGTCTGGTAACAGGATTCTGCGGTGTCTATATTGGCACCTATTTTTTTTATGTGTCTTATTTCTTATTTCATCTCTATATTAAATTATTAATGATGATGCGGTTTCCTCGTTGAATGTTCACGTGACAACTCTCCCATTAATGTATGAACGTACTGCACAAATTTAATACAAGAGCCATTGGCTCTTAGCTGTTGAGTACACATGGGGGTATGTAATCAATTTAATTAAATCTACATTCAAACAAATTTTTTTTTTTAATATAAAGTCAAATTTTTGAGTTCCACACTTCTATTTTTCGTATCAAACACCTTATCTTCCTTTGCTCTATATTCAACTATACGCTTTTTATGTTCTTTAATTCTTATCCTTTCTCTAGTTTATAAATAATTTCCAATTGAATTGTTTTGATCATCTAAAAGCATGTCTAAACAATTTTAGAAACCTTCTCTCATTGTTCACATCATAGAGTGTACTCTCCATCACTCTATTTTAACATGTCCTTCTTGACTCTCTCTACACAAGTCTTTAAAAAGTTTGCTACTCATTATATATTTATTTATTGCATTTTAGTTGTTTCAATCATTTGCATGCATTTTCAAGTGTTTTAGATAACCTTCTAAAGAAAAACAAAATAATTTTCTTATATAGAAAGTTCCAAACTTAAAAGATTATCTTGGATACAATAAATTATTTTTTTAAAAGTAAGACATCATTTTCATAAGATCTAGAGAATCATAGACAGCTAATGAGGAAAAGACCCAAAATTGTGAACTGGGTCTTTCTAGTCATTCCTAGTTTAAATCTTCGATATATATATTACAAATTACAGTTAGCAATGGAATCAATGGAAGATTGACATTTTTGTCAGGGAAGTAGACAATGTTGTTAAATGCTGAGTATAAGTGATTATCTCATGATAAGGCCCTCCAAGATCTTATGATAATCGGTGATTTGAAAGCAAATCTGCATTTTCGAGTAGAGACTAGAGACTGGTGAAAGTGATTTCTCCATGAGTAAAGTATGATTAGATGCAGGAAGAAGAAGAAGAAGGAAAGGGAAGGACAAAAAGATTCGACCATGTGATGTCCCATCTCTGCTTAGTCTTACATGTGGTGGTCACATCATCAACTCTAGAATCAACTTGTTTTTCCTACTTACGACTAATCTCATTTTTAATAGCAGAGTCTTCTTGATAATTTATCAATTTATATAGTTTTTTTAATTTTAATCATAAAATAGAATCCATCCTCTAATCAGAATATTAGATTTTACGGGTCGAGTTTATTGTAAATCTGCCCAAGTAGAAAGCTAAAAGATAATAAATAGTGAGGTGATGAGGTGTGTGATCTTTCATATAGAATGTTCTAGTGTAGACTCAATGATAACTACGTATACTGATAAATTATTAAAATAAACTATTATGTTTTTTATTTTCTAAATTTAAATAAAATATTAAATTAATATTTTAGAAAATAATTATATTTCAATCTCATGATAGTTTTTACGAGGATGACTTGATCCACCATTTATTTTGAGACAAACACATTTGGTCGTTAGTAAAAACTACTTCAAAATTTGATAGGTCATGAATTTATCATCTTCTGAAAACTATCACAAAGATATATGATCATTTTTTTTAATGATTTTACTTGTAATATTCAATCAAATAGAAATAAAGTATCAAATGGGTATCCATCTAAAATGAACCTAAATTTATAAAACCAACATTTTTAATATTTAAAATTTATCATAAAATAGAGTCCATACTCCAATACAAGGTCTTGTAAATGTTTTCTCTTAGATTTCAAAAACACATAAATCCTTTTGCTTACTGATGGAATCTTTAGTATCTCATAAATAAAATTCTAAGCTTCATATTACCAAACAACCCTTGAATAATTTTTTCCAAGATACTAGTTTTTTGCCTAAAATTCTAAGTTTCATGCTTTCACAAAACGCATGCTTGCTACTAGTTTAGGTAAATTTGTATTAATTAAGAAATTGCTTTGGTGAAAACTAAATGCATTGACAAATGCAGATTGTGTTGGCACCTTTAGTTACCAACACAGTCTTTTAATTTTGTAAATTTCATCTTTTAGATTTTGATGAATATAAATTTTTATTGTTAAGTGTCAAAATTCAACCTATATAGTTTTTAAATAAAGAAAGACTCCATAGACGTTTTCTTTTAGGCCAGCAATCCTCCCACGGATTTTTTGTGTTTAGCGATACGGATTTTAGTATATTCTCGATTTTATCCTTCATATGAACAGTAAAATTCCGATGGGCCATTTTTTACTGTTCACTGTGAATTTCAGCGAGCCGATTTGTACTGTTCGTGAATTTTGATGAGCCGATTTGCATTGTTCATGAATTTTGGCGAGCCAATTGCACTGTTCATGAATTTTGGCGAGCCAATATGCAATTTCGGTGAGCCGATTTGTACTGTTCATGAATTTTGATGAGCCGGTTTGTACTGTTTATGAATTTCTGGCATTCTTTTTTCTTCGGTACGGCAGGTGGAAGGTAAATTGGGCATCACGATAAAATCTGTGTCTGTATACACAAAATGCCTGTAAGAGGATCGCTAGCTTTTCTTTTATTTTATATTGAATACTTTGGTGGATAAGCATGATTTAACTATTAGTTATAGTAAGTTAAGATAATATAAGTTATAATTTTGACACTTAACATGAACTAAACCATTAGGTCCCACTATATTGTACCTAGAATTATGATGTATTTCAAAGTAAATAGATTAAAATTAAAAGTAATTGTTTATTATTTAATTTGAATGCATTGAGTTAAATCATTGTATTTTTCTTGATTTTAACATATCTAAATTGATGGACAAGAATAATCTTTTCTCTTAAATATTTTATATTGAAATACTTTAAAATTATATACCAACTCATATAGTATAAATAATAAAATAGTATTTTTATTATAATTCTACATAACATAGTCCGTAGGTCTCAGGGATTTGCAAAGGACATCCAGACAATGAATGCCTCGTTTAATATCATTAGAAGAAGACACGCACTTCGCACACCAGTGAATATAGTCTGAATTTTATACCGAATAACTTTTTTACAAAATTTTCTATTTTTAGATATTAATATAAAAGAATTTTGATGATATCCTTCAAAATCACTAAATTTAATCATAAAATCTCTTTTTCTATTTTTTACAAAAAAAATTATCTATTTTTAGATAATAATATAATAAATTTGAACTGAATAATTCCAACTCACCAAATCCTCTTAAAAATCTCTTTTCCTATTTCTTTAACGAATTTTATCTTTTTTGAGAATTAAATCATTCTAACTCACCAAATCTCATCTTAAGAACCTTTTTCTTATTATAGAAGTAAATTTCAGCGGTTTAATGAGCAGTCACCTTAAACTACCTCTTTAGAGTATAAAGATGTCCTCCTCATCTTACACCATCCATTCATCTTTTAGGGTGAGATTCATCTTGAAGTGGTTTGGAATTTAGATATATAAGTAGAAGATCAGAAATAGGCTTAATATGTAAGAATAGACTACAAGTTAGTTGTACAATAAGGAGAAGTAGACCACTAAAACTATATAATAATAAATAAATAAAGACGTGACAAATAATAAAGCAATTAACAATAAATTTTTTTATAAGATCAAATAAAAAATAGAACTAAAAAGGATGATTCAAAATATATAGAATGTTTAACTTTAAAGATGACAATGATGGTTCCTATTGCCATATTAAAAAACTTCATATATGCAATTTGATTAATTATAGCACCACAACTTGATTGCAATACACAATTTTACCCAAGTTACAAAACGACATATTACCAAAATATTCTATTTTCAAGTATTAATTTGTCTTTTATCATGGTGCAAAATGTATAAATTTAAAATATTTTCAAAAATAAATAAATTAATGTGTGGAAAACTTAGCACAGTTCTTACTATAACTCCCACGAATAAGCCTACTAAAGAAATTCTTTAAATTCTTTTTAAAATTTACATATCACGTTATCACCCTTTTCAAGATACAAAATTTTAATTAGACCTGTTCGCGCATGCATGTAATGTCTACTTCTCATCATGTCATGGGACAGAGAGAAAGCTACATGACATGTATGACTGTCTGTTGGCAAGCATAGACTTTCATCTGATGGGACCCACTTGAGATGTTGCTTCAAAGCGACAAGATTACTCAACGCGGAATTGCTGACGTGGTCTAAAGGAAAGCCGACATGCTTGGAGCACAAATTCAAGTAGCCCTTGCTTAACTCGTCCATTAGATAGATACCATAGGGGCTTTATAATTCATTAATTTGTATTCAGATTTTTTGTAGGGTAATAGTAGTCTGATTGGTGAAGGAAACGAAAATTGGTGTTCTAATTTTATGAAAAAAAATAGTTATATATGTTGGACTTAATAATGGAATTCAGGCAGCTGGATTTTATAAAGTCAAATCTAATTCATATAAAAAAATATTGAATTTGATCTGACGTGACATGAATTATTTAATTTAATTCAATTTGAATTGTTTGCGTGTCTAGTGCTATTTTAAATTTTTTGAGTACGTCGAATCAAATGAATTTGGATTAAGTTGGTCAATTTTAAAAAGGCTTGAACCAACCTAACTTGAATTTAATTTAGAATTTTTTTCTTCAACCAATCTGATCATAATTTTAAAAATATAAAACCCAAAACACTAGATTTATTGAGTTGGGTCATGTAGGTTATGTTAAAATCTGATCTAAATTTCATCCCTAATGATACATATAGAGAAAAGGAAGCAATAACGTAGTTTTAATAAACCTTTTGCATCTTACTCTCCTTATAATCCAATATTATAATATTTTTAAGAAAAAAAGCTTTCAAAATTTAGTTAATATATTAGGTGAAATCTATAAAACACATAGGTGATCTTGTTGAACCTTACATGGAGATTATTTAATGATGGTAAACCATTGAAAATGTTCGAATTTTTTTAATGTTTATGGAGTTCAATGGGGATATGGGGATGCTTTAATGTGATTGATATAGTTTGTAGAGTGTCTATGTGACATTTCAACATTTTTTTAAAAAAAATTTAATGAAAGCCGGGTTTTCTAAAATACATTTTATTTTTGAGTTTTTTGTGGAAGAAATTGATGAAATGATATACAAATATTTTTTATAATTAAATGAAGAGCACTTAATGTGATTGATATAGTTTTTAGGGTGTTTGTGTGTTTTTTCTAATATTCCTAATATTTTTATTAAATTCATAATTTTTTATAATAAAAAAATGAATTGCAACAGAAGACGCATATCATTATCTGATAATTGTGAATTACGAATATCTTCTTCATATTGGTCTTTTATTTTTTAATTTTTTAAAATATTTTCTATATTTCATGATTACCTTGTCACGTGGGTCCCAGCCCATAAAAGTGTTTTAGACAGTACAGTTGGTGGCCGCCAATGGGGGCCCGGCCCGTTGTAACCATTCGGGCCAGGAGGAACATGATCCCATGGCGGGGCACGTGGACTATTCAGTCTCCCTGCCGTCTTTGTCTAACGAGGACACAGATCTAAGATAACAACAGCAGCAAAAGAAGAAAGAGAGAAACATGATTGAGAATGAGAGAAGGTGACATGGATTTTAATGTAATGGTGTCCACATTCCACATTGCCGGGTATCAGTATGGGCTGTCCAACAAATAAAAATATTGGGGATTTGGGGACTAAACCCCACAGGCCTACATGCATAACTTTTATATTAATTGAATAAGTACTTATTTAAAAAAAAACTAGATAATTTGTGCAAGTCAATTCAATTCAATCAAATTTTGAATTTAACAAGTTAATCAGTTATAATAGCAAAAATAAAATAAAAAGCTCATCTAAATTATTTGATCATATTGAATTTTAAATAGATTATGAGTTTCGAATTTTTAAACACTGAGATGGAATGTAGTTTGCCAAAAAAATAATTCATGTTCAAGTGAGTCCCCTTGTTTGGCAATTAGGTTTCTCAATCATTGAACTTCATGTTAAGGTGAGACTCGTATAGCATATAGATATACATGTGTGGTCTATTATTTTAATGTATTTTATAGTAGATGAGAGGTCGAGTGTTATATGTTGTGAAGTTTCATCAAACTAAAAAGTCAAGGTCTTCTAATGAGCCATGTCAAAGAATAAGATTTACTCTATAATCAAAATAATCAGATAGCTTGAAGAGATCATAGAGTGGGACCTAATGGTTTCTCTTTCCTAATCAAACATTGCAGGTCTAACAATTATCTTTGTAGAACAAGTTAGAAGTTGAGTATTTCAAGTCAGAACCCTATAAGGGGTTCCCTTTGTATGAAATCACCTTTCCTCATCCAAGCTCATTATCCACCTGTGAACAGATCTCTATCCAATCGAATTCCATGATAGAGTGTGACTGTCACACAAATTGCTGGATTCAATGGTGGAACAAAAACTTTTTATTGGAGGGGCCAAATAATCTGTGAAGGCCATCAGTGAACAAAGTTGAAGACTTGAAGGAAGTTTAAATTTTAAACCTCTAAACCATCCAAAATGAAAATTTGACCCTACCCCACGAGTTAACCATGCCCATCAGTAAAATATATGGCTACAAAAAGTGAAGAAAAATAAAGATTTTACATAATAAATCACTAAAGGAAATAAAAGTTCGAGAAAACTCTACCTGTTCTTTTTGGCCCTGTTACTCCTTTTTATCATGGTGTTGAGACTAGAGACTTGAGACTTGAGAGAGAGAAAATTTGTAAGGATGTATTATATTTAGGGTGACTATTCTAACACGAGAATACTCTTTTAGTAGACACGGATTTTTCACTTTATCCTCTATCTGCAGAAATCGACTCACTTTTTCAATGAACCGATTTATGTGTAAAATGATCTGAGACAAGTGAACCGATTTCTACGGATAAATGAGAGACAAAATGAAAAGTTCACTAAAATCTGTATCTCCTAAAAGATAACGCTCGTGTTACAATGGACATCTTATATTTATATTAATATTCTTTAGAAAATGTAAACAGCCACAATAATGAAGGTGGCAATCCCATGAGATTAAACTCTCATCTAAAATAAAATTACAGATATGTTGCTTATAATTTTAGGGCATTCAACCACGTAAATTTGCTAGTAATTCTAATGAATTTCCTATTTTAAATGGATGGACAGTAATTAAATTACCAGTTTCTATTTTGGGTGCCATAAATGGACTATTTAGGGGGGATTGTGCTCTGCAGTCTGCACATACCAGATTGCAAAAACTTTGACCATGGCCCCTTGTCTCCCCTCTTTTTTATGACTCCTTGGTTGGATTGAAATTCAAAAATTGTAACTATATATACATTCTATCATTGAAATAATTAATATATTCAAACAAACACCTTTCTAAAACATCCATCCATCATCATTTAAATTAGATTGTGCGGCAAAATCTTACAGATTCAATTTTAGAGCCAACTCTATTATAAAATTGTATTCAAAACTATATATCAGTCTTTTATAACCTTTGTATAAACAGGGATTGTACGAACGAAATGCTACGTTTTGACGGATACATATCGTTCGCTTGGAAACCAATACATATCGATCTTTTATAACCTTGCTTAGGTGGAAAATTTCAGTCGTTTAGTAAATTAATTTTCAGTAGTAATCAACAAATCCATTGTCGTCTAGTTCGGTTAGGATACCTGGCTTTCACCCAGGCGACCCGGGTTCAAATCCCGGCAATGGAATATTTATTTTTTTAATTGTTTTAAGTCAAAATGTTTTTTCAATTTATTGTTTTAAGTCAAATTGACTGTCTATTTTTTTTATTATCAGTAATATTAGTAATGTAGATTATCTATTGGTTAGACTGGAAGTATAACTAGCAATCATTTGATAAAATAATATACAAAATTCATTAATTTTAAAGGTTTTATAAAATTATATTTATCACTGTTTTCTGAAAAATGGAAATAAGCTCATGGACTTATGGCCCTTCACCCACCCTACTTCAAGGAAAAATACTTTTAAAAGTGTCACGATTTATATATCAAATTGATATTTCAGTACATCCAGTATCTAATCTTAAGTGGAAATGTTAAAGTCCACTGGCTAATTATTGGTCGATAATATCTTTTTAGTTTTTAAACTCTTTTTTCTTTCTTATTAGATATTGAGAAGTCAAGGAAAGAACAATAGTTAAGAACAATCTATAGTCTTTAAGAAAATTTCTTCATCCCAAAAGGAAAAAAATATTGACCCAGAAATCGTACCTTAATCCAATTACTTTGTCCTTAAATATCATTTATCTAATTTCTACTCAAGTTATGGATGATGCGTTACTTATTATTTCTATTTTAGTAACTTGTTATAGATTTGACAAATAATTGTTTCACTTTAGTGCTTTAATAATTATAGATATTTTTATATTTTATGAGATAAATATGTACCTGAATTGTCTACTAAGAATTACTATATAGAACCCACCTTTTCGACCTAACTAGATCACTAATTGAGTTATGGTAAAAAAGATATTTAAAAGGTTTGATCTGATTCGCTTAGTTGACCCACTAAATTTTCTAGTTGATTGAACTCAGTAATTGATCAAGTCTTGATCCTAGCTTGGTAACTAAAGACTTGAATAATTGAGTTGGATTGGACCATAGTTCTCAGTCATGAGTCTTGAAATTTATAGGTCGTGAAGGTTTTTTTGCAAAATGATTAGATTGCAAAAATTATTTTCTATTAAAAAGTTGGTATGAAACAGTGAATAATAGGTTAATATGAAAATGAAATGTTATTTCCATGACTTCCTTATGAAAAATGTCGTGGATAAAATAGACTAGAGGCTGGTCTAAGTTTTTAAGATTAGAATAGACGTTTTAAGATTCACTCTCTTGGACTTACTTGATACACAGGACTTGTGAGTGGTTTTTGTATCTGTGGAATTAATCTCACTTCTAATATCGAGTGAAGATACACATATTATATAAAAAAAAAAAGGTAAGTCAACATATCTAAAACATTCAAGCAATTATAAAATTCCTCAAATTTCTCTCCTATATTGTCCCTAAAAAGTGCTCTTAGAGGGATATCCTTTCTCTGAAGTCCTCAAAAAATGGGCTATTTGCAGTGTGAAGCTTCCCCATTGTGTATGCGGCCCGTATGTGAGAGGGAGATCCATGCTGGCCATGGCTTAGGTCCGGACCAAGCTTTCCTTTTCTCAAGTTTGAGTATGTTGTAGCCTCTTGGACATTTTTAAGCTAAAGCCCAATCCAACTCATTTGGACCAGTGAAAAGCCCAAGCCTGCCTATTTGAGCCTTATTGAATAAGGACAGTCACGGGTAAAAGTCTTGGCCAGGCTTCGCTTTTGCTCAAGTTAAATTGGTTCGGATTAGCTCTACCAAATAAATTACAGAAAAACAAGTCGAGTAATTCTCCAATTGGCTGAATCTGGATTTAAATGTTAGTCCATTTTATAAATGGCCTGGAGCTGAAGAGATTCTAGTCTGGCCTGGCACCGTATTAAAGTAGATCTTGTCTAAACATTAAAGTCACTTTTTTTTCTGAAAACTAGGGGCCAAGTCCGAGCTGAGTTGGACTCAAATTGGCTTAGGAACGACTGAAATCTTGACGTGTGGTGGGCTTGGGTGGTTCCAGACCCATTTCTAGAACTCTATCGTCTTGTGAGTTGATTTACAAGTATATCTTCACGGAAGGTATGATGATGTCATTCTAAATTAATTTTCACAGATACCTTGAGTTGGGATGTCAATTGGTTGAATGGGCCAGTTCCACCCAAGATAATATTGGACATGGTCCGACTTGGATTGGGTCTGAACTTGGTTGTCTGCTGGATCGAAAAGTAGCCCACCACGTCAAACACGGTGCACACAAACTTCTCTTTCAGCTGGAGTTGTTGAGCAAAAATAAAGGCAATAGACTAAGATTTTTAAACTTATTTAAGTCAGAATATCGGGTTTGGATTTGGTACTCCTCTATCAAATCTAGTCTGTATTTATTTCGGATTTGGTTGAGTTGGGGGGATTTAATTTAATTTTTTTCAGGATAAACATATTTTAAGCTTAGGTGCTTGCATACCTCCTCTGCCGAAATAAACATGACATTTGCAATCATGTAGTTCAAGTAAGTTAACAAGAAACTTATGAGCCTAATGCATGAAGCAGGGGTCAAAAAATCGGCTCGGCCGATATATCGGCCGATATGTAAATATCGGCCGATAACCGATACGGACGATATATCGGCCGATAATTTTATCTCTCATACCGATATCGACATTTTCTCTCTCCTCCGATATCGGAACCGTGAAAAAACAGCAAAAAACCGTGATGAATAGTGGTGAACCGTGACAAAACCGCAAAAAACCGCAAAAAACCGCAGAAAACCGTGGACACCCTGAGAACCGTAAACCCTGAACCGCAGAAAACCGTGGAAAACCGCCGAAAACCGCGAAAAACCGCGAAAAACCGCGAAAACCGCGAAAAACCGCGAATACCCCTGAGAACCGTAAACCGCGGAAAACCGCGGGAAACCGCTGAAAATCGCAAAAAACCGCGAAAAACCGCGAAAAACCGTGTAAAAACCGCGAAAAACCGTATCGGTGTTTTAATTTTTTTTTTTTTTTTTAAAATACCGATATTTTCGAATATCGGCCGATATTAGGGCCGATATTGGGGACCGTTTATCGCCCATATCGGCCGATATTCCAACTGTACGGCCGATACTTATCGTATCGGCCGATATTTCAAGGTTTTAAAAAACCGATATATATCGGCCGATACGATATGTATCGGCCGATATTTAAACCTTAGGCATGAAGCATTGGTGCTTGCAAATCAGAATCCTTTTCATGAGCAACCCGCGCCCTTGGGCCATGTTGGACCTGCAGGGATTGTTGTCTAATGCAGGAAGCTTTATGAGTTTCAAAGTATTTTAAAATGATGTTTCTTATAAAAATCATACCTATTAGATTTAAAAGTTTCATGATTTGTAAAGGTCAAAAAATTAATTATCGAAATAGGGTCAAATTTTGAATGAATTTTTAATCGAACAGTGAAATCAAGTCGAAATGAATTGAAATTATGATGAGACCTACGTGAGAGCCCAAGTGAGGCCATTTTCATATGGGATGTTGTCTAGCGGAATCAGTAGATTGAAAGATGAAAGTATCAGCCAAAAAACTCTGGTTAAATATATCTGTGCTTTGGTATTTCCTACATATTTTATCAATGAATCAGATACTGTAAGTGAAGAAGAAAATGTAAAAGAAAACGAAAACATAAAGAGAATGGAGGTAGGACACATTATCAACATAGAGCCATTTTTTAATTTTCCAACACACATTCATCGGGGCCGTCCATTTGGTGGGCCCTACCATTGGCACATTGATCAGGCAAGCCTATCCATCTGATCAGTAGCCTTTTCGAAAAAGCAGTTTTTATAAGGTTCTTCCATTGTATGGAACGTTTCTTTTATCCAAATTCCAAACATGGAAATGAGGATTTTCATCTTCAACAGAATTCATTTCCCTTGTCTCGGGAAAATAAATAAAAAACACCCATGTAACGAAATTGATAATTTGGAGGGTACATTCTGATGGATAGGTCAATGGTAGGCACTCAAAAGGGGTACCACTGCTTAAGTAGATGGAGGAATAATCAGATGAACTCAAACTCGATTGTAAATTATAGTAGATTGAGTTAACTTTGTATCAAAGGAAATGATTGAATCTCAATGTTTTTTCATGATAAATGATGGCCTACAAACTCTATTACTGACAAGGCCCTTAAAGAAATAGAAGATACAGAGGAATGAAAGAATGGTTCTCCACTATTTTTCAACCTTGGAGACCAATCGTATATTTATATTATTTCATCACCAAAATGCAGTATCAATCAAGATAATATTATATTACAATCAAATCATCATAGAGGGAAATTAGGGATTTCTCTGCTAGAAATCCCTAATGTTTATCAGTCAAGATCTTTGCGCCGGTCGGACTTGGAAGAGGATGCTCAGAGAGTGCACTGGATGTAGAAATATCATGAGCAGTAGAAGTCACAGGAGAATTGTGGGGTTGTGGAGAGAGATCTGCAGAATCAGGAGGCTCACCAGCAGACACTTCAGTTGGAGACTCCAATTCGGTCAAATGAGAACCAGCAGTGAGGGCAGGTGCAATATGTTCGTTCGAAACCATCAGTGGGCTCGTAATGGGAGGGCGAAGATCTCAGAAAACTCAATGAAATCAGTAGCAATATGTGAAGAATTATATAGTGATCCGGGAGAGTGAAATGGGAATATCGTCTCATCAAAAACAACATGCCGCGAGAGATAAACTCGATTAGTGGGTGGATAGTAGCAGCGGTAGCCTTTGTAATGTTCACTGTAGCCGAGAAAGATACATGGAAGAGACCTTGGGTCAAACTTCGTCTTATTGTAATCACGAAGGCATGGAAAACATTTACTACCAAAGATTCTGAGAGTGTCATAATCTGGATGTTTATGAAATAACATCGCATATGGGCTTGTCCAATCCAAGACCCGAGAAGGTTGTCTGTTGATCAGCCATACAGCGGTACTAAAAGCCTCGACCCAAAACCGTTGAGGTACAAATGCGTGGAACATCATGGTAAGCCCAATTCGGTGACAGTGCGATGTTTCCGTTCAACTAACCCATTCTGTTCAGGAGTGTGTGGGCAAGACATGTGATATTTAATGCCAAGATCTGATAAATAATTTCGAAATGTGGAATCAAAGAATTCTCCACCACCATCAGATTGAAATAGTCGAATTTTCCTGTCAAACTGAGTATCTATGTATTTGTGAAACATGACAAAGCACTGGAAGAAGTCTGATTTGTTCTTGAGTGGATAAAACCATGTGTACCGAGTACATTCATCTACAAATATCACATAATAGCGGAATCATTGAAAGGATGTTACTGGTGATGGGCCCCACAAATCACTATGAATTACACCAAACTGTTCTTTGCAAAGATTATGAGATTGCATAAAAGGAAGGCGACATGTCTTAGCTATCTGACAGCTATTACATAAAGAATCAACCTTATTGTTATTAGTGCTTCTAATAAGCTTATTGTTTTTAAAAAAATCGACTACCCTTGACTGCGGGTGACCAAGTCGCTGATGCCAAATATCATCTGTGGCAGAACGAAATCTGGTTGAAAACAAAGCTGCTTCTTCCTTTGGTTAAGTGCATATAGTCCTCCAGTCCTACTTCCCGATGCAATCACTGCTCTTGTTTTTCTGTCCTTAATCACAAAGCCACGGGAATCAAATTCAACGAAATAAGGATAATCAGAGGTAAGCTGACTGATAGATAACAAATTCTTTTGAATGGTAGGAACCACGAGAACATTATCTAGATGCATTTTGGTATGCCCCATATCAATGTTTGTGGAGCCAATATGAGAGATATCTAGTGCAGTGCCATTACCAACTAAGACTCGATTAGTGCCATGATACGGAACAATAGATGTAAGCTTACCAGGATCAGCTGTCATGTGAGACGTTGCACCTGTGTTGGGAAACCAAGTCTTGTCGGGGTTATCATTTAAGGAAGTTGCGTCAAAAGCTTGAGTCACATCATCCGGTTGATAGACTTGATTAAACCAATGCCAACACTCGAGAGCCGTATGACATGGTTTGTCACAAATCTGGCACCGTACCTCTACGGTTTCTTCAGATGATTTGGTAGAAGAATGCTCATGGGAAGGACGAGAAGAGCCACCGCGATTGTGTTGAACTGATTGAAAACCTCGATGATTGTCACCATTGGTGGAAGAAGATTGAAATCTTCCTTGATTAAAGCCTCGTCCTCGGGAACTAAAACCACCAAAGCCTTGACCTCTCCGAGGACTCCCTCGATTTGAACCACCAGATCGTTCTCCAACAAAAGCCATATTATGGTTAATGGGAGATAAGTTACTTGTGTTGTGAAGATTCTTCATAGTTGCATGACCTTGGAGCAGAGGAACAAGGTCTCGATAAGATGGAATGGGTGGTTTGAGCATTGTAGTAATAAATGACTCATAACCTCTGCCTAGTCCTTTGAGAAGACCAAAGACCTTGGTTCGATCATGAACAGGTTTACCAATTGCAGCCAAATCATCACAATAAGTTTTGAAGATGCCAATATACTCAGACAGAGAGTAATTGTCTTTGGAATGAAGTTGCATCCTTTGAAGAAGATAAAATTCTCGTTCTTGCGACTCTTGTGCAAAAGAATCCAAAAGAGCAAGCCAAACATCAGCTGAGGTGTCAAGTCCAACAACCAACCCAAGAACTTCTTCAGAAAGGGTGCCAGTAATCCATCCATGGAGGAGCCTATCAGATCTTCTCCATGCAATATAATCAGGATTAGATTTGGTAGTGGTCTCGCCACCACTCTCCTTTGAGGAGACAGTAATCAATGGATCAAGCATTTTAAGATCGCCATCCAAGAAGCTAAGCATGTCTTGACTTTCAACAAGACCCATGATTTGGGTTTTCCAAAGTAGAAAATTGTTTTGGGTAAGTTTAAGTGAAACAAAATTGCCTACGTTGAGAGATGATGGATAAGGATAGATGATTGCTGAAGAAGAAGCCATATTTTTTTTTTTTGGTTTGAATAAGAGATCAGAATCCGAAATGAAGGAAAAGAGAGACAGAGCTCTGCCTCTTGTACTTCCTCTTCTCCTTTCACTCTCGTCCTTAAAGCGACGAGATCGTCGCCGGAAGGGTATTCTGGGCTATTGGCCAGACTGGATTTCTGGGCTTGTACTTCCTCTTCTCCTTCTTTCACTCTCGGCCTTGAAGCCACGAGATCGTCGCCGGACTGGTTTGCTGAGCGAATCGCCGGACTGGTTTCTTGAGCGATGACAGATGGCAAGAAAGTGGATCAGACAAGACTAAAGAGGATCCTCTTCAGTCGACTTGCTGTTCTTGCCTTTTTTTTTTTTTTTTCGAAGCTTCTTCTTTTCCTTTTCCACCGAGTTTCAAACCTTAGATCTGAATCTCAGATCCGCAGAAAACTCAGGTGAGAATCCAGACGCTGGGCTGCAGCAGCGTGGAATCTGGTCGGGCAGATCTGGGATATGAAAATTGCGGCGACTGCACCTGACGCAGATGGTGTGGGTTCCAATGGTTCAGATCTGAATCTCAGATCCTTAGAAACCGTCGGTGAGATTCCGGAAGCTGGTCTGCAGCAGCGTGAAGAATGAATCTGGTCAGACAAATCTGAGTTTGTTCTGGCTGTGATTTCGATAGCAGATCCGAATCTCGGATCGTCTGCGGCACAGTGGTAGGCCGAGCAAAGTGAAGGGCAGCGGATGGTGATGACTTGCAGAGGCAGCGGCCGAGACCAAACAAACCTAGTTTGGTATACAGGACAGGGGCAAAGATGCGAATCCCTGTTGATCCGTAGGGTCCAAGATCGTTCAGAAGAAGGACAACCTAGCTCTTGATACCATAAAGAAATAGGAGATATAGAGGAATGAAAGAATGGTTCTCCACTATTTTTCAACCTTGGAGACCAATCGTATATTTATATTATTTCATCACCAAAATACAATATCAATCAAGATAATATTAGATTACAATCAAATCATCATAGAGGGAAATTTTCTCTGCTAGAAATCCCTAATTTTGATCAGTCAAGATCTTTGCTGGATTTCCCTGATTTCACTGCTGGAAATCAGCTTCTGATTGTCAATAGCCCTCACTGTTTGCTTACGATAAATTATGAGGGTTCTCTTAAATCCACCATGCATCAGAGAAATTATCTGTTGTAAATTGATTCACTGGAAAGTAGTCAACAAACTTTTATACAACTTGTTTGAGATGATGAAAATAAGTTTGTTCTATGAGAAAATTTAACTTAAACAGCAATTTAAGTAAGGTTTTTAAGGTTACGAGTTTGTAATAATCAAAACAGCTTCAGCTCAACCTAATAAATAGCAAGTGTATCAGCTTTCGATCCATCATGGGATATATGAAAGCAAAGATGAATGGTTTATGTTAGAGCTTATAAACAATCATAAGAAGACGTTGAGATCAAATGATTTTATACTACGTAAAAAGAAAAAAATAAAAAAACTAACTCAATCTTATTGTGTAACTTGTTCACCTCTTTTGATTAGATGATATTATTTTCCTTCAGTGGTACCAATTAACTTAAGTAGATGGACGGCCTAAATTCACCTGGCAAAGGAAGTGGAGATTTGTTGGGAGAACTAAGCAGTTCTGGCATAATTAAGAATCATGAGATGGTCGTGGTGGGGAGGCAAAGTGACAGCATCCCTTGAAGACCATATGTTATCTCTCACGAATTGCAATGTCAACAGAGGTTCAAGTTGTTGCCCTCTACATCTCATCTCAACCTGCAACACATGACCAACCAATACAACAATAAGTCTTTAAATGGGTTTTAATCACATATTTCAATTGAATCTATTATTTTCATAGGATAGGAAGAGAACATAGAAAGTCAATCATTAGATCAATGAGATTAATACAGTGACAATAACGATAGCAACTAAATTTATGCTGCTACAAATCTTCACAACTATGTGTTGCATTTCATCATAACAACATACACGTTAATGAGTTATTGCCCGTTGAGGACCACCACTATTCTTCTATCTTCTCCATCTAAACTTCTTCCTAATTTATTACACTAAATCATTGTCAATTATTGCCACCACTCTTTGTGCTATTGGCAATTGACAATGAATGTCGTTGTTATTATTATTCAAAACATCATAAACGACGTAAATTATGAAGAGTATACTTATCTATAAATTCGAATATCAGAATAGAAAAAGATCTAATTATATGAAATAGAACATTTAATACCCTCAAGAGAGTTTGAGGGTATTTACGAATACTGAACTTTTTAGCCAAATTGAGAGGCCTAATACTTGTGTAGCAATTTGATTATAGTATTACAATTTTGTTGCCCTATTTTAATATTTGGAGGGTTATTTTATATTTTTATCTTTTTTTTAATAGACATTATAAGACACTCAAGTACAAAAAGTATGTATTCAAAGAATTTTCATTAAAAAATCTCTATCCTATATCACCGTTGTATATTTTGTAATCTATTTGTACTTATTTTCTGCATTGATACAAATGTTATGATTTCAAAATATAGTATAATATAAATTCTTATACAAAGTTCCTATAACAACTCAACCCACCACCCTCTTCCAACACTCTATAATAATATATAGTATATATAATTCAGCAATTTTTCGTCATGATTTTTCATTTTTTATATAAAATATAATAACATTAAAAAACCACTGAATTAAAAAAAAAAAAAATTGAAGTTGAGACGAAGTCTCATGTAAATTAGAACAAAACATTCTGGGACCCAAATTTAAATCCTCTATTTATTTCTATTATTGTTAACAATGTATTCTGATTTTTATTTTTTACATATTAAATTAATTCTCTTTAATTATTTATGAGATATTTATATCGTTATCGATTGTCACAACTCACAAGCTTGGTACCTCGTCTCTGCTCTCGCTTCTCTTTCCTCTTCCCTCCTACGTCACCGCTACATCAGCACTGCCCGGCTCCACTAACAAACAGACGGCTGGATGCTACTGGATACATTTTAATCGTGGTGGGCCCCGCCCCTCCTTTGTCCCTAAGCAATATAATGACGCCTCTGACTTTTCAACTTTCAAAGCATTGCTTTTTCACTACTTTCTTCCTAAATGTGATTTCGGTAAATTAGGTGGTAGAAAAACCTCATTTGCATTTCTTTTTATAAAATTTTAGCCTTTAAATATAATCATGACCCACCATTAATTATATATATCTGTCGATATTTGTCCATATCCGATATCAACTACTTCAATGGTGAAAATCATCTATATACATGTTTCAATGGATTTTCTTGAAAATTCAAAAGTAAATAAAGTTTATTAAAGGTTGAAACCATTACAAAAATGAGATGCATCATCATCGTTATTTTCATTATAATTAAAATTTAACTATCTAGCTTTTTGAGTCATGTTACACTATAAAATTAGTAACGTCACTATCTATCATATTTTTCTTAGTTCTGCCGACATCTAATAACCTCTCAATATTCTATGTAAAGGAGTAAAGGAGTCGTTTCTAATCTTCTAAATAAATATCTATGCATTATGAAAATACTTTAGCGTGAAATCACCCACTCCATCTCAATCTACAAATCCAAAATGCTCGCCGTGGAATCAATTACTTCTCTCTTCTCACCTAACACACACCCTAAAATAATTTCATGCACGTCTCCTTCACCTTCATTTTCTTCCATGGATAATTTTATGGTATGTGATTATACGGCCTAAAGATAGAATCAAAGCATCATATGTTGAAATTGAAGATACAGCTTTAAGAACTTTAGACACTTGTCTATGTTAAGGGGAAAAATAAAGACCTCTCTTCTCTTCCACATGGCAGTGGCATGTGAATGAGAGCTGAATCATTCATCATGTGTCTGCTGTCGTCGTGGATGAACTATAATGTAAATATCTCATCTATGAGACAATCGTAACCATTGGATTAGATGGTTTTGGGTTTTTCTTTTGGTTGAGACAAACAGTCCTATAATGAAATGGTTCGATATGTTTTATGTTTGATCTTTTAGCTTACACAGAATTGGACGGACGAACTACATGTATAAAAATAGAGTAAGGTCTAATGTTCTTCTTTATGTGCATAGCCCCAAACCCTAATCACTTAAATTCGTTTGTGCTTCTTAGTTTGCGGACCTTGACGGGATTTTCTTGTGGAGTTCAATAACCATGCATTCCATTCAAAACCTTAGAATATAATTTAGGTGCGAATTGTCTCCTCCTATCTATGTTTGATGATCACTTGGAATAATTCTACTGTAGATTTCTTTTCTTTTTTTTAATCTCTCTCTCTCTCTCTCTCTCTCTCTCTCTCTCTCATGCATTGTGTTGCTTTCTCCCAACTTAATATATATGATGTTTTGGTGAGTGTGGAAGATGGGACCTCTACTATTTATTCTAACAAAGTGCACCACTTAAGGTCTTGATGGGGCTTTTAAGCTCAATCCAAACAGATGTAAGGTCTAAAGTCAGCTGTCGGAAAGGTATGGGTTGGATCAATCCCTCGAAAGCGTGACGCACGCAAATGGGTGGAAAGAGGAAGAAGAAGAAGCGTCCACATGTAATCCTAGACGTGAGCTATGTTGAGTCAATTTCAGGACAACAACCCTTTTTTTTTTTTTGTGTGTAATTGAGTGCAAATTAGAATGGTAAAAATCAAAGTTGAGATTCACTGAAGAGAATAGTCAATGCATTGGTGTAACTAAAAACCCTACTCAATGCAATTGGTGTAACTAAAAACCCTACCATTCAATTATACCTTTAGAACAGTTCTTCAAATCAACATGCATAAGTGACTCATAGAAAGAAAGATATTTACCGTTGAAATTAAAAAAAACATCAAAATTTCATATTGCCCCTATCAGTATGTTGACAGTTTGAAATTACTACATAAAGTTGGCGGTTTTGAGAATTATTTGACATCTGGTACCAAATTCACCCACTAAAATGAATATGAACAAATAACTAATTTTGTAGTGATTTTGATTCACTGCTGAATATCCCTCCGTCCAAAGTGATATTCTAACCATCTACATTGTGATTTATGAAAGATGTAATTTAATGGCTTACTTTCATGAAAGATGAAAAATATATTTAGTAAGTTTTTATGGTTGAACTTTCAAGTCATAGGTTGAAGTTCTATAGGCATTAAATAGATAAAATTAAATTAATGAGATTAATAGATTTGATAATAATAATGTAAAACATAAAAAATGGACCAATGAACAATTGACATTGGAGCAAGGACCTTAAAAAACTCTATGGTACGGCTAGGACCATTCTATATATTGGAATCAGACTACTGTTGGTATGAGCAAAAATAATGATTATAAGTGAAACACAGCAGAAAGATTGATTGGCAAAGACAACTACAAAGTGCCATACAAATGAGAGGAAGGCCTACTAATGATAGGTGATTATATTTTTGAACTAAATGTTCGATAATTATTGATGCATTTCTTGTTTCCCACCCACTTCAAAAGCTAACGACAATGGAAGGATCCACCAACTCAGACAAGACGTTAATTTTCTCTATTATGTTCATGTTTCAATTCATTAAAATTTTCAGTGAGCAATAAAAGAATTTTTACCAATGATTTAATGAATTGGGGGGATCTGAAAAACCATTTTATTTTATTTTTTTGAAAGAAAAGATAGTTGAGTATATATATATATATATAAACAGGTCAGTAGAAATATATTAAAGCTGTTGGAATGTAAATTTTTAGTAATATTTGTTTTAGTTAAAGTGGGAATTTGGGTGATTTGGTAATTACTAGTGCTAAATGGAAAGGTGATTTTGAAGTTGAGCAGCAGTATCATCATCACCATCAATAATTTTGAAATCAATGTCTTATCCATCCATCCATCCATGGTGAGTTTGAAACTGATTATGAGCCCCTGTCCAGTGTTTTTTAGAGCACGACTCGCCTTTTCTCAAACCAGTCATGCTATGTTATAGGGTAGGACTTCAGATGTTTTTAAAAAGGATGAATATCAATTCGTGAGGGTTTGACGCTTCACCGTTAAATACTCTACTAAGTCGTGGGAAGTTCTGGATTTTTTTTCCTACTTGATCATTTCATAGAAGGCATCACTCCTAATTTCTAAAGGAAATGTTTTGCTTCAAACTTGTACAAATTTTGTAAAGGAGCTTCTAATGTTTAGCTATAACAGAATAAAATTTAGTTTTGTTGACGAGCATGTCGATATAAAATCATTCGAGGGCAAAATCAGCTAAATATTGTTTTTCTTGTAATAACAATTCAGATTATTCTTTTGTCATGAGAATTATTTTATTCTTCTAATAATGTATGTTTGCATTGAACATTTTCATAATTAACTGAGAGAATGAGATAAATGTCTCACAACCAAATGAGTGTTACCAAAATGGAGAGAGAGAAAAGATGGGTGTGCACTTAATTTCCGAAAAGAGAAGAGTTCGACTGTGGAAAAACTATTATATTCATTAAGTATTTATGAAGATTTGATAGAAATATTTTAATTAATATAGATAAACATCTTAAAGAATTAAAATCATCTTGGTATCCTTTATAAGTAACAAATATGTCTTAGATATAGTACTTGATTAGATAGTTCGAATCATTATTTTGTAAGACGAAAAATCAACAGTATATTATAGTGTGATATTGTAAGTTCGATCTAATATAGATGTAATTCCTTAGCAAATTCAATTGGAACAAATTATTTTTGAAGAATATAATACATATGATTATTTTTTATAAGGAAATACCTTGACTCGGACTTGACTCAATAGACACAGCCTTGACTCAGTACCCAGCTCAGAGACGATAAGTTGTTAAGAACGTTGATCTAAGCTTCCTGTAACTATACTTCAGTCATGAAGTTTATTTAGCACAAAGCATGTAGTTTTCATCAAAATATAAAAGAGTGCATACACCTAAATTTCTATCTAAGCATTATAGCTTTAGAAGGAACCCAACATTTATATCTGACAAATGCTTTCAGGTTTACAGTTTCTACAATGTTGGAGAAGGTTTGGATTAGAAGAAAGTCAGAAAAATAGATGGTTTCTCATTAACGGACTTGTTTCATAATCTTTTATAAGAGAATAAATATATATATAACCCTCTGTGAATGTTCCTTCACTCTCATTTTGAGAATTAATGAAAATTAGTTTGTAATTGGAAGAAGATGGTTGGAGAACACTATGACTATTATCACATTAAAAAGTAGATTATAACCATTAATTATTCACAAAGTTTATTTTTAATTTCTTTGTAAACTTAATGTGATGCTTTAATCGTTAATTCAATCAATGGTGGTTCCAATTTTTTTTTTTTTTTTATAAGGGGTAGAATGCAAGAAAACAGTATTGGTTAAGCTCATCAAGTGCAAGTACTGCAACACCTTGATGAGTTAATGCAAATCTACTAGCATATGCAAATTTAACCAAGAAATTTGTTAAAATTATCATTGCAAATCGAATATTTAATGACTCTAAGCATCTAATAAATTGCTAAGAAAAGTTTCCAACTATGAAACATTACAAGTGGAGATTCAATCAAACATATCATAAAAAAGCACCATTTTTTTTAAGACATCGGGATCAAATCTAAAACAAAGATGCTTAGTGGCCTAAGTAAGGATGTAATTATACAAAATGATGGAAAATGAGCTCTAAGTCTTATAATTATCAAAATAGACAATGAGTTCATAAAAAGATTTATTAAATTTAATTAGAAGTGTCATCTCCAAATTGATGAGATACCTAGTTAATAGCATAATATAGACCATGAAACGCTTGGTGAACATAAACACTCCCAAACCCTAACGTGATTAAAATGTAACAAGGAAATCCTAGTCTCTTCGTGTGATTCACAAGTATTGCATGGATCACTATCTAATTTTCATGGAATAACATCAAGCAACTCTGAAGGGGAAAAATTATCACCAATTCCTGTAGTGGGACCAGAGCCCCAAATCACAACTTCCTCTTCTCACACCCATCTACTACTATCTGTCATAAATTGTATTAGTACTCAATTTGAACTAACTCTAAGTTTGATCTTACCGATGGATTAGAGATCCTTTCAAAACTAATCCTACTATTTTAATAGTTAATCTTTGTGGCCTTGAAAATCTTGACCTTTCAAAAATATCTTTTAAATCCATCAATTCTCATACATCGAACAGGAAATTGTCACCCAGTGACAAATCATTCCTCTCAAGAGATGGAAGTAGCCATTTCCTTAAATAGGTCAGCTATCCATCATTAATTGAACCTAATATAGTTTGAGTTGAATGTATTAAGCTTTGGATGAATACAAGGATGCAAAAAAAACCTCTCATCTAACCACTTAAATAGGCGAGATGGACAAATGAAAAATAAACAATTTGCAACAACCCAAATTTTGAGGATTTAAAATTAAAAAAATATGATAATTGAATGTGATTGAAACTTACCCACCTATATTCATTTTATTTTTTTACACATCTCAATTAAAGACATTTGTCTAATAAAATAAATCACTAAACAACCTATTGAAAGTGAATAACATAATATTTTAGGTTTAAGGTTGTATAGTTGTCATAGATCACAGATACTGTTAGTTTGCATGGTTTCAGTGCAACAAGGTGTAAATGGACTTTACCATGGATTCTTAAAGTCTAAGAAATTCTGGATGCTTATTTGAAACTCTACCATGAGAGAGCTCTCTTTGCCCATGTTCCATTTAAGGCTTCACCTTAAAAAGTAGTAATGTTAATTAATTGGTTTTTATTACAGTTTGATTTAATTAAGTTCAAGTGCCGGGTCAAACCACTTTGAACTATTATACTAGTACAATATCATAATACATTATTATATTTAAACATAAAACACTAAACATAAGAAAAGTTCGAAATCATATTACAACTATAAAATTATAATAGAAAACAATGAAAGTTTAAATTTCAGTGAAAGAGAAGAATAGGAAAAATAAAATAAATAAAATCCTAATAGCTTTTTTTAAAAAAAAAAAAAAAAAACACTGTAATATTTTCTTTATTGTGCTTTATCTTCTAATTTTATCACAAACTCAAATGCCAACATAAGAAGTTATTTTCATATTTCCAAGAGCTCATGCAAATAAAAACCTCTCTGCTTCACTATCTAATCTCTCCACCTAAACCCATCATTCAACTGCACGTAAACAAATCACGAAGCTCTAATTATGCAAGGAAAATTCTAATAGATGCATAAGTACCACCTAATATAAAATATGGTAATGGTGGAAGGGTTTAATCCCATTTGAGAGTTGAGACCTCTTCAGCTCTCCTGTTTCTTTCATGTCTCTAACACCAATCAAAGAACACGTATATACATTTAGGACAGAAGTGATACTAGCTTGTTACTCCTCTTTTAGAATATTTTACAAATCCATTTTTTTCTCTATTTTACCCTAAATAAGATGTGAGATCACATAAATAATACCCAGAAAGAGAGAGAGAAATAGGGCAATTGTAGTGTTGGCAATTCTTTATTATCAAAACTTTCTATGCTCATAGAAATACGTACCTCTGATTCGTCATTCAGCTCTAACTTGTTAGCCAAGTACTTCATCAACAACTGGACAGTCATCCTCTCATCTCTGGAAAAAGAAAGAAAGAAATTAATTTTCTTGATCATTTCTCAAGATTTTTTAGTGTTACATACAACTATAAAAGATGGGAAAAGGGAGAGTGGAGGAGGGAGTACTTGATTCTCAAGTAGCTCTTCGGTATCTGAGGCAAAAAAGGTTCTCTTCCTCTGCATTAAGAACCCAAGTGCAAGAAATTAGAAACTACATAAAGGTAAATTTTTCAAAGAATGTAAAATACTACCTACCAATTTTCTTTTTCTTTTTAAAAAAAAGAATACAAAAATACTAAACTAGGATTTTTCTCCTTGTTTGTGTAATTTCTTGGTTATTCATACTTACTGGATTTGTGATGCTTGGAGCACAAACCAAAGGCCAGAACGATGTGCTGATGGCGTGTCGATGACTCTAATCCTGGAGCTTGTACCTGCATCGGTGGTGGCCGGGAGAGCGCCCAACATATAAAGTTGATGAAATGGCCGAGAATAGGAAGGTGTGGAAGAAGAAGCTGTCAAATTCCACGGCAGTTGGCGGAATTCCCACGCCAACTCCGGCCGATGGAGTATGTGTAAATTTGATCTTGGGTGAGGAAAATACGATGGTGTGGTGGCAATTGTAGTGGTACGAGCAAGAGTTACAGGCTGCGGTGACCTGAAATCGGGTAAATGGCACACGGGGGGCGCTATTGGTGCAACGAATTCTTTACCCGAAAACCAATCCAATTCAATCAATCCTCTCCTCTGAGAAGAAGAAGTAGTAGCCTCACTATTATCAACCCTAATCTCTCTACTCAGGTGGCTACCAATTCCTAATTGTAGCCACCCCATCGTATCTCCTTCATCTTCTTTCCCTCCTTGTGAGTGTCTCGAAGACCCAACCGCCTCAATCAAACTATTTGTTCCTGATTCCTCTTCGGCCATGAAACTGATCGAGGGAACCATGGTTACATCGAAGAGTCTAGGGTCGTAGAATATTGATTGCACACAATCAATCAACTCAGCTCAATCCAAACCACAAAATAGAAAAACGGGAATTAGAGAAAAAAAAGAGAGACTTGCAGATATCAGTTTATGTCAAAGAGAGCCATTAAAAACGTTTCCAAACGGGATTTTGCAGATGGGAAAGTTTTGAGACGTGGGGATGAGAATCCCTGAACTCACTTGAAATGGGCGATGTGAGTTTAGGGTTTACCGATCTCCCTTTCCATTAATTCTCTTTGTTTGGAAGCTTGTGGGGGTGAAATAGTTGCAGAGGGGAGATGGATGGTGAGCCGGTCGTTTCTTCTTTTTATTTTCCTTTGCTTTAATTGTATGTCAAAAGGACTTGGAATAGCTTAATTCTTTTGACTTGGGAAATTGAAAAAAATGTTCCGTCTACCACTTTGTTTTTGAGAGAATACTTGTTCTTTCATAGGCTCTCAAGGAAAAGAAAGTGTATTATAATTTTGAAGATAAAAGAGATAATAAAATGAAATTATGTTAAAAAAATTCTTTACTTTTTTCGGAAGTGATTGAAGAATTTTCTTTTTAATAAAATTGAAATACATTTATACTTTTTATTATTTAAATGGTAAAAATACAAAAAGTTAAATATGATGTCCCATTATATAAAAATAGAAATGCAGACATTAAAATTATTTTTTCAATGATCCTTGTATCTTTTCTGCACCTTGTAATGAATGGCTAATGGACCCGAAAAATGAAAAGAAATTGATAACTAGAAAATCAGAAAATCCCTTTGGAGGTCCACCTTATAATTTTCAGAAAAATCCTTTTCCTTCAAGGGTCAGCATACAAAATTAAGTAATAAAAGCAGAGGGCCAGTGACACTGTATAAAATATGATTTTGAAAAGGAAAAAGAAATATTCGCATTTTGAAGACGTGGTTTAAGAACATGATAATCACGTATTAGTCCACAAATAATGACAACAGACTTGTGACATGGTTTTCTGTAAATTTACTTGATAAAAGTTTTCTTCTTTTTATCAGATAATCTACTGAGGTCCTTTTGTTCTTATTAATTATGGTCAGGGAGAAAACTAGAAGTGTAATCAAGTCCATGCATGGATGCAAGGGCCTTCTAGTCATTTCATTTTGACCATACTCCTTTCGTCCGTCTATGTGCCACTGATCCTGTACAGATGCTAAAACATGTGCCTGTCGAAACCTGCCAAATTCTAGGCACCGCCAAGCAATTTAGTATCTTCACTTATTTTTTTAATAAGTCTTATTAAAAGCATAATATGAAAAATTAAACATTGAAATTATTACTATTGTTGTAAATTATTTATATTTTATAAGTCATCTTGTAGAAGATTCAATCTAACAGTACAATGTGCGTCCTTAAAGCTGCTCCGTGTTATCCTAAATTCTAAACCCTAAAATCCCATATAAGTGACACACGTAATGCATGCATAGTCATGAATGGGGGTTTTGAGGTGGTAACCAATGATCATTGCTGATTGTATTCATGAATGGGCGCTTGCTATTATCAAATAATGAACATTGATTAGATGTGTGTGAGTGATTATATCAGCTAAATGGACCCCATCCCATCTATAATTGATTTCACTGTGCATATTCTCACAAACTGGCTTCCTTTCCCACTATTTATTTATTTATTTTGTTCCCTGTCGTCATGATGTCATCATAATTACCGTCATCATTAAACGCCACCATGAAAAAGCAGCTTATCAAAACCACATTTCTTATCATCAATATCTCCTATTTCCACCACTATTCTTCCAACTTCCAACTTAAAAGCAAAGCAGAATGGCCCATTGCTGCCTCCCTTGCATTGCACTCCAAAGTTAGAGAGGAGAAAAAGGGAGCTTGGGAGACTTGAATTTGAGATCTACTGCATGGATAGTGATAACTATGTTGGAAAAGTCATTCTTCACAGTTACTAAAATCAATCAAGTTATGTCTTCTGTTGAGCACTAAAAATTACCATTTTACCCTTTAATTTTAGATTAGTTAGCCTTTGATTTGTGAAAAGTAGATGCATTTAATGAAGTTTTCAAGTTTTGGAGTGTATTTGTGAGAATATAAGAAAAATGAATTAAAATGGAGAAAAGTGGGCCATAGTCCTATTTTTGGAAAGTTTATAATTTTTACCACCTAATTTGATTTCGAATTATTGTAAATTATTATAATTCAGATCCGGATATGAGAGTTTGAATTATAATAATAATTTTGAGACTGTGTTACATTATAAAGGTGGTAGAAATTTTTAAACACACAAATGGACCCACTGTTCGAGTCTGAAGCTTATATGCCAAAGTCTACTAGTATTCCGGGCCAGATAAAAGACCAAGTGGGACCAGTGAATTTCGTTTGAAGAAGAGATAAGGTAGAAGAAATTGATTTTGCTGATTGAAATGACCGGAAGAGATAAAAGAGAGGAAGGCCGAGCAATCCAACTTACTAGCTAGTTTTTGAAACTCAGCTAGAAGAAGATAAAGAGGATAAGGATAAAGAAATATTTGAATCGAAGGAGAGATAAGAAAGAAAGATAAAAGAGAGGGATTGGGAGGAATAGAGATAAAAGAGATAAGGAGTTAGCCAATTACACAAGAGAGAAAAAGGGATAAAATCGGCTAAATTTAAATAGGTCTATTCTATTGGCTGAATTTGAAGGGTCTCTTATCTCAACTCTTCTGAATCCTATAAATTGATGGCTTTGGGTCCATTGAAGGTTGAACTGGGCAACGCATTGAAGGCTGAAGTTGGACGACTAAAGACAGAGAGAAAAAAATAATTAATTTATTGTAAGTTATTTTATTTTATTTTTATATAATGTCCAAATGATTATATTTCATTATATTCCAATTTTTAAATGAAATTCATGGCAGTTTATTTAGATTTATGGTGTTCCCAATTATTAAATATTTAATAGTGATGGTTTGTTATTTTATTTTAATTCCTTTTATGAACATTATGAAAGAAATTATTTTTAGAATTTTTTTAAGAAAAGTAGAACCCCTATTAGGATCAGTGGGACTTGACCGTTTTTCCAGTCTAAGGTTCTTATCAAGAAGAATTTGTTTTAGATTTGGGAATTGCAAGTTTAAACCTCGCTCAAGTCTAAGGCTTGAAAATTGAAAAATCCTGATTTAATGGACGACGTAAATATTCTAATTAGAATTTTAATAGGTAACAAACTTGAATTATATTTAATAATTCTAGAATATTTCATAGTCTAGGCCATGATTTTATTTTTAAATAGGATAACATGCCGCCTTCGAGTCTCGATTCCATTGTAAAATATGTAAAGAATTTATTATTATTGTTTTATTTTATTCTTTCATAAAAATCCTCATAATGATTTAAGCTAGGTTAGAAATATTTTATTTGTTTCTTAAATCTACATTTTAAATTAGATTGAGGTCATTTAAATTTACTTCCACCATTTTAATCAAAATTTATGTTAACTACTAAAGCTAGATAATTAATTAATTATTGTGCTAAATTATTATAACTCCATGTTTTAGAAAATTATTTTATTAAATCACATTATTTTAATAGTGCCATTTTTATTTCGTACATATGTTTTGTTCATTTCCCTTGGGTAAGACCTCGCACTCATATACTATACTATTAACTGGTTCGTGAGCTTGTGAGTTAATTTAAAATCACAACATCTTTAAAAAAATTCTAAATTAAAAAAGAAATTAAACAATATTTAAAGGTAATCAATTAAGATATTCTTTTATGAATTACGTATTCGAGATAAGATCTTTCTAACCAATTTATCATCACTCTATTTAGTCAAATCCATATTTAAGCATGCAGAATAATACGACACACTAATGTACGGATAATTATTTCATGAAAGATAAGAGCGATCACACTTTCTATTACTAGACAAAGTAAAGAAATTTGGGCCCTTTCAATATCCACGAGGAAAGGAGAGAGCATTTAATTGTGAAATAATACGTGGAAGCATAGATGTGAGTGGTTGCATGTGAATGTGGGAAGAATCAAAGGCTAAGGATGGGAACTTGACCTGGAAGCCCGAAAACCCAGCTTGAGAAAAGGTAGGCTTAAGCAATAATTTCAGCCCGATTTACAATAGGGCCGAGCTTGGACAAATGAAAAAAGCCCTACTGTTGTTTGGGCTGAACTCAGACTTATGTATGTCTGGCCCAATTATATAAGTAGATAAAAAACTATATATAGGCTGCACATTACATCTGGTTCATTTATTCTTATGAAAACTCCAGAAGGACATATCAAGAGATAAAGGCTCTGTTAATTGGAAATTCAGCCGGGCTGCTCCTCCTCAGTCCTCCCCACTTGATGAGGATACCTTTTTTTTTTTTTTGGAAATGGTTAATGAGGATACCTTTTTATCAACCCTTCATTAGCTGTATAAACTCTACATTTCTATCAGGAATCCAGTTGGATCATAAATTCATTTCAAATTCCAGTTGAAACTCATCATTACTTCCATTGCAATTCAATATGGCTGACGCCTCAAAATTCAAACTGATCAACAATCTTAATTGTTCAAAACACGAGAACTATATATATAAATATGACAAATCCTATTTTGAAAGTGAATTTGAATGAAGTTGTGAGACAATGAATAGTCTCTCTTTAAAACTTCTTATGGAACTTGCATTTCCATTCCTGAAAGCCATGGACGATGATGTTCTCGGCCATCTGCTTGTAAGCTTGTTGGGTGAGATGAATTCCATCCCATGAAATGTATGTCGCCGGTTCGGGGCAAACCGGAACACCATCTGCACCGCACATCTTCATCACATTGAAATTGTACCCTCCTCCGCTACCACAGCAGGCTTTCAGCATCGTCGACTCCTCGAATCCTTATCATCAAAAGATTGAAACAAAAGATAGAAGCAATTTCACAATCTTTAAGAATAAGATTACAATGTTCTTTTACTCACATCTTTCTCACTTCATATGAAATCCCATCATCTTAGAAATCCTTCAAAGTTCAAACATACAATAAATAGATGACACCCACTACAAAACTTACAAAAATACCCTCTATGTCTCCCTCTAACCCCACTCAATGGCCAGTCCTCCATTGGAGTCTAGTCTACTGTCCAATATAGCATAGGATCATACATGATATGAACACAACATTATTAGCTAAAAATCACTGTGCATCATTGATTCTAAGATATTTAAGAATTCATGAATGTATCTAAAATCTGGAAAAACAATGTAGTAATTTACCATGAAGGGAAACATGATCGACAATTTCCTTCAATGTATTGAAATAATCTGCATAGAATATGAGAACTTGAGGAAATTCTTGTCTGAGTTGTTCAATGGCCTTTTGGAGAAAATCATTGTGATATTCTGCAAAGCTGTTCAAGTCCTTAAGGCACTTGTTTTCGTCGTAGCTTGCCAGACTGACAGTCTGGAACATGGTAAGGTAACTTGGCATGCATCCGATTGGAAAATTCCCTGGAACAATCAGCTGAACTGCGCCGGCTCCAATCACTTCCTGAATCATCCATTGCCACAGAATAAAAAACTCATTTAGACATTTAAGACCATTCAATCAACTTTGAGCAGTTCACCTGACCACCGCACAATTTTGTGTTTGGGCCCCAAAAAGCCTCCTGCTTGGGTCCCCTCTTAAATCCCACCCGCACACCCACCTTCTTAAGTGATGTAGAACTCTTTCTCACATGCTCAGACAACGCACCACAAACAGGTATGCATATGGATTTGATCAAATTCAAATTCAGATTTAGATCCTACATCTAAGATGTGGTGGACTCAAATCCAATCCAAAACTGACCCATCTACATCACTGAGCAAATTATTATTTTAAACTGTTGGAATTTATCATTTATGTGAAAAATAGAGGTTACCTTTGCTGCATCCCTTATAGCTTTCACCACATGGGGCACGTAAGTTTTCACCTCCTCTATAGTTCTGCCTTGGAAGAAGGCATAGTTGTAGTCATTTCCTCCAATTTCCCCCACCAGGAAAACTGCTTTTTCAAGTCTCTTTGCACACTCTTTAACATTAATGCCACCAAATTGTCATAATTAAGATGTGATCAGTAGCCCAATAAATATTACGTTATAAATAGATTTCAAAATGCGCTAATCATGTAATTAAGAGATGTGAATTACAATTTTTGATTGATTCAAGTACCTGCTTTAGAGGAACATATTGACTTGAGATGGGTCTGGAACCAATCGAGTTGGACATCAAGGGAGCTATTAGTGAATGGCATCAAAATGTTCCGCTCTAGAAAGAAGGAGGTGTTCAGTGCAGTGGCTCCGGCGACGGCAAAATTGACGCCGTGACTGAATCTGGCATCTTTTTCCAGGTATGGGTTGAGGAGGGGAAGACCCAAGGACATGGCTGTGGAAGGTGCAAATATCAACAAAAACCACTTAAAAAGTTAGATACATTACAGTAATAAAGAAAATTGGCATATTGCAATTGTAGAGCTTCAAATTTAATCAACTCAATAGTGTTTATTACTGTAATTGACTACAGTGATTTCAAGCAAGTGAAAAGAAGCTGATCGATTATGAAATTCGGATCATAGTAAAAAGAAGAAAAAAAAATCAAATGTTGGGATAAAACCCACATTTGGTCAAACAGAGTCTTGATCGATTATCATCAATAAAACGAAGCACAAATCACATCAACAAGGGCCTTGCCTTGGGTTTACGTGCAAACTAGAAAGAAAATTATGAACAATATCTATATATTTTATAATGTAAAAATAGAATTAAAGAGTTCTCCAATTTTTACAATTAGTAAATCTAATACATTTTTATTGTTGTTGTTAAAACACTAATTGATCTACCTAATTCCTATTTCTCTTTTTAAATGAATCAAGTCATTCTTGTCAGACAAACTCAATCAATAAAATATTTAAATATAAGAAAATTCATCTAAAACTCAACTTATTCACAACTATAATCTAGAGAGAGAAAAAAAAAACCTGGTCAAAGTGTTCATTAGAAAATTGTATCGAAATTCAAACCCAACTCTACCCAACTTCACCTTGGGAATTAGTGGAGCTCCAATCAACTTGTGGATCTGTTCTTGCTCCAACAACGGTTGATGGTAGATATACCCATCTAATCCTCCTTTCAATCTCCACTGTTCCAAACCTTTTGGTGGGACCATCAATATCAATAAACTATTTTATGTAGGTACACCAAACCATGCCCCATTTCAATAAACTATCCACCTAATGCAAGTTACAAGGATCACCTGTGCATTAGGGTTAGGGTGTACGCTGATATCATGTACATTCGGTGTTGGTGGATTTATTATAAAATTTTGTATTTAAGTATATATATAGTAATGTTTTTGAAGTTCTTCATGATTTAAACATTTTTTTTTTAAAAAAAAAATCAATCTTTTAACTTTGTTAAAACTATAAATATGATTTGATCTGAAGTGAAAGATGTTTTTGATAGACACATAATTAAAATTAAATATATTCATTAAACTCATCAACACTCTAAAATCTAATACTGAACTCCACACATATATGTGTGGTGATTATCATAACTTCGGTGCGTGGGTTATTATTGTCAGTAATGTGAGTATTGTATGATGAACGATGAAAAAGCCCTTCAATGTAGGGCAATATTTTAAAAGTTGAATCGTTAATTAAATAATTTTAAACTATAATATTGACATAACATCTTAATAAGATGATACAGAGTTATGTTTAAAATAAATTGTCAAATCTGTAATGCAAACAATAGAAAAATGAGGTTTTGAATGAAAAGAGAAATAAATAAAAAATCATAATAGATTTTGAGGAAACCTGACCATTTTACAGGCAAAATCATAGGAGACGATCTTGAAAAGAAGGAAAATTCAGGTACAGAAGTATTATTAATTAGGAAGGTTTGGGTTTCAGATGAACAGAGTATAGAGAAGAGAGAAGCAAAGGGGAGATATTTGATTACCAAGAAAATCAAGCATGAGAAGGCCATTAGAGCATCGACCGGTTGGCCGTTTGAAGTATGTCTCCCCGTAAGGAAGGCTGGCAATGGCAGCAAAAGCTCCAAGCGAACTTTCTCGGAGAAGGTTACCGGTGTCCGCTATCGAATCTCCGAAGCTGTAAATTGAATCAAATCTACAGTCTTTGTTGTGGGCGTTGGAAGGAAGAAGATTTATCAGTATCAGTAGAAGAAAGAAGAGAACTTGTGTGTATGTGTATCTAATACAGATTGTAGCACTAGCCATTCTAGCGAAGCAGAGCAGAGCAGAGAGACGGGGAGAATGAATGATACTGATACGTAGGAGACTTTGAGTAGGAGTAGGAGTGATTGGGGTTGGAATTTATACTAGTTTCAATAGAGATGAAGTTGAACAAGCAACTAGAGACTTTTCCTAGTCAAATTACAACTCTTGTTGTTTGCTGACGTCGCTGTAATTGTAAGAGGTTTAGTTAGTCTCTCCAAGGCTACTTCATGTCAGTTACGGTGACTATCCCCCATTCAATTCAATGTTCCAGATTAGTCTATTACTCCTCTGGGCCTGAAACTCCAAGGCCCATAGTTAGATCAAGAAAAAGGGCTCGGGGTCGAGTTTTGTGGTTTGTTTTATAATCTACTCAAAGCTTCCGCTTATCCTTACTCAAAAGCCCAAGCTATATAAAACTCAAGTCTGATTTTGAAAAGCTAAAGTAAACACAGTGCAGGAGCAGCCCAAATCCGGCCTCTTACCCTCTCAAGTTTAGTGGGCCACTGATCCACTTAATAAGACGGCCATTGAATTCATTCATTTAAAAAGCTGCCGCACTAGGCAACTCCTTTTAATTACGATTTAGGAGATCCACAAGTTTCACGACTCATTAAATTTGAAAGGAGCGTAGGAATTTATTTTTGGAGGAATTATCAAGGTCACATGATGGTCACATGATGGTCACCTACACTTGTACTGCCCAACTCATACTAACTAGTCTCTTCATTTTTTGGGCAACTTGTTCCGACGCTTGAGATGGAAATATTGAAACTGAAACAACTATAGTAGAGGTGGCTGGAACGTGTCGTGCGACTTTGGATTTCATATGTATAAGCCCTATTTTAAGAATTACAAAAAAAATCGATAAATTAATCAGAGTTGACTCAATTTTATAAAATTTTATGTCAAACAAGTCATTAGGTATTTTTAAAAAATTTTAATCAAGTCGAAAAGGTCGTATGAGTCACTCAACTTGATAGATTTTTTAGTTGAGGAATTTTCAGTTTTTGAACTATCATACAAGTATATGGGTTTTTTTTTTTTTTCTACATTAAGTTGTAGAGTACAAGTTAATTAAAACATAATACATTATCATTTATATTTCATCTTATACATTATTTTATATATTTTTCTACATATTGATTTGCATTTTACATTTTTATCCATGCATCGCTTATGCTTAGAAAACTCTTTGCCTGCATGCAGACATACGTGGTGCACCAATAGAGAATGAGTGTAGAACACTCGATTCCATGTGTACTTTTATGCAAAATTCTTAAGAAGTCCAATGTGAAAAAAGCAATTGTATAGGCCAATCAAAACTTAGTTATGTCGTCATTTGTATTTTTTTCTTTAAATTATTTTATATTTTGCATGATATCAAGAGAACTGTACTATACTTTCCTCATCTTATTTGAAGGCGGCAATGAGTATGATCATGTAGAGGTCATGTCAAGTTAGTTATAAATAATAATAGACTTTTTCTCTGGCCCAATTTAACTTGACTGCAAGTCTTCTGTTTGATTGTACCTTACCTAATTCACATTTTATTTTAGACAAACTGGACCTAGCCCTAATTTTTAAAAAAATTTAAAAAAAATGAGATGAAAATTTTCTTCTTTAGTAGAAAATTAATGTAGACTTTTCATTCATGTGGAGGCATGCACTATGAGAAATAAAGGCAATGGATTATAATTTTTGAATATAGGTTTGGTATATGAGCTAAAATTAGGAGCAACAATTTTAGACCGAACAGTGAAACAAACCCCAAGTGATTTAGAAAAATTTGGGTTTGGGTCATACATATATTAAACAGGAAAATTCAATTGATTGGATCCAATCCAAACTAAATCCAAGTTAGAATAGGTTGAGAGATTCTAGATCCAAACTCAAAATAAAAAACACCATTTAAAAACTTGTTTAGCCAATCTAGAGGTCCGAATATCAGCCGATATTCAGCCGATACGTCGATATCTCGGCAGATATCACAATATTGGCCCTTTTTTTTTTAAATATCGACTGATACCGAATTTTAAACCCCTCAGCTAATCAATTTAGTCCATGAATCCCATCTTAAGTACAAAAATCTCAACCCATTGTTTTAATTTTTCACAGCCCAATGACTCCAAAAGAGAGTGAAACTCCCCTTGATAATTTTCATCTCAAACTTTTCAATTTTTTTCTCTCTTACAGAAATGTGGATCAAGCAACTCAAACTAAAGATAATGAAATTTAGGTCAAATTAAGTTAAGTAAAAACAAGTCAACGAGAAGATTTATTATTACTTTTGTCATTTTGTAGCAAAAATTAATTATATGATTTGTCTTAGTCTAATTAAAATAATTTTTTGAAAGTCTTTTATTCAAACAAAACTATACTCTTTTCACTTAAAATCAGTCTCGGAGTTCATAAAATTTAGAGTAAATGAATTTTGATACATTATTCGTAGAAATCAGTTGAAAAATGAGTGTATAGGAAAAGATATTCCGAATGTCTATATTGGCTCTCAAAAAAAAGTTTACATCAACTCAAAGATTCGAGAAAGATTTCTGGCATAAGAATGAATAGCATACCATTGATCTCCCGTCTTATCTAATATAGAACCGCAAGGTAGGATAAGGTTGATAAATAAAAACAAGGTAAGTTGGGTGACGTATCAGTTGATGAATAAGGAGATACGGAACAGATGATATTGGGAATGCGAAAGTTGTAAAGGGAAAAGAGGGTATATATATGGGATTACAATATACGGAGGCTCCGGTTCGATTGGCTGCAGATGTCTGAGTCGCCAGAGCAGCTACTGAGGCTGAGGTGGCAGGAGCTGCAGCTGAGGTAGAAAGAAGGGAGGCGCGTGTAGGGCTGGAGGATTGAGTTGCTGCACTCGCTGCATCTGAGGCGGCTGCAGTTCGACTTGCACGGGCGGCGGACCTAGTGGCTGGACTGGCAGCTAATATTTAAATAAGCTACTATACATTTAAAGTTTTTTTATAAAAAAATCTTAGTATAAAGTGATGAACACCAGCCCATCAAGTGCCCTATGCTATGTTTGGATGAGGGGTAAATTTTAGAGGGATCACCCTTGAACTGGGATTACCCTGCAACTCTAATTAAATTTGCTAGAAAGGGTCTAAATTAGAATACAGAAATCTGTTTTTTTAATTATGAAACTATATATTTGCATGGAACTAAACCCTGTAGACTGAGTTGGTTCAAAACACTCACTGAAAGATGGAAAAAGATCAAACTGTAGAAAACTGCAGTTTTAACCGATTTTATTCGGTTTTGACCCAAAAATCGTTTATAATCAGGACAAAATCGCAGTCACGCAACCGCCTTATCTACCCATACAAGATGCTCCTATTGTCCATCCACAGGTGTTCAAGCTGGAACCACCTTAGCTGCCAGTCCAGCCACTAGGTCTGCCGCCCGTACAAGTCGAATTGCAGCCGCCTAAGAGCGTAAAATCACTGGTAAAAAATTATAACTAAAATGGAAGAATTGATAGACTTTGTTGTTTTTTTATAATTGAAGGCATTGTATTCTTTTGTACACTTATCATCACCTAAGTAGTGATAAAGTACATCATTATCTTTTATTATAAAAAACACCATTGTTTCATCATATCTCTTAAAATGGTGATCTTTAATTTAAAATTGGTTGGGTCAAATTTCATGTCAAGATGAGTTAAAACTTTTTAAAATATGTATTATCCAAAGGTAGAGTAAATTTAGCCAAGTTGGATTTAATGTCAGATCATGAATTGAAACACACCCTAAAGTATGAATCTAAATCCTCTAGAAGTAAATTTCTATAACACACCTTGAAATCCGCTCTCATTGATCTTTTTATTTTGAAAGTATTAACTAGTTTTTTTTATATAGGATATCAAATGAAAGTGTACTTTGTAAAAATCCACAAATGGAGGATCCGGACTCCTGAAGAACTCCAGAAGTGTACGGCACCAGATAGGGGGTGCAGTCAAGCTAACGCATGTCAAGCAAATGTCTCTCAGTTCATTGTTCACCATTAAATGTTTTTGACCCATCAACTAAATGGACTAAGGGCCTATCTTACTCTAAGGCCCAACCAAAAGTCCAACTAAATGTTTTGGCCATCTGATTTTTGTCGTTTCCATGCATGCTAAATAACTCAAAGCAGTAATTTATATGAAGTAGTTCTCACGCGAACTCTAATATATAGTCCACACTAAACTCAATAGATTCAATTCTTCTCTCACAACCATTTACTTTCGCAAATTACACTTTACAGTAATTTAACCTTTAAAGTTAATTCATCTAATCCACTAAATTTTCACAAGCTAAATAAATGTAAAAATTTGAAAACCTTAAAAAATATGACTTTTCTCATCCAGTTAAAATAAATTTTATACGTCATATAAAAAAAATCTTTAAAACTCATCCATATATAAACTACCGGGCTTTTCAACTAACAGGCTTTGTTAAATTGTAAGCTTCATCGGATCATTAGAAATATATACATATATATACATATACATACGGGACTTTTCAACTAACAGGCTTTGTTAAATTGTAAGCTTCATCGGATCATTATATATATATATGAATGAATAGATTATCATAAGAACTATCACACTATTAAAACATAAACTAAAAACCATTTTAAGATTAAAAATGATCTATTAGATAAATATTTTAACTCCACATATTATAATTCAACTGTGAAAATGCATGAAATAAAAATTATAAGTAAATGAATCTAAAAAAAAAAAGTTAATGGATGAAATTCAATATTAAGTGGATTCCCCAAGAGTAAGCCCTTGGCGCTGAACTTCATTGAGTCTACAGATAAATATATAAGGAATTATCATATGGGCTGTCAACTGACCACTCAATGACCCTGCAGATTATACAATGGTAGAGACCATAAAATTAACTTACATGTCCATCGATTTGTGCATCATGAATCATGTGGAGATCATCAAAATATTCAGAATTGGAAGCAATAGAACTCTAATTCAAGTCAGTTCAATACTTGAATAGCATGCAATACTTGAAGACGACGAAGATTGAAGATAATAGGATGAGGTAAGAACTACTAAAGAAGCATTGATGTAAGAATGTTAAGGCGCAATACAAGCAAATAGACAGAACTTTACTTAAAGTCAGTTCAGTCTGTCATTATTTGTGCTCAAACTCCTTTTTTTTCTATGATTACCTACCCAGGCACCAAACCAACATTTCAGTCTGGAGGATGAAATCAAAACCACCCTCCAAAATTGAAGGGGAAAATACATGAATGTCTAAAGAAGAAAGAATATAGTCCCACCTGACAAGAAGCATGGTGGCCATCTAAAATATCCCTGATTATTAATTCAATTCTCCAAAAAAGTAAGCTACTTCGCAGAGCAAGTGATTCGCCCATTATGACAACTTCACAACTTTGCTGGAGCAGGAAGAGGAGCAGGAGTAACACCACCTGTGGTTGGCCTGGACATGGAAGGAAGCACATTGGATATGAGTAAACCAAAATAATGCAACAATAGTTTTGTCTATCAACTGATGACTGTAGGAATTATATATTTTAAAAAAAAAAAAAATTATAGGAAACAAAACTTACAATCCAACAAAAACTTTAAAGGCATCATAGAGTCCCCACTGAGCTCCTGTGAGAGTACCAATCATCACAATACGGAGGGGAAGACCACGGGTGAAAAGACCCAAGACTCCCATTTTCTTCACCGCCTGCAACATTGACATATAAATCAATATATATTCCGCAACAATGGTAAAGTAAATCAACATTACAGGAGACAACTCACATCACCAACAGTGGCCCCCTTAGCATTGTTAAGGAAAGATACAAGATTGTCCGCAGGATGAGAAACAATAGCACAGAAGACACCCGCAACGTAGCCACCAGCAAAGCTCACACCCAGTTGGAGGCTTTTGCTGCATTGGTCCTTTGGCTTGGGGATGGAATATTTGTAGATCATCTCCACAATGGTTTCAAAAGAGGCAAACTTCATCATGGTATCTGCAATATCCAGTCAATAATCAGACACACAACTTCAACTACTTCACTTACATAGTTTTTATACATTGATAAAGATTTGCATATAATTGTTTGATTATTGCAATCAACAAAGGACTGCCAAAACTGGCTTGTTCCAATAATGAGTACAACTAAATGGAGAGTTGGCCCACATAGGGCATGGCACGTATTGTCACGTCTACAGAAAATCTTGAAAGAAATGGCCATATTTCAATAAATATCCATGACCATATGCAGAAGGAACAGTACAGAAGAACATAAGAATTTTTTTATGACTGAAGGTGTCCAGTCATCTCACCCGATTAATCCTTCGGGGCATGTAAGCACCTCCCAACACACACACACGGGTTTTTCTCGGGGGAGTGGCCCTTTGGGGTTGAGTGTGAATCGAACACAAGACCCCCGCTTCCTGAAGCGCATCCTTGGCCGTCAAGCCAACCCCTTAGGGAAACAGAAGAACATAATAATGATGATGACAATAACAACATTGAAACTAAACCAAAATTCAGAGGCATGGATCATCATCTCATGACTCAAAAAGGGTAGAGTGGTAACTTACATGCATTAATTAATTAACAGCTTTTGTTTTGTGAGATAGACTACTGAGAGATTGTTAAGATAATCAGATGGCTCAAGCAAAGAGCATGATTTATCCTTTGCACATTTTCAAACTAAATCATAATAGCAAGGTGTCAAGAAAATCCAGGCGCACAAGCAATAAAACAGCTACAAAGATGCAGAAGTGTTGTTTTAAGAAAAATCCGACATGGAGCTCTGTAAAGCAGAAATTTCAAAAAGATTCACATTTACTGCATATTCCTGCCTTCTTATAAACCATATCTCAATACTAGGATGAGACAAGTTCATTGCAGTGCAATTCAAATTAAATTTTGTTTAAGAAAAATCAAGCAGATGAGACAATTCAACATATTCAAGCATATTACTAGTTATTATAAGAAACCAATTCATCAATTTACAGATTATACACAATTCACATTTAGAAACTCATACCAATGCTTTTCGTTTTTGGAATTTTTAACTACATTTCTAAACAAAGGTAAAAGATTTTGCAGAATGTTCATGTTCTCTCTCTTTTCTACAAAAACTGCTTCTCAAAAAATCCATGCTCAATTCTTGAAGCACACTGAATGTAATACAATAAGCAAAGAAAATATCCACTTACATGGAATCTGACGTCCCCAAAGAGGAACAAGACCCTTGTACAACCTGTTTAAAAATGCCTCCATCAGTTAAAATATTATGTGGATCTTACTGCATATAGTAGATCAATCAAGCACTAGACGAACAATTAAATTCATACCCAAGAGCACCTTCCGATTTTACGAATTTGGGGAGGCCATCAGACAGACCTCTTGCAAATCCAGGCTGAGTTTGAACGCGGACTTTCACTGCCTCCATTGGACAGAGGGCAACATCAGCAATCACCTCCGCAGATGCAGACCCCGCAAGATATATCAATGTCTTGTATTTGGTCGCATACTCAGGCCCAGCAATATCAGAGTAGTATTTCTTGAAGAACTCATAGAATCCAAACTTGCACGCACCCTGAGCACTATAACCAAGCAGAGTTGGAACCCATCCCCTGAAGAAGCCTCTAAGCCCCTGCTCTTTAAGCAGCACACCGAAGCCAGATGGAATACTCTTGTACTTTGCTGGATCAATCTGAAGGACAGGGCAAGAATTAGGAGTACTTCGAAATGGATAAAATGCTTTTAAATTAAAGAAAACTCTTTTATCATTCCAACTCATGAGGAGTACAAGATGCCAGTCTTGAATTCCAGAACTTAACCATAACACATGTCACGTGGATAGTTAGAGGGATGATGAGTACAGAATAACGTGGAGCAGGGGACTCTTCAAAATGGGTCCATCTGATCATCCTGAACTCAATTCCTTAGATCCACCATGGATAAATAGCTTATTTCTAAGTATCTTATCCAACAGAGAGGATGAGTCAGATGTGTGCAGCAGCAACAAATTGAAGTTAAACCCAATGAATGAAGTTATTGTGGGGGTTAGGCCACAGCCCAAGCATGTAGATGCTCCTAGATAACACCATGAACAAATAGATAAATGAGCAAACAAGGGCCGTTTTTGAAAAATGGGGAGCAGCTGAAGCAGTTAAAAAGAAAAGTTGCACCTTAATTAAGAAAAAGGAGTACATTCTATGGGAGAGGGAGACAACAAATAACTAATTTCAATCTAACCATAAGATGAAAAGCAAGAATGGCCTACACACCACACACATGCTCATCTTCATTGAAATCACAAAGAAAAAGCCCTTAGAAATAGCACAGTGAACAGATATTGAACACCACCGATGTTACAAGTCTAAGGACTAGTTTTCAGGAGTTATCAAAACAATGAATCACTACAATTATTTAAAAAAAAAACTAAATCAATTGACACCCTCAAATATATCCAACAAAAGCATTCAATAAATTGAGCAAACCAAAACCACTTCTCCAGCCAGATATTATCCAAAACTCAACATCATCAAAGACAATAACCACATCCATCTAGGATGGTACTCAGTTTTGAGTTTGACAACTTTTTCCCATGGACCACTTACCTATCCAGAACACCTAGGATGGAGGGGAAAAAGGGAAGAAAATTAACTCCAAATAAAATTGCTTAAAATTAAGTCCCAAAAGGAGGTTAAAAAGGCAAACAGCAAAGCTGAAAAAACACTCCCCTATTGTGTGAATGCATAAGCATCGACCGAAGTCTACAATAAACTAAACAAAATTGTAGAAAATAAAAATATTTAAAACTAAATTAAGGTAGCATCCCATGGACTGGCATAAAGTATCCGCATGCAAAATATGGCTATGGAATACTGGCATACAGTAACGGTATTATTTACCCAAAAAAATAGAGCAAAACCAAAAATAAATTAGAAATTACCCAATGGTAGAATAGAACTTAGGCAAAACTTGTCAAATTTTGAAATGACATACAGTGAGAACAAGTCATGGTCTGAAAGAAATTGGATAATATTTACAAGAGGTCAAAACCCACCAGGCCAATACAGACAGATGAACAATCAAATACAAGCCTTCTTTGTGGGCTTCATGTTATTCGAGATTGCCAAATAACACCAGCCTTGATTACTAATGACGTTTACTAATTTTAACTTAATGACCAAACATGTAGGTGATTCAAGAAGCCAACCCCAGATAGCTGGGAAAATAGATAATGATGATAATGATGATCAGATGGCTCTTAAGTGATCCAATCAAATGGAATTGTGCAATATCCAATTAAGTGTTCAATACAACCTTTCACTACGGTCAGATTCATAGACCAACACAACATAAAATTCAAACATAAACCACATTGCATTGGGACATTCTCAAGTCATGTGGACGAAGTCCCCCAAAAAATAACAACATTGACTCAAGGGCAGACACCGCAGGTGATTCCCTTGTTTGCCCCAAATATATATATCTATATGTATCATGAACATTTTCTGGATGAAACAGAGGAAAAAAACATATAACCAGGTTAGTATATCTGAGGTCACATCCCTAAAATATGCAGTGATCATGAAATAGTCCGAAAACGAAATCCAATTTAGACCTCCATTAAATTTAACTGAATCTGGCTTTTCCAACCAGAAGTTACAAAGATGAAGGAGGCCTGAACCACACCAGCATAAACAAAATCCTCATTCACCTGAATCCAACCAGAGAACGAAAGACACCAAGTGCAAACACAGAGTAAAAATTTAAGGAAAAAAAAAAAACAGTGACCAGATCTTGCACGGTCATAACAGTAAAATAGAGTCAAACCCCGACTGGAGATCAATAACCATAGGTTATGTATATTAATGTGTATTGCAACCATGGAGATCTAGAGTTCTAACAGCTCTCACCAACAAACATGGAAATAAAAGTGAAAGATGAAAATAAAATCCAAGTAAAACACTCTAAAATAATAAATATCAGGCTCCCTATGCCACCAGAAAAAAAAGTCATAAGCTGATAAGAGCCAATTTTAAATACAAATCCCAATAGATACAAATAAAACTGCATGTGAATATTTCCAGATAGATCAAATCAAAGCAAAACACCAGCTAATGATGAAATCAATAAAACAGGATGCAGAGACCGGATATGTACAGATCGAGACTCTGATCCAAAGCCTAAGCCCTCTAGCGATCAAAAATACAAACACAAATAACCAGATCTACAGATGTGGCATCACATAGAGATCAGACTCGGCCAATATTCACATAAATTAAGAAATCCAAACACTAAACATCAGAAGCAGAAGCAGAAGCAGAAACAACAACAGCAACAAAGAAACGTATGAAATGGTAATATAATCAGATCTTGAACAAGAATAGGAACCTGCATATTGCACTTGACAAGATCGAGTGGAGTGACGGCCGTGTGAGTGAGACCGCAGCTCAAGATGCCGCCCATAGTGCAGGCAGCGTAGAAGGCCGGCGAATACATCTCGATCTTTCCCGGCTCGCTCGGAGCGGGAATAACGAAGGCTTTGGAAGCTCCATTTGGTGGAGAAGGAGAAAGAGAGGAAGAAAGGCTAGGACCTGTGTTGAAGATATTCTGAAAACCTAGGGCTTTGGAGGAAGAAGAGTAAAGAAATGAAGGGACGAGAGATTGGCGAGAGCTATCGGAGAAAGCCATGGGATGAGGAAATGATTTTTCTTCGAATCGAGGATCTGGTTAAGTGAAATGGGGAAATGGACAAGAAGAAATCGAAACAGGTTTTTTATTTTTTTTTCTGTTTCTCCTGCGATTTCTCTGTCCGATTGGTGGTAAAGGAGTCCCTGATTCTTCGCAGATGTAGGGTTGTGATATATAAGAGAAATAGGGAAGGAAAGTAGGAAAGAAGCCCTGCTCTTTATGGAAATTACGAGAATGGCATTGGACTTTGAAGATTTAGTAGAGAATTCAACTAGGGTGAGGCGTGAGGCGTGACGTATAACGTATACGTGATTTGTGCCCTCGTGACTACTTTTGGAAACGACGGACGACCGTAGGCCTAGTTAGCACTTAACAGTTTGATGATGTGATGGTAAATAAAAAGGAGATTAGCATACAAATTATTTAAATGAATTTTTTATTAGCTCTGATTAATCATTTCTGATAAAAATGTTTGAATTATCTATAATTAAGAAACCTAAATATTAAGAGATCGGAAAGGGCTAAATTGGACTTTCATAATTAATCCACAACTATAGCTCTATAGGTTAGTAACTTAGAAATCAGAAGACAAAAGTACATGAAAATCTCTTTATTTATTTTTCAAAAATTTTAAATACACGAAGATAAATAACATGGGATCTATCTAAGTTTAGAAGAGGTGTCCTTGGTTGGGTTGGTATCTTTGTCACTACTAAAAAATTAGAAAATGTATTCTACCCTCTTTTTCCATAAATACATTTGAAGGAGAGGTGGAATACATAAAACAGTTGTCCTTGTTTGTAATTGTCTGTGAAGGTAATGGCCATTGCAGAGAGAAATTGAGAAAAGAAAAAAATAGATGATGCGTATATTCCACGACAGCTTGTGAAATAGGCGAGGGCCAAAAAGGGGGGATTGGGTGCCCTATGCTCCATCCTTTTTGGTTTCTCCTCGCAGACATAAAAGGCCAAACAACATCTCTCGTATTATGGGGGCCCAAGGGTAGAAATGGAAAGCAACTTCTTTCGTTCCTTGGTAAATGTGCCACTGCCTTGGATCATCCACGCCGTTGATCTTCTTGCATCTTTTACTGTTGATTATATATATATATATATTTAAATTAAAATTCAGTCAATAACATTTAACGAATTTCTGAATATCACCGTCAATCAAGAAATATCATATTTTAAATTGGGCTAAAAATTATTTTAAAACAACTATAAAAAAGGATTGATATCACTTCAATTTTAAATTTAGACTTAACACATACTAGAGGTGCAACTTGAGGAGATGCGTTATTGAGAGCCTAATCTTAATTTATCCATTGCAAATTCATATTACTAATTTTCGATTCTGAGTCATGGTTTGGGCCTTTTTTCATCAACCCACCAATGTTAATTTTGACCAATCCATTCAAGTTTAGTTACATTAGTTTATAAGTCAACTCATGTAATAAGGTAGACAATTGTATCTACCTGAAAATTCTCCAAAAAGTGTTGGATGATGTCAGCTACAAGCATAGTCCAACACACCTCTCCCATGATATATAAGAAAAGCCCTTAATAAATTATATAAAAATGAAGTATATAGTTAGATGGATTGTGTTTTTTTTTTTATCTATAGGAACTTAATCAAATTTATAATTAAAAAGCTTGGATTAATCTTTCCGCATTTTAAGACGAACTCAACCTTAGGTTAAATTAACCCTGCAAACACCTAACCATATGCATTTCGGGTATTTGATAGAAAGAGTCAATAAAGACGTTCTGCTGAGGAAGTAAGGATGAAGATGCCATGTTTGACCATCTTCCTTCCCTTCTGGAACTTGAAACTCCAAGCCAGTTGACCACCCAATCCCCATGCTTCAAACATTGACTATCGCTACTATGTAATTGCGATCTGACTTTTGAAATTCCAGAAAGGCAGGAAAGAAACACCACCAATCTTATTATAATCTCAGCAAGTTTCAAGGGCCATTTTACAGTTGGATGGATTTGATCACGTAGAGGCCCATATGAAATACAAGGATTTAGGAAATCCACGTCTGACAAATGAGATTAGTGATTTTAAAAGTGATGAAGATTATATCATATAATAGATACCATTTTCTAATGGAGAGTCATTTGTAGAGAGTTTTCGTAAAGCAAATCAACTAGACCTTTTGGAAGGTGATCATACTTCGTACCTTCTTTTCTATGTGAACTGATGTATATTCTGGTGATAAGTTCATGAGAAAGAACTTAACTATAACTTGTAACCCTTAAAAAATATATTAAATGGAATTTACAGTGATAAGAAATATAGTTTAAAAAATATAGCTTTCGGAGTCATAAAAAATTACAGTTAAAAGTAAATTTCTTAAAATTTAAAAAATATAGATATAATTAGACATGTCTAAGCAGACGAAGAGTACTGCATATCATCACCTAATATTTAGAGCCCAAAGGGGCTTGATGTCGAAGGAAATTATGGAAACCAATTTATAAAATATGCTCTTTAAGCTAACCAATTCAATTTTGAAACTTAATAATCTTCATGATTCCTATTTATAATTGTTCTTTTCAAATAAAATATGCAATAGAGTATATGATTTTAACACGCATGCTGAAGCTTCCATACATTCAAACGGGACTTAAAAGTCAAATTTCAAGTTATGACAGTACCCTGGACAAGTCAAGGGTCATTACAATTGGCAACGAAGCCTCCAATGAGTCTCACTACAGTGATTTTTTCGAGCTTAATTCCAATGCACTTTTATGTTTCTTCTCTCTCAGAGTTTTTTGAAGTCCCTCAATTCAGACTCAATGGTTGCAACTTGGTGTAATCCGACCTAACAATCTCAAGTTGGTCTGATTTGATCAAAATTGTGCCTATGTTTATTCTCTTTGTAAGTCTGAGCTCAGGTTCAAGCTTTTGAGCCCTCAAGCTTTCTTGCACTTTGCTAAAGTGAAAATCATATTCAAACTTAATATTTTGAGCTTAAAATGGTCTCACTTGAGTCTCCTTCAATTTAAAACCTTTTTTTTTTTCTGAATTTGAGGGTGAATTAAGATTAGATCGAACTCAAATGGCACTCTTATTTAATTTTCTTCCAACCTCTGAAAGATTGCATTGGTGCTTAGTTTTCAGTACTTGAATTTAGGTAACTACTCTCATGACAGTGGACAAAATTGTAGATGTAAAGGCAAATAAATGACTGGAGAAAAATTAAGATTTAAATTATTAAAATTATGCTTTAGAAATATTTACATTAGAAGAACTTTGACAACAACGTCAATGTTTGACTACACAGAAAAAGAATTCAATGATTTTAAAATATCATTACACGAACAAAAGCAATTTTAATACACGTAGTTGAAATGATAAATGCACACCAACCAATAGAAATTAAAACATTGAAAATTTGAGTGTAGATCATCTCCAAGGGAAAGAAAACTCTCTATTTAATTTTATGGACAAAAATGCTCTTCAACAACTTAGCAATTCGGTTTTAGCAAATCTTCGGTCTTTTTTCATTAGTTTAGTATTCTACTTCAGCAAACTCTATTTAGCAATTCAACAGTTCCGTTCAATAGTTTAGTAATTTAGAAATTTCATTCAGTTATCCCACATTTTAGCACTTAGAAGTTAAGTGGCTATTGTGGTTTTGTTTGCTATTAATAACAAATTCTCAACTACGAGTATAAAAGTAAAATTGAAAAATGATACTTGGGAAATATCAATGCTGGTCTGAAAACTAAGGCTTTCCTCGATGGCTTGGGCATCAGATTGTGACATTGTCTGCCCCCTATGTCTTATCGATTAGGAAGACAAAATGCATCTCTTATCCTGCAGAAGACAAAATGCATCTCTTATCCTGCAGCTATGTCCATGTAGTTTGGCATATCCTCATGTTGAAGTTTGGGCTTTCCACTAGCAACAACAACATTTTTGAGCAAGCTACTCAACTGGCTTCCTCTTCCTCACATCGCCTTCATCGTCTGGCTGCCATGCTCGCTATTCCTATCCTAATTTGGCACTGCTGGAAGGAAATAAATTTGAGGGTCTTTGAGAACAGATTAAGCAATGCTTACAGAGTTTGTACCTTCATTTGCAGGGATATTCGCTCTCGAATGTTCTTTCTCATGTATAGTGCGGACCTGCTGCATACTCCGAGCGATTTCTCTACTTTGTGGGACCTTCCTGCACTGCAACAAATCAGCAGTCCACTTCAACCTGTTATTTCAACCGACGACCATCTCCCATTGGATTTTTGTAACTGTTTGCTTCTTAACATCCAAACTGATGGGAATCACTCCTCCTTTGTTGCCTCCTATTTGGATGCTCAGGGATAAGTTGCTGGCAGTAGAGAGCTTCCCCTCTAAAGTCACACTGATTTTCATGATATGCTCTTCTGCATCCAGCACTCCCTTATTGGTCTAATCAGAAGATGCCTTCCTCTCAGCAAGATTCTCTGCAACAACTCTAAAGTTATCGACTCCTTAAAGAAGCCCCCGGTTTATTGCCGTCTATGTACTCACCAAGCTACCTTTTGTCATTTGATTAGCCGCTGCAATGCCATTCTTCTTCCCTCTGCTGCTTGCGTGATGAAAAGCTTAGGCCCTTCTTCTCTGGCGCTTCCACTGTTATTGATCGTATATGTGCTACTGGCTTTTTAGGCAGCTCTGTTCCTATCATCTCAAGCTGACTCTTACCTTGGTGGTGGAGCTGTTCTTTTTTGGTTTGGTTCTGGCCTGATTGTGGCCTTTGGAACATCATCTTAAACTGATTCTTGACTCGGTGGTGGAGCTGTTCTTTTTTGGTTTGTTTCTGGCCTGATTGTTGCCTCTCTTTTTTCCTATGAGCTATTTGTTTTGCTAGGCCTGTGTTGTGGTCTTTAGTTGTCTATGTTGTGGGTTGTTTTCTCTGTTTGGCTTTCTTTTGTCGGTCTCTTGCCGTGCCGCTTTGACAACTCGCTATTTGACTCGGGCTACGGGTCAAGGGTATAAATATCGACCATGTATATCGAGTTTTGAAAGTCGATATATATATCGGTCGATATGATATATATTGGTCGACGATATATATCGGCCATACAAAATATATATTGAGTATTATATCGGTCATTATAACGGCCGATATATGTAATTTTTTTATTTTTTTATTTTCGAAAAAATGGAGTTTTGTTTTATCATTTTTTAATTTAAAAATAAAACAAAATCACTCGATATCTTTTATTTGTATAAAATCCTGGGCTGATCTTTGATCTAAAATCTCAGTCGTTGATATGCATTCTTTCCTTTTGTAAGCAAATCAAAATAACAGACTCAAATCCTTTTATGTTTACACGTTGATTTCAATAGCGGTTAATCTCAATCTCCTGCTGGATTTAGGTAGCCTAAATCTGCCCAGATAAATTCGTGCTTACAGCAAATAATTTTGTCAATGATTCCTCCAAATTTGCATGAAATACCATACTACTGAGTCTGAAAATCAGACCCATTAACGATGGAAAACCAGCCTGGGTTTTCTTTTTGTAGTTTAGGAAATCAACCTGAAAATCAGCATGAGTTTTCTTTTTTGCAGCATGAAAAATCAGTCTTGTTGTTTTCAACAGCTTGAAAATTAGCCTTGTTGTATTCAACAGTCTAGATCTATGAATAGTGGACCCCACTTGCGTTGACTAGCTCTGTGATCTAAGAATCCCATTTCAACGTATCAATCAATTATAGTAAGAATCGATTACACACACATTGACTTATCTGCAAGTGCAAGTGGAAGGCAATAAAATAAATTAGAAGACAAAATACCAATTCTGAAAATGTATTAAGAGGAAATTTACATATTTACATTAATTATTAATTGAGATGTATTAATTTGAAATATATTTACATATTTAAATTTTCATCATTTTTTAAAAACATTTGAAATTTTCGAGTTTGTAACTTAAAAATGATATTTGAATATGTGAAGGACCAATATTTAATAAAAAAAAAAATTATATATCCATGATCTCCATAATTTTCTTGATTATATATATGCTTTTTGGATTTTTTTGAAAAAAAAATTAAAAAAAAGTGATAAGAGAAAGATAAATATCGGCCGATATATTGACCTGACTTATATTTTTACCCCTACCATGGGTCTTCTATTGTTTTCTTGGAGATTGTTCCCCCTATTTTGAATGAATACTTACTTTTTATTTTTTTAAAAATGAGAAAAAATAAGATGAGAAACAAAAATAAATAAAGATTATAAATAAATTTTGAATAAACTAAGTCGTTTCAATTATTTTAGACATCAGTTTAGTTCGCGCTACCATGGGTTGGGCCAAAATGAGCCTACTATGAAGAATCGGATGTCGACATTTTCTGTAATTATAGGAGAGAGAGAGAGACATATATCAATTCAATTGATAAAGGAATATTGCAACTTAACAAATTCTGTCTAAATACACGAGATGTGGGCCCTCACAGTTCCCCGCAATTGGCTCCATTCTCCATAGTGTGCTGTCAAATGCAGTACCAAACATTAATGGCTTTAGAAACCACGAAAAAACTGATCTAACGTCAATCAGTTCTAATTTTTTATGACTTAATTTAACATCTGCAAGGAAACGAGCCTTATCGAATTTAATTAAGTATTACTGATATAGTGATTATAAAAGTTGTAATTTAAATATCTGATTAAAGTGTATAAATAAAATTATTGATAAATCTCTACTTCAATCCTTCCATTTTGTTTAATTTAAATCAGACAGATGAATGTAAATATTTATTAGAATAATTTTAAATTCTAACATCAAATAATACTTCTATGATTTTATGTGGTTAACAGTCCAACTTTATGGCTAATTATGGTTTAATTCAATTTGTCTAATGAGACTCAGTTATGCAAGCATAGTGTGTTGTATCAATCATGAGAAATTATCTGATTGTGAGCCCTTGTCAACTCCACAATGACATTTTAGAATCTTATATAGGCTCCCACTGAGTCAGTTTGATGATCCGACTTTACACAGAAAGTTGTTAAAATTTCCAATTCAAAAGTTCAGTTTAAATATAATTTTAAAGATAATATATCTTAATTTGAGTGTTCATAATCTAACTTTAATGTATTTTAACGGTAGTAGGTTCACCCATCAAAATTTTACACTGAATATCTTATAATTTTCATATGTAAATTAAAAAAATAATAGTAAATAATTTGAATATAAAACTATTAAACAAATTAATGATCTAATTTACAACACAATCGGTTTAAATTATATGATTACTTTTCTTCTGTAGTTGTCACTGTCCTACCTCACACAGACAATCTGTATTTGAAAAGACATTTTGAGGTTTCGGCGGATAAGATTCCCATATAAAGTTGTCACTTGCATATTATTATTGGACGGATTCCTGTTGTAATTTTTAAATGACCAAGGAAGTTCTCTTTAAGTATGGATCCAGACGGAGAGGAGTGGGAAGATTTTCTTACAAGGTCAATGGATAAAGTGAAATTAATAAACAGGTGAAGGCCTTGAAATATATGCTTTAAATTCAATCACTCATTATTATATTTTACATTAAAAATTAAATATTTTTTATATTTAAATCGATATGATGTATATAATTTAATAACTTTTAAAGCATATTCAAAAGATTCGTGAAAATAATAATAACAAGTGTTCTAAATACACCGAGTTGCATATGAGTTTTTTAGAAATATTACAGGGCCCAATCAAACACTTCGAAGACTTGCAGCATGTGACACTCATGAAAACTGAGTAAGATTGACTCGTGAGTCGGTTCGTAGTTCGTAGTCTTGCTCAGAGAGTGACGCAATTAAGAACTTTATACACGTGAGCACCTTCTTATCTTTTTTTTCTATAAATAGTTATAGATGTGGATTAGGTTTTGATGCCAACATCGCTTCTCATCTCTCTCTCTGTCTGTCTCTCCATCTCCAGTCAGACATTTATCGCTATAGTGTGAGGCGTTTCTTTCTCATCTCTCTATAAGGTCTGATTTTTCTTCCTCCATTTCTTCTGAAATTCTCTTTATTTCCATATGTTTTCTTTGAAATCTAATTCCAATTTCTGTTCAATTTCCATAAGTTTTCCCTTGCGCTTGTCTGTGAATCTACGGTAACATTTGTTCTACGAAAACTCTAAGGAGACTGTCAAATACTCTCTATTCAAGGGCAGTGACAATGAGTGAATAAAATTTAAGTGGATCAGACATTTTTACTGAGATACATAGAAAACAGCAAGGACAGTGAGAGAGTAAAATTTAACCATATCTGTTCATTTTAATCTTGTGGTTCTAGACTGAAAATTTAAATTCTATAAGTATTTAAAATTTGATCTCCCATCGTACAATTTATGATGATTGGATGGGAGAGTCTCTTGAATTATCTCATCTATGTGAGGTCCGGTCCATGATAGATTTAAAGCTTCCAGGAAATCAAACCCCAGACACCCAAAAGCTGCTCTTTGATCAATGGGTAAGAGTTGAGAACAGATCTACCTTGAGACATGGCTGACGCTGCCATGGCTCACTCTAGGTTCTATATGGACAATCTATTCGTAGAGTGCCATACTTTCATGTTTTCTGATTCAGCTCGGCTGGTGGTAAAGACATCTGGAAATTAGATGATAAGAGAGATCGTTTTGCTTTTTCACTTCTCATATGGTGACATAAATACACAAAGATAAGTCCAGTGCCCCTTGATTATCAAAATTCCTCTCTGGTGCGCTTATCAGTAGCCAGGTATTGGGTAAGTTCTTACCCTGCTGCTGTAAGTTCCTGTTCTTCATTTTCTTCGTAGCCACTGATTCTATCAGTTGCTGTAAACAATTGTTTTTTTTTAATTGTAGATGTTATGTTTTTGGATGGATTTTAGAGTCCATTTTGTCCAAAGCTTTGTTCTGAAAAATCCCAGCAACATAAATAAAGAAAAACTCTACGGGGACTAGAATCTAATCTGAGCCAGGCCAGATGTAATTGGATGGGATGTACTGGGGCCATGTGGGTAGTAGGAGATTGAGGAAACTCTCTTGTCCAATCAGTCTAGATTAGTGAGATGGCCTGTGAATGGTCAATCACATGTAATAGTCAAAATTTCAACGACCATGGCTGGGATGATCAGATGGTGCAGAAACTTTACCATATTGTATCCATGTGGTCCTCAACCCTGTCCAAAAAAAATGGTGAGGAGTCTGCTTAGTCTCGTCCGTGCTGCTTATAAATAAAAGGTTATATCTACTGAACACAACTAAACTGCCTCTCCTGCATGACTTCAAAACTGATCCAGGCTGAAACCTATTTGATTGATGCTCATTGGTTGTTTCAAATCTTCAAAACAAAAAACAAAAAGGAAAGAAAATCCTTTTAATCAATAGTTCAAACTTATGAGGCCATGTTCAAGGATTAGGATTATTAGATGCTGCCCATCTCAGGCAGGCCTGGTCCAAATCATTCTGTCCCATCTGTGATGCTACAAGCCTGGGCAAAGTGATTGTATTCAAAGTTTTCCTTGTCTCAGTTTAAGCATTTATCTGTTATAAGCAAGAACTTATAGATCAACTGGTTATGGCTCATTGTTGTACGCTAAAGGTCGTGGGTTCAAGTCTCATGGGCTTGAATAGGTAGTTGATCTATGAAAAATAATTTGTCAAATTCATATAAAATGCCAACTCCAAATTGATGGGATAAATTTCTTGATGATGATATTGATGAAGAAAGCCTTACTGCATGTAACATGGGTTTTGTAAAATTGTTGAGTAGATCCATATTTTAGACAATTTGAAATCTGGAGTCAATTTTCTCTCTCTGAAACCCTCAGAAGAATCCCAATCTAGAGTTTTAATACCATGTTGAGTTAATGGAAAGATAGACTAAAATAGGCAAAGAGGAAGATGGAAGTGCAAGAAGAGAATCAGGAGGAGATGAATCAATCCTCTTGGTTGCTGCCTTTTTTTTAATGACCAAGTTGTCCAGGCCTCTAAGAGCACTCGATTAGTCCTCAGGGGCATGTGCAAGCCTCCCTACCCATACACATCGGGTAATTCTACAAGTTGTGGCCCTCTGGGGTGGAGTGGGAATTGAACTTTGGACTCCCGTTTCTTGAGGTGGGTTCCTGGCTATCACTCCAACCCCTTTGGGTTAGTTGACTGCCTTTTACTATTGCAAAAGGTCTAAAACTCAAGATTCACAACCTAATTTACTCCCTAATTACAATTGGTCATATTGCCAAATTATCTCCTGTAATTACAATGTAGAGAGAAGATAAACTGCTCTGCGAATGTGCTTCTGAAAGTAAAACTTGCACAATACTGTAATCTGTAGAGTATCAAAATCTGTTGGTTTGAATAGTTCTGTAGTTTGTCATAGAAACACCACTAGATTTGGGCCCTATTTTGCCAATGCAACAAATTTTGTTGTTTGATTAATTTTCTCTTAAGGTCTTTTTTTCTTTCTTGAATTTGGTTACAATAAATTGATCAGGAACCAGACACAATTCTGTGTCTGCTATAACTTCTTGAATATCAAAATCTCACAACTGTGTACATACTTTGTGTCTGCTATAACTTCTTGAATATCAAAATCCCACAACTCTGTACATACTTTCTGTGGCACTCAACATCATTTGGTTGTCTAACATCTGTGATTTCTCAGGCAAAATGCAAGGTGCATTTCAAGCAATTCGATCCAGTGGAAGCATTCTGAAAATGGCTATTCTGCAACATGTTCGTGTTGTGGATCCAATCATGCGACCTTTTATATTCTCACGTTTTGAATCAGTCTCCTCTGCTCGCTTGGAAGAGCATGGATTTGAGAGCACCACAATTTCAGACATTTTAAAAGCCAAAGGTAAAAGTGCTGATGGGTCTTGGCTTTGGTGCACAACGGATGATACCGTTTATGATGCAGTGAAGTCGGTATGCTAGTTTGTTCTTTTAAAGATTTTAGCAATATCTTATGTGAATGATTCTTTGAAACCATCCTATATCTTGTTATAAGATTATGTAGCTAGGTAAAAGTGCTGATTTAGAATGCTCCATGTGTGATAGATCATAGATCATGTAGCACTGTTTACAACCCTATATTATAACTGGTGGGATCACTTTGCAAGCTTAAACTTAATCTTAAATGTATCTTTTGGTGGCAATGTTTTAAAACCTTGTCCAGGGATTCCCACCTATCATGAATAGGTTATTATGATCCATCTTCCAAGCATGCATGACCAGTCCATGTAAACAATAGGAATTTATTTGTGCTTTTCTATGCTTTCATTTTTATTTATTACAGATGACACAACATAATGTTGGAGCTTTAGTGGTGGTAAAGCCTGGAGAGCAGAGGTCATTAGCTGGAATAATCACTGAGAGAGGTAATAAAGTGTTTAATGGTTGATCAAGTTTTATTCCTAATAAAATGTTTTGTATGTTGCTTTATGGGTATCATTGGTAGTATTGAATAAGTTCTGTTCAGAAATGTGTATGAGATGTAGAATTCTAGCTTAACTACCATTGGCAATCCATCTTGTCTAAATTAATTTGCACTTCTCCCATATTATTTTGGCCTGAAGATCCCTTCAATTTTTATTTTTTATTTGTCTTTTCAACTTGTGCAACTTGAATTTTCTTTTAAGTTCCATGCACATGTGGGATGCACTCACAAGATATTTGTGGTAACTTTAGGGAGGAACGCAATTAACAACTCTTGTATGTGGATTAGTAAATTAAAGGATTTGGATTATGAATCATGTGATGCAACTCCCATATCAATTTTGGTTTGAAGCCCCTTCAATTTATTCTATTTTCTTTCTTCAACTTGTGCAAGTCATACTTTTAAATTTCATTCACATGTGGGATGCATAAAGGGGTGCGTGCAGTATGCCATTTCACTTGCATGGAATCTTTGAGAACAATGCCAAAGTGAGAAACTCTTGGATGTGAAACTGTAAATTGAAAATTTTGAATTATGAATCATGTGACGTATAAGTGGTCTTGTCACAACATATGGGGTAAAGCTCCAGGGGAGAATGCTTTTAGATTACTTCAATAGGAAGTTCTTGCCAGTCCTTAAGATCAACTTTATGTCATATTTACTTTTCAAAAGAAAGAAAAATCTGTTCCATTTGAAGGTCGATCTTGATTGGCTTTCCTGGTATCTCAGTAATTGCCAAAGCATTTCTTACAACTTGTTATCCAAATTGGAGCTAGTCATTAAGGGAGCTACGGACAAGGATGGAGCCATATCTTTTCTTATTTCCTTAAAAAAAAATTGGAAAGAACATGGGGTTTTTAAGTAAAATTAATTCTATATATGACAATACTATCTATTGTTTTATGATGTATGTATGTTAGATTTGGAGAAATAATGTCATATGCCCCTTCTTTATGTCCATGCACATGTCCATATCTAAGCATCGTAGAGTAGAACCTATTACTCCGTAGCTCAATTTTTAATGTTTGCAATTCTGCAATACCAAATCTTCTTATTAGATCCTCCAAGAACCAGATCCTTCTTTTAGATTGCTTCAGTTGGGAACTTCTGTCAGTGTTGTTTTTCATTGTTGTGTACTATTTTTTCATCTAGTACGTGTACTAGCTGTTCATGGCATTTATGGAGAACAATTGTAGCTTGTTCAAATTTTTATTATACTTGTGAAGCCCATAATGATCTTTCAGAAACAAAACAATTTTGACTGGATCTGATCCTCCTCCCAGAACCAACCTCACATTCCTTAAGTTTTCTTTGTTCTCCTAATTCTGAATATATGTTTCATGGTCAATTATTAAGTGGCCATTAATCCACGATTGCAGGTGAATTTTTTTGTTTAGGAATGATGGTGCAGTCAAGTACTTCATCATCATCATTAGCTAGTTATTCCATCTATCTGAAGTCGACTTTATGAGTTCTTTTCTCTAATTAGCTCTATCGTAAACCATACCATTAGTCACTCCACACTCTAGTATGTCCTTTTTATCTCTTCCTTCCATGTTTTCGAAGGTCAGCTTCTCCTCCTACTGTCTTCAATCCCTAACCTCTCCACCTTACGTATTGTGGTTGTGCTTGGTCTTTTACTGACATGACTAAACCATCTCAAATGAGTTTCTCTCAATTTGTCATCTATTAGAACTATCTTTAGACTGTCTCTAATGCGTTTATTTATAGTTCTATCTTTTAGAGTTAAACCACTCATCCCAATGTAGCATACACATTTACGCTGTCCTGACTTTGTTTACTTGTCTTTTTTTTCCCATCGCTCAACACTTTGCTCAATAAAACATTGCAGGTCTAATAGTAGTATTATAAAATCGTCCTTTTAGGCAAATAGGGACTCTTTTATCGTACAAGACTCCGTTAGCTTGTCTACATATTTCTCACCCTGCTCTTATCTTATTTGTTATATCTAAATCGAAACCTTCTTGAGATTCTATCATTGAGACCAAGTATCTAAACTTATTGCAATGTGAACGAGGTCGTTTCTTATCTTCATCAGGTTACCCTGGCCAGTCGTCTAACCCATTATAGTTACACTCCATGTATTCTATTTTAGTTTTATTAATATTCAAACCATTTGACTGCAACATTCTTCTCCACAAATCTAGCATAGCGTTGAGTTGTTGTTTTGTCTCATTAATTGGTACTGTATCATCTGCAAAAAACATACACTATGGCACTTCATCTTGGATTCCTAACGTTAAATCGTCCATGACTAGTGCAAATAAGTATGGGCTTAAAGAGGATCCTTGATGGAGTTCCACTCAAACAGGGAATTATGTTCTTTCACTACAAACGGTTCTAACATAAGTGGTTGCACCCTCATACATATCTTGAATAATCTCAATATAGACTGTTGGGAATGTATTTATTTCTTGAGGTTCTTCAAATTAGTTTCCTTGGTACTTTATCATAGGTCCTTTCTAGGTCAATAAAGGCCATTTAGATGTTCTTCCTCCTCCCTAAACTTCTCCATCAGTTGTCTTAGAATAAAAGTCACTTCTGTTGTTGAATTATCAGGCATAAACCTAAGTTGTTTTTTTGATATATTTGATTATTGTCTTAGACGGCCTTCTATTACTCTCTTCTCCGAAGTTTCGTTGTATGGTTCTTGAGGATAATCGAAATTTATTCTTCCATGTAGCAGATATTATAATCCTTAAGCTGCTTACAGAGGCTGCATCCTCTCTCTCTCTCTCTCTCTCTCTCTCTCCCCCCTCACCATAACTTAAATAGAGTGATTATACTTCAGCTAATGTATCTGGGCTTCTTTTTTTGGTACCCTTTTTCATTTGGTTTCAGATTATCTCAGGAAGATAATTGTTCAGGGAAGATCATCCAAGTCGACAAAAGTTGGGGACATTATGACAGAAGAGGTATCACAACTCACATGTGCCTTCACATTCTGTTGCAGGTGGCAACCTTTCTAACCCACTTGCTTGTCACTGATTGTTTTCCTTGTTCTTGTTTTGTGAACAGAACAATCTCATCACAGTGACTCCTGATACCAAAGTTCTCAGGGCTATGCAACTAATGACTGGTATGACTTACCATGGGATTATCAACTGAGTCATGCATTAATGAATGAATTGATGAGAAATTGATTGTTTGCACAGATAAGCGTATCAGGCATATTCCAGTGATTGATGACAAGGAGATGATCGGGATGGTCTCAATTGGTGATGTTGTCCGAGCAGTGGTGAGCGAGCACCGGGAGGAGCTGGATCGCCTTAATGCATATATACAGGGTGGCTACTAAGTACCTAGCTGCTGGTGTGGATAACGACGATAAACAGTTGTTGACCACAAAGCAGGTTAGTAGCTTGTATGCACTTGTGGTGGTTTCAACTGTGCTCTTTGTACATATTTGTGGCTTACCTTTCATCACAATTTCTAGAGTGTGTGGTCGTATCTTATCGAATCCACTGGTTCTTATGACCAGTCATGAGACTAGAATAATAGAACCACATCAAACCTTGGTTTGTAATAAACTGAAGTTTCAACTCTAGTAGTTCCTACTTCTGCTCTTGCATAGATTGAGTTATGAATGGGCTAATATCTTCATAGTGAAGGTAAGGAACAATCTTCCGGTAAAACTGTGGCATTGCAAGTATTGGGTGGAATTGGGGGTCTGGATATGGTGAAAATGCCTCTCCTTCACCTGGAGGAGAAGAATTTCAGATATGGTGATTGATTTTCTTTTTTAACAATGTCCAAAGATGATCTGATCCATATTTGAATCCAGATCCCTTCGAATATGAATCTTTTTAGGACAGTGCCTAATCTGGGTACTAGACTTCATGATTTCATGTGGGTCAAACCATCGTGTAATATTGAAAGAAGTTGAGGAGCTTTTTGCACTTTGACATTTGGATGGATGGAAGGAATGACATGAAAGTAGGGTGCACTTCTTATTTACAACTTCACAGAAAATCAATTGGAGGTAGAAAACTGGCAGACTGGATGTGTTCTATTCAATTAGAGGTAAGCCTCTACCACTCATCTCGTAATCTGTTTTCTGTTTTTGGTAGTGCAATAAGGCTTCGGTTAAGAGGCCATTACTTTGCCATGGACACTTCTGCAATGTATTAGCTTTTTTTTTTCCTTCCTTTAAAGAGAGATTTTACTGTTATGAAAGGGTCTGTGTGTGAAAAGTCAAAGTTAAAGATCACCAAGTCGTAAAACATTTCACAATGTGTGGGGGATAAATTTTCCTCCCAAGGAAATGGGTAGAGAAATAGTGAACCGGTTTTACTAGAAAGTTTGATCTTTGTTTGAAGAGTAACATATCATTTTTACCTTTCATGCTCATTAGCTATGAGAACCGATTGAATGTTTATTTTCTTTGCCCAAAAATTGAACTATCTTCAAAGTGGGGTTCAATGTGTGGAGATGAATACATTTGAAGGTATTTTCAGAATAAAACTTCTCGCAAAATAAACAGGTCTATTGAATTTGAGAAGCTATAATTTTCAAGGTCTAAAGATCAATGGACAAAATGGAGCCAGTGTTAAATGGATTTTTATGCAATATTGAGATCATTTGTGAATGGATTCAAATTCAAAAGAAATTCAACTTGTAGAGCTTTACTGGGCCTCTCATGGTGCTCTACATGAGGATGTCGTGTCACCATTGGCCTTATGCGTCTGGATGAAAATTATTATAACTATCTACAGACCTTTATATTGTTGTGATAAGCCTAGGTGAAAAGGATAATATACTCTTTGTTCAAGGTTCTCATTCACAATTGGACGTGGAATTTGAATTTTGAAACCACCCGGGGACTAGGGTCTTTTTATCATGGACGACAATATTTTGTATCTTTATTTTAATGGGATGGAAAACGTAGCTATATGAAAAATCTTGCCTGAAATTGCGCATAACGCTAATCAGCCACTAAAACTCTAAACCCTCAAGTATCGAGTATAATTTCGGCGGATTCAACCACAACACAGGTCTCATTGATTATTATTGTAACAAATTTTAATTGAAATTCTGAAAATTCTCAAGGAAAATGAACCGACATTTTATGGTTTCATAAAAATTTCTCAACTGAAATTTTATATATATTGGGTGATGACATGAACGAAGCTAAGTTGAACCTCTATTGAATATTTATTTTAGGGGTTTTAAATTGGTGTTTGATACCATTTTATATTATCGATTTACGGTGGAATTGGAATGGGCTGATGCAGTTTGACTTTTGAGTTCATCGAGATGGTCCAACTCAGTGGATGAACATGACGATGACTGATTGTGAATTGTGTTGCCTAACGCTCTTCATTTATCAAGACTGAAAATCAATTTTTTTACCAAGGTTATACATCCTTGCTTTAAATATTAAAAAAATGATAAGCACTTGGATAAAATTTAATCTTAATTTGATTATTATAACATTCTATTCTTAATCTTTCAAAATTTAGCTGTTATAAACTGTGTTCATACATAACATGGCTGTAATAATTAAATTAAAAGTTTCAATTATATTCTCATTTGCATTTACTCCTCTTTTCATTCCACTCAACGGTGTAGAAATCTTCTATAATAAATGAACTTTTAAAAAAAGTTATCATCTCGTCTTAAAATTATGATAAATATATCCCAAGGGATTAACTTAACTTAATCGAAGTATGTATCAAAAAGTCAAACGAAAAATGTTGGACATGACCTGCCTCTGCGGCCGCTTGCAATTCTACAATTCGTTCACAGGACCTACACAATCAACTAAACTACTAGTCAGAAAAAGATTAAAAAAATGGCTTCTTTTTTAAATCTCCCATGCTCTAACTTAATTATATAATCACCCACTCCATTTAAGATTTTCAAGTAAAGTCTATCCCTCTAATACATGTCTACAACCTTCTATGAAGTATACTTTTTTTATTTATAAGATTATCCCTCTAATATATGTGTATAACCTTCTATAAAAAATATTTCTATTTATACAATATTTATTAAATATTTACACTGTAACATTTTGGTCCAAGATTGTGTAAGTTGAGACTACCGTTCCACAATTTCAAAAGTTAAAATTTAGATTCAACTTGAAACTTTGTTTAATTGACAAGTTCAATCTGAGTTTTAAAAAAATTTAAAAAGAAAAGAAATATTTGTTAACTTACGTGACTCATAAGGTAATCAAATAGAATTGAATCAAATTAACTCGCTGATTTTTTTAAATTTTAAATTATAATCTAGATTAATTTATTCACCAGAAATATTTGGGCGGGGTTCGATTCAAGTTTTAAAGGAAGAAAATTATCGAGTGCCATCCACGTCACTACTCACCTCGTCTGTAATTTAGAAATTTCAATGTTTCTTTCACAAGTTTCACTTGAACGAATCATAATTTCCAATTCTCAGTTTTACGCGGTCAAGTTAGAGGCGGCACGTGAGACCACTGAAGGATTGTAGCCGCACCATTTCTACTCATAAGACTGCTTTTGCTTATTTCAAATTTTGGGAACGCGGAGGGAGGACAGGATGAGGCCCTCTCTCTCTATGTGGTTATTGCAAAAAACAGAGAGAAGGCAGGTGAGATTCCAATGAAACTTTTTATTAGATGGACAAGTAATTATATGAATATAAAGTTGTAAACTTTTCTCATAAATTAATTACTTAAAGATAAGTAATCTTATCATTTTAACTTTAAGTTTTGATAAATATAATTTTTTTAATTTTTTTTTAAATTAAATGATAGAATAATTAGATGTGGATGAATGAGAGACTCACTCGTATTATCTTTTATATAGTAAATAATTTTTAAGTCTAAATCATGAAACTGAAATTATTACATACAAGCTTTTTGTTATCTCAACTATAGATGTTTTAATAGGATAATATCTATAAAGAGACTTTACATTGATTTATTGGTGTGACCGTTAGATAATGTTAGAGATAAGAGATTGGTGAGATCTTATCTTTATCTATTTAAATTTTTATGATTTGGAGTCTAACAATTTAAAATTCAATTTATTATACTTCAAATACTAAAATTACAAAACTAAACTAATTATTCAATGTGGAACTTCACTATTTTTCTAACTATATAATTATAGTTGGTAAAATAATGGAGGATTTTTAATTGATTACATAGGTATCTCCAACATACATTGAACGTGAGATTAATTTTACAGATACATAAAAATATCTGTAAGCCTTGTGTATTGAGTGAGTTTAAGATAAGTCTAATATAATTTAGAAGCTTATATCAATTAAGGTATAAATTATACTCCCTCTATCCCCAATTAGTTGTCCTATATGAATTTTAGTAATTGGACCAAAATAGCTGTCTCATTTATATTTGAGTAGTATAAAATATGTTGAAAATAAATGAGATCACATATCGTGCTAGTCTGTATAGAGAGTTCCTTAAAAAATACAAATATTTCAAATGAAACAACTAAAATGAGATAGAGGAAGTACTATTTTTATAGTGATTTGTTATTGTGATAATAAACAATTGGCTAGCGGTTAAACAACTATAAAAAAACCTATTTAAAGGAGTTGCCATATCCGTGAATACTAGTAAAGATACAATTCAAAGGCACTTCAGACTTTTTAAAGAATAAAATAAATTTATTAAACATAGTCAAAGACATATTTAGAACAAAGAGTTTCGATCAAAAGGCTTAATCAATGACCTCATACTAATAATTTGGATTAAATTAAAAAAATTATGAATACACGAGATTTAACATTTAAACATTAATATTTATCTCCTAAAACACAAATGAGAAAGGAAAATGAGGTTTTTAGAAGTTAATACATTGATAAATGAAAGTTTTCTTCAGAAATTCCTTAAAAAGTTGTACGAACGAAAGATCTAATAAAGAACTTGAACTTAGACGGTGTAGATCTTATAGAAAATCACTTCAAATCGAGGTCAAAATGGGCAAAAATGAAGTTTTTTTTCCCTTTCCCCTAATGTTGCGGTTGAAATATGGAATCTAAGGAGCAAAAGGGTTTCTCTCCTCGTGGGGCTTGCATTTAAAAAGAAACTGATGCAAACATCATTGCGAAGTTAAAAATTTATAGCATATTAGTGAATATGCAACGTAATAGCTGATACTTACACTTAGGATGAGTGAAAGTTAGTATAATTTTACTCATATTTTAACTAAAATACTCTCATTGTTGAAAATTAATTAGCACTTTCCTCCGTAGTTGAAATGTGTATCAAAGTAGGACCGAACCGCAGTTCCCTTGAAAATATTAGAAAATAATATTAAAAAATAGATATATTTAAAATATAAAGGTTTACTACCATTTCAATCCCATATCTTTCACTATTTTAGTATATTATTCAGACTTTGAATGTTATTTTTAATATTTATATTAATATTATCTATAAAATATGTATTATTTAATGTTATATATAATATTTATATTATATTATTAATTGTCCGATTTCTTACCATGAATCCATTTAAACCCAAAATGACTCAAGTCACACTATCAAAGTTGGAACGCGGGTCACAAACTTCAATGCACCGTAGACTATTTGGGAAAGCGGCATTCAATCGGTCAGGACTTCCGCCATCAGAAGCTCTTGTTGCCTCTCGGCTTTCCCAAATTTGCAACCTTACACGGACTGCTGACGTGTACGGTCCAGATTCAAACTCACCGATCTAACTCGTCACTTCTCCTCTCTATTTATACACTCATTATTTACCCTTTCCATTTGTATCTGTCGTCTTCGGCTTTCTTCGTTTCTTTTCTTCTCCATCAAATCTGAATCTGAGATTGCTCCGCTTCCAATCTCACCTAATAGAAGCGCGAACTCCGAAGATTTGAAAGCCGGAAATGGATTTTTCACGTCAATGCTTTCAAAAAGAACTCGACCTTGCTCGAATCTGCAATCTCTCCGATCCAAATCGCCTCTAAGAACCCAAAAATCGGCAATCCTTGCGATCTTGCTGAGAGAACTTTTGTTTAGAGTCGCAGATCTGATTTTTGGGTGATCATCTGGTTCGATTTTCGAACAAGAGATCGCATCTAGATCGTTGAGATTAAAAACCTTACTTTTAACGGCGGGGATCTGATTTTTGGATGATCATCTGCTTTCTTGCTGAAATAGCGATCTCCAAACGCCAGATTATATCTAGATCGCCGAGATCTGTGAAAAAACCTAGTTTTAACGGCGGAGATCTGATTTGATGAAGATCCCGTCTAAAATCGTCTGATTTCTGCTCGGAGAGACCTTAAACTTATGCGCATCGCTGGAAAGAATCGCTTTTTCTTTAATCCAAAGGAGGAAAAAACACTAGATTGGATGGCGAGGGATGGATATGCCATCTACGATATCGAAGATGGGGAGATATCTGAGGGTGATTCGCTTGAGGAGATTTCAGAGAAGGATTTTAGGCAAAATGGATCGGATTCTAGGGTTTCTAGACACAAGGGAGATTCTAGGGTTTGGATGAATTACTCCGTTCCAAGGGGAAATTATGCCCCCAATCTCTACAATCTCGCCTGGGCGCAGGGCGTGCAGAACAAGCCGCTGAACTCTATCTTGTATGGATCTGATGCGCAGTCAATGAGATCCTCTTCATCAATGCCATCTTCAAATCAATTAGTAAACAGTAAGGAAGCTGTTAAGAAAGACGATGTTTGCAGTGTTGTGATTGAGGATAGTGACGAGGATCACGGAGTGAAAGGAGAGGAAGGTGAGAAAGAGGAGGAAGAATTGGAAGAGGGGGAGATTGATTTGGACTCTGAAGTTGTTTTTAATTCTGAAGAAGGAATTCCGGCTTATGATTTGCCTTTAAGTAATGAAACCGAGGTTGATGATGGATTGGTTGAGAAAGAATCTGAGAAGGAACTGAAAGAAGTCGAATTGGATATGCGGGTTTTGGCGATTTCAGAAGTATTAAAAAGTGTGATTGTAACTGATGTGGATAAGTAAGTTTATGGTTGCTGAATTTGGATCCTGAAGCTTTAATTGTTTAGTAAATGCTTCATTGTTTAGTAAAGACTGTCGTACAGTAGGATTTATTTGTATTGGTTAATTTGTTGTAGAACCTTTCAACGTGCTTGCTCTCAGCTTCGGATTTCTTTAGAAAGCTTGTGGCAGTTGGTCCAGGAAAGCCGTGTTCCAGTAGTAGAACCTCTCATTGAACAGGCTTTTGCAGGAATTCGAGCTGTTCATTCAGTAAGCTGAGCTGAAATCTGATTTTCTGCGGTTATCTTTTTATCTTTATTTAACAGAAACAGGAATGTGATCATTCAAAAAGAAAAAGAAAAAAAGGAAACCTGAAAAAGGAACGTGGAATTTCCTGGAAATACATTCTTGGAAACAAATGTGCTGTTTGCTAATCTGGATCTAATTTCCAAAGTAGCTGTTATGTTGTTTGGCACTGCCATAATTGAGCCTGGCTGGCACATTCTTGGAAAATCCTGTCTAGGTTATTGAAATGCCTTGAGTTCAAATTTCTGGAAAAAATTGAAATCAAGAATTCAAATGACCATGCATCCAAAATAGCACTCATTGCACCATTAGAATTCAGCTAATTGTGTAATTTTTTAAAACTAAACATTAATGCATTCCATTTTTAACACAAAAGCTTGCATGGTTTTACTGCAGGCATACTGTTCTGGGAGCTCGCAGCAAAAGGAACAGTTTAAGGATGAGCTATTCAGGTTTACTCAACTATGTTCTTGTCATGTTGCAATTTCTTAATCTGTATAAGGCATGTAGCCCAATAACTCCCTTCTTGCTTATTATTCTGTCGCAGGTTGTTTGATGTTGTAAGAAAGCAAGAGCCTGCTCTTTTTTCCCCTGAGCAGATGGAGGAGGTCCGATTGTCTTTAATGAGATTGCTTACTTGATATTGTTTTTTTTTTCAGTTTTGTCAATGCATTGATGATATGGGGATCTTGACTTATTTCTTTTTTAACAGGTGGAGGGTATGATGAAGTCACTGGTTTCTGTTTCTGTGCATTTAAATGTTAAGGACATGAATAAAGAGAAAGATGTATTTGTTAGTAATGTTTTCAATTCAATGGTTTCTGGTGCTGTAGCTGATAACAAAGGCCAGGGTCTGATTTCATCAAAGAAGCCCAATTTGGAGCTGACCCCAGTTCACTCTGTTGGTGCCAATAATGGACAAATTGGTCCCAAGGTTATGAAACTAGATCTGCCTTGTGGGTCAAGAGGTAGAGACTTGGTTCCATTAATCAACCTTCATGCAGACTATGATGAAAGTAGCCTTCCTTCACCAACGCGTGAAAATCCCCCACCTTTGCCTATACATAAATCACCAGTCTTTGAAGATGCAGCTGCTAACTCTCAATCAATGGTTGCAAGGCAAGAAGAAACTGAAGATGCTGCATTTCATCCTTATGTAACAGATGCCCTCAGAGCTGTTTCGAGCTATCAGCAGAAATTTGGACGAACATCCTTCCTTTCCAGTAATCGGCTTCCTAGCCCAACACCTTCAGAGGAGTGTGATGATGGCGATAGTGACGTCCCTCAAGGTGAAGTTTCTAGTGCAGCTGTTGGCAATGCTAGTTTGGAAAATTCAAAAGTTGGGGTTCAATCCACTGTCTCAACTACTGTCCACATGGATAGCTTGAATGGGCAAGCACCTGTTCCTGGTAAACCAGTTGGAGTGTTGGGTGCTGGATCAAACCCCATTCTGAGAAATCCAACAAAAAGCCGAGATCCCAGACTAAGGTTTGCCAACTCAAGTGCCGGATCTTCTGATCTTAACAAAGCTCCTCAGCCCATTGATAATTGTTCTTCTACTATTGATCTTCTTGAAGGGGTAATAAGTTCCCGGAAGCAAAAGGTTGTTGAGGAGTCTGTGCTTGATGGCCATTCCTTGAAAAGGCAAAGAACTGGTTTAACTGACTCCGGAGTTTCTGCTCATGTGAGAATGGTGCCAGGAAGTGGTGATTTGCTGGAGGATGGCAGTGTTCCTGGCTCTCAGCCTAGCATTAAGGAACTATTAACATTAAATTTGGATGTTGATGTGAGAAAATCAGAGAATGGAGATGTCAATTCTAATAAACGAAGTGATAGTAATTCTACATTTCATGCTGCAAACGGTGGAACCCAGCAGTTGCCGGTTAGTGGTACTGGTTCTGGTTCGTTGCCGTCTCTCTTGAAGGATATTGTGGTTAACCCAACCATGCTCTTGCATTTAATCATGGCAGCAGAGGGGCGGCAGAAGTCTGCTAATACAATTCAACCCACTATGTCTCCTTCAATCTCAAATGCTATATCTGGTTCAGTTTCATCAGTGGCTGTAACTTCCTCAAAATCCTCAGTACTAGAGCAAAAACCTGCAGAAAAACCCAAGAATCCATCCCAAACAATGGTGAGATTTATAAAATGGCTTATTGGAGTGTTTAGCCCTATGACTTGGTTTTTTTCAGGGTCATCGGTGTGTATTGATTCAGTTATTCTTTGTTCCTGTTTTTATATTCTCCAAGTGGGACTTCAATTTCCTTAGTTTGCATCTAAATCTAGTGATACCAAATTAAGCTCCCATGGGTGATGGTGGGTCCACATTGATACCTGTGCCCTATATGGCCCTCCCATCTTTCACACACATCTTCCTTCTGAATTGGGTAGCTACCCAATTTCACCTCATTTTGAGTTGATCACCAGTTCGCATGGCACTTTTGGTTGGCATTAAAATCCATTCACACGGTGGCCATTTACCCAGTTAGATGACAAATGAGATAATTAGCTCTGATGATAATGATGATGACAACATATCCAAGTAGACTTTTCAAATAACCAAACCCCAGCTTAGTCCATAGGCTTGTAACCCAAGTGAAGCACCACTTATGTGTATTGGTAATGATAAGAAAATTGATGCAATCAAAGATACAGACAAATTGGATACAGTGTAGTCTGAGCTTGTATATTTCACATAGGAGACTATATAAACTAGGCATCATTATGATATACACTAGATGAATAAAAGTTTTACCCAAGAGCTGTCACGTCCAAGCTTGCCACCTTTCTTCAATTCAATTCCTTTTATTATTTTCTTAATAATAATTTATATTCTGAATCTATCTTTCGAAAAAATAAATCTATATGTTGAATCCAATATTTAATCTTTTATTGTAGTCACTCATAACAGATGATCTTGTTAGTCACTATTTATATTTTACATTCAGAGTTGCCTTTTATTTATTTTTGTGAATTGTTATTGAAAGAATATGTGATTTCTTGAAGCAACACTACTTCACTATATAGCTTCCTTCAACCTTTTTCCAAGTATCAGAGAGAGTGAGTGTTTTGAATTTCAATTTTATATATTCCTTACCATTATTATTTTTTTTATCATTTTATTAAAATTAATTTATCCCATTTTCATATTTCAATTAATTTTCACATCTCATTAAAATTAAATTATCCCATTTTCATATTTCTATTAGATTTTATAATAATTCTTTTGAAAAATAAAATTTGTTGGGGTCTTTATGTCAAATTTCATTTCTTGAGTTTTTTTTGTCTAATTTTAATTTATTTATTTTTACTTCTCCACATTTTGTTTTTGTTGTCATTGGCTATGTTAATTCGTTATTTTATTCTTCACTTTTCTTTGTCTATTTTATATTCGTTTTTATTACTGCATCACTCTTCTTTTTGTATAGTAAATAAACTATAACCATCAAAGGATATCTTTCCAAAGTTTTTATGAGTTGCAACTTCAATGTTCTTGGATTATGCCTTCCATCTTTTGTGAGTTGTTATGCCTGGGACCCTCTCATCTTTTGTGAGATTGCGTGCAACTGAGTTGGCACTCCATGGCAGGACATCGGACTGGTTTCTGGCAGCTTGTCAAGGATCCTTGTAGATTTCATCATGGATAGCATGTTGGTCCCTTCTATGGGCATCATATAGGCACTCAATCCATTGATAATATTTGTTGAATCCAATTATGGTTGCTAGTTAGATGGGATTTTAGCTGCTGCTGCTGCTGATGGATTATGGATGCTAGATGTCTTCGATGATAACTTTGGAATTTAGGTCCTGGTGAATCCTCTGGTGCAAGCTCCAGTTGACAGTTAGGTCCCAAAGTATACAGGATACGATAGGATTTATAATTTCAAATATCTTTAGCTATTGCTTGCTGTGTATAGTAAATTTTCCAGTCATGATTTCCCATAAGCATGAGGTATAAGCGAGAAATCGAATGATTTTCTGATGGTTAGTTTGCATCGGTGGAATGCGATGCATAGTTCAATTAGTGTTGTTTGTTTAGTTGTTACCTTTCAAAAAAAAAATTGCTTGTTCGGTTAAGAGGAAAATGTGAACTCCTTTTATCTTAAAGCAAATGTACTCTTCTGTGATATGAATGGAATGCTATTATGTTCCTCTTACTGTTCTGTTTGGTTGATCTTTACTATTCATATTAATTTGGTAATTATCATGATTATTATTATTTATTCTTCTTGTTTTTATTGTTGAGAGATTGTGGATAAATAATTTGGAGATGTTTTGGTTCGATCAATGTGATGTTTAAGTCATTTGGAATACCATGCGATTCTTTACTGGATATCTGCTAATAACTCTTAAGTTTGGGCAGTGGTCTAATGATTATTTAACTTGTTCACAGAATTCTCAGAGTGACTGGGGAAATGTCCGTATGAAACCCCGTGACCCCCGCCGTATACTACATAGCAATTTAGTTCAGAAGAGTGAGAACTCAGTTCCGGATCAGTTCAAAAAAAGTGGAGCTATTCTGTCTAATGTGCAGGTTGGTAAGGACAACATAACTGTCTGGGAACAAAGCGAGCCTGCAGTAACAAATTCGATTGCTCAATCCACTCCATTGCCCGACATTGCTCCTCAATTCACCAAAACACTCAAAAACATTGCTGACATTGTATCCACTTCCCAAGCTAATAATACACCTGCATTATCTTCTCAAAATGTTGTCCCACCAATGCTACCTGGCAAAACAGATGATGCAGATACCGTAGTTGCAAGTGGTGATCAGCAAAAGGGTACTTGTTTGTTGTCAGAAGAAGCTTCTGCTGCTCCTGTGAAGCTTCCAAACCCATGGGGTGATGTTGAACATCTTTTTGAAGGATATGATGATCAGCAGAAAGCTGCCATCCAAAGAGAGAGGGCAAGGAGGATAGAGGAACAAAACAAAATGTTTGCGGCACAGAAGCTGTGTCTTGTCTTGGATCTTGATCACACCCTTCTTAATTCAGCCAAGGTATGCATTTTCATTTTCATAGTAAAATTTGCATCGGCTCATTTGCATGGTTGTCTATCCCATCATGTGTTCTAGTCTCATTTATTTCTGTACTGTATGTGTAGTTTGTGGAAGTAGACAAAAACCATGATGAGATTTTGAGAAAGAAAGAAGAGCTAGATCGGGAGAAACCCCAGAGACATCTTTTCCGGTTTCTGCATATGGGGATGTGGACCAAATTGCGGCCAGGAATATGGAACTTTCTTGAGAAGGTAGCTTCTTTATATTATGATGAGTTTCTATGTTCCGAGTCTGCTATTAGCTTTGGTTAGATTACATGTAGGGCGTGCATCATTTCCGTATTCTGAATGAAGCTTGTGTCATTTTCCTTTGGTCTTGTAGGCTAGTAAGCTTTATGAGCTGCATCTTTACACAATGGGGAACAAATATTATGCTACGGAGATGGCAAAAGTGCTTGACCCTACTGGAACTTTGTTTGCTGGACGAGTTATTTCAAGGGGCGATGATGGCGATCCTTTTGACTGGTGATGAGAGACTTCCTAAAAGCAAGGATTTAGATGGGGTTCTGGGAATGGAGTCGGCTGTGGTCATTATAGATGATTCTGTGAGGGTCTGGCCACATAACAAGCTAAACCTGATAGTTGTGGAGAGGTAATGTTCGTCTTTTGCTTTAATTAGCAATGATGGGGTCCTAAACTAGTTAGTGCTTCTTCATGTGTACATTCCCAACAAGTGGGGCCTAGTTGGATGAGTGATGTTGTTTTCTTTTTTGAGACCACTAATATATTTGATTTTTTACCTTCGATTTTAGGATAAACTTAGATGCTTGCATCCTTAAATCCCATCCACAATCCCATGGGCTTGATCTGTATGCCGTTCTGCATAGACTTCCCAATCACTATGTAATTTCTTGTCTGCCTAATATTTTTGCATTTTCAACCTGTTGCAGATACACTTACTTTCCTTGTAGTAGACGGCAATTTGGACTTATGGGTCCTTCGCTACTCGAGATAGACCATGATGAGAGACCAGAAGATGGGACACTGGCATCCTCATTGGCGGTTGGATTCCTTTGTTTTGATATAATATGCTTCATGAATTGTACCATCATTCTTTATAATGTTGGTATTTGCTCTTGAAACAGGTTATCGAGAGAATTCACCAGAACTTTTTCTCACACAAAGCCTTGAATGATGTGGATGTTAGAAACATCCTCGCCTCTGAACAGAGGAAGATTTTAGCTGGGTGCCGGATAGTCTTCAGCCGAGTTTTTCCGGTTGGAGAAGCCAATCCGCACCTACACCCATTGTGGCAGACTGCTGAGCAGTTTGGTGCTGTGTGCACCAATCAGATTGATGATCAGGTTACCCACGTTGTTGCAAATTCACTTGGCACTGATAAGGTATAAAAAACTAATCCTAGCGCAGGCCACTCTCTTTTAGTTCAGAATGTCAATTAATCTGCCTTCTGGATGAAAAATGCCATAAAATATTTCTTTCTCAACTGTTAATAAGGAAATAAAAGTAGATATTCACATCCAATTTTTAAAAAAGTAATGTCAAATGTTGGATGGAGGAGGTTTCTTCAATGCATCTATTAAAAAAAACCATCTTTATAATTTTAGGGTAAGATAATCATCACTTGCCCATCTAGAGTTTGAGATGGGCTATGGTGCTTCACAGAATTAAGCGATCACAATCTACAAGCCTCGTCTTGCATGGCAACATGATTGTTATAGTCTAGGGCCTGTTTGGTTTCATGAATACTGAGAAGTTATCCGTTGTGAACCAGTTCACAGAATTTTTTTGGTGAACTCTCAATTACTGCCCTTTTGATTCAACTAAGTTGTGTTTTTCCCATTAAAATCAGCCAACACCTGAATCTGAGGGTTGTGATTGGAAGTTCACAGAAATTCTTGGAATGAAATGGATTAGATTGGATGAATGAGGTGTTACAAAAGCTCTAGTTCATCCATTCCTTGCCACTTTGTTCCTTCTATTCTTGAAACCAAGTAAGACGAAAAGTTCTCGTTTGCAATTTTAACACCCTTCTGTGTTGGTAACAGGTGAATTGGGCTTTGTCGACTGGAAGATTTGTGGTTCATCCTGGCTGGTGAGAACTGTTTCCAAATATATTCACTTTTTGAATGTTTAAGTCATGTAACATATGAAGTGGAGCATTTCTTTGTTGTGGCAGGGTGGAGGCATCGGCACTGTTGTATCGGAGGGTGAATGAACGTGACTTTTCCGTTAAATAATGAAAAAAAAACTCAGGAGCTTGAAACCCAAAATACCAGTTGGTTTCTTGGTTACCAACACTGATTAACCAAAATGCGTCGGGGGTGGTGCATTCATGGTCGATCGGTGCTGTTTTGCAGCACCCAAATGGCTGCAATTCAGTGCCTAATAGACCTGATTTTCATCTCTGCCACCTGCTCCATATTTTGACACATTGGGTTATTCCGGACCGCAGACCACTGCAGAATTTTGATGACCCACGCCATGGTATATAACCAACCACATTGAGCTGAATTAATTATTGTATGCCCTAACATATTTGTAGGATAAAATGGGGAGGATGAGGGAAAAGGGAATGCAGGCCTAATCTGAGAAATGGGATTCTAAGGACCCCCCTCCAAAGCAGAGGTTAACTCATGAAACTGGAAAAGAAAAAAAATCATTTTCTAACATGATATTTGGGCATTGGTAGGTTTCAAATGGATGAAAGTGTAACTTCAGTTGAGGAGGGATGCTGAAATACAACTGAAGTAGATTGCTAATTAGAAATTGGGAAAAATTGCAATGCTAATGCTTTCAGTTTAATAATTGTATTCTTAGTGTTAATTAAATTTAAAAAGAAGAAGAAGGAAGCTGTTGTATCAAATAATGTCTAAAGATCATTTTCAGGATGCCATTCCTGGCATATATTAGGAAATGACAGAAATGGATCGATATGCTGTTGATGACTGCCGACGTGCAAGTTCAAAATCTTGGTAAAAAAAGCATCACTTAGTTTCGGGAAGTCTTGAAAATGAAAATTTAATAACGCATTAAGTAACTTATTTCAATTTATTGTTTAGTGTGTTAAAATGATTTTTGTTCAATTGACCATAGCTAATGAGTTATATGCCTAATGGAAGAATGTGAAGGGCCGATAATGGCAATTGCCGTTCCATTGAGAGGCCACAGGAAAATGGCGACAACGATTTGTTTAGAGTCCAGGAAAGAATTTCTGTTTACGACGACTCAAATGGGTTACTCTGGTGTGCAACGTACTCTCATCACCTAAGGCTGCTATAAAAACTATAAAATTTAAAGAAATTAATATGATTTAAATTAATTAAATTTTGCAGAGTTCAAAACATAGTTGATCAATGCAATTGAGTTTCTTATTTTATCAATATAGTTTGATCATTGTATGATGAAGTGCGATTAATGTACTAACTACTTTGTTTAATAATTTATTTATTTTTTACAAAAATTAGGAAGAATGACTTAATAGTATAATACTATTACATTATTAAAATTGGAGAAATTTAAACTTATAATATTTATATTTATAAGTCATTATATAACTCTGAGGCAATAGTAAAACATACTTTAATTTTTTGGAGTATTAATTTTAATGTTAGCAAGGGGATTGTTGTAATAAGAGATATATCATGAATATAACAAATATCATTGAAGTGACAACTTGACAAACAATGATTAAGCTACTGGGAACCCATGGCTTAGATATTCAGTAGAATAGATTAAATAAACTGGCTCCCTGTTAATATTGTACGTCAGCCATACTTAATAAGATGAATTCAACTACTTTGACAAATGTTAATGATATTTATATTTTTCTTCTTTGCACTTTTATGAAGAATATATAATTTGTCAATAATACCATTTAATCATAGGTATCTTTCATTTTATTGACAATATCCTTTTTATCCTGATACTATTGTGATAATATTACGATTATAATGCAATATATCATGATATTACCAATTTCTTTTTATTTTTCTCATATCTATATAATTTTATAAACTCTTTTATACCACTTAAATCCCTCATTCTTAAAAGTTGTAATGGTAATTTTATGTCATTTTATTTATATGTTTATTTATTCTATTTTAATCCTTCTTTAAATATTTATTTTTTATTGAATTTTTTAATAACATTTAACAATTTATAAAATTTTTGATATTATCATTAACCGATAATATCTTGATAATAATATCTGTGATATTAAATTCTCTTGAGTAATCACTCGTCCTTAGGACAGCTTTAACTAGATATTAAATCAGAATTTTATAAATTGCTAGTCAAAATTCCGATTTGTGTGGACAAGTCAAAATTGCAAGTGCCTTGCAAGTTTCTTTCACTCGCCTTAGCTTTCACAGACCACTGACAACAGGACCTTTTTAACTTTTTCTAAGCCATCAGATCCCTCCTACGTTAAAAAAAAAAAACTCTCTTACGTGTCTTAATCCCTGCAAGAGCAATCAGTCGAGGGCTTGTCAGCGTCTTCCATGGGCATAGCTGGAAGAAAGCTTCCTCAATTTGAATTTCTTGATCTAACCCATGAGGAGGCCGTATGACCTTAATCTACGTCTTAAAAAATTTCTGTTGCGAGAATAATTCAGTGAGACTTTCTTATTGCATTAAGTAGAAGATTGGAATAATCTAATAAGATTTATAAGTAAAATGAATAAGGAGAAGCCAAAGATGATAAATTGGTGTGCAAGTTAAAATCGTGGCATTTTGTTGAGAAAAAAAAAATTACATTATAGCAAAATACACAAGTGACGGAGTTTAAGGATATATTACATCTAGACCACGATAAGAGTGACTTCACTTTTCTTAAAAACGAAATTATAATGCTTTCTTCTTCTTCTTATTTTCTTCAATATTGATGAATCTTGTAAATTGGAAATTTCACAAAATACAATAAATAAATAACACATATACAAAGCTGTAAAAATACCTTTATATTCTAAAGCGGGAGGTCAGTAGTTTTCCAATCAAAGGCTGGCATATTGAGAATCAACTATAGTTTAAAATTTAATAAAAAAAAAAGTTCAAGTGGATCAATTTGAGTTGACTCAATTTTATAAGATTTTTAGTCGATCGAAATATTAATTTTATTGAGTTTTCTCAACTCAATTGAATTACACGATTAGATAAATTTTCAAATCAAATTTAAAATTTAAATTATAGAATTAACCAATTAAAGTCCAATCTTCCACCTAATTTCCAACTAAACTCAAGAAAGAAACTTGTTTGGATCAATGACAATAATAAATGTCATCTTCTCCAAGAAGTGTCTTTGCCTAGACCCATTAAACTCAAGGCACTTTGAGTATCGTCCCTCAAATCAAGTGCACCCCATAGGACTGTTATTGCAGACAGCTTAACTCTTTGTTTTTTTCCAATACACTTTTTTATTATTATTTTGTTACTTGGAAGTTGGAACACAAGATCCATTCCTCCCTCTGAAGTCTAAATTGTGGAGAAACTTGTGAGCAGGGGGTTCAAAATTAGGTATCGGCCGATACGATATATCGTTATCGATCAATATATCGGTTGATATTTTTCTATCTCCTCTTTTAAAAAAAAAAAATATAAAACGGCAAATATCGGCCGATATTTGGACCCCTGCTCGTAGGAGTGCACATGTCCATGTAACTCAAGGCACTTTGAGTATCGTCCGTCAAATCAAGTGCACCCCATAGGACTGTTATTGCAGACAGCTTAACTCTTTTTTTTTTCCAATACATTTTTTTTTTATTATTTTGTTACTTGGAAGTTGGAACACAAGATCCATTCCTCTCTCTGAAGTCTAAATTGTGGAGAAACTTGTGAGCAGGGGTTCAAAATTAGGTATCGGCCAATACGATATATCGTTATCGATCAATATATCGGTTGATATTTTTCTATCTCCTCTTTTTTTTTTAAAAAAAATATAAAACGGCAAATATCGGCCGATATTATGATATCGACGTATCGGCCGATATTTGGACCCCTGGTCGTAGGAGTGCACATGTCCATGTAACTCAAGGCACTTTGAGTGTCGTCCCTCAAATCAAGTGCACCCCATAGGACTGTTATTGCAGACAGCTTAACTCTTTTTTTTTTCCAATACATTTTTTTTTAATTATTTTGTTACTTGGAAGTTGGAACACAAGATCCATTCCTCCCTCTGAAGTCTAAATTGTGGAGAAACTTGTGAGCAGGGGTTCAAAATTAGGTATCGGCCGATACGATATATCGTTATCGATCAATATATCGGTTGATATTTTTCTATCTCCTCTTTTTTTTTAAAAAAAATATATAAAACGGCAAATATCGGCCGATATTATGATATCGACGTATCGGCCGATATTTGGACCCCTGCTCGTAGGAGTGCACATGTCCATGTAACTCAAGGCACTTTGAGTATCGTCCCTCAAATCAAGTGCACCCCATAGGACTGTTATTGCAGACAGCTTAACTCTTTTTTTTTTCCAATACATTTTTTTTTTTATTATTTTGTTACTTGGAAGTTGGAACACAAGATCCATTCCTCCCTCTGAAGTCTAAATTGTGGAGAAACTTGTGAGCAGGGGTTCAAAATTAGGTATCGGCCGATACGATATATCGTTATCGATCAATATATCGGTTGATATTTTTCTATCTCCTCTTTTTTTTTAAAAAAAAATATAAAACGGCAAATATCGGCCGATATTATGATATCGACGTATCGGCCGATATTTGGACCCCTGCTCGTAGGAGTGCACATGTCCATGTAACTCAAGGCACTTTGAGTATCGTCCCTCAAATCAAGTGCACCCCATAGGACTGTTAATGCAGACAGCTTAACTCTTTTTTTTTTTCCAATACATTTTTTTATTATTATTTTGTTACTTGGAAGTTGGAACACAAGATCCATTCCTCCCTCTGAAGTCTAAATTGTGGAGAAACTTGTGAGCAGGGTTCAAAATTAGGTATCGGCTGATACAATATATCGTTATCGATCAATATATCGGTTGATATTTTTCTATCTCCTCTTTTTTTTTTAAAAAAAATATAAAACGGCAAATATCGGCCGATATTATGATATCGGCGTATCGGCCGATATTTGGACCCCTGCTCGTAGGAGTGCACGTGTCCATGTAACTCTACAATAATAGGTTATGAACCAACCATGCCCCAATGCAAATAACCCTACTCCAATATGCAAAGGATTCTCCTGTTGACATCATCCTGTTGGTTCTACACACTAATAAAATTTAATAAAAATAACTATTCAACAATAGCATGTACTAAAATACTCACCCATGTACTCTATATGAGATTATTTTTGTCTGTGATGATAAGTTTTCTAGAATTGACTATTTTCTAATGCAAAGTCTATATCAATCAAACTATTTAAAGAAGTATTTTAAAATCTAAGCAAGTTGCTTGCTTCAACTTAAAACAGTTCAGTTTTGAAGAACTATTATATTTTTGTGTATCTTTTCTTTTTTCTCTTCTTCATTTCGGTTGAAATGTAACTTTTCACTATTATTATCAGATTATCATAGTTTAATAATATTTTTTATTTTTTTTATTTTTTTGTAACTTTGTAAGATAATAATATATTATGTCTTATTATAATTTTACTCTTAACATCACGAGTCATAACAACTCAAAGCAGTGTTACCCAATGGTGAGCCTACTCAAATTGAATCACGATTTAAAAAAAAACAGTTCAATTAATGGTTTAATCTTAAAATATTGATTTAAATTAAAATAATTTTTAAATTTTAAACTAAAGTTGAGACTTGGTTAAATATGGAACCCACAGTTTGGTGGTGGTTACTCCGAATGTGCGGCCCGTGGTTGAATTCAATATGCTCAGCAGCAGCAGCATCTAATTTGTTGGCAACATCATGAGTTAATGGTGGCATTTTTATACTGTGGCAGTTGGCTTAAAGTTGAGGTTTGGTGGCTTGCTACTTGCCACTTGCTACTTGGAGGCTGGAGCATCTTGTCTTTTGTTAAGCATATCTTTAATTTTTGCCACAACCAACAGAGGAGAAGCGCCACCTTTTTCTTGTGAACTGTCTCTCTCTGCTACAGGTTGCTCATGCTCTCTGCTACAGGTTCGCCTGCAGATGAGCTCCACAAATATTTCAATTTTACTTTTTTTATTGTAGTACTAATAAAAAATTAAGTAGAAAAATATAATTTTTAAAAACAAGAAATATAGAAAAATAATATTTAAAATTAAGATAATCATTAATATTTTTTATAAATGAAATATTTGAGCTTTATAAAAGCTTCGACAAGTTGAAAATGAAAATCAGAAAAATAAAAAACAATAATTTCATGAAATATCATATTATCTTCAAGATGTTATCGTGATAATGTCTTAGTAAAATAAAACTATTGATAAAAATAAAAAAATACTTATGAATAAACGATGTCATCATTAGACGATACTTATATTAAAAAAGTTGAAGAACTGAAAATTCAAAAGTATTTTTTTAAATAGCAAGACCAACTTATATTAACAGCATATACTAGTCAAATACATGAAAAAAACATTGAGCTCACCTCCCATAAGCCATAAGAAGGACCATTTTTTAATTTGAGAACTTATCATTTTTGCTTTAAAGGCTAGAATCTAAGGTCCATTTTTATACAAAATTGCTCAAGTTTTAAGAGATTACCCTGAATCTGAAATGTCAATATATTGATGTAGCACTCGTGTGCAAGCGCATGCAAAGGAAGCACTTTTTCCGATATGCACATGAACTACCAACACTTGAAAAAAAAAAAACCAGAAAGACTGGCATTTAAATTTTAAAATCACTTCTTCTTTTTCATTAAAAAAGCTCAGATTAATTATTAAGATGAAATATTTTTATCTTTTAATTTTATTTTAATAAATAAAAAATTGAGAGAATAAAATAAGAACATTTTAAATATATGATTGAAACTAGAATAAATATCGAGTGGAGTTCAACTGATTGCCTCCTATCTTAAAAAATTAGAAATTGTACGTTTTGATAGAACTGTATTTAAATTTTTCATATTATAATTTATTTATTTTCAAAATAACAATAGTATTTGTGAAGATAAAGTATCCTGTCCTGATCAATTTTCTAATAAATTTATAACCAATAATACGAAAGCAAAAAGGACGAAACTTAAAGTTGAAGTTACTGTCTTACTTTTTAAAAATAGAAATAAAAAAAATAAAAGGAGAAGCTCGTCCATCATCAGACATCCCTCATTTCCATAATCAAAAGTCGCGCCAAACAGGCACAAATCCCCCCTAATTCCCATCCAACGGTTGCAATCTTTTCTCCACAAAATCTGACGGTTTGAACTGGCTCCCGCACAGCTTCGCCCTCTCGCTTTCGGCCCGCTGATCGTGACACAATCGCTTCTCTCGATGCTGTCGTGGCATAGAGCCCCCCCTGTTATCTAAATAAAGAGAACTGAGAATAAGTTCAAAAAATATTTTAACATTAATAATTGGGGCGCACATTCTAACACGATAATATTATTTTAAGAGACGAATTTTCGAATTTTTCACCATCCATCTATATGAAAATTTTGAAAAATTAGATATTCAGAAATTGATATATCAACTGGATCACTTTTCAGTGAATCGGTGCACCGATTTAGATTCTTTCACGTCTGAAGAAATCGGTATACCGACTTAATCAGTTTCTTCAAATTTTTATTTTTCAGTGGTCTGGTTAGTACACCGACTTACTGGAAAGTGAATCAATTTCTGAAAGTTTAATTTCATTTTTTTTAAAAAATTCTGTGTGAATGGTTGGAGGTAAAATAAAAAATTTATTGAAACTCATGTCTGCTAAAAGAATTTTTAAAATAGTTACTCAATAATTAAAATATAAAATTAAAAAAATGTATAAAAGTATTAATTATTTCACTTTATTATTATTCATATATTCCATTCTTACTTGTACATATGTCATTCGATCGTGTAAATCTTAATAATTCTTCAAGTCTTTTCTCTTGATCTCATTTTACCCTAGCTATTCTCGATCGAATTTTTCAATAGAAAATCGAACAAAAAAAAGTACGGCACGCAGAAGCAGAAAAGAACTAGCGCAGACTCATTCACAGTCTAACTCTTGTGTTTGTCTGCCACACAGCGAAACTCCGAGACCGGGTCAACCCGACCCGGATTTTTAGGGTTCTGTTTGGTTGAATTAATTTACTACAACAATACTTGATATAAGCTCAGATTTTTTTTATTGGGATCACATGGTAAACATCACTAATTTATTACTTCAATTAAAATAGATATTATTAATGACCATTTTTGCAAATCTTGCTCAATATCTTTAACTGCGGCCAATTAATATAGTCTCTTTGCATACACTAATTAGGGTAGTTTCTCTATTAGGTCTTGTTATAATAGATATCTAATTAAACTTTCACGTTCGCCATTATTATTTTTATTTTTTCAAATGTTGAGTTCTAAATTTTCGAAATGTTATATATATATAATGTAAGTGTTGAAAAAGGAAACAAATGAAAGAGATTTTTACTTGCACATGCGCATGATATATTATTTTGTATTTTTAAAGTAAAGTTCATTTTTGTCTGTGATAGTAAGTCTTGAAAAGATCTATATTTAAGTATATAAGATATTAAAAATTATATTAATTGAATGAATAATTTTTTAAAATTATAAATGTTCGTGAATTAAAATTTTAAAATTTAACTTGTCTATAAAAAGCATAAACAATCATAATAATATTTCAATTGGATCTTTGTAATTACTTACAAATAGAAGATGTTAAAATGTAGAAAGATGCTAGTGAATATGTAAATTGAGGTAGTAGGATAAAATATTGTTGACCATAGAATGATGTACAAATATTATAAGTACATCTTAGAAGATAAATATTAACAAATATTTTAATGATGAAATTTTATATGCTAATATCTTATGAAATCATCATAATCGTCCTCACATCTTGCAGTAATGTCTAATCGAGCTATTCATCTAAATTTTTAAGTCTCATGTAACGTCAATGTGATGATTAATCTTAACAGTGTAATTTATATATTACATATAAATTCAATTTTTAATAATTTTCATTTGATGTATTTTATTATTGTATGAAAATCGTAAGTGAAAATATTATTAAATATTTGTAATTTAATTCTAAAAATTAAGATTCAGAGTGTTTTTAAAAAATATTTTAAATAATTTATTTTTCATATAACGTATTATTTAGTACATTTCTAATTTAAGTGAGTTGTCATCCTCTAAAATTTTATGTTGGAGCATCTGTGGATGGGTTGCTACTAACACGTGCGACACACACGTATGCGAGTTGCTACCAAATTCTGTCTTGCAGAAGACAAACACAACAAGCATAGTTCGAGAAATGGAAACAGAAGCCGAGGCTCTGGGTTTTTTCTTTTTCTTTTTTTTTTGGTTCGAACTGAAACTAGTTTCTCCATTTTCGGGCGAAAGCGGAAACAACATTTCGGAGATTTTTCAGAAGTAATCGAGGCAACTTCGGTTTGTTTCGGGAAATCTCGGATAGCACACTGAAAAGTCGGTCCACTTCATACTGAAAATCCGATAATTTGAGCTGTTGGAGCCTATGTTGCTGTTCTTTTCAGTGTTCGAGAAAATATCTGATTTTCGCTCGATAATCTTCTTTAAACGGTGAGGAAATGCAATTTCAGTGTTGGTTTTGGATTTCTTTCCGTTGATGTGATTTTTTTTTTTTCTCTTTTTTGGAGCTTCTTAGGGGACTTTTTCAGCTGTGAAAATTTCAAGAATCTGAAAAAAATGCGATTTTAGTGATTATTGATGGATTTTAGGCTGAACTCAGTTAGGCTTTACTGTTCTAGGATTTGAATTTCTTTTTTTCTTTCTTTGAAATGGAGAAAGACCCCAGTCCTGTTTAACGAGTAAAAAAGGCCTAAGCAAATTTCAATTTTTAGATGAATTTTGGGCAGTTTCAAGCTACAGAAGGTTTTGTTTCTCAAAAATCAGAATGGAAATGCGATTTTCAGCTGAAAAGTTCGAATCTTTTTGAGCAAAGATATGTTGGCTTCTCTATTACTTTTTTTTTTTCCCTCCTCTACTTGACAGGGTTTTGATTCTTCTTGAAATAATAAGAAGTTAAAGAAGAAATTCTCAAGAATCTGACCCAACTTGGAATTTTTAATTGAACTTTCCAGTCTTAAAATCTGTTGGTTTTCGCAGTTTCTGTGCCTTGTTGTTTTGAGTTTTTTAATAAAATCTGCTCAAAGATTTACTAAGGATAAAGGAAAAACTAGTTTTTGCTGAAATATTTGAACTTCTTAAATGGAAACTAGAAAATCCAATTCCTCTTTGAGCAGAAAAACCTTAGTTTGGATCCAAATCCTCTTTCTTTTCTGCTTCTTTGAATCTCTCCAATGCCAACAGACATTGGAGACTGTTTCTTCACACCAATTCGATCGGCTTGTTGCGCAATCTCCTTCCCCTTCGAAAGCTCCCACATTCAAGTCACGGGGATGGAGAATTCTCTTCAGTATAATCTTTGGATCAATCACTGGATTGGTCATTGCAATTGGGCTCGCAATTTTAGTCCGATTCTTTGTTTTGTACTTGAATCGAACTCCAATACTCAAAGGCCCAGTCATCTTCTCCCCTAAAATTTCTCCCAGAACCCTTCAATCTGCACTTGCGAACGAGACCCAATTACTTGGATCAAGCCTCAATGGGAAGTACTACCGGGTTGTCCTCGATAATGGGCTCGTTGTTGCTGTTAAGCAGCTCGAACCATTAAAAAATGGATCCCCAGAGATGCAGAGCAAATCTGTCAAGAGACGGATACAAGGAGAGCTGGAAATGCTTGCTCAATTGAGGGATCGGAATCTTATGAGCTTAAGGGCATACATCCGGGAATCCAATCACGTCTCATTGGTTTATGACTACATGCCAAATGGTAGCCTGGAAGACGCAATGATGAGGGTCCGGGCAAATCAGATGCAGCTTGGGTGGGAAATTCGGCATCGCATTGCAGTTGGGGTGATCAAAGGGCTGCGGTATCTTCATTTTGATTGCAGCACACGGGTTTTGCATTGTAATTTGAAGCCTGCGAACGTGATGTTGGATGAGGAGTTTGAACCAAGGTTGGGAGATTGCGGTTTGGCAAAGCTAATGCCCAACATGGGTGAAGTGACTACTGGTTACATTGCCCCTGAGTGCTTCCAGAGTTCCAGGTATTGGTCATATAAAACTCATACTCAAATTTTGCTGAAGCTTGTTGAGTTGCTGCTCACTTGGGTCATTTTTTAAAGAAGAATACTGAAAGAAGGTTTTCATTGTTACCAATTGAACATTGATCACAAAGCATAAACCTTGTCTGTGGATTTGTTGACAGATATTACCTATACATTTGTATGGATAAGAGGTAACTGCAAATCTTAATATATAGTCCTGAAAAATAATAACCTAACCAATTTGTCTATAATCCGAATCTCTAATGTGATTACAAATCCTAGATATCCTAACAGGAAGAATGCAAGAAGTGGACATTAGTAATATTTTTTTTAAAGAAAATCAGATTCTGATTTTATTTATTTTTTGGGTTGTTGTGCTTGTTTTGAACTTTTAGATTAAAGTGAGATGCTGTGGGAAGCTAATTCATTAACTAAATTTGTCATTATTTTAATGGCATCGCATTTGAAGAAATTGTATTGGGATAATGGACAGTTAGTTGAATTTCAGTTTTTTGGCAAAAGTCAAACAGTTGAGGCCTGTTCTTATTGTTATATACATAATTTTGATATGTATTATCTGTTGCTTGTTTTTTTAAGATTCAGTTGCATGAATTCTAACACAATGTTGCAATCATGAAACCTAAACCAAGTTCCCTTTTTTTGGTTTTATAAATGTCTCTGTCCATGGCTGTGATTAAAAGTCTAACATTTCGACTTATATCATTTAGAGGCCACCCTAGGAGGGATTATATAAAATTTGCTTGGTGTCTCGCTTGCTAAGTCTAAGATGTTGAGGATCTAACCAATACATCAAAAGCTCCAAAGTTGATGAAACATAGAAACTAAGGCCCTTTATCCTCATTGTTGACTCATCACACAACATGACCACCACCATGCTTCCCTACTGAGCTCCTCTAATGGCCCATCTTTCCCTAGGTTGCCTTTACTAAAATTCGAACACGGGATGTGGTGCCTACTCTGATACCAATTGTTAAAGCACTGATCAATACTCCAAACACTCTAGAGCTGATGGAATGTGGAAAATCAAGTCCTTTATCCCATGCTAGGGTGGCCCAACTCAGTGCATATACTTTAGGACTTCTGGTTGAACCCCACCAGGCATGTTGCAAGTCATTAATGAATCATTGTCCTGGAGTTTTAAAACTCAGAAGGAATACGCTAAATACAATGGTGATAATCACTTGGATGGGTGTGTGGATCGCCCAAGAAATGAAACCCGCACCCTAAAACATGTCAAGGGCCGTATACATATATGAGAAAAGTCCAGTTTAAATGTTCTTTTTCTTTATCTCCGTTGTCTCTACTACTTGATGTAATATTTGACACTTCCTCCTTTATAATGCAGACTGAAATTCTACTGTATACTGTCCACACTTATTTAGTTCAAATTGGAGGAAACTACTAAAGGTGTTTGGTACCAGTGTCAGTTTTTGAAGTTAGGATTATTTATGAACATGTGTTGGTGATTCCTTGGTTTATATTTTGACTTTATTAGCACTTAATATCTGTGTGTTTGCTCAAAATGTGAAATCAACAATGTGTTAATTTTCTCATCAGCTATCTTAGTGTTCAATCGTCTAAGCTTGTGGCTCCTGGCCCATGTTTACAGGTACACTGATAAAAGTGACATCTTCAGTTTTGGGGTGATCTTGGGTGTTTTGCTAACCGGTAGAGACCCCCTAGATACCTTCTTCAGTGAAACAGGTGGTGGGAGCTTGGGCCGGTGGCTCAGGCATTTACAGCAGGTGGGTGAGGCTCGCGAGGGGTTGGACAAGGCTCTTCTAGGTGAGGAAGTAGAGGAAGAGGAGATGTTAATGGCAGTGAGAATTGCCCTGGTATGCTTGTCGGATTTGCCTGCCGACCGACCTTCAAGTGACGAGCTTGTCCCCATGCTTACCCAGCTGCATAGCTTTTGAGGTGGATGTAATTTGGACTCTTCTTAAATCATGCATGTGCAGAATTTGGTAGTTGGGTTTTGGCTTTTGACTGTCTACTTTTCGATAAGGTGTTTGTGGCCTTTTGATGCTTTTAACTTTCTCATAGGAGAAACTTTTGACCTGCAACAATGGAATGGTGATACCTCACTATTTTTCCATTTTACATTCGAGTTTCACATTTAACTATTAGCTTTTAGCATTTAACATCTTTGGTAACCATAAATGCTGATGCTGAATACGAAATCTTGGATGCAAAATCATGTCATTGGTGTTGTGTCTATGTCTTGTATTTTATGGCAATTCAAGTCCTAATTTAGATGTAAAGGGTATTATGAAATTTTGTAATTTGATGTTGTCTGTGTATTCTATTTTTGAATTTTTTTTATCTGTATTGAGGTGTGGAGTGTGAAGTCTGTTGTCACTTTTCTATAGATCTGATGTATTTCTGTGTGATTGTTTGTGTGTGGTTTTAACCTGCAATCTCCATATTGAATTGTGTCTGAGGAAAGGAAGGGAAGAGATTGAGTTAGGGTGTATGATAGAGAGAGAAACGTAAGAAAGTTGACATGCAAGAGAGTTGGAAGTATGAAAAAGAAAGTCTTTGATAGGAGGAGGGGAACACATGCATTATTGTGTTGTTGGTTGTGGGGTTGGAAGACTCTTCCTTTTTTGAAAATAATGGGCAGAGGTGAATGAGGGATTGTGATGGGTGTGATTTTTAGATAATGGAAGTGTTGTTGTGTTGGTGTCTGTCTACATACATGCTTGGACTGACTTTTGGACCCACCATAGGAATGGACCCACCAAGAACGTGGCACTACATGGGTTAATCATCCCTAACAATTAATTATAGATTACTTGTAATTATTGTCATTATATTTGGATTTTGGAGGGATAATTCACTCATGTCTAAAAAACTCTTCTTCGCATTTATTTTTTGTGAAATAATCATCTTCACTGTAGTTTCCACGAGGATAAATGAATACATACAATATAGGATTGTGAAATGAAGAGTAGAAATTAAAAAGTCAACCAACATAGATGATATTATTGGGCACAGTGAGATAAAAAAGAAAAAACTAATTTCAAACGTTTGAGCTTGAGTCTGCATCCAATTTGAGCTGCCAAGTCAAATTTTATTATGTAGTAATAATATTTCATACATAATATGATGCTAGAAAGTGGTATACATCTGGCACAACCCAAAGTCTACCATTGGAGGCTATAGTGTACTTTCACCAGAGTCTGAAAGGGACACAACAAAAAGCTCCATCAAAATCCAAATACATTATTTAATGTACTAAATCATATTGACATGGACCAAATATTTCACTGATTGAGATTATTAAGAAATCTGGATCCCATGTCGAAACCTTGCTAGGGATGTAAATAATCTGGGTTTGGGCCAGGTTTTGGATGCACAAAAACGTTTTCTTTGGGTTTCTAGACAATTCATCATCCACAGAGATAGCAATGGGCTGGTTTGGGCCAGGCAAGACATGCCCCGAGCCCTATTAATTGTGGGACAGTCATAATGTCTTTCAGATTTTTGGGCCAAATCTACACCTATTGGATCTTCTAAAACTTCGGTGGACTTGATTCTGAAGATCTAGAGATATATGTTATAAAAATATCAAAATAAGAATAAAATAGATCATTGGGGATATAAGGTAACCATTCTTTAAAAAGTCATTTGGGAATTTAAACTTTTGTATCGTGTGTGTTATGTGATGTGTTTTTTTTTTTTTTTTGTGGGTGGGGTTGGGGGGGGGGGGGGGGTGGTGAATTGGGGATGGCAACCGGATCTCCAACGCAGCTGAAATTTTGAGCAAAGTCTTTCGGTCTTATGGACTCGAACTATCAAAAGTCTACATTTGGATCCAGCTTTTAGTCCTTTAGATATTGGATTTCTCTGACGAACTTAATTAACAAAATTATATTCCAACATCATCATCATCATCAAAGCCGTTAACTTTATATATTGTGATCAAACAGTAGGCCAAATGGTGAGTTTCTTTCTAGATGATCTTTGGTTTGTAATTCTAGACATAAGATCTGACCCGCCATTAAATTCAAATGGATCACTAAATGACTTGATCAGGGGTTGGCGTCCATCTTCTTGAGCTTTGACCATTAGTTTTAATGTGAATCTAAGACCATCTAAGGGTCACATGAATCAAAATCCAGCTGTTTGAGAAATTATTTGGGCTCTGGATTCCCAGCCCCAACCCTGCCTATTTAGGGATGCAATTGGGCTGGGCCTTGGATGCAACAAACCTTATTATAGCAGGGGCTGGGTTCTTCAGGCAGGCTTTCGGGACAAATTGCCATCCATACGACCATACAGATGGCAATGGGTCGGATTTGGGTTACTCAAGCTATGCAGCAAACCCTATTAATTGTAGGTTGGTCACTTCTGGCCTTGGGGGTTTTTGGGCGGAATTGCCATTGATAATGTCGATGGACCTAAATCATCAATGTCCATCTCCACTTACAGCGACCCAATCATCCTATGGGCCCAACCTTTGATGGGTTATGGGGTATAAAGACTGATTTGACAACCTGAATCATGTGATTGAACAACTTTAAAGTTGAAGAAATGGTGGCATTATCGTTATCCAATTCCTTTTTCTCCTCCTAATACCGGAATATTTTTAAATTTTGGGTTTTTAATCAGGATATTGTTGGAAATCATTTGGCAACAGTAGTCCAAGTTTAAAATTATCATGATCGCACTTCAATGAAGCTATTTATTTTAACAAATAGAAAAGCAAGCGTAATCATAGTCTGAAAACAGCATCAGTAGCTCTATCTGAACGATAAAAGGTGATTAATGCCCAAATGTGAAAAAAAAAAAAAAATGATAGCAACTGTGTCAGAATATGAAAGTAGAGATAAATATGTTCTCTCAATGTGATGAGGAGAGAGACCCTGATTCACTGTATATATAGGAAAAGACGAATTACAAATAAGGAAGTCAATTTAATTACAAGGTAACCCCAATATTGAAGATGGGGAAAGTTCTATTCTAGGAATGTATAACAGCTCATTTGACACTCCCCCTCAAGTTGGAGCATATATGTCGTCTATGCCCAACTTGCTAAGTGAGCTGTGAAAAACTCTGCCTGTAACTGCTTTGGTGAGAACATCTGCAAGTTGATCTTCGGATTTAACGAATGGTACATCAATGATCTTCTCCTCGAGTTTCTCTTTGATGAAATGTCTGTCAATTTCAACATGCTTGGTTCTATCATGTTGCACTGGATTATGTGCAATGTCTATTGCGGCCTTATTATCACAATGCAGTTGCATGGCACGTTGGGGTTTGAATCCCAATTCACCCAACAACTCTTTTATCCAGAGTAGCTCACATACTCCGTGTGCCATACCCCTATATTCTGCTTCAGCACTTGATCTTGAGACCACTTTCTGCTTCTTACTTCGCCAAGAGACCAGATTGCCTCCCACAAAGGTAAAGTATCCAGAAGTAGATCGTCTATCAGTAACAGAACCAGCCCAATCTGCATCAGTGTAACCCTCAACATCTAGGTGACCATGTCGTGAGAACATCAAACCTTTTCCAGGAGCTGACTTCAAGTATCTCAGAATTCGGGTTACAGCCTCCATGTGGGCTTCACTTGGTGCATGCATGAACTGACTCACCACACTTACTGCATATGCTATGTCAGGTCTGGTGTGAGCTAGGTAGATTAACTTACCCACAAAGCGTTGATACCTTTCTTTGTTGGTGGGTACCTGATCAGGATATTCACCAAGCTGATGATTCAACTCCATTGGAGTATCTGCTGGCCTACTGGCTAACATTCCAGTTTCAGTCAAGATGTCAAGAATGTATTTCCGTTGTGATAGAAATATTTCTTGTTCTGAGCGAGCCACTTCAATGCCTAAGAAATACTTCAGAGCACCAAGATTTTTCATTTCAAACTCACTTTCCAAATGGCGCTGTAATGCTGCCTTTTCCTCTGGGTCATTCCCTGTAACTACCATGTCATCAACATATACAATAAGGGCAGTGACCTTACCTTTCTTATGTTTCAGGAAAAGAGTATGATCTGAGTTACTTTGCTTGTAGCCGAAATTCTTCATTGATTTGCTAAACCGTCCAAACCACGCTCTGGGTGATTGTTTCAATCCATAAAGAGACTTTCTCAGTTTACACACCATGTTATTCTGACTGAACCCCATCTTACATCCTGGAGGGGGATCCATATAAACTTCTTCTTCTAGGTCGCCATGTAGGAATGCATTTTTTACATCAAACTGGTGTAATGGCCAGTCAAGGTTTGCTGCAAGAGAAAGGAGCACTCGAATTGTGTTGATCTTGGCTACAGGAGCAAAGGTCTCCCCATAGTCAATCCCATAAGTTTGAGTGTAGCCTTTCGCCACTAGTCTTGCTTTGTATCGTTCAATGGTGCCATCTGCCTTGAACTTTACTGTATATATCCATCTGCAACCAACTGTTTTCTTCCCTTTAGGAAGGGTAGTCATCTCCCAGGTGGAATTTTTCTGGAGGGCCTCCATTTCTTCATTCATTGCTTGGGTTCACTTGGGATGAGTTAGAGCTTCCTGCACATTACTTGGAATAGATACAGTGGATAATTGACAAACAAATGATACACATGACGGAGACAACCTATGTAGAGACACATGATTAGCAATAGGGTATTTAACCTTTGCTTTAGGGTCAGGGTCATATTGTTGTCTAGGGATACCTCTAGTCGTACGAGGGGGTAACTGATAACTTGCATTTCCTGTATGACTCGACTCGGGTAAAGTGATTGAGTTTGAGGGTTCAGGTACCTGTGTCGGATCTTCAGGACGATCTTCAGGACCTGATTGGATGAGAGGTGGTGGTACTGTAGGAGGGAGCTGATCTGAATGCGTCTCTTGCTCTTGTTGCATCACTGTAGTTGGTGGGTCAGTAGTCATCACCACATCCTCAGGTGTTGGCTGATGCTGGTCTGACACAGTCTGTGAAACGTGAATGATCTGATTCTGAGTACCTTCTGCAAATATAGAGAGCTCCCCCTGCAGGGGATGCTCAGAATCTCCCCCTGAGTAATAGAATTCACTCTCGTGAAAAATAACATCTGCTGTAACATGCAAAGTCTGAGTAGGGGGATGGAAACACTTATAACCCTTCTGAGTGGCAGCATACCCCACAAAGACACACCGTAGGGCACACGGATCAAGTTTACCACGCTGGTGCGGATAGACTTGAACATAAGCAACGCAGCCAAAGACACGTGGTTCGAGATTTGGTGTGGACGGTAAGGTGAGGAGAGTGGTCAGTGTTTGGAATGGAGTCTGATACTGAAGGGTACTGGATGGTGTTCTATTGATGAGATAAGCAGCCGAACAAAGAGCCTCCCCCCAAAAATGATGGGGCATATGGGTCTCAAATAAAGAGGCACGAACAACTTCAAGAAGATGACGGTTCTTACGTTCTGCGACACCATTCTGTTGTGGCGTATAGGCACATGTGGTTTGATGAACAATACCATGAGAGCTCAAAAATTGCGGAGGTCATTGTTGACGAACTCGCCGCCATTGTCAGACCGAACAGTTATGATCTTCTTATCAAACTGAGTAGCAACATATTGATGAAATTGTTTGAATTTCATAAGAACGTCGCTTTTCTGCTTTATGGGAAAAACCCATGTCATCCGGGTGCAATCATCTATAAATGTCACAAACCACTTAAAACCACTAATTGTAGAAACTCGGGATGGTCCCCAAACATCAGAATGGACAAGCATAAAAGGCATAGAACTTTTATTCAATCTTAATGGATAAGAAATGCGATGACTTTTTGCCAAAATACAAGTGTCACAATGAAAGTCTGATTCAGCAAAAGTGGAAAATAAATCTGGAAATAAAAGTTTTAGATAACCAAAAGAAGCATGCCCTAATCGTCTATGCCACAACCAAATTGTTTTCATCCGAACGGACTCATCTCCTCGAACATGATGTGCTTGACCCAATCTCTTACTGCAGTCTTCTGTCAAGTCCAGATAGTACAACTTGCCCCTCCTAGTACCACATCCAATCACGGCCCTGGCGAGAAGGTCCTGAAACAGACAATACAAGGGCCAAAAACACACAGTACAATTAAGGGAATCAATGATTTGAGGGACAGATAATAAGTCATAATCGAGTGATGGGACAACCAAAACATGAGATAGACTTAATGATGATGTAAGAGATAGGGACCCTTCTCCCATAACAGGAGAGGTGGTTCCATTGGCACTGGTGACATGTGTTTGGTTTGAGGGTTTGGGAGAGTGTAACCCAGTAAAACTAGATGTCATGTGATCAGTAGCGCCAGTGTCAATAATCCATGATCTATTACCAGTAATGGAAGATGTGCAAGGGGAGATACCTGAGGTAGCCAAGGCCGTGGAGCCGGATGTACCTGGTGGAAGTTCGGAGGTAGGCTCCTGGGATAACGCAGCGGATGCGACTGATGCTCTGCTCGGCTCTCTCTTTGGCCCTTTGTGAACCCACCCTGCTGGATAACCAATGATCTCATAACAACCTTTAATGGTATGGTTAGCTAAACCACATTTGGTACACTTCATTGGAGGCCGGGTACGAGTAGAGGCGGAGTTCAAAGGGGGTGGCCGAGATGGCTTGAACCGTGCGGCAGCCAAGGCGGTGGCATCGGATGAAACACCAACGTCAGACATTGTTCCCTGTCGGTTACTCTCTCGTTTAATATGTGCATACACGGCCTCAAGTTCAGGTTTAGGGTCCATCCTCAAAATCTCTCCTCTAATTTGATCAAAGTTCGTGTCCAAACCGGCAAGGAAAATATAAACGCGGAGACGGTCAATCTCCATGCGTCTAGTTTCAATGTCAGCCGGATGCTGTATATGGCTGGGGCATAATTGGTCAAGCTCCTGAAATATCTCAGTGAGCTCACTGTAATAAGCGGTAACAGGCGCTCCATTCTGTGTCGTCTTGAATGACCGTCTGTGGAGATCAAAAATCTTCGCCTCATCGGAACCATCAGAATATGTTTTCTTGATAGCATCCCAGACCTGCTGTACGGTGTCATAACGGATAAACCGTTTCATCTGAATGGGTTGCATAGCATCGAATAACCAACTTTTGACTTGACAGTCCGATGCACGCCATTTGTTATATGTCGGGTCTGTGGCTGCAGGCTTGGTCATATCACCGGTCAAGTGACCATGTTTCTCTCGTCCGGCAACCTTCATCTCCATAACTTGGTGCCATAGGGAATAATTGTGGTCGTCTAGTTTGATTCCAGTAGAAAAGGTGGTAGTGTCTCCGTGAACAGTGACAATGTGAGGAGGAGGATTAGATCCACCAGCACCTTTGGAGTCGGCCGCAGTTGTCATTGGAGCTGTTGGTTGGGCCTGTTGTGGCTGGGCTGTGCGGACGGGCCTGTGTCAAACTGGGCTTACGGAGCGGGCCTGTGTCAAACTGGGCTTGCGGAGCGGGCCTGTTGCAAACTGGGCCTGCTGCGGGCCTGTACCAAACTGGGCCGACTGACGGGCCTGTACCAAACTGGGCCGACAGACGGGCCTGTAGAACTGAGCCAGGCGGGCTGGAGAGAGAATCGACGCTGCTGATGATGCCGGCGTCAAAACGGTGCTGCTTTTTTCCGGCGTCTGCTGCGGTGTCCGGCGTCTCCGAACGGCAGCTATGTGCGCCGCTCGGCCGGCACTGAGTTGGCCGTTTCCTCTGTGCAGATCTGAGAAATCAGATCGGGGTTCGGCCTCTGGCCACCGGCTATGGTTCCTCTGCTGATGTCCGATCTGGTGTGCAACCGATGGATTGAAGGGAACTCGGAACCGAGAGACACGGAAGCCAAGAAATCCCCTTTCAGGTCGGCTGCTGCGGCGCCACGTCCGGCGGAGTTCTGCTGGCAGAGCTGGGAACGGCGATGGGGCGCACTGAGAAGAACTGGATCTGGGTTCAGATCGGGAATCCCGTCACTGATCTGGGTTTGAAGGGACTGAGGTTGTATGTGAGCAGAGGCGCGGCAGAATCGGGCGCCGGCTGGCTGATCGGGACGTCGCTGCGGGCGGAAAACTGCGTGAGGAACCCGAACGGCGGCCTGCTGCTGCCGATCTCTCGTCTGTCTGGCCTGGCTGGCGGTAGAGATGCAGATCTGGCGCCGGTGTCTGCGTGTTTCCGGCTGAATCTCCACTGAATGGGGTCTGCTGTGAGCGGAAGCGGGCTGATGAGCCAGCGTCCCCAAACGGCTGCGATGTGCGCCGCTCGCCGACGTCGAAGCTGCAGCAGCGATTGGGGCTCGAACTGAGATCTGGGTGTTAACTGCCAGATCTCTGCGATCAGCCAAGAGGTCTGATGAAGAGCAGATCTGCAGATCTGGGAAGAGAGAAGGAAGCCAAGACGTCTGGTGACGCGCAGAGCTGAAGATCCAGCAGGTCTGCTTGGTTCCGGTCGATAATCTGTCGCCGGCGACGGTCCTCTCGGCAGATCGTGGTGGAGATGTGAAACGGGAACAGTAGATCTGGTCGGGAAGCCAACCACTGTTTTTTGTTTTTGTTTTTTTTTTTTTTTTTTTTTCTCGAATGTGCCTGACGTGCAGGGGAAAGAGAAAAAAGAGGAAAAAAAAAAAAAATCAATAATGATCGAATTAGGCTCTTGATGCCATGTCAGAATATGAAAGTAGAGATAAATATGTTCTCTCAATGTAATGAGGAGAGAGACCCTGATTCACTGTATATATAGGAAAAGACGAATTACAAATAAGGAAGTCAATTTAATTACAAGGTAACCCCAATATTGAAGATGGGGAAAGTTCTATTCTAGGAATGTATAACAGCTCATTTGACAAACTGTACATCATTGTGAGTGAGAATCTTCCTTTATTGGTCATCGTTGGTGGGCCCCACAATGTAGAATTGGCCTTGTCATGAACGTGAATTCAAAGGTGGACCACTATTTTGTTTTTGAAACCCCAGAATGAACCACTGGCAATTACATGCATATAATGAGTTGAACCACCCTATTAATAGTCTTCTAATTACACAAAACTCGTCATTAATAAATAAATAAATATCTATTAAATTAGTAGTCTACAGTCTACACAAAAAATTGTGTATATTAAAGCTAAAATATTTCTCGTACAAATATATATAATGACAATAATTTTATTAAATCTTCACCACCAGGATTGATTTGATGAATCACTTCCACCTATGAGATCAAAATGGGTGGGCCTCAACGTACCAGGATGGATGCTCCCAGATAAATAAAAAAAAAAAATTCAGATCTGTTAGATTTAAAAGGTCATAATTTTCGAGGGTTTAAAAATTATCAGTCGAAATAAACTTCAATCTAACAGTTAGATCAGCAGTTTAAAATAGATTGAAATTGGGTAGAGATTCAATTCATAGATACTAGATTCAAGTGAGGGTGAAGGGGTGTTTGTGATGCTAGGCGGGCCGGGCCTGGCCCAGATGGGACTTCAAAATGCTTGTGCAGGTGAAAACGATTTTCAGTTTCACATACGATAAGTTTGTATTTAATTGTGTAAATTGGCAGCCGCAATAAGGGGTTTGGTGAAGCAGTTAGTGGTAGTAGGGCCTTTAGATTTTGTTGGACTTGTTATAACCTCATTTAGTTTTAAGTGGAACATTCAGTAAGTCTAGTTGACCGACGGACCGACCCACCATAAGAGAAGAGAACTATTCACTGGGTCCATTTTGTTTTTTCTCTTAATTTTCCACCATCATTTCACCAATGCCATTTTAATTCAAATTAGACAAATTTAATAATCGAATTGAGTTTAAATGTCCAAACCCAAGTCTAAACTTCTAAACCAATTAATTGATGATTTCGTCTGTTTAAATGGTGTTATTTATTGTACAAGTTAAACTTTTTAATATTGGAAAATCTAATCTAAATCCCACGAAAGATATTTTAATGAAACCACTTCCATTTTACAACAAGTTTCATGGGCTTCATTTAAAGTCCAAGTTGTCCATTAATTACATGGGCTCCTAAACATGAGTTCGAGCCTAGTGTGTTGACTGTTGATCAAATACTCATGTTCAATCCCTGTTCTTTTATAACTAAGGGTGAAACTAGGGTATTAATCTATTTAAAACATCTACATTCAAGTCTAGATCAGAAAAGCATGACCCATTTGTGGGTCAGGCTAGTTGATGACTTTTTGAGACGTCAGTCATTAGAGTGTTTATGTTTTGATTGTGAACACTTAATTTTATAGATATCATTTTACTTGAAATAGGGTTTAAACAATATATAGATCCAATGGTCCACTTAATTATATGGACTAAAACAACATTGATCTGTATAAGACATGACTTACTCCTTACTCAAACTTAAAAAAATGGTAAGACTTAATTCTTCTGCCAATTCTTCCCATTCCTATATTCCTATTAACTAGCATTCATTGTTCCTCTTCTACTTGAAATATGTGGTGACCAGCAATTCCCTAACTCAATTTAGTTCAATCCAAATTAAAAATGAGTTGAGGTTCTAAAAATAAAATCACGTCATGTGAGGGGACTAGGGTTAGGCTCTCCATTTACTCAACCTTTTCCAATTTGAACTTCTATTTGCAAGGGACTCATGTGGTCAAGCCAAGTTGAGCCCATGATCAACAATCAATCCTACATGTGGGCCGGAAACAAAATAGGTATCTCTCCAAACACCCTTAAATTAAAATATTATTTTAAATTAAATTATAATATTATTCATAAAAATATTATGGAAACTTATTTTATGATTAAAAGAATACATCCGGTTCATCATAAAATTATTGAAAATATTCGAAATGAGTTCTATTACATTATCTCAGTAAGATCAAAATAAAATTCTAATCAAATATTTTATTTATAATATTAAATCTAATTATAAAAATATTTAAAATACATTTATTCAACTTAATTGAGTATAGTTTCGCATTAGACTGTGATATCTAGAACATGTGAATCTTAATGTGGTTGATATGTCAAAAATTTATAAAATTAGAGGTGCATTAACCAACATGCTTCCAGTTGGGGAACGTGTGCCCTGCCCCACTACTGAAAAGTGCTGGGGCCCACTTTCATGCGTATGGGCAGAAATATTTGACCACAAATTTGGAGGACAAGACACCCAAAGGGACTCCTCTATTTTATATTGCAATATTGTGACTTTGTTAGTTGTCTGCCAGAAAATTTCCCATTGGATCTTTGAAAGCATCTGACCAATCATAGGCTCATTAATGTGTTTATTTAAGATTATCTTGACCCTTAATTATTGGATGATATAAAGATTATTTTAGCCCTTGATATCTAGGGCTGATGTGGAATATCAGGAGAAATGCCAACATACCTGGTATGAGCTGTGTCTTCATTTTGATGACTTCTTCTCAACTCGCTTTCTTCAATTTACAACCCTCCCTAAAGAGAAAAATAGCGGATTGGGTCTTTTATGCACACAAATTTTTATTTATTTGATGTATTTTTATTGTCAATTTTATCATTTTAAATAATTTTATTTTACTCGTAAAAATTTAAAGACTAAGATTAAGTTTCATTTTCTAAAGTTTGATGGTCATCATTCATTTTTTTTAAAAACATTATATGACCATCTTGACATTAATTGATAGAGCACTCATGCTTAAAAATCCAGGTACATAGTAGAGTGCTTCATATTTGACTCGGCTTTTGAGGGATGGACAAGTGCCACATCATTATTTTAAACTCTGAATAATTTATGTTGGGGTGAAAATTTTACACGATATGTATCTTATAAGTTTATACATACCAATTTATATATATAAAACCTGAAAACTCTTTTATCAAGTATAAAATTTTGCTAAATTATTATTTTTAAAATTGGAGTGGCTTCAAATTATTTGCAGGTAGGAAGGAGATTTAGAGAAAGAACAAATAATAGATGAGATGGAAATATGGAATGGTAGTCCATCCTTTCTTTCTTTCAATGTAACAACCATAATGTGAGCCCATGATTTTTAAATGACACATCATCTAATTCACGAATTGTAGTCCCTCTGTGGGTGCAACAGAGTATAAGCAATGTTAAATAATCATTAGTTTAATTTATTTAATTTATTTTTTAAATAAAAACAGCAAATGCAAGCATAAGTTAAAATGTCTCATTAAAAGATAGAATAGAATTGATCTTGTGTTTTTAAAAATAGATGGTTAGATGAGTTAGATCATTATATTAAACTGTCATAAATCAAGTTCATAAAATCATTTCATCTTTTAATTTTTTTAATGAAAATAAAACATTAGATAACGAGTTTAGTTATTAGTTGGGAATACCATACCTGGGGTGCATGGATTTAGATTTTAGACGGTGGGTTAAAGTTTATATGAAAGAAAAAATTAGTTGTCTATTATATCAATGCTTATGAAGATTTTTTTTTTTTTTTATATATATATAATTTTCATGCTATCATGTTTTCTTCAATGTTTTTGCACACCTCATTTTCATTATGGCTTTTGATTTATCATTTTAATTAAGACGTTACACTAAGTTGGAGAAGTACTAATATTTAAGAGACAACAACACAAGGTCAGATGAAAATTTAATTATCATCAAGACATTAAGACAATAAACAACTCCAGCTTTAGCTCTAGCTCTAGTGTGGACTGTGGAGAAGAGAAATAGAGAATCTATATATTTTCTTTTTTTCTTCTGTAAAGTGTTAACTCACTTACTCATCTAAAAATTTTGTAGATGAGTTTGGGACAATAGCCATGCCTGACCCCATCGATCCAATATTTGTGTTCGATTTTTCCATTGACACAGACGAAATAGTAGTGGAGTGGAGTCTTTGATAATATTTCAAAGTAGAAACCCATCTCTGTCTTTCTTTCTTTCTTTCTCTTGATTTCTCTTTCCTTTGTTTGTGTAATTTGCTGTCTCACATTGGCCTACAAAATCAAAGAAGCACGTGTTGTATCACAAAGCCAACCTCCTCAAGTCATGGAAAAACAATAAAGAAAACTCTTGCTTCAATTGTGCCAGCCAAACACATTCTTTTCTTCATTTCTTTCAATTTCTCAACCACCCATTTTTATTATTCAATCCCCTTTCTCCATCCATAAGAAAGGAATGCATATTTATTTCATTTATTTAAAAAAAAAAAAAAAAAAAAGAAATGACTCATTGTTTGTGTCCATTGCCATTGGATCCTCCGAATTTTCAATTACCCCTTTCCAGCCACCTTCTCATTTTATTATTGCCCACACGTTTGCTTTGTCTACATTCTTCCCTGCACTAATCTTGGTCCAACTTGTGTGGCGATTTCCATGCATTGTATTTGGTACATTTTGGTGCTTTTCTTTATAATTTTTTCACTGTTGAGAAATGAGAGCCCATGATTAGTGATCTCAACAGTAGATTGTCCCACTTAGTACACTTCCAAATTCCAATTTGGTTTTCGGTCATGAAAACAATAAATAAATATTTTCCTTTAAAGGTGGTTGGTTAAATTAGAGCTGGTCCTAGATCCAATTCTCGACATAACTCATTGTAAATGAATGACTTTAAACATGTGTACTTGACCGATGGACTACATTTAGAGTCCTTTTTTAGCCTAATTAATAAACTGGCAGGATTCGACTTTAGGTAAAGCCCATTGGGCTCTTTAGTCCATTTAGCTAAGCTACGTGTGTATAATAATTACATGTATCATTATTATAATAAATTATACTCCCCTGTCTTAATCTCATTCAAATGTGAAATTGAATCTTAAATTGGGCGCATGACAATCACAAACGGGCTCAATCAAGCAGAATCGAGCGTTTTAATCTATTCAAATTGGTGCGGTAGGCCTCGCGCTTAAAAATTTGATTACTTAATGTATGCTTGGGCTTTAAAAAAAACAAATAATTTGTGCTTTAGTAGAGACAAATCCAGAAGTCTTCCCTTGAACAACCTAGTTAAAACTTTAACTTAAAGAATGGCCACCTACGAATTGGTGTACACAGCATCATCACGCACACAGTTGGACATGACTTTCAGAAAATAAAATAAACAGATGCCTGCCTTCTGAAAGCATTAGATCAAGTTAGGTGATACAAAATGTGGGAGTATAATGGTAATTTGCTCCAAAAATCTAAAATTAAATGTGTAGAAGCTGAAAATCCAGGTGTCTATAAGTCGCGTCTAAAGAAAAATATGTTTAAAATTTATTCTTATTGTCATCTTGTAAAGTAGTAGCTCTTTTTCTTCTTTTTTTTTTCATGGTGAAGAACTTCAATCCCCCCATCTCTCCTCGAGTGCGAGAGCGATCGATAAAATTTTAGATGCACGCAAGCCACAGACATTGAATGACTAAACGATTTGAACTTGGACCTCTAGTTCCTAAAAAAAATAAGTAGCAACTCATTTGACTTACTCTCTTTTGTAACGGTTAAAAGAACCAACTAATTGTGGTTTGTACATTTATATAAGCATCTTCCACAAATTACTTCTATTATAAATCATAGCAATAAATGTTATTAAAAAATATAGAAATAGAATTTAAAAAGTCAAGTAGACGGTAGTGATTAATTGTGACATGGGGTAGATGGAGATTTTGGACATTCCGACCCATTTACAGCCTTAATTTTTAAATTTAAAAATCATTATTACCAAAAGTCTAATATTTTCGGTCTCAAAAATCAATATTTATAGAATTCACATATCAAACTTTTAAAAATCTAAAAAATTCTATACGAGTCTAATTTTCAGCAAAAAAAATTCATACATAAATCGGGAACTGTGTTCAAACTATAGTTTTTAAAATCAGTTGAGGTTAGTCAGATCTTATCCTTTCAAATACAACTTGAAGTTGAGCTGCTAATTCCCAACTTAAATTGGAAATAGAATCTGGAATATTTAAAATCTGCATGTCAACATCATCTTTAGTTCTTTACTACCCCTTCCTATTCCCAACTCTTTCTTCTAAATTCTATTTATGTGTTACACATGAGCTACACTCAATGGTTGCAACGACCCACTGCCAGGTGCCAACAACATTAAACAAAAGTTGAAATTAGTAGAATCAAAGTTTGACATCAGACACTGTTAGTTGTTGATAATACTAAATATTCACAACTTTCCTTAAATCTATATTTTATAATTATATGACGAAACTATTTTTTTATATTTGACTGATTCATAACTAAATCTCTAGAGAGAATCACCCTTGTCATGAAAAAACATGCACATGTGGTGAAAGGTTTTAAATATCAATTAATATATGCTGTATTATTTGATAAATGCTTCAAAAGATATATACTTTTTAGTTTAAAATTATGGATCCTAATTCAGTGTTTGAAAATTTTAAATTTTAAATTCTATTAAATTGAAAAATTCGATAGAGAAATAATTTCGCTCCCTTTCACCACTGTCAAGTGCCAACTAGCTCTTATTCTTTCACCAACATCAACCACCAAGTCCAACCAGAGTTACATGCACTCACTCGTTTAACATCACCTCGTTCCCTGCGGCTGTCGACACTATTGTTAGTTTAGGTGCAACTTGAATGAAAGTGATGGTACACACATTATTTTCTCTTTTAAAATTATAATAAAGTTATTGAATTCAATTCGTAAACTTATTTGTACACAGATAATTTCATATATATATATATATATAGATACTCATCTAGTTTTCATTTGCTTCTGCTATTTGGTACTCCGGTGTCGTATTATATTGGTGCTTTATGTCCAGCTGCGCTCTACCGACTTTTGTAAAGAGTACTAGAGTAGAAAAGCCTTAAAGGATACCGGCGGCGGGTTCCACTGCAAATTCACTTCACCTTATTGACTTAGAGTGAACAAGAAGTGTGCTCCACCAAACATTGCAAACTCACATCACCTCATTTACTCACTCCAAGGCTGCGTTTGGCTGGGTTTGGATGGAGGGTAAGGGGGTTTCCTTAATTGATAATGGAAGAATGAGCCCCTCCTTCTTCTTTTTTGAATAACCCTTGGAGCATGGTAATTTTCATGAAACCCTTATCTTTCTTTACTCTTCTTTACCCCCCTTTATCCCTCTTTGTAGTTATAGAGCAAAAATATTTTAAAATATTTTTAATTAATAAATATTATTTAATAATTATGTTTAATATTTTTTATTTTTTAATTATATAAATTTAGTACAAACTATTAATTCTAATAAACCCTCTTTGCCCTTGTTTACCTCTCTAAAACCTCTTCACCCTTCTTTACCCTTCTTTACCCCTCTTTACCCTCCGTTATCTCTCTTTGCACCTATTATCTTCTTTATCCCTCTAAACCCCTTTTATCCCTCTTTGCACCTATTACCCTTTTTTATCTCTCTTTACCCCCTCTTTGCACTTATTACCCTTCTTTACTCCTCTTTGCACCTTTTACCCTTCTTTACCAGTCTAAACCCTCTTTATCTCCCCCCCCTTTACCTCTCTTTGCAGCTATAGAGCAAAAATATTTTAAAATATTATTTAATTGATGAATATTATTTAATAATTATATTTTATTATTTTTATATTTTATGAATTTAATAAAATTATCTATTATAATAAAGTTGTTAATATATTATCCCTCTTTACACATATGGAGCAAATATATTTTAATTGATGAATATTATTTAGTAATCATGTTTTATTATTTTTTATATTATATGAATTTAATAAAATTGTTAATATATTACCCCTCTTTGCACCTATGGAACAAAAATATTTAAAATGTTTTTAATTGGTGAATGTTATTTAATAATTATATTTTATATTTTTTTTAATAATTATATTTTATAAAAAAATATTTTATTTTTTTATTATATTAAATTTAATATAAAATATTAATTCTAATAAAATTATTAATATATCAGGTTACTATTGCTTATAGTTACTAAAAAAAAAATCTTACCTTTATAGTCAGTTCTTACTTTACCATTTCAATTACCAAATAAGATATGATCAACCCTTGTTTAAGAGTGACTCCTACTCAACCCCTACTCAAGGGTGACCCCTACTCAGGAATAACCCCTTTAAAATTTACGCCTCATCCAAACACAACCTAAATTTTCTTCCCACATTATTGTAAAACAATGCATAAATTAAAACGCACAACTGATGCATTTTGGAGAACAAATTGCGAAGTCAAAATGAAAAATCTAAATATGAGATAATAGACACATGATGTTCATACATAATAAACGGACTCTAGGATCCCGACCGTCTATACATAATAAATGGACTCTAAGATCCAACCCATTTTATTAGTAATCAGACTGGACCGGACGGTCCAACGGACCGGCCCGGATCCATTTACAGCCCTATACACATCTAAATTATCCGTTGTAAACCGAAGTTTATTTCCACCTTTCTTCCTGATACTCCTTCTTTTTTTTGAAACGTTAACGGCAACTTCTTATTAAAAAGAAATTAGAAGGAGAGGGATACAAGTATAGGAGGAGTATACTTAAAGTCCAAAAAGAAGAACAACAAAGAGGAGGCAAAAACAACAAGAAGGCCACCCAAAAACCATATTTAATTTAACGTTATTTTGAAGACATTTACTGTATGATTTAACTCAAGTTATAATAATAGTTGAAATTTTCTTGTGTTTAAGTCGTATTTTGGGATTCGCTTACAGAGCTCAAGACTCATAAACCTCAAACTCTAACATATGCAATGCTAGTCTTGAAATCATTTACTAATAAATGAAGGCTACTATGAAGAAAGTCGCATCTACTTGGACGTCGCATATTTTAACGGCCAAATTTCTTGTTTTGGAAAAAATACATGCATCATTATAACATTGATTGATTGGTTGCTCGTAACAACACTTTCTAAACAAAGCCATTCTTCCTTCGCCAGTCCCATTGCTAGTATGTATGTCACAAAACCAAGAGATGATGTTGTCCAATATAAAAAATTGTATTAATTATTATGTTAAAAATGATACTTTTTTTTAAAAATACAATGTCCCATCAATAAAGACATAGGTTCGAAATTCGGTATCGATCGATATTTTTCTCTCTCATCATTTTCTTAAAAAAAAATAGTGATATCGGTCGATATTGTGAATATCAACCGATACGTATCATATTAGCCGATACGATACATATCGATCGATATTTGAACCCCTGAATAAAATATGATATTGTCCAATATCAAAGTTTTTCAACTAACACTTCTTTAAAAAATAATAACTCTCTCTCTCTTGCTTTGTTTGAACTTTGAAGTATTCACAATCTTATTCTTACTCATGTCTTATAGAGTGAACACTTTTCTTCTTGCATATCACATGCAAGAAGTGTCTATTTTTCTTCTAATTAAATTATATTAGTATAAATAAAAAATTGTATTAATTATCATGTAATAGAAAATATACTTTTTCTACTTTCCATACATTTTTAAAAATACAATAAAAGATGATATTCTTCAAATAAGAGTTTTTAATTTAACACTAACGAGCAGTGAAACTCTCATGACCTAAGTTAGATTGGATGACATTTGACAAATGTAGCCAATTAGACCTACAAAATCAAATAAATCGTTGTTGATTTAAAATTTTAGAAGAAAGTCTCCTAAAGAATATTCACCTCTTAACTTTAACTATTAAAAATAAATGCTTGAAATAAATATTTTTATAAACTATCAATTCAATTTACTTAAATCAACTAGATAAAAAATTTAAAATAAACTTGCACGTTAAAATTCTAATATAAAAAATCTCTAATTTATTTTTTATTTAATTATTTTTTCTAATAAATTGATGTATTATTAGAATTCAACTGAGTTATATTAAATGTCTGAAATAGTGTATGTAGCTAAAATAGTATATGTCAAATTAAAACTTTTAATCTATTTGATAAATGCTTATTGTTACTATTTAATAATTATAAGTTCAAGTTTATGAATGTATAAAATTAATTTGTAAAATTTATACATGTAAGTGTATTCTAGATAATTGGGTACCCGGGTTGTCAAGAGCCGGTTTGGAATAATAAAGCAAGAGTTTGAGTTTGAGTTTGAGTGGGTTTGGGATTGGGTTTTGGTCTGCAGGTGAGGTGTCGAGAAGGTGGGTTGAGAGTTTGTCCGACGGGAACTGGTTTTGTCCATAGCTTAGGAGGCATTGATGGGACCCGTAATTGTGTCAGAGGTCCACCGCATGTCTCCTCCTCCAGCGACAAACTTCGGTCCCACCACAACCAGACGCCGGATTCCGTTTTCCCAATTTCCCTATTCGGCAATGGAGGCAGTAAACACTAAACAGTGAATAGAGATAATGTTTTACAAATCTAAACCATTAATTAAATTAATTTTATCTTGATTTGAATGAGAAACTCATCATTAAGGCTTTAATTAGCCGGTTACACATACTTTAATTTTGTTCAGCATCTATTAAAGACCAATTAAAGTGGAAAATGGCTCATCATCTTTGTCTTGGACAAAATTTGACCTAGTTAATCATACTTTTCTTTGCTGGCATGGCAGCAATTAATTAGATTTAAATCAACTTTTAAAAGCAATTAACTTTAACAATAACGATAGTTCCTCTACAAGGAAACGAATTTATGACGTGACCAATCATCATAAATATAAGATGGATATATAAATGAATCATCACCAGCACACATCACTACACTTTAAATCTTGAAAAATCCGTCTCAACCCGTTTTGATAAATGACCAACTTATCTTTGGAATAGATGATCACATCCTATTAAAGGGGTCATTTATAAATGTTAGAACTGATTCATATCAAAAAATGAAATAAAAAGATAAATCCGACGAACCCGATGAACATGTCTATATGCAACACAAGAGTTTTAGAAGTTTTGATATAAAGAAAGTATATTTTAAATAATTTATAAATATCTAAAAGAAATAAAAAATAATATGATAAAACAACAATTTATCATACAAATAAATTTTATGCTAGAGTATTAGACCTTTAAAAGTTAAATTTTCAATAAAAATAAAGTATGTCCAAATAATTGAAAACTGGTCAAGTATTGTAGAAATAAAAAAATGAATATGAGAAAACACTTGACATGAAACACATTTTCTACGGTGTTTCGTAATCGTGTCTATCTTCTATTACAACTCGCTGTTTTTTTTTTAATAAAAAATGTCTAATAATTTTAATATTAATATACCAAGTACCAAAAACAAGTCACATGCATACAGCATGTTTACGACCATGCCTTGAGCATGAGTTCTTGTAAAGGGGTCTCTTCAAAATTAAGTATTTTGTACAAGTTAGGCACATGAGCACATCAAACTTGTGACTTGGGTTAAATGGGTAATGCATATGTTTCCAAGGACACATGAAAAATATCTTATGTTTGTTTGTTTGTTTGTCTAATAAAAAAAAATCACTCTAGTTGGATGAAGTCTTAGTGTAGGTTGAAACTAAATTAAGTCTGCATACTATTAATCCAAATTCTAATATCACTCACTCATCCAATTCACAGGAAAAAAAAACATTGGTCGAAATTCAAAACTTCAATCGATATTTTTAGATTTTTTTAGAGGAGATATATAAATATTACAAAATATTATTTTTCCTTTTTTTTTTTAAAAAAAAAGGTCTAAAATCAATGAACCCGAACTTTTGGGCATATTGGCGAATTTCTTTTAATAATTAAGAAATTTTGTGCTCAAAATTTTAGTTGAATTTAGTATCAATCAAAATTTCAAATTGAACCTAACCCTACTCTACTCTTTTGATTCAAATCTAGCCTTAAATTACTCTCATCTTAGAAATCATTGCCTTTGAATTGAATATCTAAGATAAAAACTTTCTCATCAATGATTTGATCATTAAAATTGCAAGGTCACGCTTAAAGATGATCCTGTGAAGTCAATTTTACTCCATGTGATTGAATAGTTACGCTCAAAGAAATTATCTATTAGAAACTAAATTATTACGAAATAAGAAATTAACTTTTGCAGAACTAATATGGATGACAAATTAATAATGTAAGAGTTGAGTGAGAGAATTCAAACTATAAATAAGAGAACTTTTTTGTAGCACCCCCATTCAAATGTCCCACATCGGTTGGGAGCTTAGGTGGTGGGAGCTTTATTTAAGAGGGGACAACCCTCTCCATTGTGAGGCCCTTCCAGCTCAGTGGATGGGTAGTGTCTGGGTATGGTCAGATCATCACAATCTCATTGCGTACTCTGATACCAGGTGAGGCATTTTGGGCCAGGGCCCAAAGTAAAACCCTGCGGTTCGGGTAGGGCCCAAAGCGGACAATATCACGATGGGGTAAGGTCGGGTCACCACAAGTAGTATCAGAACACGGTTCAACACTTAGACTGTGAAGGCTCTCTACTTGTGTCACTTGCTTGCATGTGTGTGGACCCTGTCAGTGTGACGAGAAAGAGCTGGAGACGGCTCTGGTCTTAAGGGAGGTTGGATTGTAGCCCCCCCCCCACCCAAAGGTCCCACATCGGTTGGGAGTTTGGGTGGTGGGGGCTTTATTTGAGAGAGGGCAACCCTCCCCATTATGAGGCCTTCCAACCCAGTGGATGGGTAGTGGAAATAAAACCCCCACCATGTGTCGTGTCGTGTCGTGTCGCTACCCGTTTTTCACGGCATTTTTGCCGACACTTTCTTTGTCTATTACATGTCGTGCCTGTAATAGCTTGAACGTGACTGTTACAGTGAGCAGTCTCATTGGCAAAAAAACCCCCTCTTTCCGTTTTGTGTCGGGTATTTCATCTGACGGCTGACGTGTGTTAAAAATATTGGATAGTTTTGAATGTGAATACGTTTCACTGTACCAGCAAAGTGGAGCAGAGCGTTACCACCCTCGCCTGTCACATTTTAGAGCATAGGCCGCATGTCGGATCCATCAACTAATAATTCTAAATCCAACACAATGATTTAAATTAATTTAATTCATCGTCAATGTTAAAATAGATATTATATTTATAAATATTTACCCTCTGATTTAATTTTAATTTCAAATCAATAATTGAGAGGATTGGATAGACTCCACTTAGATTACTTAGATAGTATCATGATGATTTATCCAATTATCTTAATTTTTTAAGTCATAAAGTGGGTTCCACCATTTAATATGGTCTGCGGGAGCACAAAGAATTTTTGGCCTAAACATTATTTAGTGATGAGGCTTAAATGTGATTAAGATCCATACAAAATTTCTAAGCTGCCAAAGAGTAGATGGTTTTTAATCTCTCCAAATGATTAATTAATTATTACAGATTACTTGTGTATCGGACATCAGCAACAACTCAGCATTTAAGTCAAACCTAAATAACACCCTTTCTACCCTCCATTCCCACCCCACTCTTACTCCATTTAACCAAAATTTAAATTATAGACTATATTGATTTAACCTCGTAAACTATATTGGTGTACCCTAAAGATAGTGGTATTGCCCATGGAGGTTTTACGCTGGATTTTCCACACCTAAATTAAAAAATAAAATATAACTTCATTTATTTAAATAATATTTTTAATAAATGTTAAATTGAAATAAAAAATTCCAATTAAACTATCTATTTATGAAGATACTTAGATGAGAATCCTCGGCAAATCCTTATCATTGATTAGTCGTCCATGATTGTAAAGAAAATTAAGAACAAACTTTATAAGCAAAAGGATATCTTTAATCCCCAATCTCGAAATTACTTGGGCATCTTCTATTTATGGGTGGGGTGTGGACCAATTTTATATATATATATAATAAGAACATGGATTCTTTGAGCTAATATGGATGGAGTTTATGAAAGAAGAAAATGGGAAGGCTTAGTTATCTTATAAAAAATCATGTGCAACTTTATTAATAAAAAATTCTATAAGAAATAGCAGTTTGATTTTTCCCAATTCTCATTCTTGTTAGCCATTTTACTTCTATGGAAAATCTTAAATTCTATTTAAAAATCCTTTGTCACAACCATTTTCTCTTTACAAAATAAGGTATCATGAAAAACAAAACACCATAAATATCATGAAAAGGTAAGGTCAACTTTCTAAACATAGTTTTTCTTTTTTGGAGACTTGTCATGACACAGCAAATACTATTAGATGTGAAATAATGATTTTAAAGTTGGTTGTTGAGGTACTTTTACATAAAATGATAAAAATAATTGGAAGAATTGTTTTTAATAAATTAATTTATATTGGGCAAGTTGAGGAGTTGTCACAATTGTTTGCGCTTTTTTTTTAGTCTCTTTACCCCTTTATTACACAACATGTTCCAAAAAAATATAAAATAAAAAATCTCAAACTTTATAGTTCTTTTGTTGTCTACTGTGAGGGCTATCGATTGAGTTTGGGCTGAACTCCTCTTGGTCATGTTCATGTTGCGGTATGGCTCGATTGGTGTAAAACTCAAATTTGAAATCCTACTAAAATAGATATTTCTATTTGTGTGGATTCTTCTCTCCTATTTCCTCCATACTTCTTCTCAGTTTCCTCTTTTATTGGGTTTATTTTGTGCAAGAAAGGACTCTCGTGAGAGAGGCAGGTGGCTTCCCATGTGATCTGTTTTGGGCACCACGAGAGTTTTGCAGAGAGAGAAGAAATTAGGATTGGGTCCATTAGTATCTTGAGAGAAAATTGGTTTGAGAAATTTGTAATTTGTACGATTAATTTAGTGGAACTTTTTTCGATAGTTGTTCATGGATGTAATTTTAGGTAGAATTACGTTAAATTGTTTGTGTTGATTTTATGATTTGATTGTGTGGTTGGTTTAGTACTTCCACGATGATCGAAGATTAAATTCCAACAATTCATAGTCCACTAATTAAATAGATTAGGCCACATCAACCCTATAAGAAAGCAAGCATGAAAAAGATGATCCAACCCATTTGAAAAGATAAACTGGTCGAGGTTGGACTTATCCATTAATGTCCCAATATTATAAATTGGGTCGATTGGAGTCATCAATTTTGTGAATTAAAATATTCTTTCTAGTGAAATATATGGTATGAGATGTTCATACTTCATACACATATATAAATATAAAATGCATGTAATTGATGGGTAAGTTTTAGGATGAGACTGATGGTATCACTGACACCTCTCTTTACCATTTTTCTCATTTTATTTTATTTCTGACCTTTAAACTAATGATGAAGTGGATTGTCAAATTTATACTATAAAAGAATAAAGAGAATACATCAGTCAGAAATTAAATATAATGAATATATATTAAAAAAAATTCTCAATTACTTTATTACGATCTTTATTTGGAAATAACAGGTTGAGCGGGTTGGACCCACTTGGCTTCAGTCTAACCCGATAAGACTACCGGGCCTTGAAATGTGACCTATTTAACCTACCCATTTACTAAATCACGGTCTCAGATTTGAGTCGAAAACGCGTTGACAAAAACCAATACCACACACATGAATCAAAAGTTGCGAGCTTGAAAGATACAGCAAGGGAATGGGGATACGTTACATACATACATTGGTTGCAACACAGTTACACAGAGATGGTCTTACTTAGAAGTTGGTAAGTTTAGATCTCCCCTCCTTGCCCTAAGATGTGACTCTGATTCATCTCATCATCTCTACTGTACTGTACTAAGGTCCTAACACTCACTGAGTGATTACTGATTAGTAAGTATTTGTTGCATGATTGTAGCAACATTTCCTTCCTCTTTATTTATACTAGTTTTTAGGATCCAACAAAATTGTAGATGGAATTTGGATCAAGTGTCATCTCTTCTCTTGTTATTTATTTTTGACTGATGAGTGATGAGCGCCACAGTTGTTAGCAATGAGTCGAGTCCTTGTACCACTGACTGCTTAACGCCTTTAAGAATAAGAATAAAAATCGCGGGGACATCATAGTTGAGTTGAGTACTTGAGTGGTTGATTTTCTCTTCATTGGTGGTGGACTTTGTGGTTGCAAATGAATGTACCCAACTCAGTCCCTTCCATATGCCACCCACCGCCTTCCAACTCAGTCTCCGTTGGCCTGGCTGCACTAGAGGATCCGGATTCCAATAACTAACCCTCCAAGACCAACTGACTTTTGGAATTCAATGATACACCATGCATGCAAAGTTTACTCAACCACTATTTATATTGATGTCAATTCATTTAATTGTTTTAAGAAGTTAAGTAGAAAATGTAAGAATTATGATAAAGATTATTTTTAAATAAATCTAGATGACAAGGTAATAAACTAAATACTTCCATGCTATATTCTTGGTCTGAATTTAGATGAATGATCAAACGTCTCCTATTTTTTTATTTTTTTTTTAAAACAGAGAAGAAAAAAGAGTTATATTTTTCAATATGAGAAGTAAAATGGGAGAGATAATTTAATATCAACAAATATATTAATTAATATTTTAGGTGTGGCTTGCGTATTTTAGATAAGGGCATTAGAATATTGTAATCTCATCTTTGGACCCTGTTTAGATGTACGAATCATATATAATATTTGTGGATACCGAAACTTTTTTTTTTTTGGCAGAAATTAATATTTTGTGACTTTAAGGACAAAGATTCCATGTGAGTTGCTTTATCAGACCATGTACATCTGCTAACGTCCCGATACGTTTTGACTGTTACGCTTTTTCTTTTTTCTTGAAAGCATGTGACGTATCTCTGTCTGTCTCTCTATAATAATAACATGCAAGATGCAACACACAGAGATGTAGTTCATTTGGTAGACCTTCAGTTACAGATCTTAATTGAATCTGAAAATTTTGTCAATATATTATTATCCTAGACCAAAATTATTTTATAGAAATATTTTTAACAAAATTTTAATTATTGATTAAGATAAAAAAAAATCTGTTGATCAAAATTTATAACTCAGGTAGCTTGTGGCTCCAGTTTTGAGTTAATATCTATGAGATGAAAATATTGTTTCAGTTCAATATCTAAAACTTAGAATATATATATATATATATATATCATTCACGCAAAAATACTCTCTTTTAATCACTGTTCATTGCCATATCAATTATTTTGGTTTTCTTTTTCATTGAGATAATGATGATGAATTGAAAATGATTTTTAAATTATAATATTAGAGTTAAATAAATAGTGAGGCCTTCTCCTGTATTGCATATTCCAGCTTCCTCAAATCCTTTTTCAGTTTCTTTAAAGACCCTTTTCAGCTTTTTCATACTTTTTTTCAACTAAAGTACATGACGATGATATGACCCTATTTTAGATGCATGAAAGAAATTTCCATAGATAAGTATTTGTAATGTATTGACTTTGTCCAGTGTCGACTACATGGTGGGTGGGTGGGTGGGTGGGTGGCCGGGCGGAGTACCAAATTCTCTCAGGAGAGATTGGGGGATGTCAAAATTTGACCTTTTCTTCAAGGCCAATGCATAGATGGAAAGCTCTAATATGAAATAACCAATTTGAGATCTCATGACTCTCGATTAGGGGTGAAACTCGGGTCGGGTTTTGGCCCTGAACCCGCATGACCCGACATGAAAGATTGTACAGGTCAGGTCATGAAATACTGGTCAGTTGGTCGGGTTGGATCGAGAAGTAAGAAATCCACATTGAATTTAGGTCGAGTTGGGTTGACAGATTTTTAAGTTAATCCGACCCGACCTAGTAAAAAGTAGGTTAAAGTAGGTTCAAATATGGGTCGGGTCGGATTTCGAGTTGAGTTGGATTATAATTCGGGTCCGGTCAAGACGTCCGGGTCTGTTTGAGTTTTAAAAAACCTGACCCAACGCGGCCCAATTTCAGCCCTACTCATGACTCATTTCCAAAAAAAATATTTTTTAGGAAAAAAAATCTTATTTTTTAATAACATAGGAATTCTACACGGAAGTTGGACAAATTCTATAGATACATAATTTATTTAAAAATAATTTATCAAAATAAAATGTAGAATTTTAGTACTATGATTGTAAAATGAAACTTCTATTTATTTTTTATATATTTGATTTAAATAAATAAAGTTGATAATCTAAAAAAAAATTGCATTTCATGTGTTTTTCTTACTTTAAATTTAAGGGTTGTACATGCATTACTAGGCGAAATTGTAAAATTAACAATTTATTTAAAAGAAAAAATTGTAAGCCCAATGGGCTCTATCTTATTGCTAAACATCAAAAAATTCATCCTAACAAGAAATAGTTTGAGCCTCACAGAGTCCTAGTGTTCACTTCAATGCGGAAGGGAAAATCTAGACATTTTGCAGTTTTTTTTCTTATAAAAAAACATAGTTATTCTGTGGGATGCTTGATCAATGGTGATCCTTCATTCCTTCTTGTGCCCCACTAACATGACATGAAAAGATAAAAAAATATTAATTATCTTTTAGTAAAAATACACGTCATCCCAATTCCAACGACGTGATTTGGTTTCAATTTAGCGAAATCTCGTGAAGCGTTGGTACGTCCAGATTCAGTAGACCGTAATACTACCATATTGTTTGGTTCCTATTTCCTAACAGCAGTGACATGGTCATGGATAGGGGCCGGGGTATGGATGAATATGATCATGTTCAGCTCTTGCCTATTCAATTATGTTTAAACACTACTTATTTTGTAAATATTGGTTTTATATGGAATCAATTCTATACCTCCTTTTTCTACGATTATATAAAAAAATGGGACAACTTTACCAAATAACATGAGAATATTATTTTATATTAGTCATATACTAAAATTCAATCTTATCAAATATACTAAATTACATATTATGAGGCCATGGGATGGACATTTATGATTGTCGGTTATTCATTTCATTATCTTTGATCGAGATGATTGGAAATAAAAAGCAAAGTTTAGTCTCATACTTGACTAATTTATGCTTTTCATTTTTTTAATGGACTGACAGAGGAAGGCAATGTGTTCAATTTTTTATGCGAATATAAGTTTTAGTCTAATATTAATCAAAAATCTCAGTTAAAATTAAAAAATTTGTTGAATTTTTTTTAGAATTATGAGGAAATGAAGAGAGGAGTGTAGGTAATACAAATATTACAAAGTAATAAATTAAATTTGTTGGATTTGAGGAAGGGAAATGTAGATATCATTAAATATTGAAATTTTCTCTAAATTAGATCAAAATTGATTTAACTGAAAACGTCAGATTCTTGTATGCTTAGAGTTTTATTAAGACAAAAGTTTAAATGGGGGTTGAAATAGGCCAAACTTTTTCGGTCCATTGAGGGGTTCATATTATGAATTTCAATGAAATCTAAAACTTCAAGTACATTGAAATTCTTGTTTTTAATCTTTTTCCATTACCTGTACCCTAGCATTAGACTTGGCCACGGGTCTACTCATATCGGTTTAGTCGGGTCTTATTTAGATCTGAATTTGAATTTGAATAAACATTCTCCAATCTATTACTTTAGTTATTTATTAAACGAATTAGTTCAATTTAAATATATTTTGAGTTTGAGTCACAACCTATTTAAATTGTTCACTTTAGATGTGGACATCATCACCAACGTCATCCATCATCGAGAGGATCAAAAGATGAGGCGACTCCAATTGACTGTGCAGTAGCTCTCAAATTGTGTAGGATTTTACTGCATCAAAAGTGGATCCACAGTGACTTCTGTCGGAGCAATTGGTTGTGGATTTTTTTGAATTTATGTCAGCAACTAAAATTAATTATTGCACATTTAATTATGAATTTGAAAACCATTGTCAATGTAATTCCGGTGAGATTTTGTGAGAACCTTTTATTTTTGTGAAATTTCTTTGGATCCTCTGATCGATTTCTAGAATTTCATATAAAATCGGCTGGATTGAGATTAGTGTTGGGTGATCAATTTTGATTTCCTTCCCTCTCTAGCGTTCATTTCTTAAAGAGACAATTTTTTATTTTATTTTCATATTCGAGTCGTTGGACATAACCTCCAATTCCACAAATTTGGAGTCTTTGACCGAACCCATATTCTGTGGCCGAATTTCTTTGATTGCTCTTTGAAGCTAGACTATATCAGATTGGATTCGGGTATTCGAGTCAGGTCAATTTTTACAAAGTCTAGTTCAATGTAGATTTAGCATTGGATTAGTCTAGAGTTCGGATCAACAACTTTCAATCCATTACTTGTTCATTAAATGAGTTAGTCAATTCAAATCTATTTCGAATTCGAGTCACTAAAACTTTAAATCCATACTCCAATTAAAATACGCGAATTTAGTCCGAATAATTGAATTAGATCAAATTTTATCATGTCTACGAAGAGGTTGGCTCATGGGTACTTAACATGAATATATAAAAATGTCCCTTGAAAAGGCCCTGACCTGGAAAAGCCCAGAAGCGGAGCCCAAAAGAAGGCTGAAACGGTGAATCTGGGCTGTGTCGGTCGGACCGACACGCAACAATGAGAATGGCGTGTGTGGATGTTGTAAAAGTCCCACATCGAAAATGGAAGGAAGAATGGAGGGGGTTTATAAGGTGGAGCGCTCCTTCATATCATCACAACGCATTTTATGTCTATCAGTTGAGTTAGGTCTAATAAAAAGTCGTGCAGTCTCATATAAGTTAAAAGTGGACAATATTACACTGGACCAAACTCTAAGCCTGAATTTTTTTGAGTCCGACCGTTACAGTACACCAGCAATGTACTGATATCATTTAATTTGTAGTGTCTGACACAATTGTTTCGATTATAACTCTCTCTCAGAAATAGCTTTGCTGTTAAATGAAGGTGTCTGTTGGCCACATTTAATCCCCATTGTGCTTTTTCAGTCAAGAACCAAGGCAAACATTAGCTACTAGGGTGGGCCCATAAGGCACACTACTGTTACAATGGAATAAGTTGGATTTCATAGTTTCTCATAAAGAATCAACACTAATTCACACTTCATTTTTCATCCCCGACATGTTGTATTTGGAGTTCGACTCCTAGTATTAAGGCTGGTAATTTTTTTCTCGTGAATCCGGTTTATTCAACTAAGAAAAAAGAGAGTTTAGATTATGAATTTTAAAAAAAAAAAAAAATTGATCCTACTTGACCCGTTGGGTGGAGGGGTCCCGAATATAAACCCAACAAGAATTTAATTAGATTAATATTTAAATAATTTATTTATTTTCTACCTCTTAATTTTAGTCAATGTACCCCACTGAGTTAAAAAAATCTTAATCTATTATCTTAACTTTCTATAACATAATGTGTGGAAGCTCTTTTATCTTTCATTTTATATTAAAAGTAAATTTTCTCTCATTTTTTATTTTTTAAGAAATTTATATAAATTTAGATTGCATCAGATTAAGTCTAGCTGAATACAATAAAATTTATATAGGGTCGGATCAAATTGGGTGAAACATAAATTTTGTTATTATATGCAACAAATGCAACCTGAACATGACTCAACGCTCTGTAGAATCATATGATGCATATACCGTCTTTTAACAAAAATGTTTATTGATTAAAGTATTATAATTTTCGATGCAATGAGCCACCTATCTGGTGCAATATCACAGTTCAAGACATTTTACTTGCTCAAGGACTACTGAGAATGTCTAATTTCATTAAAAAAAAAAGGTACTTTGTCAAATATTTGAAAAAAAATAATAATCTAATTTTTATTTTTTTTATCTCTTCTAATCGTTGATAACACGTAAAACCCGCATCAACATAGATAGTTAGTGCAATGCCACTTTTAAATGTCTTAGAATCTATTCAGATATTATGATATATTTAGATTTTCTTAATTAACAGTTTATCTAATTATCAATTGTTATTATTGTATTTTTTTCTTTATTTGATTCCCTTTTTATATATTTGTAATCTGATTATTGGTCTCTCCTTCATTAATGAAGACACATCATAATCCCATGTCTAATTTTCACATGATAGCAGAGCAAGGCGATCAAAATTTGTTTGTGCTTAGGGCTGGCCTTGAGATTTCAGGGGCTCTAGGTTAATTTTTAAGACGAGCCTTTTATATACTCACAAAAAATAAAGTCATACTTTTTTTTTTTTACAAAGTGTGGAATATTTAAATAAAATATCATAATCAAATTTATAATAAAATATTATTTAAAATCTATCATTCTATGATTTTAAGATACAAAATTACTAATTAAATTACTATATTCAAATTTTTTTAACATTTATTTTTCAATAGATAAGACAGTTAATCCATTAAATCTTTCTTCTGACATTGTAGACTGAAGATAAGATTTTATCAGTTTTAACTTTGAAAAATTTCTTTATGCAAAAGTAACTGTAGCTGGTATAATCAACATTATTATATAAGCAATTAATGCATTTGGAAAATAACAATTCATTATTTTTATATAATTTAGCAATTCAATTGTTGGTACTTCTTCTTTTATCATATTCAAGTGCGATACTAATGCAAATTCTCATTTGAAACGAATATATTATTATTATTTTAATTTTTCAAATATTTTGAATTTTTAAAAAAATTAAAAATAAAAAATTATCTTAATTATAATGATTTATACTTGTATATTATATCTAATAAAATCTATATTGATCAAATGAAAAAAGGTATTTTTTTTCATTTCTTTCAAATTTTAAAAGATTTAAATTATTTTTAATTCAAAATTATCAACTCAATATAGGTTTCTCTTTCACTCTATTTAGATGATACATATATTTTAAAAGATTATTTATTAATTAAAATTACTGCTACTTATTATCATTATTATTAAACTCAATAAAATGAGGATTATAATAATAATTATTATGATTGTTACTATAATTATTTTAATTTTTTAAGAAATCGACGTTTTAAATTGAGTAGAAATGTCACGCCCCGACCCGAAGGGTAGGCTCGGAGCGCGACTGATTTTTTTTTTAAAAAAAAACTAAACTAACACTCAAGCATTTTAACTGGGCCGGATCAACAGTTGGGCCCAAAAGTCACACATGATCCAACATGTGGACTCAAACATATACCATAAGTCTATCCAACAATAGATATAAATAATAACACACAACAAGATCACATAATCCAACCATTGATTTATCATTACAAAATCACATTAGAGTAACTACAGAAACGTATTAGTCCTACTACAACACATTAACACACACCAAGTACCACACTTGATACTTTACAAAGAAAATGGTTCCAAGAACCAGAAAGCACAAATACAAGGGTATTCCCCTCAATGGGAATCCCAAAGCAACGCCACAACTTATCTACTCTAAGCTTCAAAAGGAGGGTTCTCCTCCTCGGGTTCATCTCCTGAAAGGTGAGTGGGGTGAGCTAACTACCCCAGTGAAGGATATATAACAGTGCAGTTTTTAAAGTAAACAACAGGTTAGCAATAATCAACAGTTGCAGTAATATCTCATGCTTGATAATAAAATTCACAATATCAAGTAAAGTCTCATCATCATTTCCATCATTCCATCAGTTTTCCATTACTGCTATTATCTAACGTAGCCCCTAGATACCATACTGACAACATTAGTATTAAGTTTCTACACGGTCAAAATACCTTCTTACAAGTACATCTCCGGCACTCCCATGGCCGGTACCGACACCCTTTAGTCAGCAATTGTTACCACCCATGATTAGTAGACGTAACTGACACACTTAGCTTGGTGATGATTCAGTAGTAAAATGTACGTGGAAGCAATATTTCACAACTCATAAGATCAACATCATAGTATTTATCCACTATCATAAGCACTCTTCACCATAGTGCATCATGTTTAGGCACATGAGTGGGTTCATCAAATCTGAAACTACTCATTGCTCAAGATCCATCTCAAATAACCAAACCTATTTACATTTTAACTGTAAAGTTAAGTTCCTTCACCGTATGTGTGGTTTCGCGGTCTCTGTTCAAACAAACAGACAAGTGCATAATCAATATACATAGCATCAGATACATACACACAAGTAGTATTTTCGAATCATACTTGTTTTCCCAAAAATATCCAAGGTAAATAGAATTGAGTCTCCTACTTGATTTCTAACCATTTAGATTATAATAATCCACAGAAAATATAATAAAAAGGGTGCTTAGTCCAAAACTCATATTGTCTTATGGGCATTAACCAGATTGACTTATTGAGTTAGGTCTAGATACTCGGGTCACTTCTCGGTTGTCTTCTGGATAGGACCAGATCTGACATTTTGAGTTAGACCTCTAGGTCACTCAGTACCCGACAAGTATAGCGTCGGCGTGAAAGTGAGATCACTCAGTACCCAACCAATAGAGTCGGTCTGGAAGTGAATACAATAGTATTTACACTATAATAATAAGAAAAGAGGGTTAGTACACATTTTAATTAAGAATGAGGTACTGACATCACATCATATCAAATAATCATCAAACAAGAACATTTTACACTTCAAAAACTAGGTCTCTCGGAACATGTCCTCGGAACCAGGTATTGTGGCTTCGGATCATCCGAACCACACCTAAAGTAGTCACTAACCTCGGATCATGGGTCTGACTTCAGATCGTCCGAAGATCGGGTGTCGGATCATCCGAACTCCATATGAACCGAAAAACAAAGAAAATAGTGTCTCGGTGAGTCTGTAAGTCTCAGAACATCCGAAGTGAGCTCGGAACGTCCGAGTGGGTTCGGTCCTTCCGAGCTCTGCTCGGAACATTCAGCTGGGTCAAGATAGCCTCGAACGCTTCCGGGCTTCGGGTGAAGTTCGGAACGTCCGAGGGGTTATCTTCGGAACGTCCGAAGGGTGTTACCCACGGAACGTCCGAAGATAGACTCTCGGACCTTCCGAGAGTCGTCTTCCTCCACTGTCTGCAACAGCAGACAGTGATGTGCAGACATGACATGAAATACGAATCCGAAAATAGTGGGTTTTTCAGATTAGGTTTCCACATCTAGTCTGTTCGATGGACTCCTCTGGGAGTCAACTTTCCATAGGGAAATGTTTAGAGCCTTGAAGCTCACTGGGCCATCCGATTTTAAAACCAAAACCTCACGGGTACAAGAGAACCCATTGTTTTTCTTAGATTTCAAACTAGTTTTACTCACTCAAATCAAGTCCAAAACTGGTTTTTCTTGATTTTAAACCACCTAGAATTGAAAGAGGAACACAAGTGATTACCTTCACTGGAGTTCCTGGGCTGAAAATCTAGATTTTGGAAAAACTTTCTTCTTAAGCTACGGGTGAAGAAATTGGGAAGAAAAATAGTGAAACAGAGCGTGATTGGCTTGTTTTGGTCTGAGAACCAGAGAGTAGAGACTGAGGGAGAGAAGAGATGAAGGTGTGGGGATTAAAACAGCAGAGCTGAGGCTGAATTTATAAGGAACTTGGCCGGAAGAAGTGGCTGGTTGGCCACTGCATGTGAATGTATGCAGTCGCTGCCGACGTCCGCTTACAGTGTAACCACTAGTTTCGGACGTTGGTTGCAAATCAGTCCCTGCCACTTTTCCATTTTGCAAATAAGTCCTCGGTTTTAATAAAAAGCCGATTTTATACTAAAAGCATGATTTTAAAAACTCAAAATCTTAATCCAACCTTACATATAAGTTGGGTTTTGAAAACCTTAATCACCATAAAAATTTTGGAACTTAACTCTCACTAAAAATCATTGATCTAATTAAAAATCACAATTTAATACTATTTACTTAATTAAACAATTGTTAAATAAAACAACTTAGAAATCTCATTTTGGGGTGTCAAAGAATAACTAGACCACACTTAAAATGGTCTAACATAAAATACTGGTTTCGAAATTTATCTCATTCCCAAAATCATTTAAAATAATTATTTCTCCCTTTCGGGGTTTTAACCGGTGGATTTAAATACTATTTTCTGAAAATAAAATTATTTTAAAATCAGAAATACAAATCCTTTATTAAGGAGGATATTATCATCCAATAAAAATCACATAATAACATAATTTATAAAAAAATAATAACAAGAAGCGGTAAATTACCGTTTTACCCCTCCAGCTGGATGAGCTGGATCACTGAGCTTTTGAGCTCGGATTGAGCTACATCTTGGTTTTCCTTCAAAGCCCTAACCATAACCTTTGAGATTAACCGGTCAAATAAGGTTTATTAAGCTAAAACACGCCTAATCTGGGGCAGGGTATTAAAAGAAAAATTATCAATATATAACTTTCCAATTTTAAGTGTTTTAAATTCGAAATAGTTAAAAATAGTCAAATGATTTCAAGTGATAGTAACTTAAAAATCATAAATGAGATTAGCTAAGATTTGAAGGCCACTTTATTTAGATGATACATATATTTTAAAAGATTCTTTACTAATTCAAATTATTGTTATTTTCATTATTATTATTAAACTCAATAAAAATTAGGATTATAATAATTATTATGATTGTTACTATTATTATTTTAATTTTTTAAAAAATCCACATTTTAAATTGAGTAGATGATACATATATCTTAAAAGATTCTTTATTAATTAAAATTATTGTATTTTTTAAGAAATCTTTACATATATTTTAAAAGATTCTTTATTAATTAAAATTATTGTATTTTTTAAGAAATCCACATTTTAAATTGAGTAGACTGATACATATATTTTAAAAGATTTTTATTAATTAAAATTATTATTATTTTCATCATTATTATTAAACTCGATAAAAATAATAATTATTATAATGTGCAGCCAGGATTTGAACTGGGTCTCCAATTTGGAAGGCAAGAATACCAACCATACTAGACAACCATAAATTTGTATTTTCATATGTATTATTAGTTACTTAAGATATAATAAAAGAGCTTATAGACTTGGGGGCCCTATTTATTTTGGGGCCCCAGGCGGCGGTAGTATACTTCGCCTGGGCTCTTCCCTTGTCAAAAAATGTGGAGAGAAGAATGGATGGAATGTGCATCAAGACCAAGGGGAGAAAATTTTAGGAGGGATTTTGATCCTGGTTCGATACTATATGAAAATTAGACACCGTATTATATTGTGTCTTTCTTAATGATGGAGATACAAATAATCTTATTTATAGAGAAAGGAGATTGCATATATAAAAAGGGAATCAAATAAAAAAAAATATAATAATAATAATAATAATAATTTGTAATTAGAGACACTGCTAATTAAGAATATCTAAATATATCATAATATTTAAATAGATTCTAAACATGCCGCTTCAAATTATAGCCTATATGAAAATAACTTGAGGAACCCCGTACTAGGGGTGGGACTCCCAATACTCCCCGTTAGGAATCAAACTCTTATTATTTACGTAATAATATTCTATTTTACGTGACATCTCAAAACATTTAATAAAATCACTTCATTTTATTTGTACAATTCTGATGTTGTATGAATATTATATATCTATAATTGAGTTTAGGTACGAAAAGTATATGTGATATTTTTAAATTAAAAAATTGGAGACCCTCGATAATTTTTTTTTTGTGTATTATAAAAAAAATTCACGTTTTGGGACATGACACCGTGAATCAATTTTCATATCGAGTAAGGCATTTTCTTAAATAAATATCTGGAAAGGTAACGAGAGAAAAATCGACTGGCGCCTGAGAAATTGTCGAAAACTAAAGCCCCTTTGTAATTGTATTTCCACCATCTGAACGCATGCGACCCATCCTCATACCACTTTTTGACACGTGTCCCGGTCCCCAGTAGTGTAAGTTAGAGTAACTAGTACCGTGGTCTAGTGACTAGGTTGCAAAAAGTAACCGTAGTTAACTGCGCACGCCCTTCCCATTAATAATAAACGATAGTAAGTTAATAAAATTAATAGCCAATTTAAATCCTTGCCTGTTAATTGCACGACAATCCTACTTCCCCCCCAAAATAGTACAGCTTTCCCAGCGGTTATTCAAACGCCGCTTCCCGTTCCCAACATTCTCTACCTCCCACGTCAACCCTCCCCGTAACGCCGTTTCCAATCATAATAATCCCTTTCTTAGGCATTTAAACTAATTCAACTTAGCAAAATATAAATATAAAACATTATACTCATCATTTTGCCCTATAATATGAGATACAGAGTTGTTAAAATGCTTAAATTAAAAATTACTTTTGCCCATCAAATTTAAAATAATTAGAATGAACAGTAAAATGATAGTTAACATAGCTACATTCTGATCTAATGACTAACAATTGTTTTTCATAATTATAATTTGAAATGATTAAATCCACGAATCTATTATATATCATCATACATATGAAAAAATATTACTTATTGTAGCGTCAACTAAGATTACGGATTGTATTAGTTTTTGAAGGGAAGGGAAGGCCTCGTTCGCATTCTCTCCCTATCTGCCGGTTAGCCGGTTGACATGCCAGTCAGAGCTGTCTGCCTACCGGTGATTTCCGGTTGCTTCCCGTTAGGATCTGACCACGGTTGAAATGATTGCATGCGGAACACTGACCCGCGGTTTACCGTAGTCTCGCAGGCGACGACTGTACGAGCATTTGCAGAGAGGCAGAGAAACAGAGAGATAAAATGACAGCAATCGCTTACTGTGAGAAATCTCTGAGGATTTGATGCTCATGTCTTGCTGCTAGGGTTTTGGAGACGGAGCTGTGGTAACAAGATTTCCAGGAATTGGATATTTTACCGAGCCTCGGAAGTCGACTGGAGAAGGAGAATTTCCGTCGAATTAGTCCCTTCTTTCTTTGATTGGAGTTTCCATGCGTTGGGATTTCTGCTCGGAGCTTCATTTTCTCTTCTGATTTCTGCTTTTCGAGGTCGAGGAATTACACGTTTCCGAGCTGCGGAAATCAAACGGTCAAGGAGATTTTCCGTGGAATTTGCCTCTGCCTTTTTCTATTGGAGCTGCCAGACGTGGATATTTCTGCTCGGAGCTTTATTTTTGCTTCTGATTTCTGCTTTTTCCATGTGGAAGTCGAGATCCACGTCGGAGTTTCTATGCTCTGCGCTTCCAGTCCTTGCTCCTTGAGTTTTGTGAGGTTTGGAGCAGTTACAGTTTGTGTTTCGCGATTTTCATCGTGAAAATCAAGTGTGCGAGTTGCAGATGAGCGATCTTTGCTGAAATTGCTTCCTGATGACGTCATCTGAGGTTTCTGTGAAGGGGAATTGCAGCAATGGGCGGGGAGAGAGCTTCTCCTCTGGCGGCAGCGAGCCGAACGATGTCTCCGTTGCCGGAAAGAGTGCTTCTTCTGTTACTGCAGTTGGAAAAGGTAAAAGTCGGTGCTTTGGCGTGTTTGGAAGGCCGTCTGGTTCGTATTTTTGATCTGTTCCGTGATTACCCGTTCTAGGTTCGGACGACGCTCTATACATGGAGCTATGGCACGCGTGCGCCGGTCCGCTTGTGACGGTTCCTCGCGAGGGAGATCTGGTTTTTTATTTCCCTCAGGGCCATATAGAACAGGTGTTCTACTCCATTTTTTTAAGAATTTCTTGTTTTTCGTATGTCTTTTTTTTTTTAAAAAAATTGCTTTATTTTTCTTGAGTATCTGCAAATCCCGTTCTTTTTGTGCAATTTCTTACTCGATGCTTCTTTTTTTTTATTTAAAAAAATCTTGTATAGGTTGAAGCATCAACGAATCAGGTTGCAGACCAACAAATGCCTGTCTACGATCTTCCTTGGAAGATCCTCTGCCGGGTCATCAACGTTCAGCTGAAGGTAGGGATTTGGTCCCATTTTGATTGTTATAGTTAGGCTTTTTGGGGCTCTGAATGTTAGTGTTAAATGTTTATCTTTGTTCTCAATATTACTCTATAGGCAGAACCGGACACTGATGAGGTTTTTGCTCAAGTTACTCTGCTTCCTGAAGAAAAGGTACGAGGGATTGATGGGCAAACGTTTTTTTCCCTTCTTTTTTAGTTGTTGAATTGGATGCTGTAGACGGCTTACTTTTATGTTTGGTGTCTTGATTTTTGGTCCAGGAAGGTGAGAGTGCTGTGGAGAAAGAGCCCAAACCGGCTTCCCCACCCCGGCCGCATGTGCATTCCTTCTGTAAGACTCTCACTGCTTCTGATACAAGCACCCATGGCGGTTTCTCCGTGTTGAGACGACATGCTGACGAATGCCTTCCACCCCTGGTTAGCATGATATCAACTTTTTTGTTGCCATTCGATCAGAAAAAAGTTGTGTATTGTTCTTAATTTTGTTGATTGATGAACACCAGGACATGGCTCGGCAGCCTCCCACTCAGGAGTTGGTTGCTAAGGATCTTCACGCGACAGAATGGCGCTTCCGCCATATCTTTCGCGGTAAATACTCTTAAAAGTGGATCTGTAGGTTTTTGAGGGTAAATATAATGGGTAGATTGGTCTTTTTGGAACCATGTATTGAGATTTGAGACATGCCTTCTTTCTTTCCCTGGCCTTGGACGCATTGATTTTTTGGTATTGATATCTCTCTTTTCTCAGTTGATCAGTTTTGGTGGCAATTGGTTTGTTTTTAAAAGTCAAGTGGTCATAGGTTTGCCTGGTTCAACATGATTTTCCCTGGTGTATTCTATTGGTTTCATCATTGGTCTCCACACTGTGATCTTGGTTGGCAAGCTCCATGCTATAGCAACAAAGGATGATGTCTAATGACTGTTGAGTATGTATGGGAGGGTTCCTTGTGATGGAAAATAACCATTGCAAATGGCTGATTCTTTAGATTGCTTCAGGTGTCAGATCTATTGGTTAGCCTTGATGTAAATGTGTATTCCGTATTCATCTTGTTTTGAAAATTACTGCTAAAATTACATGATTGCGGTGATCAAGGATGTGATGCCTTCTATAAATGTCTGAAAAACAATCTTAGGGTGTGTAATAATGACCAATTTTTTTACAGAGAAGTGAAATATAGAAATGAATCATTTCTGCAATCGTGTGATGTCCTGTTAAAGAAGATGCAACCATTGTTAAAATTCTGACTTGAAAGACAATGGGCTCTCTACTTCAGAGTTTGGCCTGCCATTGTCACAAATAATTGAATACGGCTACAGAATGTTGAGACCTTGCCCGATGGTAAGTTGACAATATTTGTTGGCTCCTGAGGTCGAAGTTGTAGGTCTCTATGCTTGGCATTAGCCATTGATGCTGTGTGTTTCTAATGGGCTTAGTTTGGATGGTTCGCATATGTTCTGTTTAAAACATGGGATTTTGCATGTTTATGATATCATTAATATGTTTTTTCTTGTGGTTTCAATATGCCAGGACAACCTAGGAGGCACCTCCTTCAAAGTGGTTGGAGTGTGTTTGTTAGCTCAAAGCGTCTTGTGGCAGGGGATGCATTTATTTTTCTCAGGTTTGTTACCCTTTTATTGTTTCTAATTTTCAACAGGAATTTAGTTCATCATTATTGTCCTTTAAGCCCTTATCCTTTCTACTTGGGGTTTCTTCTCCAAGTTCAACGTTCTCCGTGAAGCCATCTTAAATTGCAGTCCTTTTAACATTCTTTCATGTTCATGCTTACAAGGTTCATCTGGAGGCTCTTCCCCCATCTCTTAGTTCCTTCTGCTTGTAATGATTTGGATCTCCTTTGTCGGGTCGTTTCTGGTCTTAAGCCTTGTATAAAACCAGTTTAATTGCAGTCTTTGATATTAGTCCCATTGGGGTTACTGTGAAGTTTTCTTTGATACTCACCTTTTATGAATTCTTGTTCTATCTTCTTTTGTTATCACTCTGCTTTTAATGTGCTCATTTTTACATTTACTTCAATTTAATGTTGAGCATTCAGCTCCATAAGACATTGAAGGTTTGATTGTCATCCTGTAGAAAACACTTCTTCAATTGACATGCCTCTTGCCTATCATATGTTTTATAAGTTTATCTTTCATATTTATGTGAGTGACTTCTCTCTGCCTGATGATCTGTGGATTCTAGAGGTGAGAATGGTGAACTTCGTGTTGGAGTAAGGCGTGCCATGAGGCAGCAGAGTAATGTTCCATCTTCTGTCATATCCAGCCACAGCATGCATCTTGGTGTCCTTGCAACTGCATGGCATGCTGTATCGACAGGAACCATGTTCACGGTCTATTACAAGCCCAGGTGTGTGGTTGGCGTTCTATATGCTAATGCATTGTGTTTAATGTTGCAGTTTATTTAAAGATTATCTTATGTGTGCTGCTATTGTCATTATATGTTCTTACCTATAAGCGGTTTAATTTGGTTGGGTTGCTGTTTGTAACATTGTCATGTGCAGTGACAGCTCATTAACAATTTGCGGGGAAAAAAGCTTATTTTTGGATGCTGTTAATATAAATTAACCAATTGCACATCATTTTGTTGCTTTCACATATTGCACGGACTGTTTTGTTCATCTAAAGTTTTTCCTAAGTAAATTTAATGTTACAGGACAAGCCCATCAGAGTTCATTGTTCCATTTGATCAATACATGGAGTCTGTTAAAGCCAACAATTCTATAGGGATGAGGTTCAAAATGCGATTTGAAGGTGAAGAAGCTCCTGAGCAAAGGTATGGCTTAACTTCCCTCCCTCCCTCTCTCTAAACCACCCTCCCCATCCACCCACCCCACCCAATGCTGGATGTGAAAACCTGTATCTGATGCTCAATGTATCGATGTGGCAGGTTTACGGGTACCATAGTTGGTACTGGAGATATTGATCCCAAGAGATGGTCTGGATCAAAATGGAGATGTCTAAAGGTAGGGTTTCATGGTGTTTATTTTGTATTCTTTCTGTTTCTTAAGAAACAGCATTGCTTCTGTCTAAGAAAAAGAAAGTATTTGTTTGTCCCAAGTACAATGTAATGATGGATCATTATGGTTTCTAGGTTCGATGGGATGAAACATCTTCTATTCCTCGCCCTGATAGAGTTTCTCCATGGAAAATAGAACCTGCTTTGACCCCGCCAGTGTCAAATCCTCTTCCAATGCCCAGGCATAAAAGGCCCCGGGCGAACATGGTGCCTTCATCTCCTGATTCTTCCGTTCTTATGAGGGAAGGTACTGTCTCCATTGCTTAAGCTCATATCTTTCCTGAGAATTTTCGCATAAGGTTTGATCCTTTTGGTCTGTTCATCTAGGTCCACCTAAAGCTACAATAGACCCTTCACAACCACATGGGTTTTCAAGGGTCTTACAAGGTCAAGAGATCATGACCTTGAGAAGTGCATTTGCTGAAAGTAATGAGTCAGACACTGCTCAAAAACCTCATGTATGGCCACCAACACCAGATGATGAGAAAACTGATTTAGCTTCTCAGAGACGATTGGGAGCTGAGAAGTGGACCTCACTGATGAGGCGTGAGCCAACCTACACAGATTTGCTGTCAGGCTTTCAAACTCACAGTGATTCACATAGGTCCTGTACTACTTTTGTTGACCAATGCCCTGATGACACTAATTCTTTGAAGAAGCATTTTCATGATTGTGAAGGCAAATTCAGTTTATCAGGCCTATGGCCTATGATGCCTTCTAGCCCCACAATAAACATGAGAGACTCTAGCTTCAAGATGCCCACACAAACTAGTGAGATTTCTTACAAAAAAGCTGCGAATGCTGGATATAGTGGGGTGGGCAGCTACTCTCTCTTGCAAAATCTTGGAGTTGAACAACATTCTGGAAACTGGTTGATGCCTTCACTTCCATCTTGTCATTTGGAAAACCCATCTCATCCAAGAGGAATAAATCCTCAATCTGCATCATTTTTTCAGCAAGAATCAGGTAAATCCAAAGGAGAAGGTAACTGCAAACTTTTTGGCATTCATCTGAGCAGTAAGCCTTTACTGTCAGAACCAGCACCGTTAAATGCAGCTGCTACCAATGAATCAGAGTCATATACTCAAGCTCTGCTTCAAAAAAGGCTAGGGTTGGAGCCTGAACAACAGGCAAAGCAATCAAAAGGTACAAAGTCAACCGAAATTGCTCTTGATGGAAGTGATCAGGAAAAACATTTGCAGTCAAGCTCTCAACTTAACAAAGATGTTCCAAGCAAACATCAAGGTGGTTCAACCAGAAGTTGCACCAAGGTTCTCTTTCCATCTCAACTACCCCTTGGACATGTTGTGTACCTTTCTATGCTAACAGATATTTCCACCCCTTACATATTCTGCTTTTGACATTTGCTGAAGAACCTCTCTACATGTTAACTTGCCAATTTGTAGAGTTGGATTGTGCTTATGCTTCATCGATTTTCCATGAACAGTAAGAGAACCTTGACAAGTCCTCTTCATGAGGACATCCCTGGCAACTGCTGATATCAAACGTGTTACAAGATTGATGGACACTGATGATGTGCTTTTCTTCTTCTCTCTAGAAAGATTTTTCCCCCCAAAAGGGGGCTGTATGTTTATTCTTGAAAAAAAGTCTTCTGTTCATCAGCAATTGCACGCTTTTGACTTGTCTAATCTTCCAAGTGCAAACACGTTACCTTTTTATTTGTTCATGTGATTTATATGGCTTGAATTTTTTAACATAGATATTTTCCATTTTTCATCAATGCTCACCAGTTGCTTTTCTCCATATTGTTGGCTATTTTCACGTCATGGTCATAAGTGGTCAAGCTTCCTTGCTTGTATCTGAAACTTTCAGTTGCATTTCTAGCGACTTTTAATGGACTCTAGTTTTATCTCGTCATGATGGCTAAATTGGACTGAGTTTATTTTCTGCTATGATGTTTAGGTTCATAAGCAGGGGATTGCCCTTGGTCGGTCTGTAGACCTGACAAAGTTCAACGACTATGATGAATTAATTGCCGAATTGGATCAGATGTTTGAATTTGAGGGTGAACTGAAGGGTCCTAACAAAAATTGGCTGATTGTATACACTGATAATGAGGGAGATATGATGCTTGTTGGAGATGATCCCTGGCAGTACGTGTTTCTATCTATTTTGTCAATTCAAGCCTTGTGGTTTTGTTATTCAAGCCTCAAACAATTTGATATGTATATTATAGGAACCATATTGGTGGATAATTTTAATATATATCCAATCTTGATTTCATGTCAATTACTTGAATGTTCTAGGGTAAGGTAATTGCAGAAACCCTAAACCTTGTCTTATTTGTAAGACATATAAGTGTGACTTCGTTTGCAAATAAACTCTGCTTAAATCCCTTCTCAGATTTCCTGCCATCTAAGTGTGATTTCCTATCACTGGATTGAGTACTTTATTTGCAAATGTACCTAATGTTTGCATATCCTTCAATTGTAACTGGGTGTGCTTACCTGCCATTATATTTGATGGTAGGGTCATGAGATTTTCTTCTTTAGCAAGGCATTTTTTTTTGTTTGCTGATCATCACTTTTTGTATTAAATAGGGAATTTTGCAACATGGTTCGCAAGATTTTCATCTACACTCGTGAGGAGGTCCAGCGGATGAATCCAGGGACTTTGAACCCAAGGAGTGAGGAACACCCTGCAATCTCTGAAGAAAAATCGTCATTCAAAGAAATGAAGACTCTGCTGTCTTCATCATCAGCTGATCCAGAGAATTGATAGCTTTAGATCTAATAGTTACGTGGTGAGTAGATGTTTAAGAGCACTTCTATCTACTTATTCAAATTCTTCAAAATATATGCTATTGTTTATTATTATCTTTTGAGGTAACGCACTTTATTGATTGTCTAAATCTCTGAATCATTGGTCGCTTCACGAGAAATTCCTTTCACTTCTACAGAAACATGGCAACTGAAGATTAAAAGTTGGTCCTATTTTATGTTAAAGAAAATGCAAACCTAGCATCTTGTAGATGTGGTGGTCATCCTTTCCAGTTGTTTTTCACCCTTTTTCCTCTGTTTTAGTTTTTAATGTCACTGTCCCATTCTTTTTTGATAATGATACTTCTTTCTGTTACATTCTGTTCGTACTTGTACCAATAAATTCAAATGTAATGTAATGGCAGGTAAATACCACGTTTTATCGAACCCAGAGGGGGGTTGGCCTGACGGTCAAGAAGCTCCCCTCATAAGGGAGGTCTTGAGTTTGGTTAACGCTCAAATCCCTCTGGGCCATTCCCCATAGGGTTATTCATCGATTGAACCCGGTATGTGTGTGCAGAGAGGTGTGCACATGCCCTGAGGGGTTAGTCCGGTAAAGTCCCCTACAGATGAGACGTCTAGACACCTTCGGTCATTAAAAAAAAAGATCACGTTTTATTTAAATAAAGTTTTTAACATTGATTCAACATATGGCAAAAACTTAATTAAGAACTGAATTGTTGCAGGTTTTGAAACAGACAAAGCTGGATGGATTGGGGCTCTGTCCAAATAAGCCCATTCATCCATACAGCGAATTTCTGGTAGGTCAGGTGCGTTTGATATCACAGTTTTGTATGTATTTTGATTTTTTTCCTTAAAAGAATCCTTGCTTCTTTACTGCGTATATATTAATATTACATATGTGATATATTCTTAAGCAATGTATGGCCTGGCTGCTGCTGCCTTGCATTTTTAATGTAAATAGCTTCCTCTACTTCTCTCATGTATCCAAGGGTAAAGTCTTACTGTCATTTAGTGACTTTTTTAAATGTATATATAGTTGCTCCATCACCACCTTTGCAAATTGCTCGACTTACGGTCAGTACTGTAGACATCTCTCTCTCTCTCTCTCTCTCTCTCTCACAAAAATATGATGTCTGTTCTCTTAATCAATTAATCTATATATGGCTGTTTACTTTGGCTGGATCACAGTAAAATTCCATGTCACAATTGCATGGGTGCATGTAAATATTCATGTATTTCCCTGGAAGAATTAAAATATTCTGCCAGAAGGTCTGGGAATTGTTCTGGCAAAATTGGAAATTGGTCATGTGACTCGGTGGTGGTGGTACATAGTACCCACCAGTTAAGGTGCACTGATTTTATTTCTGCGGTGTAGAGGCCATCCATTCTGTCTTTTGGATCCTCCAGTCACCATTCTTCCTTTTCATGAATGGGTCCCACATGAGGATTATTGTTCACAAAGGGTATCGACCATCTGATCAAACGATGGGGACCACTTTATTTGTCATTTTACTTAAAAAGGGTAAAAGATAACCATTTACTGGCATGGCAAATTTTTTCCAATTAGGGAGTTTTGTATGGGCGAGGCGATGGTGTATTGTTGCAAGAATAGCTTGGATGGTTGAATCAAAATGATTATGTTTGGGAACCTGATCTCACCATCAGGTTACTTACAATGGTGGTCCTACAAACATGAACCATATCTGATATCTGAATTCGCATTCCTTCTGATTAAAGAAACTACCTACAGGACAGAGGTGGACGTCCAAATTGTTTTCTCAATTATTTTAGATGTCGAATGTGCTGTAATTATCCGGTATTTTCCCTACCTACCTTGTAACGTTTCTTCAGGGTAAGCTAATTTTCCCTTGGTTCTTGTTCCGTGATGAAGACTACTAGTGTAGTGGTGCAAGGAATGAGAGGAAAAATGTTCATTCTATTCTAAGAGTAGGAAAAGAGACTATGGCTGGGTAGTATGTATGGTATGGTAATGGTGAGATCGAAATTTGTTGTACTGAGTAAGAATATTTTCCTGTTTACTCATAAAATTTAGATTTTTCAAGTTGTACGAGTCTTGTTTGGTTGCTGTTGAGAGAAATAAGCGGTACCCTTTCTTTGGTGGCAATTGGAGATGTAAATAAACTATAACAGTTTTGATTGGACAGTTGTAAGTTGCAACCGGTGATTTGGAGGTCTTGAAAGAGTAATATTGTTTGGAGTTTTGGTTGACTTGTCTGTAGCAAGGGGCAGGGGCAGGGGCAAGAAAAGAGGGAAAGAGAAATGATCATTAGTGTCCGGTCCACACCATAAATTGGTGTATCCCTGAGGAATCTTCCACGCAACATGAAAGCGAACACAAATTTTACGCTGGGGTCCCTCCATAATGAGTTCCACATGCCCCGACCAGTCGAGAGATGGATCCCTAAAGGTTGGGCCCAATAATTTGATCCTGCACTTCTCTTATTTAATTTTAACCCTAAATTCTACCGGCCTGGATGAATAACTTATTTCTTAGTAAAAAAAAAATAAAGAAATTATGCTAATTAATAAAAATATGCTCAAGTGCTAAATCATATACAGAAAATTTGGCCCTCTATTCTATTCCGGTTTGATGGAACTTAATACCTCTGCTCCAGGCCTTGAGGCTGATAGAGTCCGATCAGCCATGATCATCCAATTTCTGTCCTAAAGAAGAGGTTTAAGATGGCCTACTTATCCTTGGACAGTAGTGTCCGATCGGCCATCTTTTCTAGTGGGGTACCTATGCAGGTCGTAATCAATTCACATGACCGGATAATTGCAACTGTTTTCATCATCGGAAATATGGATGGCTTTGGAAACAGTCGATCAAAATTGTACTGGCATGTCGTGTCCACTCAAAGCTAATAATATATTCTCAAGTTACATTGACGGTGGGCCTTTAAAATGAACGATTTGGATGTCACTAGCCACATCAAACTCATTTAGGTGTTGAAGGCGATAGGAGGTCTTGTTTGCTTCTGGGACAGTTAGTACTGTTGTATAGAAGGCACATGACTTGAACAGAGAACGGTGGGTCTCAATTCTCAAATCAAAATGGGGCGCTCGGCGGGTGGGGGTGGGGAGGAGGGAATGGCAGTTGACAGACTGCTCTGCCTCGCTTTTAAGTGTCGTGTAGGCCTTGAACAAGTGACAAATGATCCACGTCAACTGGTTCATCTTGAGCCAGATCACTGATTTTTATAGGACTTATATATGGCTGGGTGATGAATGTGTTAGTTTTGATAAATAACAAAAAGTATGGCAATATTCAATTTGAAAAATCATTTTAGGTATAATTTCATATGATATAAAGTCTTCATTATTTGAGGACTTGAGAGTTTAATGCGTATCTCAAAACGAATACAAATAACATAGAATTGCATTGATTATGAGAGAATGTGACGCTCCGAAGTTTTAGAATTTATTAAAATTGATTTTTATTATAATTAATTGAGATTTACAAGAGTTAATCAATTAATTTAGAGAAATTAAGTGAGATTTAATTTATGAAATTAAATAAAATGTCGAGTGGTACAATAGGAAATAAATTTATGAAAATCATAGAAAATGAATTTGTGACATGGTGTCACGCCACATGGGCGATAACATGTCATGCCACGTGTAGAGGGGACCCAAATGGCACACCTTAATAACCTAAGGGTAAAAAGGGAAAGGTTAAAGAGTCCACACGGTAGATAACATATTCCACTTATCCTGTGCGCACGGGAGACCCATTCTTCCACTCTGCGCACAGCAGTTCCACATCCCACTCCCTTGTGCGCACGACACTCAACCAATTCCCCTACATGCGCACGGCACTCCCAATTCCTTTCCCTCACACGGCAGTACTCCATTTCCTAGCTTTTCCACCGAGAATCCCATTTCTTCCTTCCACTCTATTAGACGGTGTTCATCTCCTTCACTGCTGCTCTCAAGCAAGGAAGGAAAGGAGAAGAAGGAAAGAGGAAAGGACTAAGGAAAGCTTCATTTAAGGTTGGTCTGACTTCTTAATTAAATATTTAGTTTTAAATTAAAGTTTACGGATTGATTGAGAATCAACCCTAGACAAATCTGGGTTCAGGAAATAAGGATAGGAAAGATTCGGGTATTCACTCAATTCAAGAATCTAATCCAAATCCTTGAAATTTGATATTAATTTATATATTTTAATCCCTAAGAATGTGATAAATCACATAGGGAATAAATCTATGGGGTTAGAATTAGAGAATGGGACAAATAACCCACCATACTGTGATTCCCGAGTTCAGGGAACTCAGTTCACACTTTGCAGAATTCTGCAGAGTGACTGTCTGTAGAAGACAGACTTCGGAACATCTGAGACAAGTTCCGAAGGCTCGGAACAATCTGAGGGAACAATGATGTTCTGAGAACCCTCGGAAACTATTAAGTCTCGGAACCTAATTCGGTTGTTCTGAGGCCAAGTTCCGAGGATATTGAATACAGGAACAAAACTTGAAATATGGTTAAGTCTATATGATAACCGAAGTCTCGGAGCCTGGCCCAAAAGCACTGACGCCAAGTTCTGAGTACTGTGATGTAGAACTGAAACTTATAAAGCCTCAGAAGTACCGAGGGAAAAATTGTAGTTCCGAACTCTCGGAACTTGACTCGGAAGTGCCGAGGCCAAGTTCCGAGCAATCTGTTGTATAAATGAAACCAGTAAGTCTCTCAGAAGTACCGAGAGAGGATCTGAAGTTTCGAACCCTCGGAACTTGATACAGAAGTACCGAAGTTAAGGTCCGAGTAAACTAATGAACCAGTGTACTTCGGAATGATCCGAAGAAGACCTTGATGTTCCGAAGCTTCGGAAGTTCCGAGAAAGTGATGAATGAAGTTCCGAACCCACAGTGTTAAGACTTGACCTTTAAATCCACATTGTTGGGTTGGACGCGAACGTAAGATTAACGAGACGTCATTAAATGAGAAATTAATAAGTGTATATTGGAAAACAAGGACACAAACTTATCTTACGATTTATTGTATTTTGATTCATGGATATAACCAGAGGATCGGAGGGTGATCTAGGAGCCGTACATACCACGTAGCTTGCCCCTTCACGGACTCTTGTTGATCAAGTATGTTTTCCTACTTTCTTAAGTATCAAATGATTATTTATATATGTTTGAACTATTAATCGATTTTAATGCATGATTGTTTAATTTATCGATGCATAGACATGAAAAGCATGAATATATGTGAGATGAGAATGCATGAGTTAAAGGTTAAAAGATGATAAACTCTAACCTGAAATATTTGAAATGAATTAATCATTATATATGGCCGCGTCCATGGGTTACAACATGATGGACGTATTAATTGGGTAGAAAGCTCGAGGGTCAAAAGAAGTCCCGAAACCTGCGTAGAAGTATGGGTGTGTAGCACTCCCCCGGTAGTCCCGGTTAAATGCTAATATTGGGTAGTAGCTCCCACCTTGTGCCCCAGGAAAGCTACGGACAAAATGGCCAATGCTTATAACTGTTCGATGAGAATAAGATAGGGAGAAATGCATGGGGCATGAGACGGGCTTGCATCAACTCATATTACCATGGCATATACATTGTATTGTTTTGATGAGTACATTGAAAGTATTATGGTTATGATTTGAATTATGAAATGATTATGAATTTATTTTGAATGCTTATTGAGTATGAGATATGAATTGATTTTGAAATATGGGATGAGGATGATTTTCAAATGAACTATATGATATGAAGAACTTATATATGTTTTATCCCGGTTTTATATATATCACACATCGGTATCCCTTTGATGAGAATTTCTACTGGGTGTTGACTAAGCTTACAAATCTCTTTTCTTCTAGAAACTAATACAGGAAAGGAGAAAGGTGATGAGGCAGTACCAAGTAATAGCTAGACGTAGATGATAATGGAAGCAAGAAGAAAGATTTCGTAGAGTCTTGCAGTTTATTACTTTTAGAGATAGAAGATGACATTATTTCTTTAGATACATTTCGAAAATAAGTAATTAAGAAGGAGTTGTGTTTGAGAAATTATTTGAGGATGTATGAACTCCTAAGTGAGGTTGTTAAACTTTTTATTTGAGATCAAATTTTATAGGATTATTATGCTTTACTTTAGATTGAGAGGATTGAATTTCAATGTATCAAATGTTATATACATATTTCTGCAGATTGTAAGTTAGTGTGTTGCCAATTATACATAGACTATATCCTGTGCACGCACTAGTTGGGCCAGTCGAGGGTCGAAACTTCGGATTCGGACTTGACTCGCGTGGTGGCGCTCTCACCTCTCTTTCAGTACAATTTATTATTAAATAAATACTCTGATAATTAGGGAGAGAGCAAGGAGCACTACAGAAAATAGTATAAATATGAGAATAATAAAAAATTACTGATCTAATCATTTCTCTGAAAAATGATGAACGGTTAAAAGAATGCCATTCACTCATATGGGGTTGGTCTAACACACATTCTCTCTCTCTCTCTCTCTCTCTCTCTTAACGTGGGTGCAGTGGCACCACAAAGTGAAGACTTTCATCTCAATTCTCAACCTTGTAACGTGCAAATCCTGTGACAATGGATGGAGTGCACCTACCAATTACCATTTCAGAAAACATTGCTTCTGTAATTGGATCACCTGGTCATTTATTTAATGGTTACGACTGAGCCATTGTGTGTGGGCCTAAAAATGTTTATCAAAATGATTGGTTTAATTCGGTGTTCGATACTTAATGCTGCATGCCAAACTAAAAAATTTTGGCCAAAAGTAGCTACAAGTTTAATCCAACCAAGTGTCACTCTTGAAAAGATGTTTTGGCTTAATAGGGGTAAAGGTGCGTTTATCGTTCTCACATTTTTAACTTAAATATTATATTTTTTTGAAGGACTTATTAAATTACGAGATTATTTTTATTAATTTTATTCTATGTAAAATTGCTCTCATCTTAAGTGTGGAACTGTGAATACAAATGCAATCTGAAACATATAAATCTTGTATATTTTTATGTAAAATTTCGTATGATTTTATAGCGTTGCTTTTCTTTTCTTTTTTTCTAACAAATTGTTTAGAAAAATAGAAATATTTTATAGGTGAAGTTATTTGTGGGATTTGGAGGAAAAAAAGTTCCACTGTGGAGATATGATTCAATCAATCACTACCTAGTGGTAGATGCAAGGTCTAAAAATAGGTAGATTAAGATAGTTTAAACATTATGAGTTTGAAGGTCCTTAACAGCGGGATAAGTGATAAATGTCCCCATAATTGTGGCAATCTGGTGAATTTGAGTTACAAAATTTGGTCAGAAGAAGGTTTTTAACCCAGTACAGATTGAAAGTTATCACCCAATATGTAGAAATTTTGTTTAATTAAAGTATTAAATATCAGTTTACCGTTGATATTTTTGAAAAATATACTAATTTCAAATTAGATTGAGATTGAAATTTTTTGGCCAAAATTTGTACCAGAGTGAAGCCCCCAATAAAAGCTTATTAGTTATTACTGCTTTTAAGTTTTAACAGAGTTTCTTTTGCAGTTTTGGTAACATGTCTACACTCGGGTCTGGGACTAATTTTGTCGAGTCTAAACATGGACTGATTTGTATTTGCAAGATCTAGGCTTATTTTGAGCTTTAATTGTAAATTCTGGCTTATTTAGACTTTGGGCTATCGTCAAACTAAATTTTAATTTAACTTGAATTATCTAATCGAACTCTATAAATATAAATTTATAATGGTAAATGTATTTTTATATATAATGATCAAAGATATGTAATATTACTCTTTAAAGTTTAAAGAAAAGTTAGGATTTTTTTCTTTTCGAAATTCAGGCTCAAATTTAGACGTTTAGACTGCTATCAGTCTTTTTAGTGTACTAGACTCAACCCAATTTGATTTCAAATTTGGGCCAACTGTTTTTAGCCTTAGACATTAGTCTAGGCTAACTCTAATTCTTCTAAAACAATATATATTTGGATTGAGTCTAACACAAGATTCACCTCTCATCTTCTCCGTTAGAGAAAAATGCAGATATAAAAACAATTATCAACAATTTAAATTTTATTTGTTGAAAATCAAAGCTCAGAATGTCCTCTTAATTGAACTCAAGAGTATGTAATTGTACATTGAAAGTTATTAGCCACTTGAAAAATGAATTATTGTGTTCGAGTCCCAAAGTCATTCAATGCCGGAGAAGCTGTATATATTTAGAGCTTTACCTAATATCATTGAACTAGAGACAAAGTAATGGTCTTGAGTTTCTTTATCAATAAAAAGGCTATGAGTTACTGCCTTAAGTTTTCATAGGGGGGTGATGTGATGAATTATATCCCATTGAGTAATTTGAATGAATTTTCCAACTTGTCTAGTGGTACATTTCATGGTAGATTTGAAATTTAAAGATGATAATGCTAAGGTAATTTCACAGTATCATGCGAACCGACCATTGGTCTCATTGTAAGCCTCAGCTAACCATGAATTCTATATTGTCAGTGTGTATATGTCATGTTGGTCTCATTGTAAGCCTGCTAACCAAGAGTTGTATACAGACACACAGAAATTTAAACTCTAAACTAGCACCAGCACTGGAACAAACCACGTTATTACATTTAATTATATAATCAAAGCACCAGTGGACGACAAAAAACAAAATGAAATTCCATCAAAATTCTGTAACTGGTTGTATTAAGGCTATACGCAAGAATTTATCCACTATTCCTGAAAAAAGAAGAAGAAATAAAGTATTAAACAAAATAAAGAAATTAGTATGTTCGTAGAAAAAGGTTATGGCATTGTTATGTAGAGTGACGAAGAGAAAACTTAAAGAAATGATCAGTAATATTCAATCATGCTCATTCAATTTCAACGTCTCTTTTCATCTTGAAACCCATGCTTCGTTTTTTAGTTATATGATCTTTGTTGATGGTGATTAGTTGAATTAAGCTCCAGTAAAGTAAAGCTATTCCTAATATGCATTTATAAGAGAGCTTAAACTTTCATTATGCTTGGCTACGGTCATAGGTTACACTCTAAAGCTGGTCCAAGCTTGGCCGGTTTACACACTTTAGATTAGGAATTTATGTTTCACTCACTGTATTGGTATTGGTTTGGTTGATATAAAATGAGACGATAGGATGCCGTGTTTGATTCAAAAGAATTGTATATCTTTTAGTAGCCAACTAAGTTGAGTGAATTGCGTCTGTTGGCCGTATTAATGAAAACTTGACATTTTCTTTCTTTCTTTCTTTTTAAACGTAATTCTCAACTACTTTCAAATCAAGTTTTCTTTATTTCAAACAAACAAGAATCTAATCCATCTATTGTTTTTTTTTTTTCTATTTTAATAGAGAGGAACTTATTTAAACTTTATAAAGAGTATTCTGATGTAGATCATGCTTTTTAATCTTCTATAGATGTATTAGTCATAAAATTCTATTCTCATGATATAAAACATTCTTCTTGCATGATAGTTTTAAGTGTTTGTTAAATCAATATTAGTCAATGATTTGTTATATAATTTATTTGCATTTATTCAATGTGATGAGTCTATTGTAAATATCTTCAATTGAGTACGAAATCTAAATAAAATCAATGCAATCTAATTCCAGAAGCCATTTTTAAGCTCTATATATTTTTGTGATTTTAAATTATTTATTAAACTTTTGTATCCAATATAGGCTCAGACATATTTTTATGCAAAACATGTACCAAGTATTATCTTCATCTAGACATCTTATCTCTTAATTCTAAATTTTTAAAAATCAATGAGTAAAATTTAAAAGACTAAGATTACGTAGGTTGACGTTAAAACTTTACATACTTCATATTCATATAGTCACCTATTAAACATACTCAATTATATAGAGTAGATGATCCATAGAACTGAAAAGAAAAGTCTTACTAATTTATCATTCTTTTAAATTTGTAAACAAATTTAGTGAATTTTTTAGTATTTTAAAAAGCTTAGACAGTTTTGGGGAGATTTTTTTTTTTTTGGAGCGGTAAAGAAAAATTTCATTAAGATAAGAGAGGTACAAGAAAAAGGAAAGAAAATGCCTACGAGAATTAGACCCAAGACAAAACAAAAGAACTAAAATCCACAAATGCACATAAACTATGCTACAAAAGAAGAATGCCCGAACTCGGTCCATCGACACCATTTTTAGCAAAATAATCTGCAACTCCATTTGCCATTCGACTAATGTGATTGAAGGAAACCTCCATACCCGCAGAAAGCCCCTTTATCTCCCTAACAACTGTGATTAACCTCTAGGGAGGTCTCCTAGTACCCCTAGCCCATTTTATAGCGTTGGAAGAATCACTTTCAATGACTAATTTGACCCCCCCTAAGCTTTCACCTAAGGTCAAGGCTCTCCTGATACTAAGAAGTTCCGCCTCATTTGAATCCTTGATACCCACCGCTTCCGAGAAAACGACACTAATACCTCCCACATGGTCCCTAAGAACTCCCCCAATACCCGCCGGACCCGGTTTACCATATGATGCTCCATCCACATTGAACTTGAGGACACCCGGAGGAGGAGGGGTCCACTCAACATGCTTATGCTTTTTAACCGAAGAATTGGAGCGCAAACAGTTCTCCCACGACTGGCACAAAACCTCAGCCCTAAGGTCATTAAATTCCCTATTGGAGCACAATCACGTACACAACCTCTATTTTGCTTTTTGAATAAGATTGTTAAGTTCTGACGAATGCCCTTCGAAAATCCTAGAGTTTCTCTCCTTCCATATAGACCACGAGACCACAGCCGGAATGGAAGCCCAAACAAGCTTTCTTTTTTTTCGAGCACAAGGAATAAACCAAGACTCCATCAACCTACCCCAAGAGCCGGGGCAAACCCAAGCCACTCCCATAAGATTCAGAAAAAAACTCCAAATGCTCCAAGAGAAAGGACACAAGACCAGGAGATGGTCAATGGATTCTTCATCGCAGTTACACAAGGGGCATAAAGTAACACCGTCCAAGCCTAAGAGACCCCTTCTCCTAAGTTCCAACCTTGTCAAGATTTTCCCTTTGGCACAACACCAGTTGAACAACTGAACCCTAGGTGGAGCAAGACTACGCCACACAAGAGGCGTATGTCCAACCAACCCAGACGTGCGTTGAGACGCAAGCTCAATCAGTGATTTAACCGAGAATAAACCAGAGGAATTACCTGTCCAAACCAACTCATCTTCATCATCTGGAACCATCGGGAAATCACACAATTGGGCTTTGAGATCCTTAACACTCACCACTTCAAAATCCCTCAACTCCCTTCTGAAGTCTAGTTGCCATGAGATAGCGCGATTGTTAGAGCAGTACAAGTCTTTAATCAATGCATCTTGGTCTCTAGCTACCCTAAAGAGCCTAGGGTATCTATCACTAAGAGGCCTGTCACCTAGCCACAAGTTTTCCAGAAGAAGGTCCTATTGCCCATCCCGACCAATATGCGAAGATTACTTTGGAACAATTCACCCACCTCCGATCGACCGTGACAGATCTTCCCCCAATCTTTAAGAACCCTAGAACCTGATCTAACCACTTCATCTCCCAAATTCCACTTATTAACATTCGATACTCCGTATTTTGCTGAAAGAATGCGAACCCAAAGAGCATTTGATTCCCTACCAAACCTCCAACCCCACTTACATAAGAGAGCTTCATTTCGCAACTGTATTGGGACCGCGCCCAAACCTCCTCTATTTTTAGCTTTAGAAACTTCTTCCCAGGCCACAAGATGAACTTTTCTCTTTGCCTCTTGATCACCCCACAAAAACCTCCTAAACAACTTCTCCATCGTATTGGCTATACCTTTAGGGACTTTAAAAATGGACAGGGAATATGTGGGAAGATTAATCAAAACTGACTTCAAAAGAGTAACCCTGCCCCCCAAGGAGAGAGACTTTTTGCCCCATCCGGCCAACCTTCTTTCGATCTTCTCTATGACCGGGGACCAGAATTTCTTAAAACTTGGATTCCCACCCACTGGGAGACCTAAATATGAAAAGGGTAATTTACCTACACTGCATCCCACTTTGTTTGCCCACTCTTTTACCACTGAAGTTTCCATCCCTACCCAATTAGGGTACTCTTGCCCAAGTTTATCCTAAGTCCAGACACCAACTCAAAGCATCTAAGGATAGCCAGAAAACCAAACACCTCTGAGTTGTTGTTATCACAGAAGAATAGGGTATCGTCTGCAAATTGGAGGTGAGTAATCATCGGACCCCCATTACCCATCTCAAAACCCCTCACAATACCCAACTCTTGTGCTTTCAAAACTAACCTGTTCAAACTTTCTCCCACCATTGTGAAAACAAATGGAGATAGGGGATCCCCCTGCCTCAGACCCCTATTGGCGGATATTGGAGCAGTTGGAGAACCATTCACCAAGACCGAGTACTTTGTGTTTTCAACGCATGCCTTCATCCATTTCTGTCATCTACAGCCAAAGCCCATCCTCTTAAATAGGTAGCTTACAAAGGACCAGTCCACGCAATCGTATGAGTTTTGGGGAGATTTAAATACTTCCCCTCAATATAGCAATTAAATTTCTAAAATTTAAAATTATAAAGATAATATAACTATGATAGCTCAATATGCTAATCTCATCTCCCGTATCAGGAAGTCGGAGGAACTCAGAGGTGTCAGTTTCAATGTGCCCTAAGTTAAGTTCAAGAAGGGCTTTTCGAAGAATACCACTGAATATTTTTATCTCAAAAATAATTCTGCTAACGCTTCGACCTTCGTCTCTAACGCCTTGACCTTCGTCTCGAACGCCTCACTAGCTTCGTCGCCGCTCTTGGTCACTTTTTTCTCATTGGTAGATTGCAGGTATCAGAAGCAAATGTTCAAATTTGGGTGAGATTCCAAAGTGGAAAAACTAGAGGTTTAATCAAGATGTATTCCAACAACTGTCTGTTCTGTTCGTTAGTCATTTTTATGTTACTCCAAACACAACTTGTTGAATCAAATTGTTCGTACGATAGGTTTATTGTTGTTGCAAGATGCACTGAGAGTTCTTGCTCATATGATGGGGTTAAGCCATGTGTGTTTTGAAAGAAGTGAGCTACTTCTTTCGAACTTGTGTGCCGCATGTCTGGTAAAATGCCTGAGAGAAACCATTAAAGTTCATTTTTCATTGGGCGCCTTGGAGACATTAATTCAGAGTTTTTTGGTAGTTGCTTTGGATCTGGAGCTTTAACAGAATCACAATTTTTATTTTATCTGTCTTGGGAATTTTCCTTGAATGAAATATCTCTATTTCCTTTATTTTACTTCTGTCTGCGGTATTTGAGCTTGGCTATGGTTTCTCTGCAGAAGGCTTGGTTAGTTGAATTCAAACCACTGACATGGATGTATCCCAAGAAGGGTATGTATTATTGATTTAATATAGTTTATTCTCTTTTGCGTATCTTTGCATTTAGTATTGTGTAGAATCTTAATGTAACCTGAATTGCAAAAGTGATCTGGGACACAATGAAGTGGATGAGTATATTTCTGAATGCGATTATGTTGGCTGAAACCTGAAATTGCATTTTATGGGGTGCTATTTTCAAGCTTTTCCACAAATCAGTAAACAACACTTACAAAAAGGCCATCTATGGGTATGATATGAAAGGAAATGAATGGGGATCTGGGTTGAAAGGCATCCTATCCACTTCAAATTTCAGAGAGTGTACAAACATACATTGATCCCATTCACGTGGTTTGAATTTTCGTCGAACTTCTTTTCTATCTGTTGTTTTAAATCCATTCTATTCTTAAGAGAAACATGTTTAAATACCCCTCTGCTCTTTTTCCTGTATCAGTTTATGCAGTGATGTACGTCACTTGCCATTGCCTCAACAAGTGAACTACTTGTTTATGCTGCATCAAACAATGTCTGTTTCCTTGCAAACTTGAGGTGGAAGAAAAAAAATTTATCTTTTAGCTGTTATCAGTTCCATTTGTCTGGGTACTTAAAAATTAATTTATCCAACTGTTTTACATCTCTCTCTCTCTCTCTAAAATGTTGACATGACTTAAACCCACAACCTTTGCAGCGACACAGCAAGGGATTGCCATTGTCATTAAACATCTTTCTTGCATTATTAGGTTAATCATGAGTATGATGACATGAGGTTTTTTAACCATCTCTTCTTGATATCTATTTATAACAGAAGAAACATGATTTAGTTTATCTTTTGCTTTCACATCGTTTTATATTACTACCTTATGACTGCCAATCTTTTCACCTTTTTTCATTATGCTTAATATGTTATGAATAGAAGATGCTGATTCCAGATAGTTGGATGAGGCTTCATTGACAATGATAATAATGACGCTGTCTAAAAAAAAAAGTTTGGAGATGTGGGAGTTTATTTATCCTGTTACATTGTTTGCTATGATATGATGTAATAAAAAAACAGATTTGAAAATGTTCTCTTTGCAATTCTGTATCTTATCTGTTTATAGGCGAAAGATTCAAATATAGGTTAACTCCCTTATCTCTTGTAATTCATCCATTCATTGTTTCTCAAGTACAACTATTGACCAAAATGAATTGCAGAAGTAAGTTTTTTTGGTCTATTATTGACATTAGGTTTTTTTTTTTTTTGGGTTTTTGCTTTTAAATTTATTATTGTAAAGCTACCAACCTCCACCTGAATACAAGGAGGATGACAAGGAACCACTTTCTGAAATCTCTTCAACGGATTCAACAGAGCTCTGGCTCATTCAATGGCCCATCAATCAAGTAATCTCATTTACTGTTCAACTCAGCAATGCTCTACTGAGTTTTTACCTATCCCTTTCATTTTGTACTTGTAGAATGTTCACTACTGCTGACTCCTGTGTTAGATTAGGTTTAGTGCCATACTTATATTGTTTTGTGAAAATGCAGTTACAGCCTGATGATTTTGAGGGTAAAGAGATATCACTCAAACTTCATCGTGATGGAAAGTTGGGTAGTTTTGAGAGTTCATCTGGTAAGTTGCGGCTTGATTGCAAGTTTAATAGAAGGCTTGATTATTTTGGTCTTGATGGACAGAAACATTGCCTGAAACTTTTTGATTTTTTGAGGAAGTTATTTGTTATTAGTCATCGTGATGATTATATATATATATATATATAGTTGCAAAGTAAGTGTTTGTCAGCCACGTTGAGGCTGTTCTCATTGAGGATTTTGAGTATAGGTAAGAAAGATCAGCTTTTCTTTCGAATCAACTGCAAAAACTGTTGTCTTCGCTTTGATTGCCAGGTTCATTGCTTCTTCCTTCAAGAATAATCGAAGCCATGTGGAGTGTATAAAATTTTCATCCAAAATAAGAACTCTTAAAGTCAAAAGTCCATGGTTTGTTCAATCATATGAAATTTAGGCAGAAATGGTTTCTATATCATGCATATCTACACAAATCAAATCAGGCTCAAAACAACAGAGTCAGTAAAAAACTGATAGGAGCAGCACCATAGTGCTGCCTATGCAACCAAGGGGTTGAGCAGAAACTAAATTGATCTAAGTCAATAATCAGGTTCAGATGACACGCTGACGCAGACAAATGCCAAACTGCTTCAGAACAATCCAACCAGTGGAATGGAGGGTTCAAACTAGTGCCAAACCAGGTCTATTACATCTAAACCAGTGTTAGACTATTTCTGAAGAAGTGCCAAATGTAACCCCATGATCCTCAGCGAATCATCCTACAGAAGTAATTAGCAAATTTCTTCATCATGCACTTCATAACTAATTGTCTATGGATAACAGAGCACTCATAACTAGTTTATTCTTCTTCGACTCTACAATGCATGTCCTTTCCTTGTAGTGTGACTCTTGTATCCTTCTTTCCATTGGTCCAAACTTCTCACTGGACTGGTGTTCTTCTCTATGTACTTTGTTTTAAAATCAATAAATTTTTATTACTTCTCAAAAAAGAAAAATCCTTTCACCTTTTTCTATAAAGTTCTTGACTTTGCTTTACTTTTTAAACACCTGCCAATGTCAGGTTCACGTCTCATTCCTAACCCCTGTTTATGGTAGTGCATCTTTCTCCATTTCTATTTTGCACTTTGATTTTACTTGTAAGATGTTGCATGCAATTTACTGATTGCTATTTGCTACACAAACATCCACACTTATACTTTATCCTTATCATTGATGATTATTTATTGTATAGACACTTCAACATTTTTTTTTTAAATTTTATGGATAATTTAGTTGTTACAGCAGGGATTTCATATGATTTTTGTTGGCTTAGCAGCTCAAGAACCAGATTCAACTGTGTTTTTTTTTTTTTTTTTGGCTTTCTTAGAGTTTAGTGATAATTTAGTCATTATTGCAGGGAAATCATATGATTTTGTTAGCTTTGCAGCTCAAGAACCGGATGCTACTGTTTTTCTGGCCTCTGCTTCCAAATCAAAAGTTGGTAGGTTATGAATTTTCTCTTCTTGTTTACATCCTATCTCCATTCTTGGCTCCATGGGAGAAACAAGCTGCTGAAATGACAGTTGTCTGTTACATAGACTGCTTTGTATTACCTCTCACATTGTTTGTGTGCAAAAGTGCTTTCTACTATGTTCTATTGGTTTCTTATTGTTTGTATATTTGTTTACTGGTACATGAGTTTGCCTACAACCTATATGCAATATAGGTTGTTTAGTAATTGGAGAAAGTCAATCTCGGGTGGTTTGCTGAAAGGAATATGGTAGAAAGGGACTTATTCTTCCCTGGGATACAATATTTTAATGCAGATGGTATGGTTCGAAGTAAGCCAGGTCTAGCCAGAATTGTAGGTAATCTTGATGATGAGTGGAAGTGTAATTTTGTCTGTTTTAGGGCCAGTAGTGGTTAAGGTTTTGAAAACTTAAAATGCAGGCAGACTAGTCATAAGGATTAAAGGTTCAAATGTGACAGACTTGGATAGGGATTAAGGGTACAAATGCAGTAGCCTAGGAATTAGAGGTTGAGTTTTTTGAGCTATTGTAATTCGAGGTGAGTTCTTCTTATCACATATGTCGATTTTTAGTTTTTCTCCATGCACAATGTGAAGAAACACAGCTAATGGATATACATCTGTGTCCTCTGCAACTCTGTAGCGGTAATTTGTCCATATGTATGCATAGACGCGCAATTTTTCTCCTGAATTCCCAACTAAAGATAGAAGATCTTTGTGCTTGCCATGGTTTAGCCGTTTTTTTTTTATAGCCTCTACCTTTCCAGGTCCCGATACTTCCTTTTTTTGCCTCCTGAAGAAAATTTTCTTTTAATAAGCAGCCGTTTGAACTTCTCCATTCCAATCACTAAGTTTCATGTACTCCTTGGACCCCATCCAACACATCTTTGGTTGCTTTTATAATACAACTTGCTGTTCTGTGTATACAGATACACACAAACAGAGGCTTCAATTACAAAAATGATGATGCACACATGCTAAGTTCTAGAAAACACACCAAAACACGAAGAAGCTGCTATAATTTTTAATGAATTTTTAAATGATAACCTAACTTGAGCCTGTAATCTAAATATTGTAATTATTGACTTTGTTATTGGCTCTTGTCGCTACATAGAGAGATTGTTGGGGAAGAATTGGAGGTTAGAGTGGCCCACAATGTTCGGAAAGGGCTGAATGACAGCAAGTCAATTAATCTAGTTAATGCAAGTGCTTCAAGGTTTTATTTAGCTTCCTTTATGATGGATTATAGAATTTAGACTCCAAACAGATACTATGGGTTCTTGGACTACCCTTTTTTGATAGGTTTGGACCACTAAAGCTTTTGGTGTCCGAGCAAACTAAAACTCTTTGAAGAAGCCTTATTTTCTGTGGAGTGCTCTCTAACACGATCTTGACAATTGAAGATCTCCAGAAGTGAAACCAGAAAGTGGTCGTCATCAATGCTTGAAGTATATGTGTTTTGTGGAGCTGAATCTGTTAGAACATTTGTTTTTTCCATTGTCTGGTTGCTAGTAGGTATTGTTGTAGGTGCTTGAATGGTTCAATGTCTCCTAGTTCTAGAGGACCCTTTCATCGAGTATTTTTGCTCTAGAGTTTCAGTTTTAGGATAGAAACAGATCTATTTTATCCTATAGATAATATTTGTGATGGTGTTTGGTTTTTATGGTTGGAAAGAATGCAAGATACTTGAGAACTAAGGTCATGGAGGTTGAAGATCTAATTCAACTCATTAGGTGGTGGTTGGATATGTGAACTGTTGTGTCCAAAGAATTCAAAGAGGATTTTACCTTAGATCATTAACCAATGCTGCGTGAAATTGTTTTTGACGTTCCTCCTCCATGCCACTCTTATCGAGATGATTGCCCTCCCTGCTTTATGGAGCTGAATGCTAGTCAATGAAGAAAAGACAAGTAAAAAAAGCACATGCAACAAAGTTTCTCATACTGTAATGGATAATAATAACATTAAGATCGGTTAAGAAATAATTACACTAGAGGAACATTAAAGATCGCCCTCGCAGGTGAGCTGATGTGGGAAGGCCATCTAAGATGGTTTTGTCATGTCTTTAGATAACTAGAAATAGTCTCCAACTGCAAAGAATTTATTAGCCACGTGTGGTGGACTAAGAGAATGGGTAGACCTTTAAAGACTAGGGGTGACAGAGAATATGGTCTTCGATAGGACTGAATGGAAACGTAGAACCAAACAGCTAACCATGGATAGATAGAATAATGACTAATGATGATTATGAATGAACTCAGTCACGTGGTGGACTTGTTAAGTCAACTCGTACTTGACTCTAGTGTTTAAAATCCTGAAGCTCAGACTTGATTCTAAATCCTATTGAGTCAAGAAACTCAGCTGAGTTTTTGAAAAAAAAAAAATGAAAAAACTCTAAAAAACTTGTCGACTCGCTCGATTTAACATCTTGCCGAATCAAGTCAACTTGAACTGACTAGAGAGAGTTTTTTTTTTTATTTTTTTTGAATGTTTAAACAATGCCTGACCCCATAACTGATTGAGTCCTAGTTCTAATATTGGTATGAAAACTGTGGTTTGTGTAGAATGACCCTAGTATGAAGAGATTACAAGTAGATGACACTAGGAGAAGGGATGGGTTTTTGAAAAACACGAATTTATGTGGTAAGTAGGTGATGATAGATTGTGGAGGTCTCAAAGAACATGAATATAGATGGGGTTGAGTGAAAGAGTAAAATTTGGAAACTCGACCCTGGATTAATGGGATGATTGACTTGATAATGATGATTTACCTTTCTTTCCCTTCCCCTCTCCCCCTCTCCCCCTCTCCCTTCCCTTCTCAACATAAGATGCGCCAAAATCTTCTACATTGTTTCAGATCCAATTTTTACAGCTGTGCAGCTTTCTACTCCACCTTGTGGGTTTACTGGTTGAGGCTCTCTCTCAGGCTGGAGGTTGGTTTAGACTTGCAGTTTTATGATTCTCCCAATATCCATTGAGAGCAACTGATTCCTTTAAATTTTTATGTTGCCTAAATCATCTCATATCAAGCTATGAGGATAGGGGCCAACGGAAAAATGCTTTAGTGTTCTATAGTTTCACAATATACATACTATCTTTTTTTTTTTTGCCTTTTCCTTCAATCTGTGTACTGAAATCATTAACTGCAGAGCACATATGGAGAACATTTTCTACAAATCTGTGTTGTTGATCACAATGATTATAATCTATGATAGAAGGGTGAAAAAGCAGTACAATTTTTCTTTTGGAAACAAGAAAGTAGTGCACACCTACTGTTTCTAATGTGTTGCTCCAGATGTGAAGAATGGATGGCCATCCAATCTGGTTATAATAATACTCAAACCACTTGCAACCTTGGGTATCTAAAGTAACCTGAAAGTGTTTCCCAAGAACACCGAAATTCTATAATCCGTTGATTTCTAGTTACCAGTAAAGGCATTTTATTTCTCTGTTGCTATAGTACCCTTTTTCTTATCAGTGGGAAATGGCAGATTCCTGTTTTCCCATCATTTCTGATGCTATTTTCTGTATTTGTTTTTTTAGAATTAATTAATGTTATTCCGGTCTTGCAGTTGGGAAAATTTCACGCCGAGTTTGCTTAGTCCACTGTCCAGAACCTGGCAATATAGGAGATCCCAGCTCAAATAATCGAAGTAGGTGATAAATCTTCTGGTAATAGCTCCATCTTGCAATCATTGCATGCTGGTGGTTAAATTTTGTGTTTTGTTTTCATCAATCAATTTCAAGTTATCCCAGGAAGAACACCTTTTTTCTTTACTACCAAAGATACCATCTTTTAGTAGTGGACGTGGTACTGTTGGTTGTGCCAAATTAATGGATTGATCAGATTTCATCTTTCCTCTATTAGCAATCAATCGGCTAATGTTGGTAATTTCATTCTGGGTAAAGTCTTTTGATGGTCTTTTGTTTCATCAGGGTCTTTGAGGAGGGAAATTTCCAATCAATTTGCAACACCGGTGCGGAGTAAGATGCAAACACATAGTAGCAATAAAAAGAGTTCATTAACAAGTGGATCGTTGTCTGTAAAGGGAGAGCCCTCAAAGAGTTCCAAACAAAGGCGGGTGGTTGGTTCTCTATCTCTTGAGGAACCAATGAGGTCTGTGGATCGTTCAACCCGAGATTCAGGACAGGGAGGTCGGAGCTCTGTTTCATCACTGGGCCATTCCGATGTTGAGGTTTCGCACCAAGGGAAATCAAAGAAAAAGAAAATCAAGGTCGAGGAGTAGTTTTGATCATTTTTGTTTACTTTTTATGATAAGGTAAACAATGAAATGAAGCATTTCATGGGCTATTTAAGGCTTAGTTTTGAGGAAAAGAGAGCGCTCAAGGTCAGTCATACCACAGGATATGGGACACTGAGATCTCTCCAACTGATGTGAGGTTACTGTACTTGTGATGCGAAGCTTGAATTGTTGCAGTTTTTATTCAATTTGCGGGAGAGATGTGCTTTGTTGTTTTGTTTTGTTTGGAGAAAGTTAAGGTCATGTGAGAGTTGAGTAAAAATCAATACATTCATGATCCTCTCTTCGTGCTTTTTTTTTGTTGGTGATTGGTATTAGGGATTTGCCCATGACTTTTAAGTGATAAGATTGGCTGATACATATATGTTTTATTATTAGTTGATACATGGTATATTGTCCGTACGATGACTATAACAGCCAATACTGTTGATAATTTCGCCGTATCATCATGGGCAGTATAGATCTTATTCAAATTTTTTAACCGTTTTGAACAATTTTCAAGTTGGAACTTGCATTGTGTATGATTTTAAGAACGGTTTAAGAGTAAGTTTTTGAAATGTAAAAGGTATTTGTCAATTTCAATTTTTTTCTATTAAAATTTAACTATTTAAAATTATTTTTATCAAATTTTTACTCTAAGATAGTATTGATTTTGGGATTTTTTATGAAAATAATTCAATGATTAATATTAGGTGCTTATGGAGTTGAATGAAGATGTTTTAATGTTGATTAAAATGGCCTGAAAGTCAAGTTTTCTAAGTAATTCTCATTCTGTAGAAAAATTATAAAATGATATATAAATATTTTTAGAATTGAATAAACCATTAATGTGATTGATATAGTTTTTAAGGTTTTTTTTATTTTTCTAATATTTCAACATTTGTATGAAATTTAGTGTTTTTTTTACTGAAAAAATTATAAATTTTAATAGAAGATACACGTCACTCTACTGTATTTAAAAACATGAATTTCATATTAAATATTCCCATATCTCAATTTTGAAGCAAAGCGAGTTCTTCTTCACCCTCAGACTTACCTTCCTTCTAACTGTTCATATTCCATTTAGCTCAATAAGGCTCATAAATAACGTCGTTTTTATTTAGGTAAGCTTCGGTATCTTCATTATTTATTTTAAAATATTCTATACATACGATGAAGTTGGTCAAATGTCTTCCACATCACTCCAAGTGGATGATCTGTTCCACGTGTTTGAGCCCATAGCGTGGGGACCCACGATGGTCTGGTGGGGCCACAAGAACTCTTCAGTGTTCACCACTTCACCCACTCCAATTTGGACTCCACTGCCTTCTGAATCGGCTACTTTCACACGCAAGTGTGCAACAACACGTCCACACGTAAAAAATAATTGAAACATTGTTAATAGCTTAAAACAAAATATATTATGATTTTAACGTGTGGGATGTAATGCGTAAGTAAATTTTATCATATAAAAAATAGAATTATAATATATCTTATAATAAAAATTTAAGATAGAAAGTGATTATCAATAATCTGATTTAAATATATTAAAATCAATCATTATTTTAGAATTTTTTTTTTGTTTTATCTAAATCTAATGGTTAAAATAATTTTATCTTAAAAAAGATCTAGTGATATGTATTCAATTTTATGTGAAAAAATAATTTTTATTACTTTAACACATTCCATAATTTGAATGAATACTATATATTTTCTTATGTCGTATGTATTTTCTTATGCTTAGCCCTTCAATCCCAAGTCCAAAAAACTAGAGTTCTAAAGGGGTTGGGCATACAACAAATCATCCTTGCTGCAACTCAATCATGTTTTTAGGGAAAAAAATAAGAAAAGAATCATATCTGTAGATGACTTGTTCTTTTATAAAATAAAATTGACCAAGCACATGACAATGGGAAACAAACGTATCTCATGAAATGAGTGAAAAATCAAAAGAAGCTTACAGCAGCAGATGTAAATCCAACAAAAGATTTTATTGCAAAGCTGAAAATTCTGAAGAGAAGAGAGGCGTTTGTGTGCTTTCAAGTGAATGCCCCACAAACATAACCCATATCTATAAACACCGGTCAATAAAGTAGATTGAAAGATAAAAGTGGCCTGGATGGAGGCATTACCCATTACATGGAAAAGTTTAGGCCTTTAAACAGTGGCCAAACTACAGTTAGTGCTGCCTTTAGAAATCCTCTCAATGGCCAACTTACGTTGTCCCATGGAATCCCGCAGAGTGCAAAAGTACAGCTTTGATTTCTTCTGGTAGGACGTCAGGCCCCTCTCTGCATTGCTGAACAAACATAAAAAAGGAACAAGCATCTTAAGCACCGGTGTTACTAATTAAAACTTGGATACAATTGTCATGTAAGTAGAAGACTCGAGATGGCCCCAGTATACAGAGTTGAGAGTTACAAGTTGCAAAGCAAGGTAGACCACTGAAAAATATAGAGATATGGGATAAAAAAAAATGATAAGATAGATAATGGAGTAATTAACTGTATGGTCCATGATAAGAGTAAAATGGAAAAATTGAGCTAAAAAAGCCGACTCAAATAGCTGAGATAATTTTGACATATGATGAATGATTTTACAAAATGAATATAACTGTACAGAGAATGGTAAGAAGCTCTATTTTATTTTATTTTTATTTCTTTTAGCAATACTTGAACCCTATGAGCACTAGTCATAAATGCACTGTAAGTTTTCTGGGGTGCATTTGGATTATGTACCCAAAAGACTAGCCTTTGGATTACTACAAAAGTATGGGCATACTGTCAAGCATCTATTCTAACAAGATATTTAAATAAGTTGCTGCCTACTATACAATTAAAGTCTTTTTATAAAAAAAAAAATCTAAGTACAAGGTGATGAGCAAGATTACCTCCGCTCGGAAAACATCTAGTGCAAATCCATTAAAACAACTGATAACCGCCTGTTGAATATCAAGCCCCAGCCCATCAAGTGCCCTCATTGTTGAGAGGAGGACGCCTGGTCTACGAGCACAAAACATATGAATGTTGACTGCTCTTCCTTCTCTTACCCTAACTTCCACCTATACATATTGAAAACATCTAAAGACTAAAAAAAACACAATTGGAGGAAAAATTAACAGTCGTTTGACTCGGATCAAAATGGGATTTCACCAGACGAGAGCTTGAAAACATGGGATGGATGTTCCAACTGAGGAGCCATAGGATTCTTCTATTATGAAAAAACATAGATCAAATTAAATGAAACGGAAAAAAAAACAAGTCCCATAAAAAATAAAGAAGCTATGTTGAGAACACCCATCCAAGTTTTTCAAGTTCACCTCCAAGCCCTTGAAATTTCAGAAGGTCAATCCATCAATCAGAGAAATTATAAGAATAATCCATAAGAGAACTTCATAAGTCATATCATCCCCTGGATCATATCTTTCAAATTACATACCATCAACTTTCAAACATAAGCAAAGAATTGCAATGACCATCAGTGCAGAAATATATCACCGACTCCATTTTCCAGGAAAAAAATAATTATTGCAACAATCACAATATAATAGCTGAAAAGAACAACGCAAAAGGTGCAATTTAGGAGATTCAAATTTACCCTTGCAGGTTGGCTACTAGGGCTTGACAATGAGCTTGGGCAGAGTTCCTCTTTAACACGAGAAGGAAGGGTAAGTGGTGTAGGTGTCAATGGGTGGAAGCTAGTAGAAGAAGGCACAGCAGAAGTTGAAGGTGCTGATTCAAGTTCATTGTGCAGGTCATTAATTCTTTGCAGAAGCTCTTTCAAGTACTCAATCGCATCGCCAAGGATTGACGCCCTATCCATCTGTCCACCACAGCGAGTTGACAAAACCTCAGTTGTAAGTAATTTACGCAACCACATACATTATTTGCAAGTGTTCTCATAGCCCATAAAATTGCATTAAATGTGTAAAAATGATATGGATAGAAGATAAGTAAATTTTTACTCCTATCGAATTATTCTATATCGAAAAGATGAGCCCTTGAAAAATACAAGGCTTATTAAAGATATTTTTCAACAACTAAAATCACATGGTTTTCAACAACTAAAACTCTATCACTCATGAGAATCATACTATTTCTAAACCAATACAAATTATCTGCTTGCGTGATATTGTACAGATCATACAATGTAAGTCATGGATTGTGTAATTTTAATGACATTGATATGATCTATATTAACAAGAAATCCCACATCTTTTTTTTTTTTAAAATGCATACAGGTATTGCTATGATATGCCTTTCACCTGAAAAAAATGCTATCATACTGATAAATCTTTCAAATTCTTTGGGGGTGCCCATGTTGCATATAAGGCAACATGAATAAGGCTGTTGGATCAGTAAATAAATACATAGTGCAGTCATATTGAAAATTTGTTCAATAACAAATAAAATTATAGAATAACAAAAAGTTACTGCTCAAGAAAAAGAATAACAAAAAGTTTAGAAATCAACAACCAAACACAAAATTAAATAAATAACTAAATATATTGTATTGTAGCAATTTCTCAGCACTTTGAGATTCAGGAGATAAGGGAGTCTAAAAGCCAGTCTGAAAGCTGCATTAGTATCAGCACCCAAAGCTTTATCTGGACTCAACATGGCACATATGTGCATGCATATATGGGTGGTAAATGGAAACTACCCAATTGTTTTAAAATAGACAACTCAGAGCACAACTGAAAAAAAAAAAGGGATTGTCAATTCAAAAGCTTGGTGTTGCCTCACAGCTCGAGTAGAGAAGTAGACTCAGCTGGATCAGTGAAAATTTGAAAACTAGTTTAATTAACACAATCAGCTAATTTAACTTCATACAAATCAATAGTTTGAACTCAGCACTGTAAGCTCAAGTAACCAAGATGGAAAAACCAATTATTGCGTCAACCACATGTTCCAAACTTTGCACTCAAAGCATCCTCCTATCTGGAGTCAGAGATGTAAGGGTTCTCCCTAATTTCAGAAAAAAATGCATAGCATCATCTAGTTTCACCTAGTACATTTACAGAGTTCATTACTCTCGCTGGAGGAAAAGGAAAAACAAGCATAGGTTCCTATTTCAGAAGGCAGCTAGAAATAGTATGATAGCAATGGTTTCCAGCATCCTAACTTCAAATAGAAGAGCGAGAACCCCAAGATATACAAAGAAAGTTTCAACAATTAAGACCAGGCAGAATACAGAGAACAGATATAACCGTCCACACCCAAATATATATAAATCTATAGTACTGAGAGAAGTATTCTGGCTTGAACTGGGAAACTAATTTTTATTGGAGCATAAATTTATATAATTTCTCCCGTGAATTGGATTCACACACACACACTATATATATATATATTACGTTCAAGTCACTCATACAGTTAAAACTTTATAGCCTTTAACCCATAGTTACATACTTTATTCAGATTGGTTTTGCGGTACACTTCCTATACAAGTATAGGTGGTAAACTATGTAAAAAATTAACCATCTGGTTCATAACGGATAATTTCTCTTGCATTTGATCATAAACAGCAGTTGAATAAAGAAAAATTTAAATTTCCAATTGAACCAGCTGGACAAAAGTAGATAAAAAGACTGCAGAAATTCTCACCTTGCTGATCTTTGGCACAACGGATCTCAGCATGTAGAGCCTGTCATTGAGCTTCTTCCTTCGCCGTCTCTCTGCCATCAGATTCTTTGCTGGGAGCCCCTTCTTCTTTCCCTTCAGGTCTCCCCCACTGGTGATGGTACTGTTTGCATTTGAAGTATTCCCTCCATTCCTCGCTTCTTCCTCCTCTGCCTTAATTCCATCCATCTTTACAGGCTCGTCAGAGTCATAATTCAAACCCGATGCATCAATGCTCACGTCGTCCATCCCATCTTCTTCATTGCTCTTCCTTCTTCTCGTCTCCTGCTCCTCGACTTCAGAGCCGAAAGCCATTGAATTTGTTCCTTTCTCTGAAGAAACAGCTGAATTCTGCCTTAGGGCGGCACGCTTCTGGAAGAGTGTGGGCTGTGCTACCGACAGGAGGGAAGATCTCCAGAGGGCGGAGAACCTTGGGCCTGTTAATAAACAGAGCATTAGCTGAAGATTGGTCGAAAACCCTCGAAACCAGGTGGTTCAAAACTTGCATTTTCCGGCAACGGTGGAAAATGGGCAGCTCGGAATTGTGCTTCCGAGCTCAAATCGAGTGCACTCATTTGGCTGTTGGGCCCAAAATCACAGAAACCCTGGCAAACCCCCAGCTCCCCTGTTCATCAAAGCAGAGGAGGAGCTCGAGACAGAAGCAGGAAGAAAGCTCAAATCGCAGCCGACATCGAGAGCTCCGTCGAAAGGGTTGTTGCTGAGGAGTGAGGACAAGCAGTTTTTGGGCGGAAAGAAGGGCTGAGAGGGGTCGAGATTGAAAACGGGAGAAGGAGAGATTTCATGATGGTGATGAGTTGGGTTGGAAGGAAATGCAATGTCTTTGATTTCTTGGTGGGTATGGATTGTGGTAAAGTCGGTCTGAGAAGGGTTGGAGCTGCTTCCGCTCATGTACCAGTCTTCCTCCAGAAGAGATTTAAAGGTGGAGAGGCCTAATTCTTCCTCCTGTTTTTCGCCATTTCTTGGCCAGGGAACACCTTCTCCTTCCTCTCCTCCTTCCATCCAAACAACTCCTCCATTCACCCTCGAAAGCATTTCCAGAGAAATGAGAGAGACAAGTTGGAAGCTGTGGTTATCTCTTCTGAGTTGTGAGCCTCGTCTCGTCTCTCAAATATATAAATACCAGTGTTAGAATGACCATTTTGCCATTGGTGAGCTATGAAATTACAACTGCTTTTCTGTGTGTCATCTTCACCATCAGAGCCGTTCAATTTCGTAGGGCCCACAAATGGCAGAGGCCCATACACTTGTCCGGAAAGCCGTCCAGAAAACAGAAGAGAGTTTCAAAACGTCCGTAACGCCGTTGAGAGAAGGGAGAAGAGAGAAGAATGGGGGTGACATCTGGGGCTCCGCTTCCTTCTATCCATGCATCCAGTTGTATTTTTAACCTAGTTTAAGTAATAAGTTTGGATTTTATGCATGTAAGTATTCGAGTTTTTAAACTTAACATATATATAATATATAGGTTTTTATACTAGTATTTAAATTAATTTAACTATATCGAATTGTTGGGTTCATTTTGTTTTGTATATTATATATGTTATATTTTTATATATTAAATTATATTTTATATTTTCTCTGCATTGGTATATGATAATATTCATATTGCTCAGATATTTTATTAAAATAATATATAGAGTAAAATAAAGAGAAATAATAAAATATAAGAGACTAGATTATAGCAAGTTTAGATGGTGCATTCACATTATTTATTTTAAAAATTTTGTATAGACATGAAATGTGAATGGAGATTGAAGCACGGTTAGAAAACTTTTTTCAACTGCAGTTTTATGCGGTTTTGGATATAAAACCGCAAGATATGAACTGTAGCACACCAATTTGGATTTTTTTTTAAAAAAAATCCTTCAAAATATCAAAATTTAGTATTAAAAAATGGAGATATCTGAAATATATAATTATCTTACCATTCTCATCCCACATCATTCACCCTTTTGGTATATTACTTAGAGCTTGAAGTGTTTAAAAAAATATAATTTAATGTTATTTCAAATATATATATATATATATATATATATATATATATATATATATATATATATATATATATATATATATATATTACATTATTATTTGACTGGTTTTGACTAACTTTGACTACGGTTGAATTCAGTTGAACCCACCCTTCCTCTAAGACAGTTCGTTAGACGGTCCGAATAATATTAGATTAGAGTGAATTGAAATATAAATTTAAATTAGTACTGAAAACAATTTATAAACTTTAGATATTCATATATTTTGCGCACTTTACACCCACAAGACGCACTATTGCTTGGTGGAAGGTGCTAAAATAAACGGTCTAGATTTGTTTCCTAACACATGGCAGAAGATTATAACTAACATTGTAATTTTGCATTCCATGGACTGAGAGGGTACGTTTTTGCCTTTTCAGTACTTTTTGCTGAAAAGATTATTAAAGAAAAAAAACATGATATGCAGGAATACCTCAAACTGTAGTCCTCGGGCCTCTTCCATGCATTGAAGGGTGTGGACAACCCGGTAGCTTTCGATAATTTAAAAATGATCAAATCTCAATTTAAATTTAAATATAAGAAATTTTAAAATATCACTTAATATTAAGATATAGTCTTTTTAAAAAGAATTCGTGCTAATAAATAATTGAGAAATTCTAAAAAGAGTAGAGTATACATTTTTAATGAAAACTATACATTCATTATAATATGAGTTTCACATAGTTTAGAACTCTATATAGAATATTTTATGAATAATATAATATATATTTTTCTAATTTAATCATCAAAATGTTATGATAACTATCAATTTTCAAAGCCTAAATTATAAAATTAAAAAGTTAGATGAAGCTCAAATTTATAAAAAATTCGAATAACGAAACATGGTGGATGCGTCTAACTTTAAACTTTTAGTGGGTCGTTAGCACTGTTGACTGCAGACTCCATTTTCAAGTAGTTCGTGGGACTCGTTAAAATCACCTAACACTTTTTTTTTTAAATTTTTTTCTAAGTACGATAGATTAGTATTTATTTAGAAGGTTAGTTTCATATGTTTAAAGTAGATGTAGCTGGCCTGGATTAAAGTTTTGAGTTTTGCAAATAAGTTACTCCGTTGTTTGTTTGTCAGTTGATAGAAAATTAGTCAAAATTTTAATGAATGATAAATTAAATCATCTCATCAAGACTTTCACGAGAATTACATCATAAGATCATTTCATTTTAAAAAATTGGTAATAAAATAAATATTGAGTTCTTAATATACTATTTCTTTCTGAAATTTAAGTGCCCATACTTTCTATTTTAAATAAATTTGGTCACAATTGTGCTCATTTTGATAAAGTTTCAACTCTATCATTAGAATATTTTATAAAATTTATATATGAGAACTTTTTATATACAATTCACATTTATGTAGAGGTTTGTTATTTGAATTTCAAAAGGAGTGATCTACTTAACTCTCTTTAATGAATAAACTGAAAAATATAATAAGCTATGTTGTATAGAGAAAAAAATCCTTATTATATTATTTGTTTTAAATTTAAAAATGTTGGATCAAAAGCTTTTCTTCAATCTCATCTAAAAAGTTTACATTCGTCCATCACAAGTGATTCATCTAAACATCCCAAATATACTTTATTTTCCTCACTTCTTTCCTTTTCCAGGATTTACTTCTTTCTATTCTAACAACATCATAAGACTGTCCTCTTTCTAATTTTCTATTCTAAACTTTGAACTGATTCATTCGCACTTCACTCATTTGTTCTACATTTTCCTCTAAATTAAAATCAACCCGACTATGGAACAGACATTTTTAGTTTGAGAGGTCTAAGCATACGCTTCATCGTAACAGTCTAGTTGTTCATGTGACAAACTATTATATTATTTAAGATAAAACATATTGTATCACTCTAATCAAGGGTTCAAAATTCAGTATCGGTAGATATATCACCCGATATTTTTCTCTCCTCTTTTCTTTTTTAAAAAAGCAGCCGATATCGGGGTGATACAATACGTATCGACCGATATTTGGACCCCTAAAAGACCAAAGCAAAATTACATACTGTAATCAATCCAAGTGCATTAAATGGATATCAATATTGATCAAATCAAGATCTCAAAGATAAAACAAAATTCTAAAGATTTAGATTTGTCATGGAATGAATCTTAAATAGGGCTTGTACAACTGGACAAATAGTTTGCTTGGTTTTTGTTTTAGTTTTCCTCTTTTAACTTTAACCAATTCATCATTTCTAATTTAAATTTATATGCAGGTGTCACTTAATTTTGTTAGATTTTGATGTCGTAACGCATCATCCGCAGAAAGAAGCCCTCTTTATGAACCGAAAGAATGATATGATGTCATGAATTGATGGCTAAGATAAAAAATACATCTACCATTCATTGGAAGGTCAGAATCTTCAATCTCAAAATCTATCATCTTCAATCAACAAATTGCGATGATAGGTTTGTAGGTCATGCATGAGCTTCATAGCACACTCACTAAATTTTATTTTATTTTAATACGTAGAAACCCACTAACTCTATTTTATAATGATCATAGATAAAACTTCAGATCTATGACATCATCCACAAGAATCATGTATCAAATTAGATGCCTCAAGGGTCTGAGGGATAGACCTCTCACACAAATGAAAATACCCATTCTTTCAAATAAATAAAATGATGGATCAAAGATTAAAATAAAAAAGAGAATTTCTTACAACAACTCTCTCTCATATTTTTAGTATCAATTGTTTCTTTCGGATGATGGTTGTATCAAAGTCTGAATTGGAGTTGAATTTTAATTTTCACAAAATCGTGGGTCCCACTCCCACCTAGAGCCCTGGGCATTTACAATTGGCCAGGAGACAGCTAAGGGTAGTGTAATGTAGAGAGAAGAGAAGAGAAGAGAAGAGAAAAGAAGGAGAGTGAATTGAAATTGACAGTAAGTAGTAGATAGAATAAATAAGAAAGTGCGGAAGAGCCCAAGTTTCTCGTGAACTCTGAATTTCACCGCACCTAAAATCCGAAAGCAAACCCACTTCCCTCCCAATCCAATCCCATCCCATCACAATCCACCACTTGCTTCTGGTTGAATTTGGTTGCCTTTCTACCACAGCACATCTTAGCCATACACGTGTCCATGTATGTCAGACACCCTAAAATTATGGGTGGGGACAGAACGACCTCAGTCGGCTCGCCCGCTTGATGGATGGTTAGGATCTTCTCCTATCATTTGAGTGAATGAATTGACCGACCCGTTACATGTTCTATGTATGTAATAAGTTTGATTCGATTTATCTTTATATAAATGTGGGTTATTTTTTTCAATACAGTGTTTCTATTTCATCTTAATCAGAATCACTTACATAAATATATATTAAATTTATTTTATCATGTCTTTGGTTTTAATTAACACCTTCGCAACCTATATTCTAACAGTGAAATGACAGTTTGTGCTAGTAATTCTTCAAAAGTGAGGTGTCACAGCAGACGTTCCAAACTCTTTATACATACACTTTTAATATCCGATAGACTGCAGAACAGATAAGCACTTTGAATTTCATGAATGAATACATAAATGATTTTTCAATTTCCAAATTAGCTTTAAATAGAGGAGAGAATTCAAATTGGCAGCCCATGTAACGTGACTGACTTGAATTTCTGATTGGATTATCAGATACGGCAGTAATGCCTGATACGCCATGCAAAGACTGTTGACTTCAAAAAAAAAAACCTTCAACTCTTAATATTTTAATTTCATGTGAGAAAAAAATGAAAAAAGAAACAGAAACTTAGAAAGGAAATAAGGTTTTGACGATGAGTAGGATTGGAGAAGGTTCATGATCAAATCTCATCACTGGTGAGTATGTTATGTATTGCTGGATACTGAAATAACACACTTTGAACTTGTGTTGTATGCTGCGCTTCTGATTTTAAGAGAGCTGGTGAAACTCAACACGTGGATTATAATTATAGAGTCTTTGTAATGAGAATAAAGGAAAGGTTTACTTGGATTATATAATGAAAAAGATATCGAAGGGTAGTTTATGATAATTAGTTAATTACTATTTCAATTGTAGTTAAAGAAGTGAAGAAGTTGCATTTTGCATGTGGGAGGACCCTTTCCCTACATACCTTTATTTTGAAGAACATGTGTTGTTTGTGAATATCATTTCAAAGGAAGAAATTCCAAAAAAAGCACAAGAGTTACATTATGTAAGAAGTCATTTCTATTGAATCTTGTCGACTCATCATTTGTAAGAAAGCTCATGTTTTAATTCAATCATGCATGTTGGTCCAACAGTTACCAGCTCGATGATAGAACCGTTTTACAATTGGGGGAAAAGAAGTGATATAAGATTTCAATTTTGTCATAGGTAGTTCTAATTGTAGGAAGTAGAAGTGGGGCTGTGTCAATCCAAAGGATTCATTAGCTTTAGTGGGATTTTGGGAAGTTGGAATCGATTCCCAAAGAATAAGAGCACAAGATGACACCAGATACACTTGTTCAAATGGAAGCCACCCAAAAGGCCAAAACCCAACACCATATTCATCTACGCTGGCACCAGTGAGTTGAATTCTAATATCTACTTTTACCCTTTTGAGAGAGAGAGAGAGAGAGATGATTTCCCTGTTCAACTCCACTCCTAGGACTTTTCAGAAAGTTAAAATGATCTACAGTTTGGAACTTTGAAAATTTGAATTGAAGTGATTTCATATAAATAGCACGAATATTTTCTGCCCACCCCTTCTCGTGATCTATGTGTAAGATCATTCTATTGTAAGAAGGGAGGGGGAAGGGGAAGGGGAAGGGGAAGGGAGTGGCGGTCATCGTTCTTCATTCAAGCTTAAGAAACTAATAAAAATGAAATTCTTCAAGATCAAAAGAAAATCTATAAAGCTCAAGCTAACGATTAGGGTGTATCAAATCGACACTAAAGATGGTTAGATCTAAATACAAAAGAGAAAATAACAATTTTAGAGACTTAAAAAATTATAATGAAATGATCGTCCCATCACATGAGCATTTTGTAATAGCACAAATCACCATATTATTTAAAAAAAATAGAAAATAAATTCTTGTTTTATTTTATAAAATTAAAATATTTAAAAATATTATTTGCTCTCTTTAAAATTATAAGCATGTTGAAATTTGAAATAATAAAAAAACCTAATTTTAAAATAGAAAGAAAAAATTACTCTCAACGTCTCGAACCATCTCTAAGTTTGTGTAAATCAACATATTATTTTAAATAAATATTTTATTTCTAAAAATATAAATGAGTCACCCATTTATTTCTTAGTCTTTATTAAAAAATATTTTAAAAGAATTACTGCTTATTTAGAAATATAATGTGAAATTTCAAATAATAAAAAAATTAATCTTAATCAAAAAATAGAAATATTTTCTCCAATTTATGTTAGAGCGAATCATCAAAATTGCTTCAGTGCGGACAATTTCACGAGCATGTTCACACCACAGCTATTGCTCTAACGTAAATTCAAAAAAGATATTTTTAATTTATCAACAACATTTTAAAGAAGATAAAATAAAAATAAATGACTCATTTATATTTTAAAATTATTTTTTTAAAAACAATACATTGATTCACTCAAACATAGTTCGAGACGTTAGAGTAATTTTTGCTATTTCTGTTTAAAAATTAGATTTTTTTTTTTTATAATTTCAAATTTCAATATAGTTACCATTTTGATAAGCAGATAATATTTTTAATTAAAAAAGAGGAAATAAAAGAATAATTTATCTGTATTTTTTTTTAAATAATATATTGATTTACACGTGACTAGAGGAATTTTGCAAAAGGGACAATGTGAGCGAAGTAATTTCAACAAGGACGGCCTCTTCCTCTTCACGTAATTTCAGAACTTTGAGAGTATGGGCCTGCCTGCCACCACAGCTCTTAAGATGATTAAATAAGGAAATTACATTTTAGTATGTCATCAGATAGATATCTACACCAGGGATTCAAAAAACGGTGTCACCGATATATCGGCCGATATGTAAATATCTGCCGATATGCGATACGGGCGATATATCGGCCGATAATTTTATCTCTCATACCGATATCGACATTTTCTCTCTCCTCCGATATCGGAACAGTGAAAAAACCGCAAAAAATCGTGATGAATAGTGATGAACCGTGACAAAACCACAAAAAAGCGCAAAAAACCGTGAACCCCCTGAGAACCGTAAACCCTGAACCGCAGAAAACCGCGAAAAACTGTGAATACCCCTGAGAACCGTAAACCGTGGAAAACCGCGAAAAACCGTATCGGTGTTTTAAATTTTTTTTTTTTTTAAAATACTGATATTTATGAATATCGGCCGATATTGTGACCGATATTTCGGACCGAATATCGGCCATATCAGCCGATATTCGGTATGTACGGCCGATACTTATCATATCGGCCGATATTACTCGATTTAAAAAAACCGATATATATCGACCGATACGATATGTATCGGCCGATATTTAAACCTTAGATCTACACAACCAATCCATTCATTCATGTCATGCACAGATTACTTTATAATGTCATTTTCCTAAAACAAAACACTCTCTCTCTCTCTCTCCTGACAAGTCCCAGTCTTTCCACAAAAAGCAGCTGCAAACTACTTTTATGAAGCACATACTAGTTTGCGGCTTAGTTGTTTAAGAAATGAGAATCATCAAGTGGAGTGTAGTGTAGTGTAACCCTTCAACTTCAATTCAGAAATCGTTTCAAATGATTTTATAGGCAATCGGATGAAGGCAAAAAATGAAAGCTTTAACAGGTCAGGACTGCATTACACAAAAATATTTATTAAATCAATTTACAAGAAGCACAACAGCGTGGAGCATCCATCCATCATGGTCGTCATATTCCTTCCAACACCTCAACCTCATTCTTCCTTCCTATTAACCACCTAACAATTTTTATTTGGTGAAGCCAGGCAACTAATTCAACAGTCAAAATCAAAGTTCCCAAGAGATTGGAGGATATATATATATATATATAATGCAGGTAGAAGCACATCTGCAATTTGTGGTCAAATATTCTGCACAAGTGAGGTTTTCTTTCAGTGATCCAGATATTGTACAGCCTTTATTTTCAACCATCCATGGTGTTCAGCTAAGGAGCACTTCATTGCTTATCTAAGAGTGTCCTGCAGATGATTGATCTTTATCACTGAGATGAACACCCGTACAGAAATTGGCCTGAAAACCATTGATTTTCTCAAGCTATGGATTTAACTTTCCCTTTTTCCCCAAGCAGGGAGAGAAAGGAAACCCTAATTTTCCTAACACAGAGCAGCAGCAGGCGACCATGACACCCTCATGCACTAACAGGTAATTTCACCAATGTACAAGAAAATCTCAGGTGTAAGCTGAATCCATCCTGTTAGTGTTACTCTCATTCCAACCGTAAATTTACCATCTAAATACACATCTCCTAATTCCTATATGATAGATGAGCAACGGAAACAAGATTCTTTTGTATTCAATAACGTCGGCCGCCGGCAGTGGACAAGAGCACCTTACTTGCCTTCTTACCTTTCTTTCCAAAACCATTCATCTTTGGTACCTCCAGGCCACCATCAGATTTGGCTGTGGAAATAATATTTGCAAATGACAACATGGGTGCAGTCCTCGGTCCTGAAGATTTGACTCATAAATTAGTGTGACATCTAAAGAAGATACACATGCAGGGAAACACACTTCATGGATCATACCAGTCAAGCTTGAAGCTTCACCAATCACCTCCATGTCACTTGGAGAATCAACTGATTCATCTGCTTTGAGAGAAGGTGAGTCGTGTGCAGCAGCAAAACCCAGCCGTGTGACATCTGAGAACAGCTTCCTTTCACCAACAACAGGAGGGCTCATGGATGTTACAGAAGAGCTTCCTAAAGCTTAAAGACGGAAAAGGAGGAGATCGATTAACATCAAATCATAGTTTCAGCAGTACGTGATAAGTACACACTCAGATTGTGGTGATGAGTAAACACTCAGATTGTGGAGGAAGAAAACAGAAACTGGGTTTCCAAATGTCCTTGTAGTAAAAACTGGTCAAAAGGGGTTACAAAAGCATTCAAACCCAAAATTGTGCCGTTCAGATGTGATTTAGGGCCAAAAATGACCGTAGAGTTGTGGAGTTTTAGGTTCAAATCCATAGAAATACTCCATATCTAAGGGTACAAACAGAGATTGCCCGATGGACCACCCAAAAAATGCAGTAAAAACCTTTCTTTTGTAAGCATTCTATCATTTGGTGGAATTGAAATTCCTAAATTCCCAACATAGAATTAGTTGTGTAAGAACGATGAATTTCAAGATTAGCACAATTTGTTAATCCCAGAGTTTAGAGGATTAAAATATTATGTTGGAATTTCCACCAAACACCCCTTAATAGTTCTGGCAAGATAGATATTCTCTATTATGCCACTGGGAATGGCACGAAATATCCTACCTTCAAAGTCATCAATAGAGAAGGTTGCTTTATTATATGAGGAATGCCGGAAGTATGGAAGTATAGGTGTTGCTTGCAAAGCAGCAGCTGCGGCGGCAGCATCAGCTTTAGCTTTTTCTTCATTTTCCTGTATTAGAAAACAGCAATCAGTTAGAAGAGATGGCTTTCAAAAGAGAAATTACTGACCTAATAAAAGAGAATGATGAATTGTTGTTCTATTTTATTAACCGTCACCTTTTTAGTTGCTAAAATTTTTTATTAAGTCAAAATACAATGAAACACAGACAAAAACAGCAGTTAGGCAAGATTGACACAAACAAGATTCAAAATATTCACCTAGGAGATTTAACATAGACGGATAGCTCACAAAGCAAGTTCATAACAAATGCTACCACTTGAAATGGGGGACTTTTTTAGAAAACCACTTCCACAGTTTTTATATGCGCAAAGAATGAGAAGATCCCGTAAGGCTACCAACTTTCCACATGATTGCAGTGAGAGCATCAGCAGTAGCAACCATTGCTAGAATTTTTATTTATTTGTTTATTTACTTTGAAGAGTAGCGCCAATTGCTAGATATTTCCAAGTCCAGAGCAACAAATGGGATCCCCCAGTTCCTGAATATAGCAGAACCTAATAAGCAACTAAGGGGAGGCTCTGCAGCCACTACATATAAAGAGACTGGCAATCTAATGTGCAGTGGGCTCCACATGAAAATGTATAAAACCACATGAGTAGGAGAATGCCAAGCTATGATGACCAAATGTGGATCAAATTTAACAACCACCCCCCTCTCTTTCATTCCTAAACCCCCTATTTAGTTCATAATAAACTCTTGCAGGAATTTGAGATCCATCTTTTGTGATAATTTATTATTTTTAAGTATCTTTTGTCATAATTTAGTGAAGATGAAAAGAAAAAAGTAAAATTGAAGTGCTTACTCCATGGAAAACAGAAGCAAAAAAAAAAAAAACAAAGAAGTGACCGGTCCTACCTCAACATGAGCAAGCATAAACAGAAACCATGAATGCAATTGAATAAGAATTTTGGGAAAAAAAAAAAAATCCTACCTAAAAGGATATTGACCCAAAGAAAGGTACCATAGAAAATTAAAAACAAAATTACAAAAAAAAAACATGATTGTCACAAGATACATTACATTACTGTTGGTGCAGGGTGAATCAACAATAAACAAGTCAATTAAACAATCATCAAAAACTAAAAGATAGTAGTCATTACCTTCTTCGCAACTCTCTTCCGTTGCTTTTCACGCCTCTTGATTTCATCTATGAATGGTGACAAAGACTCAGCAGGTAACAATCCACTCAGATCAATTTCGCAAAGCTGCAATTTCAGTGGTGAAAAGTGAGACAAGAAAGTTACCATAATACAACAGGAAGTTGCTAGTAATAAATAGGCACCTGGAATGTGGTTGTTAAAGAGAAATGACTTAAGAAACGATAGCGCCTCCTCATTGCTTCTGATTGTGTAACTGTCTCCATTTGTAAGATTTCTCCACCAATCCTGCAATGACTTTTAGAAAATGAGGTTCACAAGATAATTACGCAGGGCAAAAGTTTGATTTTTTGGAACTCAAGCATCACCAAAGTGTCCTAGAACCACAAACATGCACACACACACCCACAGATACAAACAAACAAACAAACAAAGTTTGGTAAAGATCCTGTGTTCCATTAGATGCACGGAATCAGGGTTTCAAGATTTTTTGTTTTTTTAAATCCTCAAACGGGAAGGAATCACATAGGACATGATAATTGTACATTTAATCCTTCACCAATGTGGTGCAGGCATCTCATCAGCAATTCTCCAATGTCAGCTTACTAATCAAGTGCAAGATGCAGTCAAGGTGCCAAGGGATCTCTTGGAACTTGAGGCACTAGGTGCACTCATTTAGATACACTGAAATATAGGCACAAAGGATCCTAGAGCATAGTTTAGCTAGGAGTACTTAGCTACAGTAGAATATACTACATCTATTGTTCCGTCAAGTTTTTATTGACTTTACACAACTTTTATTGACTTACAAAAGGCCTGTGTTAGGATGCCAAGGCAATGAATTTGCAACAAAAAAGGGGGTTCATCCTTAATGAATATATCTTGAGATTATACAGGACATGAATGACAGACAAGGCAACCATTGTAAAAACAATGTGTGGGGAGACAGTAGAGTTCCCAGACGGACTGAGGGCTTGGTGAGCCTTGCCTCATTTGGTCTAGTTATGGAAAACTTAACATTAGATCCAACACAAAGTTCAAGGATGTATGTTGCTTGCAAATGACATAGTGCTAATTGGTCAGATGAGAAACCAGTTATTAACAAATTGGATTTGCAGTGAACAACAATGATGGGAAACAGTTTAAAAATTAGTAGAACAAAGAATATAATAAGTATGATTTCAATGGATCTAAGCATATGGAGGATGAATATATTAAAAATAAATACAGCTTAATGCTCTTGTGCACTTTGTGATATATTTCAATACTTGAGTGCAATGATAGAACAAAATGGAGGATTTGATGATATAGCTAACAAAGGATAAGTGTTGGCAAACAAGTGTTGTTAGATGAAAGAATCTCATGTCAATTGAAGTGGTGACTCTACTATACAACAATCAAACAGACCATGTTGTAAGCAGCTGAATGTTAGGTGGTGATGGAAAAAAGTAAGTAAAGAAAGTAATAGTAATAGAGATGTGTATGCTAAGATGAACAAGAGCCTCCAACACAGTTGGTAAGTGTTCAAAGTCGTAGATTCAATCCCATGGGCAAATAGGTTTTTTTCAGAAAAGGTAAGGATGAAACTTCATCAATGAAAAATGACAAATACATGAGTAAAGGTAACTGACATGAGAATCAAATAGGCATTCGACCCAAAAAAAAAAAATCCAAATCCAATTACAAGTGACAGCTTCAAATAGTGGGATAAAGATCTTTAGTGATGAAGTTATGATGGAGTGTGCAATAATATTAAAATCGAAAGAATTAGAGATGACTACATTACAGGACTCAAAAGGTTGCCCCAATAGTTGAGATGATGTGGGAATGTTGTTTAATATAGACTGGGTAAGGGTAGCTTAGTTGGTCTAAGCTTCTAGAATTAGACTAAAGATCTTGGGTTTTGACTCCTCTCAGGGCTTACCTGATTCATGAGACTTGCAAGTGGTTTCATGTATCTATGGAATTAGTCTTACCTCAGATGTGGGGTGGGGATTCTCATGTTATCCCAAAAAATAAAAACTGTTGTTTAAGATTAAAACATGCACAGTACACCAAAAACAACCCCAATAAGAAAAACCGAAGGGTTACTGGTGGCAGGTACTAGAGAAGGTGGAGACAAGGTGGTTGATGGAGCAAGGCAGGACATAATCGAATTAGAATGATTAAGAATATGCCATTTCCTAAGGTAGAGGTGGAAATGAAGAACTTGAAAAGTTGGCACAAATAGAAGGGAAAATGGTGCACGGTGATGAGTATAATAATAAATATTGTGAAAACAAATACCATGATCAAACTACAAGGTTGCTTCTATTGTTACTATTGCTACTACCACAACCACCACCATTACTACTGGTACTTTTTTTAGAAATTGAATTTAACTGCTGCTGCTTACAAACTATGGATGATAATCATTGGTAGCAAATGAGGAAAAAAATATTCTCTCCTTCACAGACCTTGAAGGAAGTAAATTATAGCTCCCATAATGGTGAAGAAGACACTTCATGTTCAGAGGATGCAGAATGAGATGCTGACCGTCAATTGCCTACACCATACCGGTAAAGGATAAGAATGTCACATAGGAAATGCTTCTATAGTTCAAAACAAAACGGTAGAATGTTACCACCTCAAGCATAAAGAATTATTGACAAATAACCCAAAACTGTCATGACAAGGACACTGGAACTTTCTAAGCAAGCTGTAATTGTCTAATGCTTGCAAATTCGGTTGACTAAAGACTTTCTTATCATTGCTAAAACTCTTAACAATGAGCTTTAGGCCTAGGGTATACTCATTTCTTTGCAGAACATGGGTGCAATTACGGTATCCAATTCCTACTTTTACAGTCTAATGAAACTTATAATAGTCAAAGTCAGAAAGTAAACTGCAGTTTAAGATACCTGGTAGAAAGTGTAGGTGTCTCTCTCCTTCACATCTTTTAAGCCACTTGGATGCCTGAAAAAACCTTTTTCTTCTTCAAATGAACAAGAAACCTTCTCTAGACACTCAAATGAATCTGTTGTATCAGCGTGAGGGACTAAGCAATCTTCCCCACCTAACTTCTCTGAAAATATATTGTCCAAGACAAATGATTCATCTTTGCTAATTATGCATGAAGTTCTACATGTTGGTTCACTTGTTTCATAATTAGGTGCATCAGCATTAGTAGTTTCATGAACTTCAGTCTTACTGAAGGTATGTTTCCAGTCCTTGAGATTAGAACAAGGAGTACTAGTGTTCCTTGGATGTGGACTGCTGCTACAGACCTGGTGCTCATCCCAGCATTTTTTCCTCTGCTCTAAATGTTCTAATGCAGCAGAAACATATGGAAGCTGCTCCATGTCCTCAACAAGCCCATGCTCAGCTTTACCTAGCCAATCATTAAGCTCCATTTTTGCTGCCCTTACTGATAGTTCAACATCTGATGTCACAGTGAACTTAGAAAAGGAGTCACAGAGACCATCAGTACCAAATTGTACAGAACTCGTCTCCTGATTATTTTTCTGAGAAGGAACCAGTGAATCTTTTGGCCGACGTAGAAGAACAAAATCTACATGATCACCAACACGGTACTGGTTGACATAGTCAATATAGATAGTGTACAAATCCTTGGAAGATACCATCATAAAACAAAGAGGACACTTTTTCCAGCAGTCGCCTTTGTGATCCTCTTCGCCCATCAACAAATACCGCAAAATGCAAGGAAAACAAAATATATGCCCACATGATGTTATCTGTGGACACAGGGGGCTTTCCAAGCAAATGGGGCACTGTACAGGAAATGGTGTGGAGTACTTTACACATATAACATCTTCCCACTGCAGCATTTTATCTGGATCCATTGACTCAATTGCAGAGTTGCCCATACCTAACACAACAAATTTGAAATTTGCCTGAAGGAATAGATCCTTGTTATAAGGTTTTATCTTTTGTGTCCTTTTTGGAGGAGGCATCCTTGGTTGAGGACGTGAGATGGGGTCATAATAAAAATTCAGCAAGTGATTAGCATTCATCATCTGGTTCTTTCTCACTGTTGACTGTGTGTTGCTGCCATGCGGATTGTTGTATGCCGCAGCTGATTGATCAATATGTGATGATCCAGCTAGTTTATCATCTGATTGTGAAGATCTCAATGGATCATATTTGAATTGGGATGATAATCCTCCTCTCCCAGCAAAGTGGCTCCTAGAAGAGGTGCCATGGTTTTGGCTGTAGATGCCCTTCTTAGACTCTGGATTTCTTACATCAGTCACCTGGTGTAATTAAGGTTCAAAGAAGGAAAAACTATTAAGAACTTTCAGAGTAACGTTGAATCATTGAGTAAGTATTTTACACCTCATTTTAGGTGAGTTTCCAAGCTAAACAGATTACAGCTGTAACATAAGTTCTTTCAATGTGAATGAATTGCTAGTTTCTATTCTTACATCAGTCACCTGGTGTAATTAAGGTTCAAAGAAGAAAAAACTATTAAGAACTTTCAGAGTAAAGTTGAATCATTGAGTAAGTATTTTACACCTCATTTTAGGTGAGTCTCAAGTTAAACAGATTACAGCTGTAACATAAGTTCTTTCAATGTGAATGAATTGCTAGTTTCTAGTTCTACTTGCCCTAATCGGCTTTTCTCAGGTTCATGTCGATGTAAATACATCCATATAAAAGCAACCAATGAGAGATTCACTTGTTTAACAAGAGCATTTAACAGTGTCATCAACCAATCAAAGAGATGGATGCACTAGGTGTAAGTATCTTACACATCATTAGAAAGAAGAGGAAGGGGCGATTGTGGTGGTGCAGATCCAAGGTGCAGAAAGTCTGTATCCAGTTAGACCTGAGGAAAGAAACCCAAAAACTGGGGTTTTGGGCATCCCTGCAGTAGTGCTGGAAAACCAGTAAAATGGGACCCACCATTGACCGAAACCCTAGATCAACCTAAACCCGAAGACACTAGGGTGAAGGGCGATTACAGAGGCAAAGTTTTATCAAGATCTGAGCGCTGGTAGATCAAATCGAAGCAACTCTTGCAAAAAACTTGACAAGGTTAAGGTTCCGCCTCCTAGAAACGAAACCAAAACTTGATACCTTTTCAGAAACTGGGTTTTGGTCAGCATCTTTTCAAGTTTCAACGAAACCAAAACAGGTCCAAGGGGGTTCCAAAAGCATTCAAAGTCAAAATCACACCGTACAGATGTGATGTAGGGCCAAAAACGACTGTAGAGGTGTAGGGTTTTACATTCAAATATGAAGAAAGACTCCATATCTAAGGGCATAAATACAGATTGCCCTACAAACCACCCAAAAAATGCAGTAAAAGCATTTTTCTGAAATGATGGAGAAGGGATCGTCTGGAAGGACTAGTCGCTTGAAAAAAGTGTAGCAACGGAGAAATCGGGGACTTTCTGTTCTGGCTGATACCATGGTTGAAGATAAAAATGAATACAGGGAAGAAAAAAACTGTTGAGAAGGACGAAAGCTGAGAGAAAATAATTCTATGTATGCATTTCTAGTAATGAAGAAGGAGAGTACACATACACACACATACACATATATTACAAGGAGCCAATTAAGGCGGCAAATAAGGAAATAAAAATCAATTACACGTAATGACATTTGTAGGTCAACTCTATAATAAGACATGTGAAAAATACACAAATTACAATATTTACAACAATACCTCCACAAGTGCTCAACAATTTCTCTCACCTAATGCTAGTTAAAATTCAAGGACAACCAAGAAACTTACCAGGACCCTTTGACCAAGACTGGGATAACTATCAATATTGTGAATACTAAGCTTTTTACTTAGAAATTTAATAAATAACTCAAGTACCCTTCATGATTTGGTGCAGGATGACAACAAAGGAAGATGAGATTTGGTGCTAAGATGAAAACAAAATGCTTCTTCATACAGATATTTTGAATGTAGAAACAGAAACATTAACAAGACGGCCATTCAAGTGAATTCTTCTTAGGTTTGAAGAGTCCCAAACATGAGCACAAATACATTTTCTTCCATAGAGGAAAGATGTAAACCAACACACCATTCAGATGGTTGGTGTGAATACTTCTAATTTTTCATTACAAAATGTGTCCATTCAACCCAAAAATCAAATGCATCAGTGTGGGAAATGGGAAAGATGGAATCAGATGACAACCATGTACCATATTATGCATGTGAAATGTGTAATATGTGTAGCCCTGAAAACATGGCATGCATGCACCTGATGGAAAACATGGAAGGAAACAGAAACCAAGAGAGAGGAAGAGAATGACTGCTGCAACACTTACTTTCTTGGATGACCCACAAGAATCTGAGGAAGCTGCGGCCATACAACCTATACCCAAACCAAAAAGAACGTCATCTAAATTGTATAATTTTCTGGTACAATAAAGGATTAAAATTTAAAAAAAAAAAAAATGAATCGCTCATTGGGCAAGACCACAGATCTGCAGAAATATTCCGAGCCACACACTTTCCATATGTTTAAAAAAAAACAGAATCAGTCAAAATTGGCACAGATAAATATAATCTCTGAACCAAGATACCTTAAAACATGGTTCAGATCACGTTACCAATCCAAAGGAATACCATCAAGTAAAATGTTAAGCAATATTAGACTGACAATGCTTTGTAGAGCAAAGAGTTGGACAATGGCAGAAAGCAACTAGAGTAAGAAGTAAGGACTATGCAAATGCGTATACTAAGGTGGATGCATAAAACAACCTTAAAAGATAAAATTAGAAATAACCACAATATAAAGACCTTAAATTTGCAACATAGAAGTGAAAATGAGGGCGACTCATTAAGGCACCTTGAACATGTAGACAACGAGATAGCCACACTTCAAGAACAGGAAGACTTCAAGTACTAGTTATGAGCAGGAGTGGTAGGCAACCAGAAACTTGGAGGGAAGAGGAGAAGAAAAGGCATGATATGTTTCAACTACTTCTATTTTCTTTCTCTCTCGTTTCCTGGAGAAGTTAATATTTAATAACCTACATTTTATCTCTCACTTGCATAGCTCTAGTATTATCTCATTTTTTTCTCTATACCTTCTTCCCTTTCTCCTTCTCAAATATATTGGCATGACATTGATTGTCTTTTTATCTCACCTGGGTTCTAAATTTGCAAGGTCAAAATTTGGACATATCTCAGGCAATTCTTCTTCACACATTGCATACTAAAATTCGGCTGCTTATCTTTCTCTCTCGGCGAGAACTGCAGCCCCTGTTTGTTTTCTTTTGACTACAGCATCATCCTCTTAGTCTAACCACTGCTGATCCAGTGGTTGATGTCTTCTTCAACTTGAGGTCAGCTTCTAAAAGAAGAGCTTAACATGTTTGCCAGCCCATAAGGTCGAGGGGGTGTATTGATAAGATTAGTTAGTTTGGGTTTAGTTTAGGAATTAGTTAAGTAATCGTCATGTATTTGAGTTTTACATGAACTTTAAATATTCCTCCATTAATTTAAATGTTTTATGATATATATAAACACACCCAACCGTATGGAGATGGAGTTGTGAGATTCAGTTTCTACATAATACACCTCGGTCTACATCGAGGGTCCCATGCTGAATGGTCCACATACCTATATAATAAAAATCAACACCCAACCAACTAGTCATTCGTCATAAAGAAACTAGGATTGTACAATGAATCAATTTTCGAAGAAGACACCCTTTGGAGAGGGCACCCCTGCCCCAGTGATTTTCCACTCTATTAGCAAGAAATTTGAAGTAAATAAGTACAAAGGCAATATAGAGAATCAAATTGCAATAACTGCTCAGAAACACACGAGAAATCCTCAGATTGCTCCCTAGGCCCATCTTTGGTTACTTGGAATTCCCCATTGGAATCAGACTTCCGTAAAATTACAGACTATATTAGATACACATTTTTTATAATACAATAAGTCCACAGAAATTTCCATATTTACGATCTCGCAATCCACCAAACACTTCTAATCGAGAAACCAACATACATGTTCTTGAAATCATCCGAAAGAATAGAGAGAAATTCAATACATAGCGGGGCTCCCCAATTTTGACCTAAAAAAACACCGTGAATTTAAAGAATAAAGGAAGAGAAAAGAAGTATAGGAAGTTGTACCGGGATTTCCGAGAGCGAAAGGCTTGGATGCGGAGATCTGAACTGATCCAACGATGGGGGCGCCGGAGCAGGGAACGATTGGACGGTCGGGGCAGCGGGAGAGCTGCAGTGGGCCATGATCAGGACTCGGGTTTTGAGCGTGAGATGGAGACGTGGACGGTGAGGATCTTCGAGCGTCTGAGGGCAAGATGGACATGAAAGGGATACGAAGGAAGAGGGGTAGCTCGGCGCGTTGCTGGCAATCGCAGTGGAGAACACCAGAAGGACTTCGAGGCTTGTATTTATAGGAGAGCCTAACAGATTGTCATGTCTGATCGTTCGTTCAGTTATTTGGTCCCCAAAGAGAAAAATGAAGGGCAGCAGATGTGTCCAATCCAACAAAGTCGGAGGGCCCGGATAAAATTTAAAGGAAATTTTCTGTGTAAGTTAAAAATATTTTTTTTCTGTGGATATTTAAATAAAATTAAATAAGATTCAAACTATAAAAATAATTCTTAACATAAATACAAATCATACTTTTTATATTGTATAGGACTATTCTCAAAATAATATATTTTATTAATGTCTCTTTACGTAAAATTCACTTAATAAGATGAGTATTCTTATTTCATATTCGAGGTGAGAATAATCTCACACATATATAAAATTACATGCAAACTTCGACAAATCTAAGAAAAATTAAACCCAAACTTCTAATCTAATAATAAAAACTTGAACCACTAAACTACTCATGCTTTACAAAAAAAATTCTGAAGAACTTTATCCTACATTATCAACTTGATTTTCACATAGGGGGTGTGGCAGTCAGTGGCTTAATACTCATTCAAAAGTAAGACGATAGTGGCTTCACTAATCCATTCCTCATTATCATTACCACTTAGTAAAATCTCTCTGGAAGCCAAAACTACTTTTCTAAATCATAGGGCCATAATTTTCGATTGGCACGAATTTAAAAGTGGGCCACTTTTAGAATCAGCCAAAAAGATGGGTTCCCCCCCTCCTCCAATATGGGTCAAAGTGTCAAACTAAACTTTGATGGCTCTGCTCAAGGCAATAATAACTCGCTAGGGTGCATTGTCGGTCTTCTCAAGGATCATTAGAGAAGGTCATTATGGCATATTCAAGCCCATTCAAATTCATTAACCTCTTTAAGTCACACAATTCATGGCTTTGCATCATGCTCTCCAAGTCTTCTAGAATAGTAAGCTATCCAGAATAATCATAAAAGATGATTGTGTTTATACCCCTCTCATAGACATGATCCAACGAAAGACTAGACCAAGAAGGGGGATCACATGGATATCTTATGAGAATGGTCCAAATCCAAGTTTGTCCATATTTTACAATTTCACTTGCAGATGACTGCTGAAATGGAAGGAGCTCTCCCTTAAAATTTGGAAAGGTACTATACTACTAGTCTACTATCAAAGAAGAGCTCAAGCTGATGGCTGCTAAAAATTGTTGTCGTAATTATGATCGTTTGAAATTTTGTCAACATAAACATATCACACTCTGGTGATTTCATTTATTCATCTAACTACTTACATGATTTGAAATTAACCCATCACACAGCATGTCTTATCCCCGGACAATTCATGAAAATGGACTATTTTTCTCTCAAAAAGAGGATAACCTTCTACGAGCTCAGATCTTGAGTCTGCACGAGGCCCAGAAGGGTTGGGGCTTCATGAGTGTCGTTCATGAGTTGATGGAAATTATGGCTAATGGACTGTTCTAAGCGTTTTTTTTAGTAAAAAACTCAAATTTTAATTGTCATACTCATCAATCCATCTTGCATTGTCAATGTTTTTATTCACCACTTTGGCGAGAACTAAGTTGGCCACATCATTGATGAGTTCACCCACTATATTTTAGGCCTTCAATCATTTATCATTTATCAATAAATGATATTTATGGTCAATAAATAATAATAAAAAAACCATTTATCATCATTTAAGTGGTTCCAGATTATTGAAAAACACCGGTACCTTTAACAATTCATAAAAATAAAGACACCTTAAGATTAATTATTGACAATGATATTGTGTCTGGCAAAGCATCTAGGAAATGCTACCTTACATGCTAACCTTATAAATAATTCTCTCCAACAGAATCATCTTTGGTTGGATCTATTGACAGGACTGCAGTAGTCTTATTGAGTTGTCATCGTCATAATCTGTGGTGGCACCGTACGCTCTACTTCTCCAAGTGTTTTGGGAAATTTTTAATTCCCAACCACTAATCCAACATAATTCCCTTCCTGTACCAAGGCTTAAGACCAGCACACGATCATGTGACACACACACACACACACTGATTCATGGTATTCATCTAAATTGTAACTACCTAACAACCATTTCTTCACATTGCAGCAGTCCCAGAATAACTACTTTATTTGATTTTGTCTGTACCCGGTGACTTCTGATTTTACGACTTGGGCAATATAGCAGTTGAAAGTTGTCCATTTGTATACAGTGTAAGTTGTGGCCCACATTCTCCCCCAAGCTTTCCAATATAGATGCAGCCCTAAAACTTGAGCTGACTGCACCAACCAATGCATCTACTTCACAATCAAGCAGAACGTTTGAATGTGAATTTCAGTGAGAACCAGCTCAAAATTAGAAGTAAATTCCACCCTCAATGAACCGTTAAAACTAGGTCTGAATGATTATTCTGGACGCAACTCTTCAAGCAAATGAGATACCTCTGGCAAGTGCCCCATCACAAATATCAAACATGAATGCAGGTAAAGCAATAGTCACACAAGTGAAAGACCGCACTGCAGCAAAAAACTGATAGTGACACTTCATGCAGTTGGCAGATATTCCCTTTGTTTCGATTTAGTTGTCTGATATGCATTTCGGGATTGTCTCAAAATAGTTGTATAATATGTCATTTTGATTCTCTCTCTCTATCTATCTACTCTTGGAGAGAAGTTCATAAACCTTTTGAAAGTCTTTCCTTAAAAATTCATAATTTTAAAATGGGACGGAGGGAGTAATAGAAATTTTTACTCCCATGAAATGTACAGTTAAAAGGGCTTTAGAAACAAAAGAGAGATGAAGGAAAGTGGACGCAAAATACATTTCCTAAATATTTTGGGATGCAACAGTTAGACTACAGACACATCATTAAAAACTATGATGAAGGTGCGGATTTCCATAGGAAACAGCTCTACCAGTAACTTGGAGGGATCCACAGGCCCTCCCCTCAACTTGGTCTCTTCCTTGGGAGGAGCTTCTACTTTCCAAACCAGTCTCTTCTTTTCCATTTCTCTTCTTTCTTGATTAGCAGATAAGCTCATCTCCATTAATTTACTGATCTGAAGAATGCCCAATGGAAAGAGAATTAGATGGTTCCACTCTATGAAAGAAGGAACAGGAAAAAAAAAAAGTGTAATGCCTGGTATGTGTTCTATGCTAGGCAGATGGCAAGCTGAAAGAGACTTCCATCAAATCTACAGTGTCTCAGACCTCTAAGGTCATGCTTTATGATTCATGGAGACATGGATGTCACATGTATTGCACTGAAGGTCTCATGCTATTAAGCATAACATGTATGTACTTCAAACATCATATGATTACTCTGCCGCAACTATGAACATGTTGTAGAAAAGATGAGAATGAGGACGATGATATAATAACAATGGTTATGGTGGTGATGACGATAATGATGTTAGGAGGAAAAGAAACATGTTGGATTCTTCTTTTGACTCTTGCATCAAGTTTCCAGTGTCTGATGTCAGCACGCATGGAATGTTGAGTTTTGCAGTAACCAAATATGATATTTCACGCATGTACCCACACTACCAATGTGTTCCTTACCTTCTTATAAGGGAACAGCTTTTTTAGTTCCACATATGCCTTTACTGAAAGATCCTTGTCTTCTCCCATCTTGCAAATTTTAACACAGGCAACAAAAGATAGATTTAGATCTAGAGCAAAAAATGATGAAAATGCAGGAAAATAGAACAGAACATGATGTATCCTCGTAAAATTTTCTAAAACTGAAGCCACCAAAATGTTTGCATTAAGAAAAAATCTTTAATTGTTATCCAGGTAACATCACGGGAAATTAAGACCTGATACAGGTGTGCAAAACGCAGTAGAACACTTCCATCTTCAAGTTTCTGCAGAAAGATGAAAAACTTCAACTATAATTTTGGATATACATTACGATATTTCCACCCTAAATCAGTATACTCATTTACTTCTACAAAATAAATATAGACGATTGGTGCCAATAATGATTTGATGCCAATAAGGAGCAAGAAGAAATGCCAAATGTGCTGCATTATCTTTCATTTACGGCAGAATGGTTACTAGTCCTTTCTGCAATACTAATCCATTTGCAGTCTGATATGTACCTAATGCACCTCTGGCTAGGAAACAATCTAACGTTGATAGATTCTTTTTTTTTTTTCAACTGCATCATATATATTCACTTTGGTTCTTCCGGGAATAACCATATAGGTGATATGTGCAACACAGTACATTTTGTCATACTAATGCGAGGTTTAGATATTGAAGTTTGCCTTGTTCTCTCTCTCTCTCTCTCCCTCTCTATAATTTACAGTGTGATTCTAAATGACTGATGGAGAACGAGAACAATCTCTTTGACAGCCAACTCAACATACCTGAAGGGTGATCATTGCAACATTATCAGGTAGGCTGTAGGAGGGATCCATTGCTGAGAAAGTGGTTGTATGAGAGCTTGTCCAGTTATTTCCATTCTGTTAAATGGAAACCCATAAAAATACTTTAGGAGATGGAACACTTGAATCAAGGAATGTTACGAATCATTCACCTGTTCAGTGAATGCAAGAAGAAATGGAGAATATATCTCTTGGCCAAATTTCCTGCGCCACTTAGCACCCTCTCCCAGAGGATCAATTCTGAGATAGAATTTGCCTTGAATCTGTCAAAGCACTATAGTTATCACCATCAAAGACATCTATCTGTGGTTTCCACTTATAATTGTGGACTTCTCAACGCATTATAGAAAATGTTAAATTTGAAAACTGTTCTGTGTTACTATATCGAGACTGTTTGAGGTATGACACATTATCATTAACTGGAAGTCAGACGAAAGACACAACATGTGTGTGTGTGCGAATATCTGTATTTATGTTCATCTGCAGGCATATAATACATTTATGCTTGTTTAGGCCTCCAAGGACTGTTATCTAGAGTTAGAATACGGACATGAGTATAGAATAAAATATGGATATGACAGTCAAATTGTATTCCTCAGAAAGTCACTATAAATTTTGCACTGTAATATGCTAATATTAATGTTACATAATGCAATAAATACTCTGGCATGTGCCAGTGTTCCATCATATCACGTGCTAGTCCCAAACTCGGTAAAGGTGGAGAATTATGTTAAACAAAAACTCAGTTGTAAATTTTTTCTACATTATGCTAGATTGCTAGGTTGTTTCCTCGAAGATATCATGCTAAGTTGTTTCCTTGAAGATAAAGCACTGAAACTTAAACAAGGATGAATCAATAAGTAAAACTCACAAAGCCAACCCAAATGAGGGATTTAAACCCTTGACAATGTAAACTGGCTTGTATGTGTGAAAACTGTATGAAAAGATTGAAAATAAGATGAACGTTGCAATTTTTTAAAATTGTTTAGATCTTAAAAATTATATAAATGAGTATCTTTACAAAGATATGAATAATTATAAGGTTTCAGTCTTTTGGAGTGACACCAGTACCAATGTCCATATTCAAGTCTTTCGGTAAATCCCAAGCACACAAGCATCTTCATATCAGCACCGATATATGCGTCATCGTAGGCAAAATATAGTACACATGTATGGTTCAACACGAAAAAATAATTGAAAAACAAATACAAAGCCATCTGCTGGAGTAACCCAGTAACAAATTCACGGTCTTTAAGGAAGACATGTCATTCATAAAAACGCAGTGATTAAAGGTGCCAAATATAGTTTGACTACCCAAAGCAACTAAACAAACCATTCACACAATATTCCACTTCCCACACACACCCTTCAGACGATCCACAGCCAGAAGCTGGAGTAAGCCAGTAATAATTTCAGTGTTTCACAATATGCCATTCACGGAACCCAATATTAATGGTGCCAGATACAGTTCAACTACCCAAACTAACTAAATGAACAATTCACACAATATTCCACATACATCCTTTACATGAAGAAACAGGCAAAACTGATAATTGAGCATGTGGACGAGAATTGCATAAGATACACTTACTATTAATCCTTGGCATACATCACCTACACAAATTGTTTCATTGAGTGGCTCTCCAACACCTCTAGAATCATCATGAAGCAACCTCCTAAATAATATGGCAAGAGTTGTTAGAAAACATGTGTATGATGAGGAAAGCCTACGTGGTGTTAAGAGTCAAGAAACTTCTTTTCCTCTAGCTTATGGTGACTCTATACAAATGAATGTGGCACTCGTGCACAACGATGCAATTCATCATATGGTACTCAATATAGATGGACTGCAGCCCAAATCTCTTGCTGACTGAACAATGTTAACCCTCCATCATCATTATCTTCATCATTGGCTTTTCCCACATAAGTGTTAACCCTCCATCATCATTATCTTCATCATTGGCTTTTCCCACATGAGTGTTAACCCTCCATCATCATCATCCTCATTATTGGCTTTTCCCACAAGTGTTAACCTTCCATCTCATGGTTCCTTTTTTTTTTCTCCCATGGAAAAGTAACAATCAACAGAATTTTGAGTGTATTTTTTTTACCTTTACCTCCATTTCTTCCTTAAAAAGTTTCCAAGCAAAAGCTTTTGAATGTCCAGTCCGTGTAATTTTTGGGCTCTGGTACATCTATTATTGTAGGGCCTAGCATCGGCATGGATAGAATGCATGTTTGCCTATCCAACACTGATAAATAGCTAGAATAGGAAAATTAAGCATTTAACAGAGACCATATTAGAAATATAACCATCTCTGTGTGTCTTGGTGCTTGGTAAGTACCAAAGTCAAAAGAAATAACCATGGAATCTGGAAAATAGCAAACCTATGTAGCATCAGCTCAAGTTGACCATCCAATATGCTGGATCCCCCTACTGACCGGTCTACCAATACTGATAGTTCCTTTTGCTTGTCTTCCAAGTAGATCCCAAGATTAATCTGAAATTAATAACCATTTTAACTGTTTTTCATCATCTGAAAAAGACAAAAGAATTATCAAACTGCATTGCAGGTTCAGACTGAGTTTCACTCCCAAGAGAAACTAATCCCACACACACACACACATAAAGAAAAAAGGATAAAAATAGAAAATGGTAAAAGACCTAACATGGAAAGATGGATACCCAAAAAAAGCAAAGCATGGGCACTAATAAAGTACAAAACTGAAGCTGAAAGCTTTTCCTTGGCCCTTAAATATTTGAGAATCTCGTTGGCTATTAGCATCATTTCCTTTCCCCTCAAGTACCTTAATGACTGTAATCATCATGCCTTTAGTTAGCACAGAGGATGGGAGTTGGAAGAGTTTGAGCTGGTTAGAATCATCCTCGGCCATATTTAGTTACAAGAATAAGTGGGAATGGAATGGAATGAGGACCTGGCCCAAGTCTAAATACATCCAGCCAATTCCGTTCTATTCGAGGACCTGGCCCAAGTCTAAATACATCCAGCCAATTCCATTCTATTCCCACTCAGTCATAAACCAACCATGGCCAATTGGCCCATATCTATGCATAGAATTTCTTCATGCCAAGTTCCATCTTTTTACAGGGCTGGTCCATTACAGCCACAAGAAGGCCTGAATCCAGCCTTAGTTTGGACCTCAAGAAGACCTTGTCAGAACAAAGTGAGGGATACCTGATGCATCAAGCAGGACTAAGAATTACACCCAGCAGTTGGGCTTAAGTCAGACCAAGGTGGGTGGCAAAGGGAGCCAATGGGCATCATCACTTCTAAATTAAATAAACCATTAATAACCTACATGTCTTTTACATACTCTTCACTAATAGAAGAAAACATACAGGGTAATAGTTGCCAGCGACAGGTTGGTTGACTTGAAGGTTCCAATCTGATCTATAATCACGAATCTGCAATCAAACAAAATTTCGTTGAAACTCCGCAACATCTAAAAATTATAAAAGAATTTTCATATTTGCTAGTATTTTTATTTCCTAATTCATGATTAATAAAGGGAACTGAGCAATAACATCAGTAATACAGGAGTCAGCTGTAACAATAACATTTCACCTGGTCAACAAACATTTGTGTAAGGTGATTCCAGGTATCAGAAACTCCCTTGAACGACTATTGGTGTGGACCATACTGTTGATTCAATGAGTTGGCAATTATGCCCATCCATTACCTTGACGGCTTACTTTTTTATATTCTCCTCTCAAAAACTAATAGACCACAGGAAGGAAGATACTAATTTTATTCTAAATTAACCTGTTAATTCATGTCACCTCCCAGTCTCTGTTACCTTCATGTATCTGATAATTCATGTCACCTCCCAGTCTCTGTTACCTTCATGTATCTGAAGTTAACTGAGTCATTGCATTTGCAGTTTTTTCATCATTTCAAATCAAAATCAAAACACCACATATTTGATAAGGAGCTGCAAATGCAGTCTGAAGAGATGGGTAATACAAAGGCCATGCAAGTGAGACCTACAGTGTAGTGATCCTTAAAACATATCATGTGGGTAATGACAGACCATAAGTGTTCCCTACTGGAACATGTAACTTTGTGATTCACAGCCTGCATATGCATTAATTTTTTTTTGAAAAGTATAACTATTAGTTTTTATTATTTATCTTCAGACCAAAATAAACATTAGAATTATTAGAAATCAAAATCATCAAGCTTATTTTGTTTAAGACCATACTACTATAGACATAATTGGCTTAAATGAGAACAATATTTTCCTATATCTTGAGTGAGATTAGAAACACACTTAACAATCTATGATTTTTCAATATTTTAGATTTTTTAATATTTTTTCCAATTTTTTTATAGAGTTTTGAAATTTCACACCCCTTCAATTCAATCAATATTTGTAAATATTATCCAGTTCATACCTTAACCAATAAAAATTGGTAGAATCACCGATTCTAATTTTTAAACCATGATTACAAGTTATACTTAAATCCTGCAGATAAAATTCCGTTTCAAAAGAATCTCTAAAAAGGATTAAATTGATCCCAGTTGCATCTGAACCATAACAATAACATCATAATTGATAACAATGCCGGAGCAAATTTCAGATACAATAATAAAGACCAAGTACGAAGCATACCCTTTTAATAAAATCCCGTCCATTAGAATCTGAGTAGAATGTTTTATTAGTCAGCATAGTTGTTGTAATTTGGGTGGAGATTTCTTTCCCAATTCCATCATCAATGGGTATGGGTCCAATCTGTAATTGAGATAATCATCAGTATTGAAGGGACTGTTTCAAAGGAAAAATTGGATTAGTGGATAGACTTCCAAAATGAAGAAACTCTTGGCGCAAATGATCCACTGAATAAAAATAATCCTTAGTGTCAAATACAATATTTATGAACTTAATAAATTAGTAGTGAAAGCATACACTTACAATGAATTCAACTTCAGCATGCTCCTTTTCCTTGTACACTCTGGTTACCTGCACATGCTTGCTTTATTAGTTTAAATAAAATTACCACCATTAGATCCATTAATGAATAATGAACTCAAATATCATGCACAAGTGATTTAACACCATTTATGAGAATCTTGACTAAATAATGAAATGATATTTCTCGTCATCATAGCCATAATCTCATCTCTAAAGGGTGCATTTTCAAGTTTTACTTCTCCAATTGACCTTGTTATAAACCAACCGATCTATCACTCTACAATCTATCATGTTTTTCTTTATCCTTCTCTTCATGTTTCGGTGGTCTACCCTTCCTTCTTGTACCTGCAACTTGTAACTTCTCAACTTTGCGTACTGGGGTTGTCTCTGTTCTTCTATTAACAATGCCCAAACCACCTTAAACAAGATTCTCTCAATCCACGATCCTTTGATCTTCAAGTTTCTCACCATTAACGCGCATTTGGCTAACAATGACTTGAACCCAATTAAAATATGATGATATCTATTTTGAGTCGTTCATGCGTAGAGACTCAAAATACCTTTGAGTGTCTGCAATTGCACCCGCTTGACTCAATCATCACCTTTGTAGGATTTTTGTGAAATATCCCACGCTTTCTTTGACATCTTTGCCTCCACTATTTTGTCAAATATCGATTCATCTATGGCTTGATAAATTACATATAATGCCCTCAACAAATCTTTCTTCTCATTAAGAAGTGCCTCAAACTGCATGTGGATCGGCCCTGTCAGAATAGTTGTTCTCCATTAGATAGATCTTGAGATCTAAAAAGAATTTTCATCTGAATGCATCAATTATCAAAATTCTTATCCATAAAATTTGGAAGTTGCGACTGAATCATATTGCTTGTGGCCATGATTCAAGCATAAAAATAAATAAAAAACTGGCACCTTCCCTCATCCTTTTTCGATGTCAGCTCAAATAATTGGCTCTAAAATACCACGTGTTGGAACTCAAACTTTGGCTCCTTAATCCAGATCTATTACGCATACTATGACGCGTCGATAATCCGATTCAATGTGATGAGCCCCAACTCGAAACCCAACTTGAAATCCAATCTCAGCTTGATGTTTCAGTGTACAAAACCCACACCAAATCGAAGAACATAGGAGAGAGAAAATATACTGTCTCAACCTTTAAGACTCATGCACAAAGAACGAGAATACATGTGATAAAGGAGAAAGGAGAGAGAAAAATATACACCCACGAAATCCTGTACTTTTTCAATTACAACACACTATGCTTATTTATACATGTATGGAGACCGACCAAGCATAAATTAATTTAGAAATAAAAAATAAATAACATAGAAAATCTAGGACAATCCACCAATCCTACGAAGTCAGTTTACTAATTGGTATTTCTAACTTCAACACATTGCAAGCATCTTGTGCCTCAAGAGTTTTCAAAAATAAGGAGGGGAGAAAAGCTTTTTATGGTTCAGGAAAAGCACCTGATATATCCATGAATTGATTCTTTGATGTACTTCATCTAATACAGTTCCCCGCAAAATGGTTATCGGCACCTGAAACAGTAACCTTTTTCTCTTATGTACATTAGATGAGTTTCTCCTAACATTTGTATTTAGCAATCATCATCAGAAAGCATATGATGCAAATTTGTTATTGATTTCAAGAACAAAGTACCTGTCCATCAGATTTTACAGGGAAATGTGCCATTTGGACGGAAGATATATGCTCCAGAGGCCTTCAACAAGTACCACAAACCTTATATGGTAATTTATCTTCAATTGAACAATATAATGAAGAGAAATTGAAAGAAAAACCAAAATACAAACAGACAAGTTTTCTGAGAGAAATCACATTCTAGGAGTTTAGTGATGAATGACTACCTGAGGATCTTTACCACTTCCATCATCTCCAGCATAGTAAATATATGACTGTTCAATAGATGCTTTAACCTAGAATAATGGACCAAGCTATTAGATATCCATAAAAAATGAGAAGAGCAATGACAATCTGAAAATACCACTTTCCTGAAATGAAAGTGTCCTAAGAGTGCATAAAGGCCGTGGCAGATTATCAGTTAGCTGCCTGAAAGAACACGGCATGCTGAACTTTTTTGCAAGACAGAAGTAAGACAATTGTAGTCAATGTAGACTTATTTTTCCTTGAGAATCTGAACTAAAAAATTTACAGAACAAGGACGAAGTAGGAATATCAATAGGCCAGGATCAGACTGGACCTCAGAGAAAATTGTCAAATCAGGGGCCAGGCCCAGTCCATATTTGTTGCCTGAAAATATGGCGCAGCTTTACCCTATAGGCTCAACAAGACATGTATCTTGTCCAGTAAAGATCTAGCGTGAAGGCCGAAGTGTTTCTCAACAAGTTGACATCCCGAGGATGAAGAAATCCATCCAAATGTTTACATAATATACCAAATAAAAAGACACTATGTACTATGAATTACATGACATACCAAGCTTCTGCTGTTAAAATAGTGAGTAAGTTTGCCTTCGTTTACAGCATAAACAAGCTTTAAACTTCCTTGCCCAACTTCTATAGTACCATTTTCACCTCTTTGTGGTGTATATACTGTTGACATGGAAGAACTAGAACCTGAAATTATAATAGAGACATCAGCACACAGAGTTCCAGTGCCATGAATTCCATTCTTTTTCCTTATGTCTTGTAACTCAGATGAATGTAGTAGAAAAATATACCATGAATAAAATGTTAACCTTTGTGTCCTGAACTTGAGACAATGTAAGTGCTGAAACCAAGAGGTGGTACAGTTGCAGAAAATGCAAGCCAAAACTTAGGCGTATCACTTGGAGATATTCCCAAGTATGCTCTAACATAATAGTTTCTTATGTCCACTGAAGCATTGGATATAGGTAGAAGCTGTGATTCAATTTCTTTTCCTTCAGAATCCAGAACAATGACCGAGTCACTAATAACCTGCAGTAAGTTTGACCTTGTAAGTAGGACAACACCAACCTGGCTTTAGGATACTTAAAGAAGAACAGAAATCAGGCTCATGTGCATCTTCCTTATAAAGATAACATCAGCTCCAAACCCTTACAAAAAATAGCACATGACAAAAGAACGACTCTGAGTTTCAAGGTAGCTGAAGCTATATTGTTGATTTAAAGATAAGGAATTGGACATACTCAAGATGGACATCCCAGTAGATATTTTAGTAGCACACAGTGAGTGGCCAAACCCAAGTAGATAGGAAAGGCTTCAATAACAATGACAATGATGATGTACACACTTAGAGTGATATGTAAAGTGGAACCATAGTAGGCAGGATATCGTTTTTACACTTCTCCTTCTCCAAACCATCATCCAAAATGTTCCAAGTTCAACCAAGAATATTTGGATGCAGCTTTGTACAGAAAATCATCCCACCTGTCCAACTTCAATGTAGGCATTCAAAAATACAGTTATGCTGAATATGACAAGGAAGAGTTTATAACAGTTTGAATCCCCACAACGAATGCCCAACATAATGGGCTTGTAAGGGTGAGAAATGGAAGTCCAACCTTTATAACTTTTCTGATGGATTTGTTCGGAATAATAGAGAAATAGGAATGCTTTGGTTAGCTATTTATAATTGGGATTGAGTATCTAGAATATCTCTGTCTCAGGATAAAAAATATGAATAACATGAGTAGGAGTATAGCCTATAGTTATATAGTAGCCCAACTATGTGCGATTACTTATCATCATAATAAGAAGCTATTCAACTTTATACCTAATAACTATAAATTATTAGAATCTCTATTTTCCGATGAAAAATGAAGACTATGATGAGAGCTTCATGGACTTTAGAATCAATGTTGAGTCATCATCATCATCAAGTCATTTATCCCATCAATCTAGGGTTCACATTTATATTTTAATTGGGAAATTGTTATCCACGAGCCGACTGCCTATCTGATGACCATGGGACTTGAATCCACAACCTTTAGGCTACAAAAATGAGCCATTAGCAGTTGTGCTAGAGGTTCTTGTTTAATCAGTGTTAAATGACGCTTCCTAGTTTCGGCAGATCAAAGGAAGAACAAATTCAAATTAATATGGAGATTCTGCTTTCTCTACATGCACCATGGAGGGAATTGTTGGAAGACTTCAATATCTGAAGTGATGAAACAGGAAATGACTGAACCAGAGAAGAATGGGAACACTTACAGGTATTAAAACTATAAAACCAGAGAAGAATGGGAACACTTACAGGTATTTGAACTATATCCTCTCGTTTCCAACCAAGAGAATTGTAGACAACCACCACCTGCAAAATGAGCAAGTAATTCACAATATCAAAAGCAAAGTTCAACTTAGGTAGTTATACATCATGTCAGAAGATGATAAGACGAGAATTTTGAGCGTACCAAGCTTTTCCCACTAGACAAATCTTGTTCTGATGGAGGACAATAGCTTATGTTCAGCAGCGGGCACTGGAAAGAGAATTCATACATTATCATTAGTCAAGTTTTACCAAAAAAAAAAAAGTTGATCTTGTGACAGACACAAAAAAGGAGCCCGGCTTCAAGCTTATCCCATTAGCAAGGACAATGAACTTCAATATCTTGACGCAGTTCAATCCATACCATCAATATGTATGCCGGGATGTAGAGAAGTAACAGTTACTTCAAATTTTAATTGTTTATTTATTATTTTAAGTTTTTATGAGTCATCTTTATGGACTTAATTGTTATTTCAATTATTCAGCGAGAAATCAGTTTTTCCAGAATGCCAAATGCTCTGCAAAGTGCAAACTATAAAATATATCACAAATTGGTACGTGCCAAGGACAATGAACTTCAATATCTTGACGCAGTTCAATCCATACCATCAATATGTATGCCGGGATGTAGAGAAGTAACAGTTACTTCAAATTTTAATTGTTTATTTATTATTTTAAGTTTTTATGAGTCATCTTTATGGACTTAATTGTTATTTCAATTATTCAGCGAGAAATCAGTTTTTCCAGAATGCCAAATGCTCTGCAAAGTGCAAACTATAAAATATATCACAAATTGGTACGTGCCACAAGTATAAGATTAGAATGTATATCAGTAAATGCACTGTACACTTCCTTCTGATGATCTTTGTATCAATATCAGAGGTTGTATTGCTTTCCTTTTAATTATAAAAGATATCATGCCTAATCAGGTGGTTTCCTTTTTATGTGCAGCAAATATAAATCAGGAACAGACCTATAGTCAAGTGAATATTTTCCTAGAGGGGTTATTTTTTGTGGTTGCATTATTCTGTTCTTTTGCAATAAGATTTGTTCCCTGCTATATAAATGAAAAAAGATATAAAACTGATCAAACTATATATTAGACTGAAGTTTTAGCTATAATAACTTCCAATGCCATCAAATGCGTCGGGGGTTTGAAACGCCCTCCTTGGAGGTTAACTTCCTTGGTTAGGAAGATAAAGGAAGTTAGTCTCAGGCCTTGAGGTGTCTTTTGTTCAGGTTAGCCGAACGGCTAACTGTTTGGCGGACTTGTTTGAGAAAAATGGAGTGGATGGTTCGAATCGTGGCACTTTCTGGTTACAAGGGGATAATGTTTAGTGTACTTTTGATGTTATCTTGCTTGATGTTACTTTTGTTGGGTCTAAGTCTTTTAGACCTTGTAAATCTTGTTTATCTTTTTCTTTTTTTCAATGAAAATCTTCTTTTTACTGTTCAAAAAAAAAAAAAAATAACTTGCTATCATTCTGATCTAGACATGTGACTTTTCATAATAGCCAAATATCTTGCACCGTGCATGAATGCATTCCACATCAAGTCAAAGATCTTATTTCAACCAACACATAAGACCTATCCTGCAAAACAAAATATACTTGTCTGAAAAGTCACTTTTACCTGTTTAAATTGATCAGCATACCACTCCCAGTTAATAATCTAATAACTTGTTAGAGGCATATGTCCATAAACACAGCTCATGTTTCCTTCATGTTTATACCCATCTTGCATGGCTCTAATTCATCCAAAAGAACATCTATTTCTAGTGATTCATAGTTTGATAGGAACATTCAATCCCAACCAGTTGTACTATGATAGTAATCCTGCCCTCCTTGTGAGGCCCATTTACCCCACCTCCATCATGTAGGTTGAATGGTTGGATATGAAAAACCAATGTCACACATACAACAAAATTTTCAATTTGGTGCCAATTTGGTTTGATGATCATAGAAATGGAATTGAGAGAATGTAATTTTAACTGGCCTTATATTTTAGCCACCAATGCTGCACCGCCTAGACAAAGGTTTTTATAGGGACCTCTATGGCAATGCCAAAAGAACCATACCGTCATAAGTAGAAGTGTCTAGAGTTCTATATTAAGTTTGACCTGATCTGATTTAAATGTAATGACTTCCTTTACATCATTCTGACCTTCACTTTCAAACATGATCTGCATTAAACTGGGCAGATAACAAATGACAACTGTAGAGTATAGACTATGAATTTTCAAAACTCGTAACCTAGTACAGTCCATGAAACTTTGAGCATAAATAAAGAGGGTAAAGTTCCTACCAGTAAAGCTAGAAAGAATTGTATATGGAATATGGAATTTTCACAAGCAAAGAGGTACATTGTATTTGCCTGTTCAAACGTAGTTGCAGGGTTATCACATCCAGCGTTTGACTTGGATTCTGTCAAGCAAGCAAGTGAAGATTCAACTACCTCTGCAGCCTGCAAAAGAATAGAAGGATAATGGATTCAACATTCAAGTTTACTAGGCAATGTGAAGGAAATATTTAGAAGATTGTCATTATTAGATCCTGGATCAAGACAAATTTCAAACACAGATGAAAGTGGGCCCACTCCCTGTAACATAACCTGTTCATAGGATGGGTCCCATCATGATATGCTCAGTGCCAGAATATCTCCCCTATAGGATTGGTGCCCGCAAATGTGAAGATGGACAATTACAGCCAAAATTTCACATATGACGAGCAAAATCATAGGTTAGGATTACCATCTGAGAGTGAGACATTTGGATCATCTCAAATCAATGGTAAAGGCCATCAAAAGAACTGTTTGGGTTGACAAAAAGGCACAGATTGCAGTGTTGGACAATGGTTCAAGTGAACAAACTATATTTCTGTGAAAAAACATTGCAATAATGAATCTAAATTTGTCACCTCCTCATAACCTATGGAAAGTCTCTTGGCATAATCATTAGCCACATGCTGCTTTCTGTTCCACTGACGGCATCATGATGTTGAGCAATTGCTAAAGCATCTGCCAGTGAGTCAGTTTTGGGCCCTGAACTATTTGTCTTCTTGAGAAATTCCAATTGCCTTGCAGCCTGATCATGGATAATGCATTAGAGTACAATGACCAAATACCAATTTCAAGACTACAGGGAGAGTGAGAAAATCAATTGCTGATGTGGATGGAGAAAGAGAGCTTTACCAAATAGTAAGCACTCATCATTCTTACATAGCCTTTAATAGCTGCCCTACTTGTGAAATAACCTGTCCAGTATGAATTTGCATCATCTGCGTATCTGGAAATCTCAATAAACTGTCAGAACTAGATGAAAACAGATACCTGAATATATGAGACATGATAAATTGGATGCAACTCACACAGTCAGACTTATATAGTGTAAGATTTCACATGGGTCTTGAGACCAACTTCTATCATTGTCCACCATTGGATACGGGTCAACAATCATAAATTGCATGCTAATATAGTGTAAGATTCCCAGATTGGATGACCCCAACCATCTTCACAATCATCATCGGCCATTTTTCCATCTATTTGAGGTCAGCCTTTTGAGTTCTAAATTTCCATTTTAAAATGGTTTTGAAGCCATTCGTGGTGGTTGTCTCCCATCCACGTGATCTAATGATAGAGATTGACTGAAGTAACACAGCTGTGCTCCTTTTCTAAATGCCTTGCCTATTTGTCTTTTTGTAAGGTATGATTTAAGTTACAGAACACAAAGTCAAAACACAGAGGAAAAGGGAGATTCCATGGACACCAATGCAGCATCGGCATGCCTACGATTGATTATGTCCCTTTTCTTTTGTCTTTCACCACTTCCATGACTCCAGTAGTTTAGCAATTTTATGACGCTAGATTTTCCCCTCATCCTTTCCTGGGTGTTGCAAAATTGCTTTCATATTATATAACTCACGGGAAGAAGTCATCAGTCTTGAGTGGCCAGGACTCGTTCACTGCATACTTGGCATCTGTATAAATGGATGGTGTTGAATACAGGGCATTTACACGTCCGTCCTAAAGGCATGCAAAACCAGCGGCTTCAATAATTAAGTGCAGAGTTTCAAAACAAAATCTGAAAGGACCATAGTCCTAAGCCCATGAAGAAGGAAATCGTTTAATCTAATATTTACAGGAAATACATGAATGTCAATTGCAAGACGTGTATAGTAACATATAGGGACCTCAGGTGGGCCAACTATGTAGATCACTAAGTTAAGGACGGTGTTCTTTTCACCAGACTGGCTTCACACATAAGTTTAATGTTGATTTGTACAGATTTCAAATTTCCATACATGCATCATGAGATGCATGGACCAGCCTGATTTTTTGGGCCAGGTGATCTACATGGTCTGGCCATCTGATTGATATGTTCCTGCATGTAGGAAGAGATATGTAGGATTAGAAAGTCTCCCAAATAACCTGTAAATCGGGACAAACGATGATAAATAAAAGAAGAGTGGTAAATTCGACAACCACAATTTACATTATCATGGTTACATGAAACTCAATAACCGCATAGGCACATACATTTCAAGACCGAAGTTCTGCAAACAGTTCCTCAGCAATCATCCCAACAATGATCCTATAAGTATATGACTTAGGTGTCCAAGTGCTTTATGGAATGGAAATTGAGGAACGGTTTGAAGAGAGAAAATAAATATTATGTTTTTAAAGCGGCTACACAGACAAATTATCAAAGAGAAATGAATACGAATGGACTAACGAAACATGTATCTAGAAATATGTTTTTCTCTAACAATGAACAAACTATTTTAACTAATTTTATATACAATATCTCATGTAAAATCAAGGACATTCACAAAGAAAAAGTACCTTGTTGACATAATGAATAAGCTTGTCCATCTGCCTGAACCATGAGTTGGCATATTGGTACCTGAAATCCGTCCCCATGGTCCACATGACATGATTGGTCCGAGTGATATTGGCCTGAAAGGATAAATGAGCAAAACAGAATGAGAAAATATATTTATTGGCATACTTCTGGTTTCTGTGGTAACATGGAGCTTTCAGCGTTAGACCCATTCACAGAGTTTAAATAATTATCATACATTCCATCTACTCTGCTTGCAATTTTGAGTGTAATCCAGATGCACCCTGAATAGGCTGATTGAAGAAACAACCATTAGGTGCTTACCTGTGATACTGCTGCAGCTACAAAGTCATTCACCCTCTCTTGTACATTGAAATCAAATAGAAGAGTGTCATCCTTCAATTTAGAAAATAAACAAATAAATTATTAGTGTAATTGAAAAAATAATAAAGTATTTGGCAATATAATCTAATTAATTACCTGAACAATGTCAGATTCATCATTGACTTCAAAAGAGAAACCATCAGGAGGATCATAATTTTGAGGAAATGCACCAGCAAAAATCTGCCAAAAGAAAAAGAAAAATGGTAGTAAAATTGTACAAGATTGAGGGTTTGAGGTTGCATTTGAAGAAACCTAATATTGCAACTTTGTTGCCATGATTAATTGGTCAACATTGGCAGGAGTCCCACCACAAAGGCATAAGTATTTCAGATTGTGCTTCACCAAATATTTAAATATTAATACTTGCAACTACAACAAGAAGGGTTTGTCATCTAAGGCCAACAAATGTAATATTAAATGATGCAATATTTGACTGAGTTGAACTCTTCTTTTGGATGATAAGCCTACAACCTCAAGATTGTGATAGAATGCAAACTGCCAGAAATCTCATCTGACGTAGACATTTTTAATATTGCAACTGTAACGATTGATGAAAGGGGAAAGTTAGAAAACATTGGTAGCTCACTTGTGCAGATGAAGTAAGGGTATTAGAACCCTGCCACACAACCTCCAGACTTTTATCACCTTTCCTCTTTTCTCTGTCTTGGTAATCAATCCGACCAAAGAAAAGAGAATCAAATCCAACCTGCAAAAAAGCACCGACCATTTGGATACAGAACTCATACATTCAAAAAACAGTCATGATGTTCACAATGGAAAGTGAAAGGAGAGCCCTTATTCAGACCAAAAGCATTGGCTGAAACTAAAAAGAAGAAGACAACCCATCCATAAAGTAGAGAGCTGAGGAAGTTTCTTTCGTCATGTTTCATTCATAAATAAGACGAACCAACAACATCCGACCAAGCACTTGTTTGATGATCATGGGTATGGTTGGGCTAATCGTAAATTGATACTGCCCCAAGACTCTCCCCCCTCTTCAGTTTGATGATTCTTACTTGCCCTACCGAATCCATAAAATGTGAAGAATTGGCTGTTATTCTGAGTTTTCCTCAGATGGCTAAGATAATATATTGAGAATGGTGATCCCCATTATGGAATCCAACAAATCAATGGCTTATATTACTGAAATGTCAGTCCCGATTGTGTTCTACAGAGAAAGTTTTGTTTTATGCAACTAAGTTTCCAATGATACCTCATGCAAAAAAAAGAGAGAGAAGGCTACAAATTTGTGACAACTCAAAGAGAGTCAATTGTTCTGCCAGGCATAAACTTGAGGTTCACAGAAGATGAAATTCAAATATTTGATAACAAATCGTGTGCATTCTATATGGTAACAGTTGGCACAAATTATTATTCTGCATAAAGAGTTTCAATGGGAGATGAAAAATAGAAAGAGAAAAATCTAAGAACTCAATATTGTAGTCATTAATGAATCAACTAATTCCATTTTATCATAGACAAGTGCATTTGGACAAAAAGGAAACTCTTTATGCAGAAGAGAATGGAAAGATAAAAATAACCAAATTATCTGTAGAGATGCATCTTGGAACTTCAAGATGAAAAAGGAAAAGAGCATACCTCGGCCCCTAACAAGTAAGCTTGTACTGCTGAATGACCAAAGGGGTCGATCTGCCAACCAATTCTTGGAGTTTGTCCAAACTCTTTCTTGATAAATCGGTGTCCTAGAGTAGTCTGATCAATCATGTCTATGTAATGTGTTGCTGCCTCATCATGCATGCACATACCTCCATTTCTAAAGATAAGAAAAAACAACCTGATTAATGTACCATGAACCTACAGCTAAATGCCTTGTTAGCATGGAAAAAACAGGCACCCCTCCTGGTAATACCATCCATCACAAGGTTATGTTTCAAAATGATGCGTGATACAGGTGACAGTAACACTGGAAGATGTAATAGCTTATACCAACAATCTTATGGTAACACCTATTTCAGAAAAAGAAAAAATTACGTGCCTGTTAAAAACAGAATAAAAGCAATTTTATGGAGTTCTTAGGTGGATAAGGTGTTGGAAGGACAATATCAATTTAAAAAACTGAAAATAGTAAAACAGAATAACTATACAAGTTGAAATTAACCATAAAAACTAAGTACAATAACAAAAAATATAATTTGTTAAAGTATCAAGAGAGTCCCACATCGTCTAATTTGAGAAACCAATAACTCTATACAACACTTGAGTTCTTGATATAGAACTCACTCTCAAAAGGTAGCCATTGAGAGAATGGTACCTCACGTGTTATATGGAGTCACTGGCTTCACAAATTAACCGACGTTGGACTTTTTGTCACTTCACACCCGCCTCACGTGCAGTTGCACCCTGAGGCTACATATAGAACCTGATATGATACCATGTTAGAAAACCATGACCTGATAACAATCTTGAGCAAGAACTCATTCTCAAAAGCTCTTAAGGTTTTAAATAGAGTCGTTGATTTCTCAAATTAGATTGGACTAAATTGCCAATGATGAGAATAATAGAAAGGAAAAATGGAAGAAGAGATTTTACATGAACTCGAGTTGACCAGAGTTAACTAGCTTCTTGACTATATTCTGAACAATGCCGCTCTGGCGTCTCCACCATCGCTGGAAAAATGCCTAATGAACAGCAGTCAAAACAATAATAATCACTCTCAAATCCCATGTGAACAAATAACAAGTAGAAAATGACAAGTAATTGACTAAAATTAAAAAAAAAAAAAAAAAGTATCAAGAACTAAATGGGTGATGAGAATAGAAAGTAGAATAAATAAATGAAGGCGATGATCTTGCCTGCTCTACGTAAATGAATTTTCGATTTTTATCCATCAGCAAAGCTTCAACGACAGAATCCAACACATTTTCAACTGAAGCTCCCTGCCAACAACACATGTATACAATGATTTTTGCACACCAGTTTGGAAAGGGAAAAGGAATTAAAATAATAATTTATATATTTCACTTAACTATGTGGACTCTAACACGATGGTTGGGCAGCTTCTCCAGTAAAAAATTACTGCTCAGCCTGGAAAAGTTGTTTTTAGAAATTCTTCTATTGATGTTGGACCCGAGTGAGCTCAGCTCATTTTTAATGATCCATTTGTAGGACAGTTCTATATTGACTGGGATCAACAATTTTCAGCACTAATATAAATTATTTAGAGTTCGACTTCTTATTTTTTAAACAAAAAATGTAAATTAATATTTTAAAAATCATGACCCAAATAAAACTATCGATAAATTGGTTCCTTGTTGAATTTATTGATATTGGAAATATCCAATATTTCCATTTTAGAGGGACTCACAGACCAAAAAAATTGACCATTATCAATACTCTTGTGCAGGGGTCAAAAAAATGCCCCGGCCAATATACAAATATCGGCTGCAATATCGGCTGATAATTTTCTCTCTCCTCTGATATCGGCCATTTCTCTCTCCTCCAATATCGGAACCGTGAAAAAAAACGTGAAGAACCATGCAAAATCGTGAAGAACCGTGAAAAATCATGTAAAACCGCAAAAAACCGTAAAGAACCGTTCAAAACAGTGAAAAAACGTATTGGTTTTTTAAAAAAAAAAAAAATTTTAAATACCGATATTTGTACATATTAGCCGATATGGTGACCGATATTGCGGACCGAATATCGGCCATATCGACCGATATTCGTTTTGTACGGCCGATACGATATGTATCGGCCGATATTTCGACCAAGAGTCTTGAGTCGAGACCTCTTCCCGTCCCTTATCAGTGGAACGTTGCGAGTTGTGTATTGGTGGGTCACCAATCAAAGCTGTATCATTGCAGCTTGTGTTGTGATGTAAATTTTAGTTCATTGATTTTAATTTGAAGTCATTATTTTTTAGCTTTCTTTTAACTCAACCATGATCCAACTCATCTTTAAAAACAAAAAAATTATTCCATTTGAGTCATAGATCAATTCGTATAATTAAATAAATAATTGAATATAGTACATATATATATATATATATATATATATATTTTAAGCAAAGAGACATCTATAAAACAAGTCTCCACCACTAAAATATAATTATCATAAAAAAATAATTCTAAAAAAATCAAATAATGACATAAAAAAATATAGATTATATATACACTAAATTAAAACCAAGTCAAGTTCTTTTAGTCGAGATCCAACTCATATTTTAAATAGATTAGATTAGCCCGCCAATATTTCAAATCATGATCATTCTCCAACCCTGGAGGAGTGTCTTCTTCCTTGTAAAACTGTAAGATGAATTGCCACCGTACATATAACCACGACCGTTACAATCTAAACCATCCCAATTTTTGACATTATGATAGAAAATTGATAATGTTATCAGTGTTTTTTTATAAGAAAGAACACTTTGTTCATTTTCACTATTTAAGTAAATTCAATGGATGAAAAGTTAAATTCAATGTCCTTTGCTATAAAAACACCATCAATCATATTATTTTCCTTGTATCAGGGGATGAATTCATGAACTAAAAATAATTCTTAGATCATCCTAACCATCCGATTTACTCATTATGATCGAGACATTGACCACACTTCAATGGCTACAATCAATCGATCAATCACACGTTCTTACAGCATATTGGCGCTTATTTATACCACTGATAGATTGACATGAAGACTAGAAATAGGCAAATAGCTGAAAAAGGACTTACATGAGGACGTCGATCGAAAGAAGTCCATTTTGTGAAGTGCAGGGACATTGGTGGGACCCTTATCCTTTGAATAAAAGTTGTAAATATCATTTTTTTTTCTTGGAGGTTGATAGGAGCACGGGAATACTCTCTTTCTCATACAAGGACATCTTTAAATTTTTTAAATGTAAAATTATTTTTAATAAATTTCAGTACAGAAAATAATTAACTATTTTAGAAATGGTTTTTCATCATTTAAATAAAAATAAGTATTAATCATTCATAGGAAAACTGATCAAAGTAATCCTTATATATTTTTGTTATCATAAAAGAAATGGCGAAGGCGGAGATCACATATTTCTATCATAGCAAATATTGTTCTTTGATGGATAAATAGGTATAAAACATTGGATGCGTGTGAGTCGACTCAATCAATATAATTCAAAGTTTCAAACCAGTTGATATGAACGTGAATTGGACTTGGTCGAATCTATAAGAATTTAGTCATTATTCTATCATAGTAAACATTATTTTTAATATATAATACATTTTTTGGGAAATTAACTATTTGAATTGACTCTGTCCATACAATTCATACTCGATTGATAATAATAGACTTGTCTAAAACTTAAAACCAAACTATATGAATTAAGATTCTAAGACTAAATCCATTATAAACTTAAAACCTAGATCATACTTCATCATTATTGTGTTAAAAGAGAGAGACACTTTTGAATTTTGATGGAGTGGGTGAGGATATATTACACAAGTTTGCATTTGCTTTGATAAGGGGTCCCACAATCAAGCAACGTAAGTGGCAGCCAGGCAGAGTATGAGAAGCCATTCTAATCTGAAGGAGGTCGAGATAAACGGGTTGGATCGGGTGAGTGGGACCAGGATTTAGCCCAGCTCAGTTTGTAAACTTGTGATGGCCTACTGGCCTCTTCCATCTCCAATTTAGGCCGAGAAAATATAATAGAAAAAAGCAGCTCACCTGAATCGAATTGTTGGAGCCGACGAAGTACTGATCGACGGTCTTCAACCAGCCGACGTCATCATGAGTGTGGGCCACCAGATGGACGTTGATTTTCCCAGGAACGATCTGTTGCGTCGTATTGTAGGAAATGTAGGTCGCCTCCGCGGAAGCGAGGAGGAGGCAATACAGCAGAAGAAGAAACTGTGGAAACGCCATTGAAAGTCGAAACTGGGTTTGGGAAGAGAAAAAACGGCAGGGTTGCGAGCTTAAAAGGAAGGAAGGGGAAGATAGGAGTGACCAGCCAACGGGTGCGATGGAGCGGTCAAAACGAGGTCAAGATCGTAATTCACTTGTCCTCTAGCGTTTGTTTGGGTTCGGGTTCATGGAATTCCGGAAAATGGTATTTTCTGAGATTACAGTTCATATTATATCCTTCCTATTCAGTATGTATTTTACGTTTTTGCCCGTAGAATTAGAATGCAGGCGATTGGATTATTAGGAATCGTTAGTGTGACCCACTTCCCGCCTTCAATGTAGGAATCTCCACCTCCACCTTCACCGTCGAAGATATTCGAATGGGCCCGAAAATATTGCTGGAAGAGTGTTTTTCGTAACCTTAGCCACTTAGAGGTTTTTCTTTTTGAAAGTGAAAATTAGTGGCAGAGAGACAGACTCCAAGCTGTCAAAGTAGGCGGCGTTTTTTCTTCTCTCTTTCTTTCTGCACGTTTTTTTTTTTTAACATTTTGGGTAGCTTACATCAAGTTAATAAAAATTATATTTTTATGTGTGAAATTTGGTAAATCACTCAATTCCATTTGAATTTAAAATTGAAATTAAAAATTATTATTAAGTTGGGTCAGATTCAAGTTTAAGTTGAGTTGGTCATAATCATAAGTAATGAATTTTTTTTCAAATTCAATCTGATTTGACTTAATTTATTTTTTTAAATTAGTGAATCAACATGATTCAATCTGACTCAATTTTATTTTATTCAATCTAACTCAATTCAAATTATTATAATTTGTTTAAAAATTAGAAAAAAAGGGAAAATTTTATTTTTAAAAAGTATTTTCTAGACGGTTGACAAGCAAGAAAATTTTCATGAGAACTTTTTTACATCCATGAAAAATAGGTTCTTTGAAGGAAGATAGAAAATATCTATTTTTTACATTATCGACATAGATGCCTTATTCAATAAAAAATAGAGAAATTTCTCATTTTTTATATCATCAATTATTCGTTGGTTGAAAAATGACAAACGGCCCGTGGGTCGATGGCTTGTTTTCTATGCACTCTCCTTTCTCTCCCTGCTTGTTTCTCGCCGATACAGATCTTCTTTCTTCCTCTTCCACCGTTCGAATTCGATCACTGCACGAGATCTGGTCCTCTATGGCCTGCCGTTCCTTCTGCTGTTATAGTTTGGATCCATTGTTGTTCCATTTCCAATTAAGCCTCTCTATCTCCACACACAATTTTTAACTTGTAAGCCTCTTGTTGCCAACCACCCACCCTGTTGCACTTAAAGAGTGTGTTTTAAAATAAATTTATATCTTTTGTGTAAAATTGAGCCAAAGGAGAAAGGGTAGAAATTAAGAGGATATAACGAAAGACATTGTAGATGGTTGATTGTGTAATTTATGATAGAATTAAATGTTTTTATAAGATTGAGTCAAAAGAGGATGGATAGACCAAAGGTAATGTAGAGGACATATTGAAAGAAAATGTCAATATTAAATGATTGATTAAGTAATTTATGATAAAATTAAATGAAGAAGTATAACTTAAAAAGTTGATTTCCAATATTTTTTTTATACAATAATGATGATTATAAAGAATTGAATTATTAGCACTTTCTATCGGAATTTTCATTTACTTATATGTGGTTGGCCACACGACAAATCTCATATTTGATTTTTAAATTTTTTTTCAAATGAAAGTACGTGAATATCGTTTATGAAAAACTTAGAGATATGGAAATACTTATATATTTAATTTAAAGTTTTGGTGAATATAAAAGTCTTGATTTTTAAAAGTTTAAACTTAAGAATAAAACCTTCTATTAAAATGGTCATCATTACATCAATCTAACCTCTGTTGTGACTGAGGCCCATTTAATTTAAAGGACAGTCTAAAACATCTGCTTCCAGTGGGCGGGCCTGAACCAACACCAAACCAGGCCCATGTTCATGCCCTCTTGACCAGATCAATCTGTTCTATTTTCTGCACTTATGCCTGTTAAATACACTGCAATCTTGTTCTAGAATTCCACACAAACTTTTGCAAGTCAACTGACCTTGAACCATTTCTTTTACATATCATTTTACCGCTAGACAAAAAGGCAAAGAATGGATTTGACCTTGTATATTTTTAATCAATGTATAACATGAGTTTTGAGATTCAAATTGATATAATAAAACTACTTAAATGTGAACATATATTTCTACAAAATCTTTGTTCATTTGATATAAATATATGAAAATCAATGGCCAAAGTTGAGGTGTTTTTAATTGGATGTTTAGTGTTTACATTCATTAGTACCGAAAATTGAATGGAAAATAATTTTTGCTTTAAATTTAATAAAAGGTGAGTCTTGCAGTGAATTTGCGTCGCCAACTTAGTAAATCATGGCATTCTTTCACTCAACGATGAGAATTCTCTCTCTTTTTCCCCTCAGACTCTTTGCTTACATTCAAGGCAACAACAATGAAAGAGCAAAAATTAACATGACAGCACCGGTTGTAACCAACATATTGCCTTCAGCTGAGCCATTTCACAACTGCTCCTTTGTGGTGCATTTTTACGTCCCAAACAAGTATCAAAAAGACTCACCAACTTGAGAAGCTGCTCATCCAGAGAGGTGGCCGTTTTGCCGCCGTTAGGCAAAGGGGGTTTCACGAATGATTCAAACATAGCTATGGCAGTTTCATTCAGCCTTGAAGAATCTGCTTTTGCTACTGGAGTAACTTGCTCTGTTGTTAATGTTACTATTTGATAAGTATTGACTGTTCAATACCTAAAAATAAAGTATAATAATACTATAATCCAAATGCTTGTAATTTATGGATAGAGCTACAAAAGATTTCTCTCTTTCTTACATTCAAGGCTCGAGCATAATGCCATAAATGGTTTTGATAAGGTGATTTTAAGCACTCAAGTAGAGCCCTCCACAAACTGGCCTTGGATCATTTCTCAAGCTCCACAGGTTCCATGTGCATGAGGACCCACCCGGTACATTAGTAGGTCAAATATGCCCTTTTAGTAAAAGAAAGAGAGTGGATGGTAATATGAAATGCTCACGGGCTTAAAGCCATCGTGAACTTCTTATAAATGAACGGCTTGAATATATATATATATATATATACATTTGATTGTCAAACTAAACTACTCTAGTTGACCTTTTTAACCCATTTCACAAAACAAACATGATTTACCATCATTGTCAAAGATCATAATTTTCATCTATCTAAAATCGACTCTACTATTTTTTCTTCTACAAAATAAGCAGATTGGCTCTAAAGAACCCATGAAGCCCATCGAGCTTTTCACCCCAGTTAACTAACTATATACATTTATTTTATATAATATCTATTAGGATTTCATGAAACCAAAGGTTGGAAAATGACAATAGATCTAGAGATCTAATTATAAAATGAGTAGTATAAATATATACCAAACTCCAACCTTGCGACAGAGACGCTGCAGCGTGTTGGATGCAATTCCTCATGTAATAGTAGTAATAGCTCACTTAAGTTTGGGACTGGGAGCTAGACTCCGGGGGCTCTCTATTGCTTCAATGTTTTGCAGGTCTCCATTTTTTATATTTTTTTTATTCTTTACTACCATTTTTTGCACTATAGATATGCATGTTTCATTCCCGAGGACATTACTTCATTTTCTGAATGAAATAAATCCCTTAAAACGTCAGAATTATTTCTGATTTGAACAAATTTTAGATAGTTTTGTAGATCCATCGATATAGGAGAAAGAAAAATATCAACGTTTATTAAAAAAAATAAAAGGTTGGTTTCTAACATGAAAACGGGGCTAAAAAAAATCCTCCTCCACTCCACAACCCTAATATTAATGATATTAATCCTAACCTTCCTACTTACCAACACATTAAATTTAGATTGATCCATCAAAACCCACCCACGATCAACTATCAATCTGAGGTGGGCCCACATCTGAGAATACGACAGCGTACACCTTGAAGAAAAGCGTGAAATACTGTTATATTATTATTTTCTACTGCCCACTCTTTATTAATAAAACACAAGTACACAACTCAAAGGTGCTGAGTGGTGCCGGCCTGTTAAGGGTGTTATGTGTATATATATATATATAAACATTAGATGGTGTGAGCTAAGATACAAATTTCGGCGAATAGAAATTTTTCTGATTGTTATTTCCTTGAATATATTATCCCATATTTAAAAAAGACGATCAAATGATATTTCTTTTATAGATTTTGAAGATGAGTTGGAGGAAGCTTATCCAAGAGAAATTTGTCTGGTGTGGGACCCACCCAAGTTTGAACGGCAGGGATCTAATCGTCACCATCCATACACGTGTTTTGTACTTTTGTGTTGTTGGCTGAGTAGAAGAAGAAAGGCAACACAAGTGTCTGGTGAATAGTAAAGACTAATTTGCTTAGAGAAGGCTGAGACGATAAGACGAAAGGAAGGATATATTCCAGGAATTGGAATTTGAATTGGAGGCATGTCCTCTCCTCTCTACTCTATCTTCTCTCTCACATCAAGCGTCGTCGTGCGTAGTATGCCTTCTCTTATTCTCTTGTACACGCTACCACCAACTGGTCCAAGCACTCGCAGCTCCAAATTTCCAACACCGAAATTTTACTCACTCTTTTCATGTCTCAATCTCTCTATTTATTTAAATGAGTAATCTCTTTATTTGAATAAATTTCTCATTAAAGAAGATTATATATTTTTATAAAATATATAGAAAATAGTATTGATATTACTTGTTTAACATTGGAGTCTATCTGAAATTTAATTACTACAAAATTATGAAAGAATCTTTCATAGTATAATTATGATGCTCAAATTGAAAAAACTTAGTTTCTTTGACTTATATCATTTAAGTTGGTGCTTTTTGGTGCAAAGTGGTCCATGTGGCCAATCCTAAATGACTTTGATCCCATTTATTTATTTTTTGGCTGCCTTTCTCATTTATGTTGGAAAACATGTATTGTTTGCATTATAAGTGAAGAGAATTAAAATCATTCTTGTTCAATGAACTCTATACCTGGATCATGGGTGACAAGCTTATTATCAGTTCAGGTTTGAACAATGTACTAAATTTTCATAACATTTTTAGTTGGTTTTATGGCATATTAAAGCTGAGACTGAAAAACTGAGCTTTACATCTGATTACAGTTTCAGGTTGAAAAATAAGAGAGGAAGCATAACACATTAGATAGGGTTTTCTATCTCAATGTGGCAATCAATACCCATGGCCATGTTGTAATAAAATGGATTAAACACACTAAAATAAACTCTGAACTGGGCTACATGCAGAATTTCTACACTTGAATTCAAATTGAAGTACAAGTACAAACCTCTGCAGGAAAGTGAATCTCATTGGAGAAGAAGCACGATGGCCCATAGGGCGAAGATTTGCCCCTCTCATCCATTATTATGGCTGGGTTGGGATGGAGCTAATTTTTATAGGGATTCCCCCTGACTAGAGGTCACCCTTGAAAAAGGGTTACCCTTATATATTTTAATAATTATAATGGTAAAGTAAGAACTTACCTTAAATGTAAAAAATGTTGTTTGGTACCTATTAGCAAGGATAACTTGATATATTAATAATTTTATAAGAAATTTTATAAAATATAATTATTAAATAATATTCATTAAGTAAATCTAATATTATCTAATTCTTATAGATTTTTTTTTATAATTATAATTTAAAATGAACACTTGCATTCTAACAGTAAAAAAAAATAAAGAAAAAAATAGATATTATTATTTTAAATCCCAATAAATGAATAAAAAAATATCAACATATCTCTTTATAAAAAAATATAATTTGTTCATTGGTAACATTGAAATATATAATATAATAAACTATTATAATAGTTTAATAAATCACAACAAATATAAAATTAATATTAAAAATAATCACGGGCTGAACTCTTTAAAAATAGGACATTTTGACAAATATGTTTAATAAAATTTTATTTTGATTTTTTATATTATATAGATTTAATAAAAATTATTAATTCTCATAAAATTGCTAATAAGTCAGGTTACCCCTACTTACAGTTACCCCTATTAAGGGTAACCTCTGTTAAAATTTACCCCTCATCAAAATGCATTATGTTGAAAATGTTGACACATTTTTTAAATAAACTTCTAATAGAATAAATTGTTAATTAATCTGAAAGAGATTACCGTAGACCTCAAACTCTTTCGAAAATTTGAGACTCTATCGAAATTTCGACAAAATCACCCCTTAAAAATAAAATATTTTGACAAATATGTTTCAAAAATTTTTATTTTTACTTTTATATTATATAGATTTAATCTCATGAAATTGTTAATATGTCAGTTTACCCTTACTTACTGTTACCCCTACTCAAGGGTAACCCCTGGAAAATTTACCCCTCACCCAAATGCATCACGTTGAATTTTTTTTTTTATATTATATAGATTTAATAAAATTATTAATTCTCATGAAGTTGTTAATATGTCAGTTTACCCCTACTTACAGTTACCCCTACTCAAGGGTAACTCCTTTAAAAATTTACCCCTCATCCAAATGCGTCACGTTGAAAATTTTATTTTTATTTTTATATTATATAGATTTAATAAAATTATTAATTCTCATCAAATTGTTAATATATTAGTTTACCCCTACTCAAGGGTAACCCCTGTAAAAATTTACCCCTCACCCAAAGGCATGATGTTGAAAATTGTATTTTTATTTTTATATTATATAGATTTAATAAAATTATTAATTCTTATAAAATTGTTAATATGTCAGTTTACCCATACTTACAGTTACCCCTATTCAAGGGTAACTGCTGTAAAAATTTACCCCTCACCCAAATACATCACATTGAAAATGTGATACATTTTTAAAATAAACTTTTAACAGAATAAATTGTTAATTACCCTGAAAGATATTACCATGAACCTCAAACTCTTTCAGAGTTTTGAGATTCTATCGAAATTTCAACAGAATCACCCCTTAAAATATGACATTTTGATAAATACGTTTTAAAAAAAAATATTTTTATTTTTATATTATATGGGTTAAATAAAATTATTAATTATTCTAAAATTGTTAATATGTCAGGTTACCCCTACTCAATGGTAACCTGAGGTAACCCCTATAAAAATTTACCCCTCATCCAAATGCATCATGTTGAAAAGCTATATAATTTAAAAAATAAATTGCTAATTATTTGAAATCTATTATTTTTTAATTATATAATATATAATTGAAAAATAGAGGAAGGCACGCGGTAAATAGAGGCAAGATTTCCTTAAAAAATAAAAAACCACTATTATTATTTTAATTTTCAATAAATGAATAAAAAAATTCTACATATCTCTTCATAAAAAAATATAATTTGTTCTTTGGTGATATAAAATGTATCAAATGGAAATAATAGAGTGTTTTTTTTTAAAAAAAAAACCCAAATACTCACCAAAATAAATAAATAAATAATGTAAAAAAAAAAAAACTCATAAAATATCAAAATGGGAGGTAAGGATGGGTGGGTATTCAAGAGTAAATACCCCAAGCTCTACGGAGGTATTCAAAATTGTGATAAGAAAAGTAAATATTTAAATTTTTACCCTTGTTACCAAATGAGGGTAACAAGGGGTAACCGTTACCCATCCAAACACAGCCTATGTCAGATGGCATTCTGAAATTTTGGAAAGCATAAACAAATAAAAAAAGAACTCGGAATTTCCTTGACTGTATCTCTCTTTTCCATAGACACAGAATTCACCATTTCCAAACAATCAAGTCTGAGTTTGAATAGATCAGACAATTAAAATTGCAACATATCTCGTTCATGGATCATGTTCTAGATACTGATAACTCATTTACAGATGACACAGACGCATGACAAATAAGTTGAGCAAGTAATATGATGATCATTAATGTGTGTGTATGATGCACAATGTAACCCTCGGCTACAACAAATTTAGTGTTCTGAAAATGCCCCATTTGTAATTTCACATTTTGAGTTCATGACTCCTCCACGCTTCTTCGAGACTTCTCACCAATCTCTCTACACTTGTACACAGTGCATATGCACAACAACCGTATTAGAACTGGAAGAATAACCAATGTTATTGGAATCGGAGTGTCTAACAAACTGTCTTTGAGTCATTTTGGATTCAATCGGATTTAACCGCGGTCAAAATCGGTCAAATAGTAATATAATATAAATATTACATATAATATAAAGTAAGTCACCTTTTACCAATAATATTAATATAAATATTAAAAATAACATTCAGACTTTGAGTAATATGCAAAAACGGTGAAAGATATGGGATAGAAATAGTAATAAATATTTATATTTCAAATATACACATTTTTTAATATTAATTTTTTATATTTTGAAATGGAAAATTTTAAAGGAAAAAAAAAAAACCACGGCTTCACAGGTTTCTGGGTTAAAATCGTAGAAAACTTGCGGTTCTAACCGGTTTTCTGCGGTTTTGAACCCAGAAACTGGTTTTCGGCCAGGATCGAACCGCGGTCGAAATTGAGAAGAACCCTCGTAAAATTAAGTCACGGGAATCACTTAGATTCAATTTATGCATGACATTGGATGTTAAGGACTAATCTAAAATTAAAGAAATAACTAATCAAATGAGGATTTTAAAAATAATCTCATAAAATACATAGGCATTTAATTTAAATGATTTAGTTATGACATTAAAATAGATTTTTTATCAATAGTTAATTTTATTTTTTGAAATTAAATAGATAAATCTATTTAAATAATATTTATTTTAATAATTAATATCTTTACTTTAATTTGATAAGTAAATATATTTAATTTTATAGAAGATTTATAGGTAATTTCGTATATATATAGAATTAGTATATATTAAAAATGAGTTATAATAAGTCAGTAAGTTGTGTCGAGTTTTCGCAGGTAGATAGAGAATTTAAAGAGAGAGAAGAGTATTTTTGGGAGCCCATATAGAGACGTTTCCCTACATACCGGAAATTACTCATCCACTTAAAATCGACGTATCTTCCGAACGGATGATTTGAATTAAGATTTTCAAAAGAGGTTGTTTCTCGACCGATTTCTAGAAACATGGTATCAAAATTCATCTAATCTGAATTTTATGAACTCCAGTACTGATTTTAAGTGAAAAAAGTATAGTTTTGGACTTAAAAAATCGTATCCAAAGAATTAAGAGAGCAATTCCTTAATTCTTTGAGTACTATTTTTTAAGACTAAAACTATACCCTTATCCAAAACTATATCCTTTTAACTTAAAATCAATACCGGAGTGCATAAAATTCAGATTAGATGAATTTTGACACTTTGTTTGTAAAAATCAGTCGAGAAACGGCCTCATTTGAAAATTCCACTAAATGAATTCCTTCGTTCAAAGGAAGTGGACGGTAGAGTGAGATTTTCAAACGAAACCATTTTTCGATTGATGTCTAAAAAAAAGTATCAAAATTCATCTACTCTAAATTTTATGAACTCAAAGACTGATTTTAAGTGAAAAATATATAGTTTTGGGTTTAAAAAATCGTATCCAAAGAATTAAAAGAGAAGTTCTTTAATTTTTTTAATATAAATTTTTAAAGCCAAAATTATACTATTATCACTTAAAATGAATCACGGAGTTCATAAAATTTAGAATAGATAAATTTTGATATATTCTTGAAAAAATTTATTTAAAAATTCTAATTTACAGCGAATTCGTTCAAACGATTTTTTATTTCGTCCGAACCAATCAACCGATGCGGCGTTTTCAGGCGAAAAGGAGAGGTAATCTTCATCCAATTTTGCAAAACGGAAGTGTTGGAAAAGATTTTCCGGATGTCCGTGGCATTTTTTTTGGAATCTAATATCAGGCAATCGGACCCTTTCCCGAATCCGACGGCAACTGCTCCGTTAAACTGATAACGGCGTCTCCTCCTTCTCCGTCTCCGCGCGTTTCTAGGAGCGGGTCTGGTAACTTCTCTCTTCTCTCTGACAACCAACCAAACAAACAAACAAAACCCACCTCTTTTCCTTTACTTCTTTCTTCTAGCTCTCGCTCTCGTTTTCGGTTCTCGATCGGAGTCTCCTCCTTCGAGCGGGCGAGAGAGGGATCGAGGGTTCCAACCCCACCACATCGTCCTCTCTCTGCCTCTCTCTTTAGAAAATTCAAACCTCGAATAATAAAGTAATAATTTTTTTTTCCTTTTAACGTAGTAAAGAAGAGTGAGGGAGAGGAGAGGAGAGGAAAAAAAGAATATCTTTTGGAGCTTCTTACACGGCACAGATGCCAAGATCTCTCTCACGCATTAGCTTGGCCTTGCCTTATGCCGTAATCTATTCTGCGCGGAGGGGTTAAATGCGCACCCCAACCCTTCCCTTTCCCTCTCTCTCCATCTGTCTCCGTTTTGAAATAAAATTGCAGAGAGGCCGTCGTGATCTGGTAAGGGCTTTTTCGTCACATTCCTTTCTTTCGTGTTCTCTTTTTTTCTTCTTCTTTCTCTTTTCACCCTCTTCCCTTTTTATCTTTCGTACTTTGTTTTGATCTTCGGATCGCTGGAGTTTGGTGCACGAAAGCTGTGAAATTTCTTCCATCTTATGATGGATTTCGCGGTGTTGATGTGGGATTCGCGTTGAATTGGTTCTTCCAGTTCACAATTTTGAATCTTTTGGATTTTTTTTGTTGCGGGTCTTCATGTTTCCCCTTTTTGTTCTCTTTTGACGGGAATTGAGTTGAATTTCTCGCCTTTTGAAGGCTGGTAATTCCACGATCACCCCTCCATTACAGAGTTTCTCTACTTCCCCACCAACCCTTGTCCCAATTGTGTGATCTCTGGTGCCTTTCTTTGCAGGAGTGGTTTAATTGCTTTCACGTTGTGGTGAATTAAGGTTTTTTTAGTATATTGCACTTGATTTTTGAAAATGCTCACATTTTTCTCTCCCAAGTTTTTTTTTTTTTAAAATAAAATAAAATTGTTTCCTGTGTCTATGTAGTCTGTAAATGAGTTATCGGTATCTAGAACATGATTCATGAACGGAATCTGTTACAGTTTTAATTGTGTGATCTAATCAAACTCAGAGATTGGACTGAATTTCAATTTCTTCTTGGTCGGCAGAGACTTGATTGTTTGGAAAGGGTGAATTCTCTGTCTACATTTGTGCGAAGGAAATGAGAGATAGAGCCAAGGAAATTCTGAGTTTTTGATTCTGTTATGCTTTCCAGAATTTTAGGATGCCATCTCACATAATGGATCAGAGGGGCACATCTTCGCCCTATATGCCATCATCTTTCTTCTCTGATGAGATTCACTTTCCTGCAGAGGTTTGTATCTGTACTTCAATTTGAATTCAACTGCAGGTTGTAGAAATTCTGCATGTTGCCCAGTTCAGAATTTATTTAAGTTTGTTATCCTTTTTATTACATGGGTATTGCCACACTGGGATTGAAAACCCTATCGAATGTGTTATGCTTCATCTCTTATTTCTCAACGTGAAACTATAATTAGAATTGGGTGCTGATTATGAAACAGTACCGTATCCAAAGTGGCTTCTGACTTTATGCTTTTAACCTTATTAACAGTGGAATGTCAAGATGATTATGCTTCCATCAGAAATATTTCACTTCTTTCCATTTGGGTTACATCTAAAGTACCAAAGACATAAGCAACCCATGTTCCCATCATCATCATCATTACCATCATAACTGCCACCATTGTCACTGTCATTTTGCAATGCTTCAGATTCTATCTCCTGATGATGCATTTGAATGGTTGGCCACAAAACAAAATGGCATCTATTATTTTGGCAAAGTAGATGGTTAACCATCTCACTTAGCATTATGAGGGCAGGCAGTGGAAAACCAAAAAATATTTGTGGCGTACCTCTTTCTGCAAATGTCAAAAGCAGATAATAATGAACTTTGCAAAAATATTCAAATATTGCAATTTGGGTATACTCGATGCAGCAAAAGATTTTATATAGGCTTCATCTGATTTTTTTTTTTTATCCTTTCTTTTGCAGAGACAAGTTGGATTTTGGAAGTCCAATTCCCTACCAGATCATGGTGAGTAGCTTTTGGTCATGCCTTTTCTTTGGCATCATGGAATATGTCCCACAAATTCAATCTCGATTGACCCATGCATATTCCAACATGGGCATGGCATTTTAATGCAGATGAATTTGCATATTTGATTTTAGCTCAGATTTAAATGAGTTAAAATTAATCAGTGTGTGAATTGGGCTGAAAAGTTCTCGTGTAGCAATTGTGTTGTTTTCACATGCACCCTTGGCTGAATCAGTCGTCATTATGCTGCACTTTGCTATCTATGAAAATACATCAATAAATGGATGTCCATGCTGGCCCTGTACTTTCCTATCAATTTTTTTGTTTTCCAGATTTGAACAATTCAGTAGTTAACTGTGTTAGTCTCTGATATATTGTGATTTGGTCAGTTGTTACATGCTCATGGCTGTTTACATTTTTTGATTCATGTGGGTGATGTCTGTGTCAACTTCTGCTTGCATTTTCAGAATCTTTGTTGAAGCCATTTGGTGCATCTGTATGGGGTTGGCACTCATAATTCAATTGGTGAATGTTTTGATGGGCTGACTGCCCATTTGATGTCCATTTGACTCAAACCTGAATCTTTATGGTTGCAACAGTGTAGCACCTATTGGCCATTATTACATTCATTATTTGTTTGATATGGATTGGCAGCATGATTTCATTTGTTTTTTTCTCTATTTTAAATGATATATTTCTCCATTCTGCTAATTTTGAGAACCAAGGATTGAACTGATATGATCCTTTCTCATTTTATATTCAGTAGGAATGGAAGGAATGCTGCTGATGTCAGGAAACAAGGATGATGCTTCATTACCACTGGATAAACAGAGATCGATTGGGGCACCTTCAGGGGACTCCTTGAGCCTCTCTAAGCCTAGCATTGTCAAAGACCAAAGAGACATGCTTAGTGTTGATCATCACCTGGCCAGTGCTGAGAGGATATCTAGTATGTCGATGACTTCATGGAAAGTAACAGACCCTTGTCCAGTATCACGGCCAAATTTTTATGTGCGGCCTGCTTCCTCACTATTTATGGAAGGAAACAAGGTTGACTTGAATGGGTCACAACATGAGAACAGTCTCTTCTCAAGTTCCTTATCAGACATGTTTGAGAAAAAAAGTAAGTCATAGCTTTCGACATTGATGCACACACTCACATGTGCTGCTACCACGTTAGTGGGCTAGTTAATGAATCTAATCAGTTGAGAATCACTTCCTCAATATGGATGTGCATCTGGTGTACAACTTTAGTTTCTTTTTGGGCCATTTGAATGTATTCCCCAGGTGCACTAGTTTTTCCATGTATAACATAATGGATCATTATATATGCCCATGTATTTAGGACCACGCATGGTCAAGAAAATGCAAGGTTTGGCCTTTATGATATTGTCATCCTCGCTGGTTACCAAGGTTGATTTGCTGCTTGGGAGCATTGGTTTAGGTGGTATTGTTAGAGAATAGGATCCCAGTTGATGCAATTTCTATTTTTTGCAGGCTGAGCAAACATAAAAACAAAAAACCATCCAGTATTCCAAAATTTCTGTGTTTCAAAGCATTTATGATTTTCAGAGTTATAGATACAGCCTTTATTAAATATTCCTTAGCTGCATTATCTCGATCAACTATTTTATACATGACAATAAATAACAACCTATCTACCAAATGTTTTGGTTTTCAAACCTTTTATGATGTGGTATACATCAAATCACTGCCTAAATTAAATATTTTCTAATGCAACATTTTGTGGACTGATTAATTACTTTACCTTAATTTTCCTTTGAATGCAGTGAGGTTGTCATCCACCTGATGTTTTGTTCAGCCAATCTATCAATACAGTTGCATCCCACTTTGAACAAGATGAGCCTTTTGAGTCCCTTAAAGAAATTGAGGCCCAAACAATAGGAAACCTCCTTCCTGATGATGATGAGTTGCTTTCTGGAGTGATTGATGACCTTGAGTGCTATCCCCAATTGAATTCCGGAGATGATATGGAAGATTTTGATCTTTTCAGCAGTGGAGGTGGAATGGAGTTAGAAGGAGATGATGGTTTAAGTTTCATTGGAGGCAACAAAAATTCAGATCTTATTGGGGGGATTCCTAATGGTCAGCAAGGAGGATCCAACAGTGCTTTTGCTGGAGAGCACCCCTATGGTGAACACCCTTCTAGAACACTGTTTGTGAGGAATATTAATAGTAATGTTGAGGATTCTGAGTTAACGACTCTTTTTGAGGTACCCTTTGTTACCATTTTTCTTCTATAAATTACTGGAATCACTTGTTATTTTTATTTTTGATATTTTTGTCTTATCAAGTCTTTAAGTTTCTCCAGACCTGATAATTGTTTCCTGTATGCATTCAGCAATATGGAGATATCCGTACCCTTTATACTGCCTGCAAGCATCGTGGTTTTGTTATGATTTCTTATTATGATATAAGGGCTGCACGCAATGCAATGAGAGCACTGCAGAACAAACCATTGAGGCGGAGGAAGCTGGACATTCATTTTTCAATTCCTAAGGTGTGCATATTTTCCTTTCATCCATTGAGTATTTGGATTGAAAATTTATTATTCTATTTATTTTTCATTGGCCTTTCTGAACTTATGTGTATGTCTATTGAACCTAATATACACCCACCATACAAACGTGACTTCAGCCTTTAGGTGGGAAGTTTCTTGACTGTGGCTTGTCTTGTCTTCGTCAGGATAATCCTTCAGAGAAAGACATCAACCAGGGTACACTTGTGGTGTTTAACCTTGATTCTTCTGTTTCAAATGATGATCTTCGCCAGATATTTGGAGTTTATGGAGAAATTAAAGAGGTATGTCTACAAAAAAGACATTACAAAAGGCAGACTTTCTTGTGGAATTCCTTGCATGTCCAAATTCTGTTGATGTATTGTTTGCATTGCTCATTGTAATTTATCATGAACAGATCCGTGAAACACCACATAAGCGTCATCACAAATTCATTGAGTTTTACGACTGTTAGAGCTGCTGAAGCTGCACTCCGTGCTTTAAACAGGAGTGATATTGCAGGAAAGCGCATCAAACTTGAGCCTAGTCGCCCTGGAGGTGCAAGACGGTGGTATTATCCAAACATGCTCACTTGCAAAGTTTATCTGGTCTTTATGTGCTGATCCGTTTCTTTTGGTTTGTTGTTGGACAAACTTTGGAAACCCCATGACTCCAAATTTCAACTGCAAAGCTTCATGTCAGACACTGCAATGAAATTGCGGTAGTTTGCATTTGCTGTGTGCCTACAAAAAAAGAAACCTATAATGAGACCCTAGGACCTTTTGCACCATCGTTCATCAACTATATTTGCTGTTCACATAGGATCAGGCTTTTTGAGTTCTGTATCTCTACTCCACCTTATCATAAATGATATTTTCTGCCACTCTACAATTAACATGTCCGTTTTCAATCCAAGCATTTAACGAATGCCTAAACCCTAGGAGCTTTTATCAGTCATCAATTTTAACCTTTGGAAATGTGGAAACCTTTTTTTGATATGCAAAACAATTCAAAATCCATTTCTTCCGCAGAGGGCCTAGTAGTTCATCCCATGGAGTACTCTGGTTGTGCATTTGAGGGATGGTTCTTGTGGAACTTTGCTTGGAGCCACTATGTCAAGTATCAAAATGTTGGTTCTGTAAGAAGTACTTCCATCCTTTGGAAATCTTTGCTTAATGAGTTTTTCTTTGAAGGGAAACTTTGACCTTGTTCTTGCAAGGCTTGTAACCCACTGAACTGCTTCTCATTTCAGAAGCCTATTCCTAAAATGAGGCCCTTTGTTGGGACTTAACCTCAAGATTGAACTAGGGGATGAACGACAGCACCGAACAGCCCTAGGCTTGCTGATAGCCATCTAACAGTTTGCCAATGCTTATCATTCTGTCTGTTTGAGGTTTTATTGCAATTAACTAATGGTAATTATTTCATTATTAACTTTCATTGGTATCATTGCCACAAATCTCATCTGGGGATTGCATTTTTAGTTATACTTCTCTTCTTACACTATCAAAAACCACATCCTCCATAACTGCGGAGTCTATCATATCCATCATCTCCTAAATCCAAAATTTTAAGTGCCTTTCTCTCCTTCTTGTACCTTTTTACTTGCATCCCTTCAATTATTTGAATTGGGGCTGTTTCTGGTCTTCTAAAAAATGTGTCGAAATCACCTTAAGTAGCATTCCCTCATCTTCTTGTCGGTTTGTCTATTGCTGTCATATCTAATTATATCTTTTCATGTTTCACCATACATCTATTGAACATACACCTCTTGTTACTGTGATTTTATTCTCTTTTCTTCATTGTTCAACTCTTAGCTCCATAGAGCATTATTGGTCTAATAATTATAATGAAATGGCCCTTTAACTAGACTGTCGTACTCTGTTTTCACACAATACTCGTTACCTTTCTTACACTTAGCCCACTTGCTCCCATCTTAATGGCTATATTCAAATCTACTCCATTTGGTTCAAGAATTGCACCCAAGTATCTAAATTTATTGTAAGAATTCTGTTTCACTGAAGTTGGAATTCTTGTGTGGAAAAAATATGAGTTCCTTGGTTTAGATTGTCACCCCAATTGTATAGTATTTCCATCTTTAATTTATTGGCCTGGTTTATCCTAGGTTTAGATTGTCACCCCAATTGTATAGTATTTCCATCTTTAATTTATTGGCCTGGTTTATGCTTCAGATACCATTTCATCTGATATTTGCCTGGTGTTACCTCTGCCGCTTCTTGAAATAATTTGGAAGCATTGGAGTAGACATAAATCTACATCTAGATTGCTCTACTAATTTTATTACAGGCATGGTTGGATCTTGACAAAACTAGTATCTTGTATACATGCATCAATTATTCTCTGCTTTTGTTTGTCAATGACGGGATAATTTTTTTATCCCAATTTAATTTATGTCTTATAATATTCAATTTCTAATATTTCTAAAAAGGAAGAAGAAAGAACTCAATTTCTAACTTAGTTTTTTTATCAGCTTGATGCAGCAGCTTTCTCCAGAGTTAGAGGAAGAAGCCAGCGGATTTCCCCCACAGGGAAGTCCTGATAATTCACCATCTGGATGCCTTGGTATGCCGCGTTGATGCTTGCTAACATATTAAGGGTCTGTTTGGTTGATAGTATGGGAGGAACTTAGTGTGAATGTGTGCTGAGATGGCACGTCATCCTCAAATAGTTATTTCCCATGCTCTGAAATAGCTACCAAATGGAGCCCAAGTTTGGTTAAGTTGTTCATTTAATAAACTTTTTTGCACTCTGCATCTTTTTCAGGACCTGTCACAACTGGGGCAATTGCATCCAGTGATCCTGATAACGGAACCATTCAGGGTCTACGTTCAGCTATCAGATCTTCTGTTAGCCCATTCTCTGAACCTGCATTTCATGGGTTATCTTCTAGTCTTCCTCATGGTCTATCCTCTCCAGTTAGGGTTGCATCTATTGGCAATCAAAGCAATCAAATGGGCCTTGTTGAGCCTAGTCGTTCACTGGGCCAGATGAAATTTGGTTTCCAGTGCATGCCAACTTTTCATCCTCATTCACTTCCAGAGTATCATCATGAATGTATAACCAATGGTGTTGCTTACAACTCTCTTGGCAGCAGTTCAGCCATGGCTGCAAGCATGAATTCCAGACCTGCTGAAGGAGACAGGCACATGCATAGAGTAGGCTCTGGTGGAGTCAACAGTCACTCCTTTGAACTTGGTGAAGGCGGTGAGTGCAAAGATGCTTGGTAGTGCTCAGCTTAATTCATTGGTTGTTGGAATTCTTTCCCTGCAATTTTACATGGATAGTAGGGCTCACCTGGTAGTATTAACCGTCAATTTGATGGCCTGATCATGGAATAAAACTATGTCCTAATAAAATCCATATCAGTAAGCTCGTAGCCATTTGATTAAAATAAACAATTATGAATTATGATCCACAGTAAAATTGGATGTAATTGGAAACTGTGGAGCATTTGGGAGGGATTGCTTTGAGCCTTAACTTTCCGCCTCATTCCTCACATAAATGAGTTGGTTGCAAAAAAATGGTGGCTTCCATGTGTGGGGTGTCAGGCTACACAAGTGCGCATTTCCTACCATGGTTAGTTTGGTTCTGATAAGAAACTTGAGGCCCTTATTAGTTTCATCCAGATTGAGGTATGTGGGCTGCACAATAGGTGTGTCATTTTGAGTTTTGTTAGCAAGGTCTGTTCTTTCCATTATTTACTTTGGCCATTATATTCTCTTTTTGCAGCTTTTGGTGCTTCAGGAAATGGAAGCTGCCAGCTTCATGGACATCAGTATATTTGGACCAACTCCAACTCTTATCATCCTCATTCCTCGAGTTCTCTGATGTGGCCAAACTCGCCTTCATTTGTTAATGGTGTTCATGCTCACCCACCACATCAAATGCACGGCCTTCCTAGAACACCATCGCATATGATGAACACAGTTTTACCTTTACAACACCACCACCACCATGTGGGTTCTGCACCTGCTGTTAATCCCTCTTTATGGGACAGGCGGCATTCCTATGCAGGGCAGTCTGCCGATGCTTCTGCTTTTCACCCAGGATCTCTTGGAAGTATGGGATTTGCTGGAAGCTCTACATTGCATCCATTGGAATTAGCTCCTCATAACATCTTTCCTCATGTCAGTACAAACTGTGTTGACCCTTCCATGTCCTCTCTAAATGTTGGAATGCCTTCCCCACAGCAAAGGTGCCACATGTTCCCAGGCAGAAGTCCAATGATTCCAATGTCTTCATCACTCGATGCTCCTCCTAATGAGCGGGTCAGGAGCCGTAGAAATGATTTGAATTCCAACCAGGTTGATAACAAGAAACAGTATGAACTTGATATTGACCGCATAATACGTGGCGGGGACACCCGAACAACTCTTATGATAAAAAACATTCCTAACAAGTATGTAGTTCAATCCACCTTTTGTTTCATGCATACTAAATTACATATTTTCAGTTTAAGCAGAGCAACCATGAACTAAAGTGCATATGGTATGACCATTTTTTTTTTTCTTACAATATTTTACCAGTGTCTTATTACCCACCTAAAAGGCAAAGGTATAAATATTGCAAAACTAGGTGCTGGTTGCTACTGCATTTGCAATTTCTAAAGAAGTAATATTGTCTTATTAGGGCGAAGACTTTACAATATCTGCTGTTGTGCCTATGAACTCTTATAGTGCTTCTCTCTCTTATCTTATTGGTATTGATTCTTTACATGGTTATGGTTACACAGGTATACTTCTAAAATGCTCTTGGCCACGATAGATGAACATCATCGGGGAACCTACGATTTCATTTATTTGCCAATTGATTTTAAGGCAAGTGAACCTTACATAATATAATCAGTAGTTATGAATATTTGATTTTGCGTATCTGATTCTGTTCTATATGCAAATTCACTGACACTTTTTATTCCCTCTTTTCCGTTCTCCCCCTCCCTTTCTTGTTCCCTTCTATAGAACAAGTGCAATGTTGGCTATGCCTTTATCAACATGACTGATCCTATGCGAATCATTCCTTTCTATCAGGTTTGATATATTCATTACATGCTCTTTAAATTGATCTAGCAAAAGATTTGTGGCATTTTTACCGATAATAAAGAACCACATTTTGTTATTTCTTGATTTGTGTGTGCATTCGGCAGCATATGTGGACGAAGAATAAAAACTAAGGAAAACGATAAGTACATACTGATGCATGCAACCTCGTGTTAGGCCCATGCTGTTGACTCCAACATAGCAATCTCACTCCTGTGAATTGACATGAATGCAAATTCCATTGCATTTGGAGTGATTCACCATTGGAATGAATACCCTATGTTTATATCATTAAATCTTTGGACCTTTTTTTTTGTTTGAAAGGTCTTTGGGGTCTAAAAATTGTACGGTTATTGTTGTCAAGGAGGGGTGGATTTTGGCATATCACTATTCGATGATGACACTTCCTATACCACCCACCCTTGTGACTGGTGGTGGTCCCATTTAGGCTTGACGAAGGGGGCGTATAAGTTATGAATATCTTGTATTAATTCCCCCCGTTTGGGTGATTTGAATAGATGGATGATCAACTGTGCACTCCCCTTACAGTGTGCATTTTGGGGGCCTCCAATTGTAATGGCAATGGATCTGTTGAAACGTTCTATATTTGAGTATGTGTCAACCAAAAATCACCACGGACCCATCAAAGTAATTTTTAGTGGGCCACATACTTAAACATAAATTTTCCATCGGATCCTATCACCTCCTTTAATTGGTGGGTCCCACATGCATAGGTGTGCTCGGGGTAATATCTCAAGACCTAGTTTCATTGTGAGCATCTATTACTTGAATAATGTGATTTTTATAATCTTTGTCTTTAAGGATTGAGGAGATGCCAATCCAATTTTTGTACCTTACAATCTTCATTCCTGACGGTACCTAAAAGAAGAGGAAATTTTTGTGTAGGCATTTAATGGTAAGAAATGGGAGAAGTTCAATAGTGAAAAGGTGGCTTCACTTGCTTATGCTCGGATCCAGGGGAAAGCTGCTTTGATTGCTCATTTCCAAAATTCAAGCTTGATGAATGAGGATAAACGCTGTCGCCCTATTCTTTTCCATTCCGATGGTCCTAATGCTGGTGATCAGGTACATTAGCTTTGACATGGGCCTTCTGATATTTCAAATAAGAGATGATCACCTGCACGGTGGTGTACGACATATTACGTCGAGCACCTAGGTATATGACCATCAAGTAGAGTGGTGATGAGTGCTGTCAGGAAAGGGCTTTTTTGAATTTATGGACCATAAAAAATCACATTGCTTGAATCAATCAATCTACAGTTTTTAAGCTCTTTAAAATTTGTATCAGTTTAAATTATTTTTTTAATCTTTAAACTTTACGGCCTTTAAAAACATAGCTTTATGTATTCAATCAAGGTGATTTTTTATAGGCCACATTTAACAAATGACCTTTCTAACACATCCATTACCACTCTATTTTGTGGACTCTATGCCTAGGTGCTCAGCATAATGCACCGCACACCAGTGTGGGGGTGATCATTTCACATTTCAAATTTTAGGATAGCTTTTCGCCAAGTACATGTGACCAGTGGGTTTGAAATTCTATTCGCCTAATAAGGGCATCTAGTGTGGTTGGCAAGTACTTGTTGCTATAAAAGGTTTGAGTCATGTCCCCGTTTCCTGGAAAGATAGAAGGGCATGTGTGACAAAGTATTTGTATTGTGAATTTGGCCCATTCTTTTATGGTAGCCCATGATGTTACCATTCCAGGGAAAAGTGTTTATGGCATGTGTTGTAAAAGATTATATCATGGATTTAGCCACTTTCTACGGTAGTCCATTGCACATTTGGCATAAAGGTTGCAGGTTTGAATCATATTGCCTTTGAAAAGAAGGGATCCATTTTTACCATGATTTAATCATCTTATCCTTAAGTCCCTGATGAAATGAGCATAAGGTTGGACTTTGAGATGTTATTGTTTTCATAATTTATCTTTGCTTTCCAATTTCCAAGTCATGTTTATGCTTATTATAATAATTATTTTTTTTGTAAAAGAAAAAAGATATAAAACTGCTAAAAGAAAAAAGATAGGAAGAGAGAAATCTTGTAGTTTGGTTATCCAGGTTCTCATAATTGTGACTCTTTCACTTTCTTTTCAACTCTTCAGGAGCCCTTCCCTATGGGGGTCAACATTCGACCGAGACCCGGCAAAGCTCGAATAATAGCAATGAGGATACCCATCAAGGAAGTCCATCAACCTCCACAAGTGGAGAGGATGGAACGGATTCTTTGTCGGGTTCTGCGAAGGACTAAGAGTGACAGAAGTTGCTTTTTTCACTAACCTATCTTAGAACTGAAACCTTAACATTGTTGCCCCCTCACTGGTTTCTGCTTTTTCCATATTTCCAGTAACCACCTATCGAGGGAAGGATGCCATTGATTCTTTTGGGTGCTTTCAGAAGCCTTTTAGTTTTGAGACCATATGCATAGCTGAGATTCTCGCGATTTTTCCTGGAACTTAAAATTGTAATTTGGCACAGATTAGGTAGGAGGTGCAGGGAGAAGTTTTGTTTTTGTTTTTTTTTTTTTTGGTTTTCCCTTCGTCTTAGAGTTGGAATGTTTTCTGAAGGAATAAATGTACAGGTGCAGTATGAGCGGGGGATACCCATGTGCATGCGGTGGTTTGAAAAGGCTTCTTTACTTTTGTATTTCTTCCGTTGGTCTTTTTGCTGTTGGAACCCCATGGGGTTCTCTCTCTTTTTACCCCCACCCCCATCCCTTTGGAGAGGGAGGGATGGTTGTTTTTGACGGTGCTTGTGCTTGTCTCTCTCTTTGAAGTTTTGAAAGTGATATTGCTGCTACTAGTCATTTGAAGTTTTGTCTTGACGCTCTTGATATTTCTTTGTTTGTGTTAGTATGTGCAGCGTTTAAAAAATTGACACCTCAATGTGTCTTGATCTTGCAGAAACATGTTGGTCATTGATAAAAGGGATTTGATGTCCTTTTATGCGAATTTGGGATTGAAAAACAACCACAAAAGGAAACGGCAGGCACACAGAATCTGAATTAAAATCTAATTTGATTTTTCGGGGGAAAAAAAAATGGGCACGACGACTTCTCAGCTTAGTTGGTTGGTCCATTAGAATATGTATGGTATTGGTGGGACTCATATAAGTCATTAGGTCCACCCAGCAGGCATCTAAGCCCTGGGCCGCACTTGCTTGCTTAGTTGTGAAAGAAGTGTACCCAGCACCGTTTTTGCTTGCTGTTTGAAATTGAATGCAGAGAGACAGATGTTGGAAAGATAATTAAAGGCAGCCTGTATTAGAACAACTAAATATCTAGAAAGTGGAAGGTACCTAAGTGAGTAAGAGACGAGAGCAATGGGGATATGGAAACAGGACTGCTGTTTGTAGTTGCACACAATGTGGTTACTTCGTATACAAGTACTACTCACGGAGGGGACCATTTCATTTGAGAAATATATATATATATATATATATATAAGACATTGATGTTCTGCACGTTCTCCTCGTGAGGGATTCATTAAAAAGATTTGAAGTTTAAATTTATGGCCTACAAAAAATCTATCGAGTCAGTTTTTTCAAGCTCTTAAAAATTTTGAGTACCTTTTTAACCTTTAAAATTGTCTTATTAATATGGTTTTTATAGACTATATATTCAAAATTAGACATTTTTATAGGCCCATCACTATGAACATGGGTGGGTCACACATCTATCGTTGAGGAGAGAGAGAGCGCTCTTACGAAAAGAACGAGGTTTACTCTTTTTTTGTCAGATTCGGAATTGGGGAAAGGTAAATGAGAAAAAGTTGATTTTGTAGGTTGCTTTTGACAACATCAACTACGTTGGTTTTCTTGGAGCTTTGAATAATATATATATATATATTGATGATAAATAATTGATTAAACTAATTTATTCTTGTCTGACAAGAGATATAAAAAGGTGAAGAAAAAAAGTAGAAGAAATGATGCAGGGATAATCATTTGTCTTTTTGTGGACTACATATAATTATCATATACATAGGAGTATTTATTTAAGGATAGTCTTTCATTGGCGAGGGCCACTTTTTAGAGAAGTGCACATGTAATATATATTTATCTATTCAATATATGGTAGGTGATTTTGAAGATACATGGTAAGTTTGTTATCCAAGGCTCATATTACTCGAACGTTGATTCCCTGCATGGCTTTAAACATATATTTTTTTTTGAAGAAATTCAAAAATTTTCTCTTTAAAAGTATAAAGGCATTGAGTAAAACTCAGGGATCCAACTCTTTAGCAAATCAAGCATATCACGATTTCAGCCATATCAAGTGTATCTTTCGACATTTCAATTCACAAGATGGGTACTTAAAGGTTTCCTTCGCATCAAAGGTGCAAGCACGGTGACAATAGTCCTTGTTTTGTCTGTCATATTTGTGGAAAACTTTGAAGTTTGAAGTGGTGTTTTTTAAACTTGATTTTGAATTCTATATTATATGTCATTTGATAAGATTCACAAACTGTACTGGATCAAAACGTATGTGATAGACATGTCAACCAAAGGTTCAAATATCGGCCGATGCATATCGTATCGGCCGATATATATATCGGTTTTTTCAAACCGAACAATATCGGCCGATACGATATGTATCGGCCGTACAGTAGTATTATCGGCCGATATTCATAAATATCGGTATTAAATTTTTTTTTTAAAAAAAAAACACCAATACAGTTTTTACACGGTTTTTTGCGGTTCATCACAGTTCGTCCGATACGGTTTAAAAGGTTTTTTGTGGTTTTTTACGGTTCGTCACGGTTTTTTGTGGTTTTTTCACGGTTCCGATATCGGAGGAGAGAGAAAATGTCGATATCGGGAGGAGATAAAAATATCGGCCGATATATCGGCCCGGGCGTTTTTTAAACCCCTGATGTCAACTATAAAAAGTAGATTTTATTTATACTTCAATTCTGTTTATTCAATAAAATGTATAATTGACTGATTAACGAATTCTCTGATTTACTGCATTTTTTAGTTTATCAGAACTTTCGTCAGGATAGAAAGTCACTTAAAGTACATCTTAATGTATATACTTTTAAATGCACAATGAGAAATTTTCTCCATTTAATAATTTAAATGGTGCGGTTATATATGATTATTGAGACTAATATCTTTTAAATTCACACATCATTACCATCCATTCTTTGATTTTATAGTCAATGGATTCACCTGCATTACTGCACATCGTGTATTATGTGTCATGTAATTTAAAAGTTACTCATAAGAACTGATGGCTTTGAGTATTTCCCTAGTCCGTTCGTATTCTCATGGCTCAACCCCACGGGTAAAGATACCAGCCGATACGAAACGTATCGGCCGATATATGTCGTTTTTAAGCACTGCATTTCTCAGCCGATATGGCCGATATATCAACGATATATATCGGTCAGATCTCGGCTGATATGATTAATATCGGTCTTTTAAAAAAAAAAGTGGTGGGCCCTGGGTCAATATCTCTGCCGATATCGGACCAATATCGGCCCAGATATTCAAAATATCTGCCGATATTTACGTTTTCAATTTTTTTTTAAAAAAAATTCCATCTTCCTTTTGGGTTATTTGTTTATTTCTTAATTTAGATAAAATAAAATACCAATGTATTTAAAAAAAAAAAAGTAAAAAAGGAAGAGAGAAACTTATCGACCGATATCCAATATCTCGGCAAAGCCGAATTTTGCACCCCTGCTCAAGCCTATCCACAGCACATTTGGTGGCATTAGGCTAAAGCCCAAGCCTACTCATTTTAATATATGAACGTCCCACGTAATCTATATCGGAGTCCCTTTGTAGATTATTAAACTTGAATGAAGTAAGTCTAAAGCCCACTTTAATGTCCAATTCACATTTTAGCTGAAAAAGGTATAAAATCCAGATCATAGTCAATTTCAAATATGAATGAAATGAATTTTTTTTTTTTAATTCATGTGTGGAAATTATGGAATAGTCAGTGTAAAACTTTCAAGGGTGAGCCCACTCAATGAAATGATTTGTGTTATCCAACAAGAGAGGAAAGTACATTATATATAGGGCCCAACATAACAACTTAACAATGATGTTAATATGTGTGTTTAATATATATACAATATATTTAGTTGGATGAATATGTTATATAAATATATTTTATATTTATATAATATGACAGAGAAGCATGTGTTATATTGAAAATGACATGTTAGACTGTAAAATGATTGATAATATGATTTATGATATAATCATTTGAAGAAGAAAAACTTATAAAATTGACTTCAAATAAACGAGACATCAATTATTATTAATAATGATAATTTGTGTGCTATAATAGTTGACTAGATTAACTCTAGAAGATAGAGTTAAAATAATCTAAGTGAGGAACAATTTATAAAATAACATTAGTAGATGATAAAATGAGAGGAATTCATCTAGGTGGTCCAGTCATGTTAACAGAAAAGTAAAGACAATCCTTGTATATAAAGTTGAAATGTTGGGAATCATAGGTGTAAAGAGAGACACATTATCGAAAATAAAGAGAGAATAGAAAAAGAAAAATATGTTTCAAAGGTGACTCACTTTATAATTTATTGTAGGAAGTGGATTTTGTTATTTGATAACGATGGTGATGTTTATTTGGATAAAGAGGTTAAAAAGTTAGGCTTTTACAAACTTTAATTAAAAGCCCCATCTTGCATATTTATCAAATAGCCCCATCTTTTATAATCCAAAATGGGATAAATTGGGCAGTGGTGCAACTGAAAGAGTAATAACGTTGCGCGTGCGAGGGGTATTTGGGCACCCCAGGTGGGGCAGTGACCCTCAAAATTCACATCGTTACGCACCAGTGTCCAGTGGACAGGTAATCCTCAATCACATGCCAATTGCCAAGAGGACATAGGCCCGTTTTTGGCGGGAACAGGCTCACACTTCCTAGACTGGTAGAGAGGGAGGGCTCCTTTCCGTTTGGTCGTTGGAGGGAAAACTGCAAAATCAAGCGAGGAAAGAAAGAAAGAGATAGGAAAGGGATCGATAAACCCTAGGCAGTGCCGCTTTTTAAAATGGCGGGATCACGTCCGATTCGAGTCTTGAGTGTGGCTGAGAAGCCGTCGGTCGCTAAGTCGGTGGCCGGAATACTGTCTCGGAATCAGGGGCTCAGAGTCCGCCACGGACGGTCCCGCTACAACCGCATCTACGAGTTCGACTACACGATCCGTTCTCAGCATTGCCACATGCTCGTCACCTCTGTAACGGGACACCTGATGGAGCTCGACTTCGACGATCGCTACCGGAAGTGGTACTCCTGCGACCCCGTTGACCTCTACTCCGCCCCCGTCCGCAAACATGTCCCTCAGGTTTTGTTTCTTTTCTTCTTTCCCGGCCTCATTTTCCCCCTTTCTTTCGAAATGCTGCTTTAGTTGATCCATACGGAGAGAGTCTGAATTGATCATTTGAAATCTGTGTTTTCAATGGTTTACGGCCATTTGTTGTGAGAGGGAAGGATAAAGAGATGATAGTAGGGTAGCTGATTCCATGGCTTATGGTAGGGTCAATTAGAGAAGTAGAACTTAAAAAGCTTACTCCAAATATAGAAATTTTGCATTTGATGATGATGAATTGCTTAATAATTCATGAATTCTCATATAAGAACTGGCAGTAATAGCAATGATTTCAATATAAGAGGAAGATTTAATGATTTTGATTTAAATAAACATATAGACATTTATGGGTTCAGTGTGAAAACTGTTATGGATTAAATTATAAAGAAACTTTAGGTAAAAAATGAATGTTTGTGAACAATGTGGATATTGTTTGAAAATGACTAGTTCAGATAGAATAGAACTTTCAATTGATTTTGGTACATGAGATCCTATGTATGAAGAAGACATGGCCTCTATTGAACCTATTTAATTTCATTCAGAAGAGGAGCTTTATAGAGATTGTATTGATTCATGTCAAAGGAAGACATGGTTATCTGAGGTTATTCAAATGGGCACAGGACAACTAAATGGTATTCCTATAGCAATAGGCCGTTCAAATGGTATTGATTTGTCTTAAAGCCTAGTTCTTGGGGGTCCTGTCTTGCTTGGGTGTTTCTTTTTTATTGTTTGGTTAGTTGTATTGTGCACTTTTGGTGTTTTTTCTTTTTATATAGTTTCCATTTCAAAAAAAGGGGCCACACTTTCTTTCTTTCATTTCTCCTTCAGTTAGGAAGTGATGAACATTGGACGTCTGGCTAACTTCATTTGAAGTCAACCTAATTGGGATTTGTTTCCATTCATTTGCCTTCTTGCCAAATGTAGGATAAGTTGGACATCAAGCAGTCATTGGAGGAGGAAGCTAGGAAGTGCCAGTGGCTCATCTTGTGGCTTGATTGTGATAGGGAAGGTGAGAATATCGCATTTGAAGTGGTTGAGGTCTGTACAGCTGCAAATCGTTATCTCAATGTATGGAGAGCTCGTTTCTCTGCATTGATTGACAGGTCCTGAGGGCTGCTTGGTTTTGACTTCTCTTCAATAATCCCCATTATGATCATGTGTAACATGAAATTTTGGATTGTTCTGTTATCTGCATTGCAGGGAGATTCATGAGTCTGTGCAGAACCTTGTTCGTCCCAATCAATTATTTGCTGATGCAGTGGATGTTAGGCAGGTGATTTCTATCTTCTAAACAAAACTTATCTGTCACCATCTTCTCTTTTGAAGTTCATCTTGATCAGTATAGTCATCATCATCATTATCATTATATCAAAGCCATTTATCTTATCATGTCAGAATCTAAAATTGGTTTTTGAAGTCTATAATGATGACGATGATATGTGTCTATGTTGCTTGAGAATCAAAATGGGAAATTAAGAAATGGATCTACCTATGATGGATTCTCCTCAATCCAAATTCGTATGATAGATGTATGACTAGGATGTGTTATAATCACAGTCAACTCCGCCAGATAATCCTAATGAAATTGGTGTCATCTTTCTTTTTTCCTTGATTGATCGAGTGAACTGAGAGAAGGCCCCTTCAGGGTTTCTGTCATTGAAATCCTTGATTTGGATCTAGATCCAGATCTAAAATTTATCCCATAAAATCCAAAAACAAAAAACAAATATCAAAGCAGATCTAAATTGCATCAGGTAATAAGAAAAAAGACACCAACAATAAAAAAATGACAAACAAAGAACATACAGCTGGAATCTCATAATTGGGGTCTAGGTAAACTCCACAAAAGTCTTGCCTCCAATGTGCCATAAAGGAAGGATGTGAAATCTGTACACTTGTAGCCATCACTAGACTGAAATTATCTTACCAAAATGCCAAAGGAAAATAACATTCTTTTCCTTTTTTTTACTGAAGCAAAAGAAAATTAAAATAGGGAGTTAGCCAAGCAATGAATGGAGGATTTTCTCTAACCGAGATGGATCGGAAAAAGACAATGTTGATGATGATCACAATCTTATGTTTTTTTCATGTTTCAAAATTTAAAGAAAAAAGAAAAATAAAAAATGAGTTAAAAATCTCAATCTTCCAGTTAACACTCATGATACTCAAATCCTCAAAAGCACTTAAAAGCCTGAGTTGGATACAAAAATAAGGTTGAGGGATTCTTGATACATGTACCCAAGATTTATTTTCATTCCGAACTCTATAACTACCAGTAATTCAGAAATACACATAAACAACTTCAATTGACCAATTCTCATTTCACCAATGAAATGGTGTTCAATCGATTGCCATAACGAACGTAGAATTGTTATTCCAGATGCTTTAATTTAATCAAAAGCATACGAGGAATTTAAATCCAATACTAATTCGATTTGTCAAACATTGAACCTTCTTAACTTAATTTGAATGTGGAATTAAATTCAATTAAGTGAATGAGAAAAGTAAGACATGAATAATTTAAATTCACCGTGCAAAATCAAACCGTCACTTAAAGAAACATTAATTCTAACACATTATACAAATTAAAATTAAGAACCAAATCAAAGAACTCACCTCTAGCCTAGGGAGAACTTCAAATAAAGCTTCAAGCTTCAAATTTCATTAATCTCAAATTCTGGTGTGTCTACAAAGGGTGGCATAGCACTGAATTTATAGGCCTTATTCTCTATAAAACAAGGAATGCTAAATTCAAAAATACAAAAAAAAGGTTTCCTAAAGTTTCTGAGTAGGGTCGGTCGATCCGAGCGCGTTGTCTATGCATTGTTGAATGATCCGATCCCACATCGCATGATTCGGTAAGATCTGAAGCTTCCATTGGATGATTTTTCAGAGATTTGAATTTCATATAGTCGAGCATGCTCTCTGGAGGATGATCTGAAGCAACCCACAGGACGATTCAATGTTTCGTTGTTTGCAGATCTGGGTTTGTCTGTTCCATTTTTACTGCTTTCCATTCTTCTTTCTTTCCTTTTGCAATGGCTGGGTAGCAATTGGAAGCTTTCCGAATCCTTGCAAAGTCAATTCTGGTGGAGCCAACGTGATGATGTGGCGATCTTCGGTGGGGCCCTTTCTTCCCTCCATCGACCCGGGCATAGATTTGGAGCGCCATTTCATCGATACGATCTAATTGTGCTGGTTCATCCTTGCTCGTATCCGAATTAGACTCGATTTCCGCTTCATTACCTTTCTTCTGAAGGGTTATAGATTTTGTTCATTCCCAGACGTAACTTATTTAAACACTAGATCTTCCAGTGTGCTACATGTTGAGATGTCTTTCTTCCATGATGGGACCAACATATCAATTGTTTAGTTTGGATAACCATTTGTCTAGCATGCATAGAATAATGAGGTACTGCAAGCATTTTGTTTGCTAGGGCACAACGATTAAATATCCCATGTGCATCGGTGCATGGGAATTTACTGTTCACTTCAATGACAAGGTGCCAAATCGATCTCAAGGAGGGTATTTTTTCCATTTCATGTGGTGACAAAAAGAAGAAGAAAAGTTGCTAGCTTAACGATGAAAATTCTATCACAAGGAAATGGAGATGGAGAATGAAAAGCAAATGAGAGAAATAGATTTTGATAATTCATTTGTTTGGATTTAATCCCAAAAGACGGTACCAATTGTTACGTGCAAACGGCAGGGGTGGCATAGGGTTTTGCGATGATGAAAGTTGGTGGATCGAGAAAAAGGGGAAGGATAGGTTTGGGTTGGGGGGCTACAGGCTGAGAACATGGGTCTGGTGTTTGGAGCTAGAATGGATGGGAGAGTTTTGCTGGATGGTGCCTGAGATGGAGAGAGTGGGCACCGGTGGTCTGGGTGTTGGATCAGAGTGAGGCTCGGGAGTGAGTACATGGGTTAATGGGTGATGAATGGTGGGAGGAAAAGGGATAGTGGGCAGGCAGTTGCGTTTTGGTGAGGATGTCTTGGTGGCGGCTGGCGTTGCTCAACCAAGCACCAAGAAAGGGGCAACAGAGGTACAGACGACCAATGGGCAGTCCTTAGTGTCTGCTGGCTTGGGGAAGCCTTGATCTCCTGCTAACAGGCAGAGGAGGCAATACGAAACTCCGGGGGTGCTACCAGTCTCCGTTGGCAACAAGAGAACCGAGGAGGAAATCAAAGAAAGACAGTGCAAGAGAAAGTAGAAAACATGGGAAGAAATCCAATTAATTTCAATTCATTCGGTGGTGTCGATTACATCCCCAAACTGGGTGTTTTATACAGGAAAACTAAAAGAAAAAAATAGAAATTACTACAATTGAGAATTGAAAGAAGAAAGGAGAAAAAGAAAGAGGAAAAAAATAGAAATCGGGAAAATCTCGGTTGCTGTTCTTTCATCGTCGGTCGATGAGAAAGAAGGAAGTTTCCTTCTTTCCTACGGTCTTTCCTATGGCTGTGTTTCACAGGCAGTTAGCTGCACGTGCTGCATCATAATCTCATCCTGAATACTCTTGGCTCGGTATTGTTCCTGGTGACCATGATGAAGGATCACATCCTCCTCTGAAATGGAGCCTGATTGTTCACTAAGGTCAATCTGACTGATGCTGTTGAGCAGTGAATTGAGGGATTCAGACAAGGATCTGAAACAAGAGGCGCTCCAGCTTTTCAATCTGCCCTTTAGAAGCTTCAATTTATGATGAAGGATGAAACATTTTTTACCAGTAGGGTTGGGTTTAGTCCACTATTTTGCAATGAGATTTCTGAAGCCTTTTTCTTTGACCCAACACAGTTCGAACCTGAAAGGAGCAGGGCCCCATATTTGTATTCTTATGTTTTCATTGAAAGTCACATGGTTACCTTTTCAAGAAAAGGACTTCTATCTTTAACAATAAAACCCACTTCTCCTAACATGGGGATTGTGGTAGTTGAGTGTTGATCAATAGATGCCTGAGTGTGATATCATTGCTCTTCATGGAGCAACTCTTGGAGACGAGTATCAAGATTCGAGATTGGATCACATTTTAAGAGGCTAGCTTGAGTGGTTTCAACTTGTGCCACCTTAATGAGGAATTGATGCCTTTTGATTGCCCTCATGAACTTTTTGCATGTCTGCCAAAGAAGTGGTTGGGATATTTGAACAAACCACTGCAAAGTATTCTAACCAAAGAGCCATAAAGTCAAAATAGTACTCCTAAATGGCTTTTTCATCCTACTAATATGTGCTAATATCTTCTTCTGGCTACGGCTTGTTCTATGCACATCAATCTACTTGTCCAATTCGTGGTTATTCTGATTCTGATTGGACCGAGTCTCCTGATGATTGCCGTTCTACCATCGTCTATTGTGTCTTTTTGGGATCACATTTAGTGTCCTGGAGAAGCAAGAAGCAATCCGTTGTTGCTTGGTCTAGTGTTGAGGCCCAATATTGTGCCATGGCCAATACTACATTCTAGTTGCTATGGTTTCGCCAGTTTCTCACTGAGGTAGGCTTTGCTCCTGCTGATCTACTCATCATTTTCTGTGACAATCAGACAACCATAAACATCGCCTCCAACCCCTTCTTTCATGAGCTAATTAAGCACATTGAAGTCGATTGTCACTTCTTTCGTCAGCATATTGCTGAAGGCCCACTCTTTATCCCTTACCTGCACTCTAAAGATCAACTTGCAGATATGCTGACAAAGATAGTTCATCGGAATCAACTCACTTCAGTTTTTAGCAAGTTGGACTTACTAGATATCTTCGAAACAACTTGAGGGGGAGTGTTGTGGGACCTACTTATGTTTTTGTGAGACCCACCTCTGCACCATAGTTGAGTAGAATCTTCTAATTCTGGAAAGTCAACTCTATTATATATGATTGATTGTAATTAGCCATTATTTTATTTCTTTCCAAAATCAGCAACCCTGTTTGGCTCATTGTGTATTATTTATACTTGTAATCTCCTTCGGTTTTAGACATGCAATACAATACAGAGAGAATTCTTCTCCATATTTTCTCTTTCTTCTCCTTCATCTTTTTCCTATTATTATTTTCTACAGATTTGGCAGTCATTAGAGTCCCAGTTAATCCTCATGCATTGGTGCACGGGGGATATTTTCTATTTCTTCTTTATCTAACGAGAAAGGCTGGACAATTTTCCTTTTGATTGTATTAGATTTTGACTCTTTTGCAGGAAATTGACCTCCGGATTGGTGCCTCGTTCACAAGGTTTCAAACAATGCTTCTGAAAGATGCATTTGTTTTAGATTTTGCCGGGGATGATAAGAATCTTGTTCTAAGTTATGGTCCTTGTCAGGTGAGAGATATGTACTGCTCTCTATCTCTAAAACTGATCTATATGCATTGGCTCTATGATTTGTTCAATTTGTCTGAAGTGTATTAAATTTTAAATTTGTCAATTGAATTCTCTTTCTTGTCTCTTTCAGTTTCCTACACTCGGCTTTATTGTGGAACGGTACTGGGAGATACAGTCTCATGAGCCTGAAGAGTTTTGGACAATCAATTGTTCTCACATGTCGGATGAAGGCACTGCAACTTTCAATTGGATGTAAGATGTTATGGATACTGGCATCTTGAAATTTCTTTTTCCTGTTTTAAAATCCAGAGTCCTTTCTCAATTGAGAAGAGCCTGTAACACATGTGGTGGGTGATTACTGTTTTAACCACAATGGTTGCAGGTTCTAGTCATGTTACTAATTCAAAAAAATTCTTAATTATGTGTTCTTTTAGGAGGGGGAATATGTTCGACTACACTTGTGCTGCTGTAATCTATGAGATGTGTGTTGAAGTACCCACCGCGACTGTTAAGTCATACATTGGACTTGATGCTTAAATTGTCAACTCTCTCTCTCTCTCTCTCTCCTCTCTTCTCTCTCTACCATGCACACACACATAGACACACACTTTTGTGCCCACCTGTGCCTTGTACTTGTCTATGAGAATTTGCTTTGTAATTTAATCTGATATTATATTTTCAATTTCAGGTAACAAGGGTTGGAAATCAGCAGAAGCTGAAGTATCCTCCCTATCCATTGAGTACGATTGAGCTACAAAAACGTGCATCCCGATACTTCCGGATGAGTTCTGAGCATACTATGAAGGTGAGGGGTCAGGGTTTGCTTTATAAGCTGGCTAGCTGTTTCTGGTGTTGTGTTCATACTTCTCTATACTAAAATATTAGTTCACCTATCTTTGTTTGCATTTCTTGTAAATTGTAACGTATAAATGCATTTAATTCATTATTTCACTTGGTTTTGCATTATTATTTATACCTGAATTTTGCATATCTGCATTACTATTTTAGCTTGTAGTTTATGGTCATAGAAATGGAAAGGCCAAAATGATTTGATTCTTTTAGAACTATATTTTATATTGTTGTTGTTGTTGATATTATTATTTTGTTTCACATTTATACGCTATACATAATTTTTCTCAGTGCTTTTCTCAGGATTTTATTTTTTAGTTGAACTTCAACATCTTATTTGAAAGTGTTTCATCAATATATCTTTGTTTTTCATTACTAGTTCCAACTTTGTATGCTCTATTTTCTTGTGTTGGTCTTCAGGTTGCTGAAGAGCTCTACCAAGCAGGGTTCATCAGTTATCCTCGTACAGAGACTGACTACTTCTCAGTGAATACAAATTTGCATGTTGGTACTTGGATTTTTTTTTTAAAGCAATTCCAATGTAATTTGCCAGTTGACCACTGATTTAAATTTTGTATCATCATTTACATTAGGCTGAATTTTGTGTTATATTTCTACTAAATGGAACTGTTTTTTTTCTTTTTCTGAAAAAATAACTATGGAATTCACTCAATGGCAAATGGTACAGTATAAGAGAAGTATACTTTTCCTCTACAAAAAAAGATGAGAATCATGTGCAATCCTCTACTATAATGGCACTGTTAAAATTTAAGCAATCTTGTAATTCGATGTGATCTCTTGGTTTCTCATTTTTTTCTTTTCTCTCTCTCTCTCTCTCTCTCTCTCTCTCACACACACACACACACACACACACACACACACATTCATACAAATAACCCAAAAATGAGTCAGATTTTTTATCCCATATGGGGACGCAGTTGATTGCAGCCTTTACTATAATAATGCTATCTGTCTGAGATTTTAAAGATCAATTTCTTATTTTTTTTATTGTTCGTTTCATTTAGTTTGCAAAATAATTTTTCTAGACAAGGTAGGAATGGTTTACATGAGTCAGAACTGAGAATGTTTAGGGAATGATTTGTCTCCAGCTGTAATTTTTGGTTCTCATTCCTTATTTTCTGTAAAAATAGCTCCAGTAGGAACAAATTGAGAGACTCATTTGAGATGGTTTGGACATGTAAATAGAAGACCAAAGATAGCCCCGGTGTGTAAAGTTGAGAGGTTACAAGTTGTAGGGGTAAGGAGGAGGGGAAGACCAATGGAAGCATGGAGGGAAGGGATAAAGAAAGACATGATAGATAGTGAAGTGATTGATGGTATGGTTTGTGATAGGGTCAAATGGAGAAGTAGAACTAAAAAAGCCGACCCAAATAGTTGGGATTTTGGCTATGATGATGATGATGTTCCTTACTTCAAGTGGGCCTGAATGTTTTTTACCTTGAGTTGACGATTGATTGGGTTGTCCCATCCTTTGTTAGGCCTTCATCAATGTAGATCACTAATTTATTTCTGGGTCATGACTAGTCCATGATTAAACCTTTCCATCACCACTCTTGATTAACATCAACACCAAATGGGCTTAAGGTCTTAACAATTCCAAAGAATACTTGTTGAATGGTTTGGAATAATAAATTGTGCATATGGTTACAAGCTTCATTGAAATGTCATAGACATCATAAGAAAAGACACTTAAGCTAATCATAACCATGCAATCATGATCAAGAGTCAAAGTTGTATGAATCACTAGATTGAGACATTAGTACCACAAACTATTCTAAAAAGAGACCTCAAGTCTTATAAGAAATCCAAACACCATTTATAAAGGAAAAAAAGTTTTACAAGCAAGATGCAAACCACCACTATAATAATCATTTGAGGATTGAAGTCTGTTATGTAAGTATGAACAATGCCTAGAAGACAGGAATGCTACTCTGTTTTGCAAATACCCATGGAGATACTGAAAGGGAGCTAATGTCCTTTGGAGAATAGTTCTTGTTCTCTCTATATGGAAGTCTAGGGAAGTTGATGGGACCCCTGAAATGGTGCACTCAGTAAGGCTTGGACCATCCTGCCTGAGTCACACAGACTTAGATCGAGTCAAAACTGGGCAATTACTGCAGTACCGTGTAATGCATAATTGGGGAGGAGACATGGGGAGTTACAGTGGGTAGTGGACTGCAGTTAGCCTGCTGTTATTTTCAGTTTCTTATTTATGTAATTAGGAGAGGAGGGAAATTAGAGAAGAATGTTAATTAACCTTGTGGTTTGTTTCTGACCTGAACAGAAACTATCTTAAAATCCAATCAGTTTATTTCCATTTTAATCCTATCAATTGGTATCAGAGCCTGAGATGGTGTCATGTTGCAGCTCACTAACAAGGAGAGGATATAGAGGCCAGAATTAATGTGCAAGAAATGTCGGAAGGACTCCTACAATTAGATACGACTGTTAGAAGCAATATCCAAAGGGTGATTGGCCGATTACAGCAGTTTGAAGAGACTCTATGGGCCTTAACCGAGGCTATCGTAGAATTACACGTCCAACCCAAAGCATTGACTCACAACAGGACCATACATCATGGAGAAAATAGCCGGGCAGTCTACCACGGTGAGAATAACTCTGCAACAACAGGACATGCTCTACTTACATAAAAATGGATTTTCCTCGATACTCGGGAACTGAGCTGACTGAATGGCTCAACCAAATTTAGCAATTTTCAAATATCAAGGGATGCCGTTGCATTGGCCTCATTTCATCTAGAAGGGGAATCTAACCAGTGGTGTCACTGGTTAGAGCAGACCTATGGTGAAGTGCCATAGGATACATTTTAGACGAATTATGTGCCTAGGTTTGGACCTACCGAGTAGGAGGACTTTGATGAGGCCGTTTGGAAAATTCGACAAAACGGGACTGTTCATGAATATCAACAAGAATTTGAGGAACTATTCACATGTGTCCGCGGTTGGCCAGAGAAGGTACTTTTAGGGGCATTCATTGGGGGATTAAAGGAGGAAATCGGGGGAGAAGTTCGAATATTCAAGCCACATTTGTTGAGGCATGCCATCGAACTCGCCCCGAATGATGGAGGATCAGATTCAATGCCAAAACAAAATGGTGAAAACAACAAATACAATGATTCCTACAGGCTGACATTCGATAGTTGGCCACTGTTTCTCCATCACCTATCAGAAAGATTGTTTGGAATGAAATGCAGAGATGAAGAGAGAGAACAATTCTTATTGCGATGACAAGTTCCAACCTGGTCACAATTACACACCGGCACAATTACTCACGATGGAGCACGAAGAGGATGAAGAAACACAACTTGATTGAAATTTTCCCAATCTTAACCTTGAGGACAAGGTTTGTCTGAAGGGGGAAGGAATTGATGGCACTCCTGAAACGACAAACTCAGTAAGGCCTGGACCTAGTCCTGCCTGAGTCACATAGGGACTCAGATCAAGTCAAAACTGGGCAGTTACTGCAGTACCGTGTAATGCAGAATTAGGGAGGATACGTGGGTAGTTATAGTGGGTATTGGACTGTAGTTAGTCTGCAGTTATTTTCAGTTTCTTATTTATGTAATTAGGAGAAAGAAATTGATTAGGCTCGGCCAAATTCTTGAATATCCTACTATTACGTTCCCACTAGAGGCTCCGAACAGTGGCAAAAAAAGCATGGTGCCACAAAGAGGAACACTTTGGAGAAACCAAGACAATGTCCCAAGCATGAGATAACTGAGCAAGTGAAGAAGGCATAATCCACTGAACTCCAAATTGATCCAAAACGGAATTCCAAACAGTAGAAGGGAAAGGACAATGAAGGGCAAGCACTAACAATAACTCTTCCTCTTTTGCGCGAATTGTCTTGTGTAAGGATTTTCTCCAATCCAACAGTCCAAAGGAAACTAATGGCCCGAGGCAGGGCTTTGGAGGTCCAGAGATCTGTGTTTACATTAGCAAGAGAACTTAATATGGTTACTGCAAGTGTAAAAAGACTTAACAGAGAAACTTCCAATAGGGTTTGGCCACCACACATGATTGTCCTCATCAGAGACTTGGATCCGATAGGAGCTAATAATCTAGAGGAGGTCTGAGAATTCATTTGTTTCTAAATTTGTTAGATTACGCCGAAGGAGGAGATCCCAAACAACTTGATCCCAAATTATTATATTGAGCTCTTGGAGTTGCTTAATGAATTGTGTTTTGAAGAAGAGGACACAAGACTTAGGAATGGGGAGTCAAAATAAAAAACTTGCATAGGAGAGCAGCAACCCCACCTTACTTGGATATTATATGGAAGAGTAAATCCCCTCCAAAGGTATGGTTCTGTTGTTGGTGTATTGCTAAGGCTAGGGCAATTTCACCCGACTTTTGTGTGGACCAGAAGTAGAAACCATGGATCATTTGTTTTGTTGGTGGGTGTTTACGAGAATGTAGCGGAACTGTCTTTTGGGCCTAATGAGATGCTCCCAGGACTTGAACGATGCTATCATTAATATTCTATCCTCTTGTTGGTGTAATGGTTTTAGAGCTAGAATGAAGATAGTTTGGCAACTAATTCAGCCATAATCTTGTGGCCTGTGTGGAGAGAGTGGAACTTGAGGATTTTTTAATCTAAAAAGAAACCTGCTCGTAGGGTCTTTGAAGACGCAAGGTTCTCTTGATTTCTCTTGATTTTTTGGCTTTGGGTTGTGATGAATTAAAGGTTTTTTTTTTTTGATGACTTTCTAACGGAATACTTGAAAGGAGGTAGTAGGAAATTTAAGCAAGCGGAGAGATGGAAGCTAACAGTTGTAGGTCATTTTAAATTTAATGTAGATGGTGTAGCTTGTCGGAAGTTGGGGTTTGTAGGAAGGGCGAGTTGTACAGAACTATTTGGGCAATGTTTTAATTTTTAATGTACTTCATAGAGTCCATAGGCATTAGTGACTCTAATTTGCAATTCGGAGGGCACTTTCATTGTAGGTCATGGGGGGCATTTTTTGTGTAGCCGCATCGTGGAGGGACATTTGGTGAATGCCATTGCTTGGGCTTCTGGTAGGAGCAACCTCTAGAGGCTTCTTGTTATTACAAGGAATATCTCCTCTCTCTCTGGCACTTTACATCATGGTTGCAGAGTCTCTTAGTCTTCTTCTGTCTAAAGCTGCAGATTTCAACCTTTTCCAAGGTTTCAGAATTGGTGACTCTTCATTGTAGACCATCATTTACATTCTGTGGATGACACTATCATTTTCTGTGAGACTAATGAGGACTCTGTTAAGAATCTTCGATCCCTACTCAGGTGGTTTGAGTTGTCTTCTTCTCTCTGGATTAATTACTACAAGAGTGAGGTATCCGACATTAATTTGGAGAACACTGATCTTTTGTTCCTATCAGAGTTGTTGGGTTGTGTTTCTTTTGCTCTTCCATCTACTTCTTTGGGGCTTCCTCTCTGCATTGGATCTCCCAGTTACTTTCAGTGGAACCCATCGTGGAGGGAAAAGTACTTGTTTTTTGGTAGAAGGATCACTATTCTCAAATCAATCCTCATTGCTCTACCGGTCTACTTCTTGTTTGCCTTACGCTGCCCAAGCAAGGTTATTCAGTCAATGGAAAAGATCATGAGGAACTTCCTCTGGAGCGACCAAGAGGAATATAGGAAATATCATCTGGTCAATTGGGCTCAAGGTTGTTTTCCTACTGCTGCTGGGGGTTTAGGGGTGGCGCCCAATCAAGGCCTTCACTATTGCTCTTCTAACTAAGTGGATCTAGAGACTTGGTACTGATGGCGACTCCCATTGGAAGGCTATTCTCACCTGTAAGTACAGATTGGGGATCTTGGTTGGGATATCAATCCTGCTCCGCAGTAGAGCGTCCGGCATGTGGCAAGCGATTGTAGCTTGTGTTGACAAATTCAAAGAAGGTGTCAGGTTAAATGCTGGGCGAGGTGACAAAATCAAGTTTTGGATTGATACTTGGTGTGATACCTCTACTCTTGCCTCTCGGTTTCCTTCTCTCTATCGCCTCTCTCTTAGGCCTCTTGGGACCGTTTCTGATTTCTACACCATTACTTGTGTCCAAGTGGTGTGGGAAATTTCTCTTCGCCGTAACCTGTCTGACACTGAAGTTGATGCCTTCTCGGATCTCCTCCGTTCTATTTCTTCATATAGAATTCAACCCTCTGTTGATGACAACCTTTTTTGGTGGCCTGACTCCTCTGGTTTGTTTTCATTTAAGTCTTTCTACACTTGGAACTCTTTACCCATTGGAACTGCTATTGTTAATCCCAAGATTTGGTCCTCCAAATCTCCTCCAAAGGTGATTAGTTTCCTTTGGATGACTGGGTTGGGGAAAATCTTAACTCAGGACATTTGTGGAAAAGAGGAAGAACTTTGGTTAGCGCTTGCCCTTTTTGTCTTCAAGCCTCTGAAGAGTCGAATCATCTTCTCCTGCGCTACCCCTTCTCTTCTGAAATTTGGTTCTCGATTTTCGATCAATTTGGTGTGGACTGGGTTATGCCTTTAGTCGATTGCTGAGTTATCATTTGCGTGGGACATTGCTTCCGTCTCGCCTAAATGTTCTTTTTTGTGGCAGTTATCTTTATTTGCCACTGTTTGGAGCCTTTGGTGGGTATGAAATAATAGGATTTTCAAAGATACTAGTGAGTCCAGTGTAGCGGTTGGGAGACATGCTCTCACTAAGTACGCCTCGTGGGTTGCTTCTTTACAGGAATTCAGGAACATATCTATGTCAGACATTTTGCGTTCTTGGAAAGAATGTGTTGATCTTGCTTGAGGCCTCTAGCTTTAGTTTCTTTTCTAGTTTTTTATAATTGTTGCTTTATCGGATTTATCTTTATATATTTGCACCTCTGGTGCCTCTTTATCTATTAATATATGAACCATTTCAAAAAAAAAAAAATTCTCCTCTCTTTGTAGGGATATTGACATTTTTCTCAGGCATGTTAGAATGTCAGCCAATGTAGGTGGCAGATTTTTTTTCCCAAAGTGGGGGTGATCATAATGAGGTTCTTTTGGGGACATTTTGTAGTTTTGTGTGATCATTTGAACATGGGTATTTTCTAGGGGTTTTGTTTTGGATTTTGATTCTCGTCTTGTTTTAGAAGATCAGTATAGTTCTCTTATATGATACCTTGTGCTCTCTAATTAGTACAATCCTGATTATTATTATTTTTTTAAATCATGAGGAAAGTCTGTCTAATGCAGGCAATTGTGCAAGAACAACAAGGTCATCCTTTGTGGGGTTCTTATGCTCAACGACTTCTGGATCCTGAAGCAGGGCTTTGGAGAAACCCCAGTAGTGGTGGGCATGATGACAAAGCACACCCACCAATTCATCCAACAAGATTTTCTGTAGGAGAATCTCGATGGACCCAAGACCACAATGTAATTAAAGGCTTTTGCTTTCTTTGTTGAAAGAGGGGCATTATAGACTTCTGATGCCAAAGGATGTAGACTATGTCCTAAGGCACCATTCCAAAAAATTAGTTTGATAATCCAGGGTATTGATCTAAGGAGCCCATCTTTAGTGCAGAATGCTCGAAAAATCCTCCAGATTTGTGGATCCTAACCATCTGATATTTGGCTGAAAGTAAAGTACAACAACCATCCTAAAAAAGTGAATAGGTGCCTCAACATGACAGTCTTGTCCTTTTGGGCATTTGCTAGTTTGCATGTTTCCCTTTACTACTACTATATTATTTTTTGGGTTGTGGGGAGGGGTGTTAATATGCACAGTTCCTTTTATGAAGCCTGACTCTGTTTTTACATTGGCATTAGAGGTTATATGAGCTCATTGTTCGTCACTTCCTTGCTTGTGTCTCTCAACCGGCGGTTGGGGCTGAAACTACTGTTGAAATTGACATTGCTGGTGAATTGTTTTCAGCTTCAGGACGTGTAATAGTGTCGGTGAGTGTTCTACTTCTTTGATATGTGCAAAAAACCATTTAAACTATTGTTTTTCTATTTGGCTTGTCATCTTACTCTAGTGTATGGTGAAATAAAAAGTTGTTTTCAATTACTTAAGAGTTTGTATAATTCAAAGATGACAAGGGAGGCAAGTACATTGTGAATGCATATTTAAAATGCTCAGCCCATTTGCCTACGATCTGCTTTCGAGGTTTTTAACCATGATTAATATGCTCTACACATTCATGCAATATATATCAATTCAATGATGGCATAGAAGAGTCATGCAGGTATTAGCATGTGGTTTAGGATTTGGGCATTTTTCTACATATTTTGCATTTCAGAAATGATGAAGATGAATCACTTTGTAGAGAAGAGGTGATGAGGGTTCTGTCCTCTTGGATATCATGGACTACTTTGGATTCCTTCTCACTTAGGTTTTATTGATACAGTTCTTTCTTATAAAAAAAAAACCTTCTATTCCCGTTGCAAAGCTACATTACCCATTGGCATAGCTATTGGATCTAGTTGTGAGAGTTTTTCCTTGATTTTCAAAGATTCCACCGCCAAAGTTGTTGTTCTCCCAAAAGAAGAATCTAGAGGATGACTCTGTTGAGAACAGTGAAAAGTTTGAAGCTCAAAATTTTTTCTTGGGTGTATGATTTTTTGGACATGTTCTTGTTCTGGTCAGTTGTGCATCTTTTGCTTAACATGCTTCTTTTGAGATAGTTTGTTGATGAGTTATGTCAATACCTAGTGCATTTTTATGCATCTCATCTTTTTGTTTTAGTGCTGAGTGGCCTTCACATCTTTTTATTCAGTTTTACTATGGCCTCATTTTATATTATCTTATTTCTGTAATTGAATTTTAAGATATAAACCTAGCATTTAGTTCAGCCAAAATTTTGAGACTATATCTCAGTGTCAGATTATTCGATTCTTGTTTCTCAGAGAAATTACTTGGATGTGTATCGCTTTGAATCTTGGGGAGGTTCTGTAATCCCGAATTACATCTTCGGTCAGCAGGTTTGTTATCAGTATACATTTCTTTGTTTTAATTTAGAGAAATGGGGAGTTGGTATATTTTTGTTCTTTTTCATTGAAGTTATTTATGATGTTACTCTATGCAATCAATTTCTTAATGGAGCATTCACTGCTTTTGTTTGTTTGATACAAATGTGTAAATATTAATAATGTATGCTGATGAAATGATATATAGCATCTACTTTTAGTGGATTTGACAAGTTGGTTAAAATTGAAAATGAGTGGTACCTCAATGTAATGGATTTTGATATCCAGGTGCATCGGTTTAACAAAATGGTAAGTCTGAATTGGATGCTACAAGCAGAATTGAGCTAGTGAAGCATGAGTCTCAAGTTGGACTCTGGTTTTTTCACTCAAACTTGTTCTCTCTACCTTTTTCACCCAAGTTCACTCATACATGGTTGTTCTTTCAGCCAAAAGAGGTAAAAAGAACCAAGTGGAAGGAAAGGATCCAGTCTCTGGATTGCATAGAGGATCATACCTGCTTGGTGTCAAACTCAGGCATGGAGGAGACACATTTGTCCTTTACTAGCTGAGGAGAGTTCCTTGGCCATGGTGAATGGAGTAAACCTTTGATGATATGAAGACTACATTTGACGAACTCTCTGGCTAAAATTGCTAGACTGGGGAGAGTTCAATTTCAGAAGTGTAGGTGGGAAGACCAATGGGTTTTTAGGGACGTGTGCCTAACTCAGTTAATACTATTGTCCCTTAATTTGTCAAACTAGATTTTCTTTGTTTTAATGGTGGGCATGATCCTGCTAGTTGGATATGATGGGCAGAGCAATTTTTTTTGCATTCCAATGTACTCCACAAGATGAATGAGTTCCTTTGGCTGCTTATCACATCAAAGAGGGCGTCCAATTGTGGTATTAGCTATGAGAGCTGAAGAGGAGGTTGTGTCATGGGAAGCGCTCAAGAAGGGTCTTCATTCCAAACTATGGGCCTGCAACTTATGAAGACTTCTTTGGAAACCTTATGGAACTTAAGCAAACCAGCACTGTTTGAGATTATTAGACAAGTCGAGAAGCTTCAACCGTGTTGGAAAAATTCATCTATTTTGAAAGCTTTTTTTATATTGGTTAATTAACATATGTTTTTCTTACAATAATTTTAGGAAATTAGATGAAGTGTTCATTCTAAGTTGTTGATGTTGCAGTTTGTTCCAACATCTTTAACGCTTGATTCAAGTGTCACGAGACCGCCTCCCCTGTTAAGTGAAGCTGATTTGCTTAGTTGCATGGATAAGGTGAGGGTCATTCAAATGTGGTGTGGTTTACTTGGCTTTTGCTGCATCTTCATTAGCTCATATTCTATTTTTTTAACATCCATTAGTACATGTTTGTGCGGATATAAAATCTGTGGAGTTAACTTCATAGTTTTTTTGAAGTTTGAGGATACTTCCTAACCCATGTGATTCTCTTTTTGCATGCTTTTGTAGGCAGGCATTGGAACAGATGCAACAATGCATGACCACATAAAAAAGCTGCTCGATCGCTTTTATGCAACAAAAGATGCAAACACTCGTTTCTCACCAACGAATCTTGTACTTGTTATTACTATAATTGTTATTCTTTCCTTAGACACTCGTTTTTTCATTTGCTTCTATAAAGCATACTTACGACTATAAATTCATGTGTGCTAAGCATTAATGTATCTCTTCATTATCTCTCAAGATAAAAAAAAATGGATGTAGCTGCTTGCATCCCATCATCATCAATGCCATTTATCCCATCTATTTGGGGTTGGCCTTTTGAGTTTTGCTCTTCCTCTTAACCCTATAAAAATCTTACCATACATCACTCCACAATTCATCATGTTCTCTTTTATGACATATTTTCTAGTCTACAATTGTTTCTTTAGTCGTAATCTTTCTATACTTCGTATTCGGGTTGTTTTTATTCTTCAACAAATGTTTCGAAATCATCTAACAGTCAACTTCATAAAGCATTGTTGGTCTAATTTCCGTCTTATGAAAATGACATTGTAGGTTCTAGTGTAGTTAAATCAATTGTTAAAATGGGGGAGTGGGTTAGTAGACTGGGGCAGGTTCTATACCAGGTCTTGAGGTTGTGGTGGGAATGGGATGTATAGTGTTGTTTTTGAAGGATGTTTGGTGGGGATAGGACTGTTTGATGATTCAGTTTCCAAGATTGTTTACATTAGCAATAAACAAGGGGGCAAGGTTTTGTGATTGTAATAAAAAAGTAGAGGGAAGATGTGTGGAACTTAATCTTACAAAAAGAAAAAATCCCACCAACATCCAAATTCCCAGAGCTGCCTTTCCTACTCTTTCAAAGTTCATGGAGAGTGATTCATCCAATGCAATCTCTTGGGTAATTGGAAATTCAAAGGCCCATGGAGGTTTATGATGGTTTTGAGGGAGATTAAGAACTTGTGTTAGTGGATGAAATGCACTTTGGTGCGTGTATGGAGACCGACAAATAATATAGTACATGTCATGCTTAATAATAGTGTAGATTGGCAAAATACGTTACAGGGTCTTTTAAGGAATTTTTTTTTTCTGGTAAAGAGGGTTACTTGTATTTTTTCTTAGGATAACACTTTATACTGTAAATTCTATTGCTTCCTCATTCTGAATAAAGGGACCATTTTACTGTTTAATAGGCCATTGGCTTGCCTAGATGTAGCATGTTCCTCTCATCCTATTACCTATATCCAAGTCAAACCTTTCTGGTTATATAGTTGAAACTAAATATGAAAATTTGGTGAAAATTCCACTAGTATGTGAAAATTCTCTTTGCCAAATTGTTCAAATACAAGCAGGAAAAAAGAAACCCAGAATCCCATACATCCAAACAACCACAGACCAACACCGGAAAGCTACAACAAGACAACGCATTACTTTGTTAGAAAAATCGATATTATTTTTAAATAAGAAAATAATATTTTGAAGAGTAAACTCATGTAGTTTCAACTGTGGAGTCAAAGTTGCAAGGTTCATTCCTTTGATTATGGAAAGGGGTCCCATAGTGCTTTTGAAAATGTAAAACTCTTGAGGAGTGGTTTGCAAATGAGGACCCCTTCCATTTTTATACTACAAGCCTCGGAAATGAATGGCTAGGATTGATTCACACTGTGATCATCCAATAGCTAAGAATCTTCTAGCCTACTACTAGAAAATTCTACATTCCATTACATCTCTAGAACCTTTTAGACAGTTTTTAGACTTCTTCCTCTCTAGAGAACTCTAGAACATTCTGTAGAATGCTTACACACTCTACTATGTACATGAAGTCTTAAATACATGGCTACAAATTCTCTCTGTCAGATGGGGTTTAACCTCTGGTGAAAAGGGGCTTGGTGCTTGGGTACACCTTCAACTATTACAATACATTGTATGAAATCTCGAAGTCTTGGCCTTGGGGAAAAATCAGGGCCTTCATATCTTTCGGGTATGTTTAATCATCTACATTCATTCTTTTTGGGTTTGTAGGACTTTGGAAAGATTTGGGGGTTTCCACTACCCTACATCTTTTGTCGGCTTGTTTCTGTGTGGGTTGATCAAAGACATTTTTGCTAGGTTGAAAGCCTCTGAGTCTAAACCTACATTGCATCATCTATTCTTGAAGGTTTCTATGCTTATAAATGCAAGTGGACCTTGTTTTCTAGTAGAGAGATGAAATTGTTTTCTAGCTAAAGTAATATTTTTATTGGCATATGAAACAATATTAATTAATTGACTGATTATTGGCTTATGAGTTGCAGGGGGAGGCACTAGTGATGGGATATGATGACATGGGGTATGCCATTCATCCTTTATATTTTTGTAATTTGTTATATATTGCAATGCACATACCTTTCATACAAAGTAGTCGGTGTGGTTTACATGAAAAATGTAACATACTAAAGGAGCTTAATGATTTGAATAGTCAATATCATAAGCAATGCATCTTGGGTGATTCGAGCTAAGTTGTCATTAGAACCAATTTTTTTGATGCTTATGCATTCTGATGCAGAATGAATTCCTCAAATATTTATATGATTCATGGAGTTATAGTTCTTCACTTCCCATGTTTATGTGTTTGGCTACTAGAATAATTGGAGGTTAGAAGTTCCTTCTCCAGAAAATCAAAGGTTTCAGTCTAAGAGTTTAGCAAACAGTAGACTAGGAGTGTATGTGCTTTAAAATAGGAGCATTTGAGGGCGGCATTGGGGGTGGGGACGGGGACGGGGAACTTTATCTAAGTGGACCTCCATCTTTTACTGTATTCAGTTGAAAAACTGCTTTTACCTCCCCGAACTTCTTATGCTTCATGTCGACCAATCTCTCCTTCCAATGACACTCAAACACCAACATTTCAGTTTGAGTAGATTTTCTCTCTTAGCTCCTAAATTCATAATATCTGAGATCAAAATCTACTATACTAGTCGAGGCATGCCTTATGTTACACCAGAGGTTTAGCCTCATCTAAGCTCAACAATTTTGTTGAATTTGTACATAAAGGCCTTGTACATGAAGAGTGAAGATGGAAGTCTAGAAAACTTCTAGAAGATTCTAGGATTGTAGAGAATTGTAGAATGTAGTAGGAGTCTCTAGAGTTTCCTTGACCATTGGATGTTTGCCAAGTGGCACAATCCTAGCCACTCATTTCCAAGCCTTGTACTATAAATAGGGAGAGGTCCTCAGTTGCAAACCACTTCTCAAGAGTTGTACATTCTCAAGATCCATACAAGTTCTCCCAAGCAAGTGTACTTATCTCTTGTGGTTGCTTTAAGTGAGAGTTTGAGTGAATTTGCCTTTGGCATTGAGTGAGTAAGGTTGACTTGTTCAACAATCTGTGTGGTGTTCGAGTGCTGCGTGGGCAAATCTTAGGTGTAGCTCTAAGTCCTTGATAGTTGGTCATTCGGACCTAGTTCGATCACCATGTCATCATCACTTGTTATCCTCGCGGCCTGAGTGGAGAAAGAAGAAAAGAGGTTGTGCTCAACAGATCACAAGGTGATGCAGTCTCGCTTTGGCCAACTTTTATTACTCGTAGCCGATGGGGAGAAGAGATTGGAAGTATTGGAGAACTCTCAACTAACTTCATTGATGGCAATCAAAGAAATTGAAGGTGGAACACGAGGCTATCAATGTCCTCAAGGCTAAGCAGTCCATGGTTGAGGAGTCACTCACCAAGAAGGTACATGATTTAAGGGTTGCCAAAAAAGGAGCTTAGAACTAAGGTAGTGAATAGGGGTGTTCTTCGGCCAGGCTTGACTAAAAAAGGCCCGATTCTGTTCGATTAAGCCTGATTATTTTGCATCTGCTACTATTTTTATTTATTTTTTAAATGTTATTAAGTTAAAATGTAACTGTACATATTAAGAGTATACTTAAATAACCACTACCAGTTAAAATTTCAGTCCAAAATACAATTTCTAGCCATTTGATCTTGATAGTCAAAGTTGGCAAACGTCCTTGAAAAGATTGTGCCTAGTGTTTTTTAACGTTAAGACCGAGTGTCTAGAAATTGATTTTTGAGATGAAATTTTAATATGTTTTTGGTTTTTAAGACTTCTTTCAATATGCACGGTTAGATTTTTAATTTACAAATATAAGATATAACAATAAAAATAAACGGGCTAAAAAGCCCGACGTGCTTTAAATTAAAGCTTGAGGCTTGTTGGACAAAAAACTTTGTCCGAGCCCGACTATTTAGGTCAGGTTTAGACAATGAACACCCTTAGTGGTGGTCTTAGAGAGGGCTATTACCAATGGTGTGGAGGCATCGAGACCTTGTGAAGTTTTTTAGCTCAAGATCTTGGAGCCGAAGCCTTTCAGTGGGGCCAAGGATGCTAAGGTCTTGGAAAACTTCCTTTTGGCAAATGGAACATTACTTCAAGGTTGCCAAAATGGAAGATGAGTCCAACAAGATCAATACGTGCGTCATGTTTCTTACGGACGATGCTATGCCATGGTGTCGCCGATGCTATGGAGATATGGAGATAGGACTTTGCATGATTGAGACATGGGACGAGCTCAAAAAGGAGTTGAAGTTGCAGTTCCTACCCGAGAAAGTGGAGTACCTTGCACGAAAGAGCCTGAAGAGTTTGAAGCACACAAGTTCGATTCATGACTATGTGAAGCACTTTACCACACTTCTGCTAGACATCACCTATATGTTGGAGAAGGATTGACTTTTCTTCTCCATGGATGGACTCCAGAAGTGGGTGGAATAGGAGTTCACAAGATAAGGGGTCAAGGACTTGGATTCAACACTTGTAGCAGCCGAGCTCCTTCTGGAGTTTAGTGATAAGGCTGTTGGTGACACTTCAAAGAACAAACAAGCTAAGGTGCATGACAAAGGCAAAGGTGAGGGAGAGAAGACGGATGCCCTAAAGGAGAGCAAGAAACCTGGCTATACAAAGGGCAACATGGCTAAGAAGGTGAGTTGCTTCCTTTGTGATGGAGATCATAAGGTTGGGGACTGTCCACAAAAGAAAGCCCTCAATGCAGTCCAAATTGAAGGAAAAGACTAATTTGGACAGTTTCTTGTATGTCCTATGTGTTGGACATGTCACCCATTCTTGCATTCAAAAACAAATTTAGAACTCTTGCCTCTAGTGCCTTGGGATGAGTGTTCTTGTTGCACCTATATGGTTTTAGGTTGGTGTTCTATTGAGATCAGAGAAACAACTCATTGAAATTTTGTCACATCCAATTATGAGTCCCAACCCAAGGTAGATGAGATAAAATGGCTTTGGTGATAATGACATTTAGAAATCTAGCTTGTCAATCTTTTTAGTCGTAAATCTCTACTACTATAAAAGTGGGAAGGGTGTTTTTTTTTGTCCTTGTATACACTAACAATTGGTGTATGCACACACACATATATAGTCTTACCTGGTCCATTTCCTTTCTATTTTAATTTTTGTAAATACTATATAAAAACAGATTGTACGGATTGAAAGTAGAGTAGGTGAGATAGAAGTGGTCAATCAACCTGAAATTCACCTTTTAGCCACTTGATCTTAATGGTCAATCAGTGGGTGTCCTTCAAAAAATTCAAGGATGCATGGTAATTTTGACTATTAAGATCAAGTGGTTAAAAATTGAATTGAAGGCTAAAATTTGGTCTATTTGGAGCTTTTCAAGTCAATTTTCAATTTATATAGTTGTTTTTTAATAGGACGAGTGAAAATTAAAAAAGGAATAAGATCAGTTGGATGGCATGGGTACATTTCTCCAACTAAAGGCTTTTTTTTTGCTTGAGTTCTTTCCTCTCATTTTTAATTTGCTCTATACTTTTCTTGTCATGTCTAGCCTTTTGTTGTCTTCCATGCATCATTTTTTCCTTTTTCTTTTCTTTTTTGATTCAATCTTAATATTTTTAAGTGGGAAGATCAAGATTGGATAAAAAATAGTGTTTCAATTTGATGCTGCAGATCTACAATTTTTAAGAGTTGCATTTTTTTTTTTTTGGGAAAAAAAGAGATCTTTATAACTTGTTTATTGTTTTTATTTGAAAAAGAAAAAAATTGCATAGAGCTTGGATTTGGAAGAATTGGATTGTTGGATGCTCACAGGTGGCTTTGTAAAAGGCGATATGAAACTCGAATAATGACTATATATATAACATTTTTCCCTTAGACCAATTCTCATGAAACTTCTGGCAAACTTTTGTTTGTTGGGTTCACATAGACCCAATGGATGCTTGCATGGGGTACTTATGCTTTTTCATCAGATGGTGTGGAGTAGCAATGCAAACATGTCCGATCTGATCAATTAAAATTTTAAGTGGGTCCCATGTGCAGAGCACATTTATCATTCCAGTTTATTTATATTGTTCACCATATGTGGCTTCATGTGATGGTGTTCTGATTGACATTTTCAGATATGAGCTTTGGAAACCATATCTTAGATCTATGATGGAGAATGATATGAAAGCAGTTAGTGTAGGCACCAAGAGGAAAGCCGAGGTTCTGGAAACTTGCTTGCAGCAGATGAAAGCCTGCTTTTTAGATGTAAGATAGCAGAAAGTCTCTGTCATGACAAATATAAATGTATCTTCATGTCTACACTGACTCTGATTGTTACCCATGATCATTTTCTTGGAATATTGCCATGGAACTTTAAAATTCGCTGGTGACTGGACCTATATTTTTAGTGTCACTCTCTAGCAAAAGGGCGATGTTTCATCTCCATCCATAATAATTGGTGATTCCATGTTGCCACATTAGACATTTTCCATTTCCTTGTTGGAAGGGGGGGATCTGTGGCATATTGTTAAGTGCACTATTGTGAAAACACAAATGGTGTGGGTCTGAATCACATTACTAACCTTCCAAAAAATAATAGAGAACACTCTTTACCCCAATTTTTTTTTTTTATAATATTCGCTTTTTTCCATGATTTTTTTTGCTACTATGCTGTACTACCTTTTATATCACGGGTTTAATATTTCAGTGGGCATACAATCTTAGAACTAACTGCTAATGCTATCACAGTCTTGCTTAAGCATGAAATCAGTAGTCTCAGATATCGTTATTCATTGTAATTTTCCCAATTCTATGACAAATTGAACTTCATTCTGATGCTGGGTACACTATTGACAAATGTCAATTTCTTGAGCTACGATCTTGGAGTTTAGGGTCCATAAATGATGGTGGTTGTCTATTTCAATTCACAACAAGTGACATACTTTGTCACTTCCTACTCTTACTGACCTCAGAACTACTTATTTTATCTTTCACATTTTCTCTTTGGTAAAGTAACAGTCAAGCTAGAAGCCTAATAAAACATATTTCAATGATCTAGTTAACCCCATTTTTCTTACCATCTTCCTTATGTGATGGATAAATGTGCCTTCACAGAGTTTTATTTTTTCCCTTTACTATTTAGTGTTTAATTATTTGATATTTGTGAAATTTCTCTTTTTATAATGTTTAATCATGTTTTACTATTTCACACACTCAGATATTCATTAATCATATGGTTCCTTACTTTCTAGACTTGACTACATGTCCATTCTAATAAGTAATTATGTTTTAACAAATCCAAACTTTACACACGATGTGGCATTAACAGTTAACCATAAGAAATATGAAATTGTATATTGAAATATAGTTCTTAAATTATTATTATTGTTGTTGTTGTTGTTATTTTGAATTCTCTCATGAATTATTATGCACATTTACTTATACAATACCATTTCATTTTTCTGATGTGTATAATTTTACCATGTCCCCATTTCTATTTCCCACCCCCACTCCACTCCGCCCCCCCCCCCCCCCCCCCCCCCCCCCCCCCAAAAAAAAAAAAAAAACCATAAAGGGTAATGATTATTGAGGTATTTCCTATTTTGGTATTAAGGTGGTGGTCCTTGTACTTACTTCCACTTAAATAGTGACATGCAAGCCAAAAGATGAAGGGATTGCCTCCCTTTATGAAAAATCGGGGTGTAAATCAAAATCCTTGATAAACTTTGTAGATGCCTTGAGGTTACAATGTGTCTCAGGTAATCTTGATGCCTTGCACCTCAAGTGGCCTCACATATTTTGATTTGGTTGTAGGCAAGGTTGAATAAAGTGAAACTCTTTGGAGCAATGGAGGTTTTCTTTGAAAGGTTCTCTCCTATCCTTTTGGTGCAGAAACTTGTAATCCTTGAGATTTGATTTAATGATTTTATGCAAATGCAGGTCCAACAGAGCTGGTGGAAACAGAGAGGAACAGCATGCTGCTGGAGAGGTGGTCCGACGTTGTGGTTTGTGCCATGAATCTGATATGGTTCTGAAGCGTAAGCCGGTAATTATTGTCTATTTCTATAGGACTTATAAGTTCTTTTTTGGTAACTGGAATTTTGAAATTTTAGTTTACTATTCTTCCATGGAAAATGTAGCTTATGATTTAATCTTCTGTGGTTTTTTGCCAATCTGATCCCAGATAGATGGGATTAGTGGCTTTGATGATGATGGTTTTTGTTTCCAAATATTTTTAGGACAATTTTTTCTGTCTTGCAGGATGGTAGTTATATGGTTGGATGCTTGCGTTTTCCTCATGTGAGTAGCAACTATCTCCAATCTCTAGCAACTTTATAGATTTAGACAGAAGGGTATTTGTTCTAATAAGTTGAAGAATGTTCCAATAGAAGAATAAGTTGGTAAGTTTTTGTCTTATTTCTTTTCAGAATCAGCTGCCATATGTACCCAATACAATGTGTTCTTTAAACTCCTTCGCTAATTCTGGTCAAGAAAATTGTGTCCCTGTTTTCATGTTTCTTCTGAAAACAAGGACATTATCTATGCTCTACGAGGCTAGGAATCCAACGCAACTTAAAGCTATGATAGTTCCTTTTGCTATGGCAACTGTCATGATATAAGAATAAAAATTATTTATGACTAACCAGTAAGAAAATGGTCATGTTAACCTGATTCTTATGATGCTACTTTATTGTCATTCTTTGGTTTGATCTTTCAAAACAAATTCTTCCTTTCATTTAAATAAGAACTTACTCCATGGGAATAATTGAATCAGCTTTTTATCATGTCTAAATCAGGTTTTGTACATTCCATCAATAATAACATCTTTTAATGGTTTTTTAGACAACATTAGATTTGTTAAATAAAATTGAGGATTACGTGTTCATGTGTATGTCGATATGTGTAAGTCATAATTGTTACACCCACACACTATAACATATGTACATTCGTTCAATACAAAATAAAACAAAGAGATCTCACCTTCCCTCTAATCCAACACAGCTAGAAGCATGTTGACTCCTTCTATCCATGTTCAGCAAAGAAATTCATTATTGAATTTGTAGATCTCCTGAGCTGAGAAATGGAGACTCCCATCGACTCTCTCTGTTTATTGACTTTCTCACATGGTACATAGCCTCTATGGTCGTTTCTCATTGATGTTGCCCCCTACAATGTGTTGTAGTATCTTTGTTTTCTTTTCTTTTCTTTTTTGAAAAGGTAACAAGAGTGCTTTATTTAAAAGAAAAAGGAGTACATATGTGAGTGACCAAGATGGGCACAATATAAAATATGAAAGATACATTGAAAATCATACATAAAAAAACATGAGATAATACAATAAGAAAAGAGAACAATCTAGAAATAAATTTAGTGTTAAATGCCATGGGAGTCAAAGGATACATATGCTTATTTTGGACCACGTTGAATCTTGCAAAATATGATAGGAGCTTCTAGAGGATCTCCTAAGTTTTGTAGTTACTATGACTAATTGAGCTTATCAGATTTGAATTGAGGAATGACTTTGATGATGATGATGTTGACTTATGCCTTAAAATGGTATTACTCTTCCTTTTTGCAGTGTAGGAATGTCATTTGGCTTCCTGCAGCCATCTTAGAGGCAGTTGTGACAAGCTATGTTTGTAACTTTTGCACTCCAGGTTGTCCTTAGGACTTGTATTGCTCAATTTCTAATTTCCTCACTTTAGATGCTTATGGATTTGTTCATTTTCTTAGAATCGTCTCTATCTGATTTTCTTCTGGTTCTATTTTCCCCCCCTTCTTCTTCTTGTTCAATTTCCCTTCCCCTCCTCCTCCTTCCTTCTTTCCCCCCTCCTTCTTCTCTAGCACCTTGTTAAAAAATTTAATTGTACTATCCAGGACCTGTTTTCAAGATTCAATTTAAGTTTAGGCGGTTGGAGATACCACCGAACTATGATGCTGATCATTTGGGTAAGTACATTATTGCACTATGTTTCTTTCTTATTTATTTCTTTTATTGGAAGAAAGAAGGAAACGTTGATCCTTGAAAAAAAAACGAGAATCAAATCAAATATCCACTATGCAAACAAGATCAGAAATGCTCATGAAAACAAGTTTGTAGGGTAAGTCCTTATGGAGGGCAATCCTAGTGGTGGCATTGTGAGTGGAATGGGAGGAATGAAACAACAATATTTTTGAAGGGAAAGACAAAATGACACCATTAAGGGTTTAGGGTGATCTTGTGAGTGGTATGGGAGAGTTATTTAATGAAGAAGTGGTAGTGACTGTAAGTTCTTTTAGTTGAAGTTTGTGGAGGGTGATCTTGAGCATTGTGTGGTCCATTTGGTTATAGCGTAATAAAAGGGTTTTCCATGGTAAGGAGCGTTCAGTAATGTGCCTCCTCGAATTATCAAAATTCGGGCAGCTTGGTGGTTGGTTGGGATGTCGAAGTATCGGGGTGTGTCTATCTCAGATCTTTGTAGAAATTGGGCTTTTGTTGATTCAGTTTCGCAGTTTTTGGACTCTCGACCACAAGTTTCATGGACTCCTCTTGATATCGGCCTTCTTAAATTAAATTTCGATGGATGTTGTATACAAAATACTGGATTGGCAGGTTCTGGAGGGATTATCCGCAATGATTTAGGTTCTACACTGCTTTCTTTTGCAGGTCTGATTGCTAATGGTTCAATAATAGATGTGGGATTGTTTGCCTTATGGCGAGGCATTTTGGAATTGTAGAAGTTAGGAGGTTATGGGAGCATTGTAGAAGGTGATTCTCAGGTAGTTTTCGGGTGAGCTTTGGGTTCCCGTTACCTGTGGGTTTCCTTGGACAAAATTGAAAGGATTTGGCATATTATTGCTTCATTTCAGTTTAAGGTTGCTTGGGTTCCTCGATCGGCTAATACCGTAGCAAACGAAATGGCTCGACAGGGGTTGTCTCTAAACACGAAAGTTGTTAATAACTTTTTGTAACATGGGGGGGGGGGGGGGGGGGGGGGGGTGTGGTTGTATTTTTCCTTTGGTAGGCTTCTTCTACGTTTTGATCCTTCCTGTATATTACTTTTTTCCTTTAATGAAGTTATCTTTCCAAAAAAAAAAATGAATACAAATGAGATACAACCAAGTATTAGAGAGGTATACAAGGCCATAAGAAAGACAACTAGAGTAAGCAAGGTAGCCTATCTATACAATTCTCCATAGACAACGTAAAATACAATAATGAAACCTAATCACCCTAAACGCCTAAATCAAGTCCACTATCAAAGTAACTCCATTGTCGGTCTTTTTTGTTTTTACTCCTAGCTTCACCAGAAAGTCTGCAACACTGTTCGTTATTCGAGGTATGTGTGCAGAGATTCCCCTCCTACTCAACCTCCTAATATCCCTAACAATGTTTATCAATTTCCACGGGAGATTTCCCTGTTGCTAGCCCAGGAGATAGCATTAGCCGAATCACCTTCAACAATGAGGTTGCCATTCTCAAACTTAGACCAAATATGAAGAGCTCTCATAATTGCTCTCAGTTCCGTCTCATTTGACTCCATAATCCCTAAAGGCTTAGAAAAATTTAGTAACATCCTACCCCTTTCGTCATGAATCACACCTTCTATTCCTGCCGATCTAGGCTTACCCCTTCCTGCCCCATCCACATTGAATTTACTTGAGCCTTGAGGTGGTGCTACCCATTCAATCTTGGGTTTCCTATCTTTCCTAGCCCACCTCATGCTCCCTTCCCATGATAAATAGAAATCCTCTGGTGCTTGTCCAGCAAACTCCCTGCACACATTAAGCCATCCTATAAACTGCTACTTTGCCTTCTTGAAAACCTCTCCTTCATTCCCCATCTTACCCTCAAATATTCTCACATTCTGCTTTTTCCAAATTGCCCAAGAGATCGCAGATGGAACAAATCTCCACGCCTTGAACCTACCTCTAAAGCCTCCCCCCCCCCCCCACCCCGACCATTCTGAAGCCAATTCCTCCACACCATATTGGCAACTTTCACACTCAAATTTATTATAAGACAGAAGGAACTAGATGTTTTAAAACAGAGTCAAACGTATGTCCTAAACGGTAACGCCATAGCCACACGACCTTAGATGAGGAAGTCGAACAAGCTTAATAGGGAATGTCGGCTTGTTAAACGAAGAAGAATAAGCCATTAACTTCACTACCACTGGTCAACTTTCCTGAATTGGGTTCCACAACACATGCCATTTTGGATTTCTTTTATTGTGCATTTTGGGGTTCACTCTGATGGGTTATTGTTTGGGTTTCATTTTTAGGCTTTTATTTGTCTTGGTTGGCCTTTTGGTATAACCCTCTTATACTGTCCATGTTGTATTCTACCTCTCTTATGATGATATAATCTTTTTTGTGGTTGCTAAAAAATCAGTACCATTAATCTCAAATTGGATGGGATAGCTTGACCATTAGCTTTGGGCCATAGTTTGGGTGTTCATGGATGTCATACACGAATTTCACTTTTACACTGGATCCATATTTTGGATTTTTTCTTTAAATAAAGAAAAACCTCTTTTTTCCTTAGGAAAGTCTATCTCCAAATAGCAACGGTATGCCACAAATGCATCAATTGGCAATTTTCTCAACCGGGAATTGTGCCAAATCATGGATAGTCGATAACCTTGGATGAAGAATAGTTGAATATTATTTGTCAAAATAGAAACTTTTTGAACAGTCACAAAAAAGAGAAGATATTAAAGGAAAAAAAATACAAAGTACAGAGTATAAGAGACTTGTGCCCATCCTCAAGTACAATGAAACATAGAACCCTTTCACTATAATCCAAAAACAAAAAGGATAAAGAACCCCCCCACCCCTCATCAACAGTTACTAGGGGTGAAATAAACAAAAGCTTCAATAAAAAACAACACATTCATGAGCTCTGTCCACCTACAATTAGCAAGAAAGTCTGCTACCCTGATCGCCAATCACCTAACATGTTGAAAAGAGAAAGTGTCAAATAGAAACTTGAAATTTCTTTCTTTGTATTTGGATAAGAACAAATATGAAAATTTATGACATTGAGATATTTTATGTCATTTTTTAATCATCAGTTAACTTTGTTAACTGTTAGCCATTGAAAGGGAATGTTTATAATGTTTAATTTGGCAGATTCTTGTTGTCAATCATGATTTATAATTAATAATTTGGCAGATTCTTGCTGTCAATCATCTGTGGGTTATGTCTCTTGTCAGGTTGCGTTGGTGGCTGTGATGAGACACTTCGTGAGTTGATTGAAATTTGTGGAACAGTTTCCCGAAATATTTCTAATTCACAAGGTGTGTCACGTGACATTTCATCATTTAGATACCGCATAATATGTCTGACACCATTGCAAGACACAACAGAATTCCTGTTGGGAAAGAACATTTGGATCCTAGTTGTTTAACACATGGAATGTGCTTTTAACTTTGCTGGATTCTGAATCATTCAACAAACCAAAAGTTTATGGTTTAGTTGCTCTTCTTGGTTATCTATATTCTGTCATTCGATATGCAGGCCCATCTTTGAGCTGTCACTATTGATTGAGCAGATCAATCAAATTTGGTTTTCTATTCACAAGGAGTGCACTTTGTCTCATTGTTGTCGTCGTCATTGTCATTAACATCACTGTCAATAGCCATTTTCCATCTATCTAGGGTTGGCTTTTTTATTCCTAAGTTTCTACTCTGTCCTATCAAAGACACTATTCTTTGTCTGTCATGTCCTTTTTTTTCGAATGGTATTTATCATGTCCTTTACTTGCTTGATCCAAGTCTTCAAAGGTTTACCCTTCTCCTAGTCCCTACCTCCTGCAATTTACAAATTCTTTGTGTTGGGGCTGTTTCCAGGCGCCTATGAATATGTCCAAACTATTTCAGATGCCTCTTTTTCTCATTTCTTATTCCATCTATCAATGTCACCCCCTTGATCCATCTTAACATGCATATATCAATTATACTTTTTCTACCTATCTCTTCCTCAATGCCCAAAATTCTACTCTATAAAGCATTACTAATCTAATTTTTTTCTATAGAAATTCCCTTTTAGTCTAGTTGGTACTCATTATGTAGAACTCACCAACTAACCTTCATTCTGCCCACCCCCACTCATTCTACTAGCTATGCCCAGATCAAGTCCTCCACGTATCTCTACAATTGCACTTAAATATCTAAATTTATCACAATGTCGTTCTAGGTTATTGCAAGTTTTGATGGTTCCGCCAAATTCTTACTTCCACTGAAGTTGCACTCAAAGCATTCTGTTTTCATTCTACTAATCTTCATAACTGCTTGTCTCCATGGCTTACCTCAACAACTGTATTTTGCTATTTTGTTGACTTATTGTTTCACTAACTGGTATTATATCATCTGCAGATAATGTATACTATGGGATCTCATCTTGATTTGTAATGTCAACATAGTAGTTAAAAGGCATGTTTGGGTTGCACCGAGGCCCATGCCTGGGCTTCTGACATATTTTGTTCCTCACCTAGCTCTAAGATGGGCTCACTTAATTGAGTCTAGTTCTTTTTTGTAATTACTCTATCATGGGAATTTTTCTATAATAATAATTAGATATTCTAATTTCTATATTATTAGATAATTAAGCTGATCAAAACTTGATTAAACATATAATATACTTTTGTATTCATAAAATATATATATATATATATATATATATATATATATATATATATATATTTTTAATATGCTTTGAAGCTACATTGCCCATAAAATTTGGTGCTTTGGATGAATAACATTGTACCTTTCTACTAAAAAAATGAATTACATTATATTTTCTTAATTCATGTAAACAACATTGTATTTTGCTAATATTAATGTGATAAATACAAAATAATGAATATATGTATATATTCCAAAATATTTAAGTGCACCTAAAAAGTTAAAACTCACTCCTAGGCATGCCCCTTGTATCTTAGGCTTCACAGCCTATTGGCAGCTTGGCTCTTGGACTGTGCCTAGAGCCTTGACTACTATGGGCTCAATGTAGACCCTTGGTGAAATCTCATTCCAAACAGTAGTTCCCTCATCTCTTTACATATTGTTCTTACTCGTGTTGTCCCATTATCGTACATATCTTGTATAATCTCCATATATTCATTATGGATGGCTTTCCTTCTCAACATCTTCCAAATTAATTTCATTGGCACCCTATCAAATTAATTTCTGTGTACTTTTTCATAAATTAAGACAAAGATGGCTTCTAGTGTGGACTACCTGGCATGAACTCTCTGTTGTTTTGAATCTTTTTGCAGAATGGATGGTTGTCCGTGCTTGTTTTTGTTTGAGGTGGCTTAGAAGTTAAAGTAGCATTAGTTGAGATACTTTTGTTCTTCATTTGCCCATGTGGTACTAATTTGAAGTGGCAAAGTTGACAGAGGATCCTATCCTACCTAATATGATTTTAGATCAGTGATGCATCCCAAATGTATGGATGGACAGACATGCATTATGTTGAATAATCAAACTATTTGTTATTGAGGGTATTTCAAATGCACCCTAGGCCTTATTTGATGGCTTTTGCAATATAAAAGAGATTGAAGTATGGTTTTTCCCTCTAGAAACTGAGGCTCAAGGTAAAGTCCTTTTGGCTGGTAGTTCTCTGAGAGAACTGAGGCACCCAATTGGCTACCAATATTATAAACCATAGAGAGCATCTATGATGCGGACCACCACATGAGTTTCCATATTTAGCAAGTTTCTATATTTAGATTTAGGATGTTTAGCTTTTCATAATTGTATTTTTTTCTTTCATTTAGTTGTTTAGTCTAATAGTTGGTTTTGTTTGGGGAAATTTAGTGATTTTACATGTACTTAGGTCTTTCTAATCATTAGAGGTAGTTTGGTATTTGTTTATTTGATAGTATTTTGGTCTTTTTCATGTTTTTAAGTCATTATATATATGATGTAACCCCTCCATACGGGATGGACACTTAATCAATGAAAAGAACAACTTTTGTTTTGTGCAAACTTGCCTCCATCGCAGAAAGCATGGTGAGAAGCCAAGGAACCCTCGTGAGAAACTAGGGAAGGCTAGAAGCCACGGGAAAAGGTGAGAATCCTCCTCCAAGATCTAGGTTTTTATCTATCTCTCTCTTTTTCCCTTGCTTATCTCTTTGCTGCCCTCTCAAACCCAGCCGAACTGTTGTCCCAGAATCATCATATTGCTGTCCCAGATCTGTCTCAGAAAAATCCCTGTTTACCGTCCCGACGCATCCCAGATTCCATCCAGACTCGCCCCAAGCCCTTCCTAAGTCCCTTACATCCCTCTTACTGCAGCCATAAGTCCTCTTGGACCCTTCCTTAGTCCGATACAGCTACCTCTACTGTCATAAACTACCATACAGCCAGTACCTATCCTGTTTTATCATGAAATCCCTTTTTTCCATCCCTGATACTCCTATACCCTGCTGCCTCCACTTTGTTTTTGACATCACCTTGATTCTAAATAGTCTGAATTAGTTTCTTTTGGTGATTGATTTACTTATTTGTGGATTTAGTTAAACCCCTTTGTTTTGAAGGTCTTCCATTTTGAGTTGTGACTTGGTTTGGAATGTTACATAATTGTTCACATTAAATTGAATATTAGCGACAAACTTATCTTATTTATTGCAATTATTAATTTTGAGTTTTAATTTTAGCTTCGTAAATTTGATTCATATTGATTTCATATTACATTGTAATTGCATTTAGGCATTTAGGGTCACCCTATCCTTTGTCCTGCATCAATCTAGGTCCCCATCATTTTCAAGTTAAAGATGCTTCTTTCCGCCAATAATGTAAAATGTACTATCTGTTGATGATGACCTATTTTTCAATAGAAATTTTACTATTCGTGCTCATCTAATTGGTGCAATCCAATACATCTTCATAAGCCCCTACTGTTGGTAGAAGGTTTTTATCTAATCAAAAGGTACTTTTTACCATTAGCAATAATTGTGGAAAGCAATTAATATGTATATATATATATATATATATATATATATATATATATATATATATATATATATATATATATATATATATAATATTTGAATAGGTGTTTTTTTTTAATTTCTTTGACATAATTACTGAAATCTGTATTCTCTTTTCAGCAAGAGGGCGTCGACCTACAGATTCTTCAAGTAATGGTCAAAGAGGGAACATAAGGCAAGTTGCTTGTCTTCACTGTAGGCAAACGGGGCACTCCTTGAGTGACTGTACACACATTTCCAATTCTCGAGGGGGTCAACATGGAAGAAGGCTGAACTTGCAAAATGGTAAATTATAACTGTCAGTTCGTTTCACAGGATGTATACCCATGCTAGTAGCAGATACTCTACACTTTATACTGGGTCCTACTATACTAGAGCTATTATTTCATGAAGTTCTAAAGTTCTAGCTTCTCTTCAACATAAAAGGGAAAAAAATTGTAAGGATTGTAAGTAGAATGCTTCCATTAGATCATGGTCATTTAGATGGGGATGAATGTATTTTATGCAAAGAACAAAAGTTATTGGTGTTGCATCAATCTTTTTATTATAATTGTCACGGCCCAATAAAAAAGGACACTTGAGAAACAATAATTTTATTTTTCCCAACTCTGAAACATGCACAACTCATAGTCTAAACATATGACACCTACACGTGTTGCGAGATCTCTACAGATTCAAGGACTTATTGGACCCTTGATTTGATCGAACTGAATTATCAGCTGCATACGTACTCTAATGGAGATCAGATCCTGCGTATTTCTCAATTTAAATATTTCATGGCATTATCCCCGTGCTATTCATGAATTTACATCTAGACATTCTAATTACCCTATCGTAGGCCTCATTAATAGAATAGATCTCATCTATCACTGGTCTAGCCAATCACGGGTCTATACCAACCATGGGGTCAAGGCCAACCATGGGATAAACCTCAGCCATGGGACCTATACCCGAACATAAATACATCTCTCGTCGGGGACAATACTCTAAATATGGGTCCAATCCTCTATGGAATCAATGCCCTCCATGAGAATATCTATCCACAGTATACAATACTCATCCATAGTCACAAAGCCCTCCGTGGGAAAATAATATATATCCATAGAATTGTCACGTCCACCATGAGACCAATACGTCTACCATGGGACCACTATATCTATCATGGGGTCAATATGCCTACCATATAATCAATATCTAGGCATGAATCCAAATGTCTACCATGGGAACAACATCCATGGGATTCATCATCCATCCCTGGTAACTCTCCATCAGTGAGTATTATCTATCAATAAGTAATAACCATCCATGAAAATAATCACTCCATGGGTATAATTCATCCATGGGCATAACTCATACACTCGTAGAACCAATATGTCTATCATAGGACCAACATGTCTAACATAAAACCAATACGTCTACTATGGGACCACCATGTCCACCATATTACTAATACGTCTACCATGGGACCAACATGTCTAACATAAGACCAATACGTCTACGATGAGACCAACAGGTCTACCATAATATCAATATGTCTAACATAAGACCAATACGTCTAATCTGAGACCAACAGGTCTACCATAAGACCAACATCCGAGCATGAATCCAAACCACAATGGGAACCATCATCCATGGGTATGCACATCCATCCCTGGTAACACTCTATCAGTGAGTATCATCTATCCATGCATAATAACCATCCATGAATATAATCCCTCTATGGGTATAATCCATCCGTGGGCATAACTAATCCAGGGGCACATCATCTACCATGAGATCTTCTATCCGTAGGAACAACACTCGAATGAATCTCTACGTGACTGTAGCAACAATATCAAATCATCATATCATATCATAAATATACTACGACCCCTAGCAAGACTTAGGGCCCATGACTTACTAAGCGGGAAACCCACGACTAACGTGATCAAGTCTACCTCGCCCTGCATCCCTTCACCTCATGGGTGATTCAGTCAAGCTCTAAGGTGGTCGGACCGCGTCTAACGAAGCTAGCATCACCCCCATGGGGTAAAATAGTATCTAGCTCTGCGCATCAACGCACATCGAGTGTGCGAAATAGCCGTGAGAGCGCCCTCCAGCGCGTAGCATGTGAGGGACCTACTCTTCGACGGCAACCCTATGGGACCAAGTCTCCGTAGCCAACCCCACCGTCCTAAATATTTCTCTGGAACGGTCAGTCAACCATCATAATCGCATGAGGGATGTACCCATACCACGTCTCAATATCAAGTGACCAAGTCACATATACATCTCAATGCCACAGTCTCTGTATGTTCATATCGAGGCTCCCACGGTCTCACGGCTACTCTAGGCCTTACTCATAGAATCTATATACTTATCTCATCCTTTTAACTACACAAAGGTGAGACACAATGATCTAATGATAGGACAGTTTCCTTTTTCAACGGATTAAAGCATAACATTATCAATATCAGGTGAGGGACATACCCATACCACGTCTCAATCATCAATATCACGTGAGGGACACACCCATACCACGTCTCAATATAATCAATATCACGTAAGGGACACACCCATACCACGTCTCAATATAATCAATATCACGTGAGGGACACATCCGTACCACGTTTTAATCAACAATATCACGTGAGAGACGCACCCATACCACGTCTCAATATAATCAAGTGACCTAGTCACATACATCTCAGTGCCAAAGTCCTCATTTGTCCATCTTAAGAATTTTCACAGTTCTCTCACAACTCTAGGCTTTACTCGAGTAACAAACATATATATCTCATCATATCGGAACTCCCAAGGCCTCATAACCTCTTTGGGCCGCCTTCGAGGGATCCAACATCTGCATTAGGGAAGGTATACCCCACCAATCCATTTCTACCCTTCACATTTGCTCAACATCTTACATCATCCTTAATATAAATAGATGACATAATGCATCTTTTGATCGAGCTGACGCACAATGCTCTCAGTTGCCTATGTACCACATAGTGGATCAGATCAACCGTAGTTCATTATTTTCCCATTTGAGTTGACATTGGAGAGTGGTCATACTTTTACTTTGGGGAAACAAATAAGGCTTTCTTAGCATTTACATTGCATTCCATGCATTCTCAATCATGCTAGCCCATCCCCATTGTAGCACAAGTTAACCCCCTTGGGTTCTAAGATACTTGACCTTAACTCACCCATATCACTTAGTCTAACCCTTTACCAAGTTCTTCTTCAAATCATGAAAATTCGTTCTACACATGGTTAGGTCAATCCACCACAATCATTATCAACATAGGTACTCACTAGTGATGTACACATCATCAATTAATCCAAGCATGACATTAAAACACATTCATCATGCTTATTATATGAGTTACCCATCTAAGAATTCACAATCATGAGAATTCATTTGATATATACATTACTCATAATCATTCACAAGTATAGGAAGTTATCAAGGCCCTACATTACACATCTTGGGCAATCTTGATTTATCATACATTCTATCATTCTTTTACACGTCACAAATCTATGAATTCTCAATTATAGTAAACATATAATCATAGGGAACTTGGGAAACTCATACATATGTATCTGATATAATATATTCACATCAATCACATATAGGCATAAAGAGGTCAAACCATAGCCTTACCCAACTATGTATTGGAATGTGCATAAAGCAACATTCACACAAACATATTATCACACATCTTGTGAGCATGGAATTTTACAAATATTCCCAATGCTCTAAGTATATGGCGTTCTCCAATTTTATCCAATGTTATGAAACTCAAATCGTATCGAAATTGTTCTAGGGGTGTGAATCATGAATCGAAAATCGTAAAATCATACGATTCATATATCATCTCATTCCCATAACTATTTTGTTGATCTGGGCTATTACAATAATGACAATGATGATGATAATGATGATGATAATGATGATGGTGATGATAATATAATAATAATAATTATTATTGTTATTGATATGGATTATGATTTTAAATTGATAGTGTGGTGTCAATTTTTCTAATAGAGGTCATAAATACTACATATAAATAGCATGTTATAGAAGATGTTTGAATCCATGTGTCCTAGATTTCAGAATGCATTTTTGTATCAGAGAACCAGGTATGATACATGCTAGAATCTGTTTGTACAAGTACAAATTGATGCACATATTCCTTTAGAAGTCATGGTTTTGCGAACTCAATCATCTACAAATTGATGTTTATTACTGCACCTGAATCAGCCTGATTATGGTCTTCATAAGTTATGCTTTAGTCTAAATTTCTATCCAGGGTTGAATACCATGCTGGATAATTTGCGGGGCAAAAAAAGGAACTTGTTCACCAATCTGGTCCATTCCCACCCGATAAGTTGTTGTCTTTCCTGATACAGCATATCAAATCTGATATCACAATGCTTTTGCTAATGCAGGGCCAACCCCGATTCTCTGCAGTGACTGTGAGAGTCCCTGTGTACTGCGGACAGCTAATACAGCCAGCAACAGGGGAAGGAAGTTTTACAGATGCCAATCGCAAGAGTGCAATTTTTTTGTGTATGGACTATTAACATTGACGTTACAAATCCATCATCCTTAGGTGCTAATGAATGTTTAGAAGAAGAAAATCAGAGTTCACAACTGAATCGGTAGAATTCATTCAAGGCTTGTCATGGCTTCCTTCCACATTTCCTTGTTTTGTTTATTTTTGAGCTGATAATCGATTTCTGAAAGTTTGCTTCTCATGTCATTGTCAATAGGATATTGTTATTTTGTTTTAGCCAAGGCCGTTCTAGCAATAGTTGAGTGGCATGAACTTTGGTGTAGGGATGTTTTTCATTCTCAGTTGTTGATAATCTATACTGTGGTGAACCTCTTTTTTAACATAGTGATGTATAAGTTAGCCTGTCTATAACAGTTGAGCTGCATGAACTTTGGTGTAGGGATGTTTTTCATTCTCAGTTGTTGATAATCTATACTATGGTGACTACACCACCTCTTTTTTAACATAGTGATGTGTAAGTTCGCCTGTCTATAACAATTGAGTTGCATGAACTTTGGTGTAGGGATGTTTTTCATTCTCTGTTGTTGATAATCTATACTATGGTGACTACACCACCTCTTTTTTAACATAGTGATGTATAAATTAGCCTGTCTATTGGTGACTTAGATCTTGATCTGGTGAGCTATTGTCATAGACTGCCCCAATGTGTCCCCCATCCAGAAACATGCTATCCAACAAAAATTAATGAATATTATACATGTTACCTCCAATCACTGAGGGTCCACCAGGTGAATGATCCATATCATCAAAATATATCCCAAGACATGTATGTAGTTTACTCAGTCAAATATGTGAGCAACCAAACATTGTATGTTTCCTCTTGTTTCCATTGTGATTATAGAGATGTAGTGAATAGTATTACCTAATTTCTTGTTCATGCAGATGGGAGGATAGCATTGACAGTGGTGGCAATGGAAGAGGAGTGCCACGTGCAAACAGCCCCACCAGGAGAGGTGGCCGTGGCAGAGGATGTCGAGAAGGATGCAGTGTCACAGACGTGACCTTTGTGACAGCAACTGGAGACCCTGTCTCAGGAAGGAGTTGTTTTGTTTGTGGTGATCCCTCACACTTTGCAAATGTCTGCCCAAATAGAGGCACATGATCATGTTCCAGCTGTGTAAAGAAGCATTGTGGTTCTCTCTCCGATTGTGCTCAACTTTGGCGATCACTGATTTAAGTGCAAGACAAAAATAGCATTAGGAATCAATTCAAATTTCCAGCCAGTTGGTGACTTTTAGCATGTCAAGTTGTATCTCATCACATGCAAGTAGGATTCCAATGTACACGCATGCTTTCTTATACGTGAAAAGCAGCACTTGCTTATCCAGATAAGGGGGTAATCTTTGGCGTTTTGAGTTCCCAAGGCTGGCAATAATTTTGTGAAATCCTTAAACATGCTGCAATAAGCTTTTTGTGATTGAGTATCTTTGGGTTCTCTGGAGAAGATAAAGAGCCATACCGTGGTATGCCTCATGATCGAATGGTGCAGCTTACTGAAGGGATCATGCCAGAGAGATAGAGAGAATGGTTTGATTTTCAGGGCGCATTTTGCACAAGTAGAAGTGGATATGAGGATTAGATTTTCTATAAGAATATTTTCAAAGTCAGACCAAATGTAGCCATTTAGCGGCATTGCTCCTGGTATTTGTTGATCTTCAGAGATGACCAATCCCCGACATGTTTGTTACTGAGTTCAAGCATAGCCTGTTTATTTTGTTGGACCTAGTACCACCACTTGCAAGCCCATCCCATGGTTTCTCCAATACAAGCCATGGCTCAACCGAAGCTTGTTTGAGTGTTGGGCGGCAACATAGACAGGCCAACTGAAAGGTAGCCTGACCCATTTGGGGCTTATTATCAAATCAAATGCATATATATATGATACAGCTGTGAATGACTTGCATAAGAATTCATCTCTATCGTCCATTTCTAACTTTTCCATCTAGTATATGATGAGTGGCGGGGCTGCGGCATCTATCTATCAGTGGTTGGTTCCATCTCTGAAATGTGCATGCCCTCTTTTTTAGGTACTCAAAAGGGTGCACTCCTGAGTCATGACTTTAATGTAACAATGGCAAAGAATACCCTCGTTAGAAAACACGGGTTCTTAAATTGTTCTGTTGAAAAAGTACCGTAGACCATGTGATGTGTTAAACAAATCATGGTTACTTTTCAATTAGATGACGAAAAATGTTAGTCTAATTGACAGGTATTACACGTGCACCCCATTTGAACCTTACTTTAGACCAATCAAGCTTATAAATTTTTAAGCCACCAAAATAACCAGTTATCAAAATTTAGTCTCAAGAAATATGGTTTGATTTAACATAATAGGTCTTAGTAAACCTTTTATTCAGCATTATACCCATTTGTGGATCTATCATCACCTGCTCAAATAAAAGTGCACGCAGCGTAGTTCATTATGCAGCAATAGGAAGATGGGAATAGAGAAACCTCAATCTCAAAGCCAGGAATAAACAATTCCGTAGACTTTCATTACTTAAAACAAGTAATTCTCTCTCTAATAGCAACAAAACCTGTAAGCGTCTCAACTAAGGTAGGGCTCTTAAAATTTCCAGATCTACTGAGCAGTTCCTCGGTAATTTTGTAAAATTGATTGTGACTGCATCCTTCATCTGTGGCATATTCCAATGCAGATGCCTCCTTGAAGGCCGCAGGAGAATATTAGAATCATTTGAATTTTAATAATAATAAATGTGACAAATCCACATCAGCATCAGCACTACTATCATCAAAGCCATGTTTAATTAATCTATTAACCCGTCATCAAGTGAAATTACCGTGTCGTAGAACTTTTTGAACTCCTATAGAGAACTTTATGAACCATCATCAAGGTCCAATAATGTGTAAACAAAGCCCACAAAAAGTCATTTACAGTGACCCTACATCCTAAATGACAATGTGTTGCTGATTCTTTCCCTTGTTTCCATAGCACTGCCAAGTGGCTCCTGCATTGCTTAGACCCAAAGATACCGGCTACAAATGAATACATGTGATCGTGTAGGGATTGAAATTGTCTTTTGGTCAATTCACGTTGCTTAATTGAAAATAGCTGAAAACCTCATTAACACAAGCACATTGCTGAACAAGAGAAACAGTCTTTACTCCCATTCACTTTTGATGTTTACCCTGTGACGCCATGCTCATGCTAGTTTGACAGACACACACACACAGAGGGAGAGATTGGTAATTGAAAAATAATGCAAGATCAGATCTGGCAGGATAAAAGGTATTTATCTGCAGTTACTTGAAAAGATGACTCACTTCAGATAAAGAATGTCATAGTGGCCAGGGCGGTAGAGCAAGGTGATTTTGGGTTTTACTGGCTCAGAACCAATGACATTAGCATTCTCAGGATAACTTGGAGTCGGGATAAAATCATGGTGATTAACGCTGACTCCCCCATTGTCACATGAGCTGCGATCAAGGTAAACCACACGGATAGGCACACCTAATGCATCTGACAACGCTGTGATATGGACATGGTCACTCTCTTCTCCCATTGGCTCAACTGAGGCCTTGCAGAACTGTCAAAAGAATAGTCAAAATATATGATTATCAACATGGATATGAATGTACTTTATCATTGAGAAAGTCCACATCCCAGCTTGGTGCACTCACAGATGAATGTACTGTGCATGTGTGTGTATGTGAGTGTGCGTGTATGTGAGAGAGAGAGGATTTTGTGTGGTTGGGATTCACAATCATCAACAACCTGATCAAAACATGCTAATTTCTGCCGACTGGCCTACAGAAAGTAGATATACGAATCTATTATCTAAACCCGTTCAGGATTAGGTTGTTATAGTCAAAATGGTTTTTCTTTTCTATTCTTCTTTTTTTCTTTTTTTTCACAGTAACAATACAATTCCATTACAAAAAGAAAAAAGAAGAAATGTACAATAGATCAGTACATGAGGTCTGTAGTAAAAGCTTTCCACCACGAATATATCACCAAATGGAAATAATGCATACTCCCAATATAGAATCACAACAAACCAACAAAGGTGGAGATCACCATGACCTGCCTTTTGCAAAAAGTCTAACCCGTTAGCAGTTCTCTTGGCATGCTTAAATTCAATATCCTTCACAAAGATGGAGCTATAGATCTCCCTGAAGGCACGCTCGTTTGCACAGATTTTCCTAAGAAAGTGAGATCTTCCTATGTTTGCATAATTTTTTCCTATAGAAAAAGTAAAAAAAATTCCCATCATGACCCATGGTAAATGCTTTCTTGGGAAAATTTATGAAGTTCACCTTCAAAGATTTGCAAAAATAAATCTTAAAACACTTGAATCATATGCATACCCGACTTGTCCCATCTATTAAATAAGTTGACATAATCCAACTAAGTTATGAGTTGATCTGATCCCACCCACTTATTAAATGGATTAACCTAACCCAACTAAGATTTAATGGGTTGACACCCAACAAGTCCTAACCCATTTATAAAATGAGTCAACCCGGTTTGAGTAGACGACCAAGATAAAATAGATCGACTCAACTTGACCCATTTATTAAAAGCTTAAACCAACCTAACTTACAGCAAACTCGGCCCACTTATTAAATAGGTTTGACCCAACCCAATTCAAACCATTTATCAACCAATTTTACTTTATATAGGTTAGTGGCAAACAAAAATTGGAAAAAGTTTAGATTAGAAAGCAAATATCTAACAAAACATTTTCCTAGGAACATTTTCCATCGAAATCCATTTCCCATTAGAATTCGTTTTCCCAAGAAACTAATGAACGTGTACGTAAACGCAAGGAGGCTTCTTCCTACCTTTCACCCATGCTAATACCTTGCTCAAATGCTTAGTGCTCAATGTAGATAGTTTGATCCACTAGATGCTCGATACTGTGGTAATTCCATCTTCCTAACATATCATGTTCTATATGATGGGGGCCATACAAAAGAATATTTGGACATCAGTACTACCAATCATCATGTCAACTAACAGTGCAAATATCAAAGCTATCCATTATCCAATCTCTTTGAAGAATTCCCAGGGTATCATCTAATAAAATTTGTAGTGGGATTTGGTGGCTCATCCTCTGTCTGGCCAAATTATTGGTAGCAAGCCTAGTTTCTTGTTAGAAGGCCCTATCTAAAGGTGCTTTAAAAATGATAGCTTCTACCCTGGCTCCTCTGGTCTATATAGGTCAGTATTCTATGACCATTCAAGCCTCACATGGATCCAATTATTTTAGTCTAAAATAATTTTATAAAGTAGTCTATGACTATTCAAATATAAAATGATACAAAGAGTGGTATTATAAAAATTCATCTTTATCTAATTATTTTAGCCTTATATAACCTCCCAGATCCTAAAGATTTGATCGTTATAATTCCCTTTTTTTTCTTTTTCTTTTTTCCGTGAAGGAGGGGGGTGATGAAGATAATTCATTGATATTTTATAGATTAATATGTAAAATTAAAATAATTAAATTGAGGAGATTTTTCAAATTCCTTTCATCAATACATCAATCATTGAGATCTCAATGTATCTTTTATTAAATTTTAGTGTAAATTTTTTGAAATCATATAATATAGTTTCTCCTTAAGAATGTTCTACAACTACTGACTTGTGATGCATGAGACAGCTAATAGTAGGAGGCATGTAGCATGTATCAAAGCCAAATGGATAAGGAAACAGATTTTTCGAATGGACTGCATATCGGGCCAGGCTTTCAAGCTAAAGTCCTGCGCCTATATAAGCCAAGCCTAGTTCAAATATCAATCAGTCTTAAAAAATTAGGTACAAGCTGGACCGTAATATAAAATCAAGTTGAAATAATTGTTCAGACCCACATTTCTTGAGCCTGTTACATCGGGCTGTCGGGCCAAATTCCTATCCCTAGCAATGGATGAAGAGATGATCAACATATTCTGCAACTCGAAGTCAGAAATGATAAACACTAACCATGACCCTGTGCCTCTTCCGAATATCATCTTAAGGATTTTCCCAAGAAGAATAATCTAAAAAATAAATTAATGGCCCGTGGATGAGCGTTGGAGGACCAGATGACCAGATCAACAAAAGGAATACACTCACTGCGGTTCTAGGCCTCAAGTGTTTCAGAGGCTATAGTAGGTAATAACCCCTATGTCATTCAATGTGCAAGGGGTGTTGGAGCCTGTGGAAGATATTGGACTATCCATGTTTACAAAACTAGAGAGTTAATCCATGAGGACAACTAGCACATTGTTCACATATCTAGATAGAATCCTTGTGGACCTACTAAAGAGAATTTAAAAAGGAAATTTCCTTAGTTTGCTCTTTCTAACGGTAATTTGGCTTGAACTATAACCATTATGGTTGAGAAAATGAGCATTTAATTGTGTTACAAGCTCGTCCTGATCTTTATTCTTGTCCATTCTTGCATTCTTTTTCTTCTTAGTTATTTCATTGTTCTATCTTCGTAATAAAATCCTATTTTATCTTCTGAAAAAATTCAAGAAAATAGATAATTCTACACCATAAAAAACTTACAAACTAATTGACACTTGAACAATTCAATGAAAAAAGCAAGTAGACAACTTCAAAATTAGAGAAGGAAAAGGGAAGCCATGTTATACTATGCACAAGTTCTACAGCGCAAACATTTAAGGAGAAAAGAAGAAGTCCATAGAAGCCTATTATTGGGTGCCAAGGCAATTGATTTGGCAGATATTGAAAGGGGAATACATCCCTAGTGGGTTTATGAGGTGCATGTGTTCGAGAGCATTATTGTGAAAGGTGATTCAGCAAATGTTATTACTTGGGCTTCTGGTAGGAGGAGACCTCCTTGGAGACTCGTTATTGCAAGGGCTATCTCTCACTCGTGTCATTTCTTTCAGGCATGTTAGAAGGTAAACCAATGGGATAGCATATTTTCTATTTAAGGTGGAGGTGGATTGTGTTGAGGATTTTGTGGTTTATTTTTAATTGTGGGTGACATTGTATCTACAGTTAAATGGAATTCTGTCTCATGATGATGATGATGACAATGATGAAGACGATTGTATCTGTTATGGGGATACAATGATTCTCGTCTTGTGGTAGAGGATTAGTATATTAGTCTTATACCAAACCTTTTATTTTTTTATTAATATACTTATGAATTTTTCAAAAAAAAATGTATCACTAGTGGACATATTAAAATTGTATAGAATATATACAAAAGGGCAACAAATAGTGTAAGATGTGTGCACAAAGAGAAGACAGAGTTCACAATTGGAGTTGGACTCTTCCAAGGATCTGCTTAAGACCCTTTTTTATTTGCTATAGTTATAGTTAACCCACTCTGAAAATTTTAGGCAGAGTTCAACCATGTATTTTGTTTCGAGAAAAAAAAATTAGAAAAGAAGAAATCAATTATATAAAATAAATTAGAATTATGCAGGAACATTTTGAAGGCATCAATCTGAAAAATTAGTAGAAGTTGACAGAATATCTGTAATGGGTTTGAGGGTAAAGATGATAGCATCTTACAATTAGAGAATGATATGATACAACACTTTGATATATTTGAGACTAAGGTGCAAATTTAAAATCAAATGGAGGATTTGTTCAAAATTGGGATAAGCTAGAAGAGTATTGTATGATAGAAGAGTGCCTACCAATTAAAAGGAGAACCTATGGAAAAGCAATCAGAACTGCAATGCTATATGGATTATGGACTCAAATGCTAGAGAAGAAGAAAAACATGTATATAGAGTACAATATGGATTATGGACTCAAATGCTAGAGAAGAAGAAAAACATGTATATAGAGTACGGGTGATGGAGATGCATATGCTAAGATGGCAGTGTGTAGCAGGATTAAAAGACAAACTAGAGAAATGATTGCATTAGAGGAACATTAAAGGTAGCCTTAAATACATGAGAAAAGTGAATATCGTTTAAGGTGGTCTGGAAACATGCGTAGGCCACTAACAACGCCAACATGAAAAATTGAAGGATCGCCAGTAAAAGGAATTAGGAAATGGTGGAGGCCCTTAAAAACTTGGATTAAGGAAGGACCTGATAGATTGAGTCATTCCGGTATGATCTTTGATAAAGGTAGAGTGGAAGTGGAACTAAAACAGCCAAAACCTAGAAAGATGGAAAATGACCATGGTAATGATGTGTTTGATTTCAAACATTTCAAAGTTTAGACAGTTTTAGGCTCAGCTTGTCTGATACCTACACATTAGGCCCTTTCTATAAATTATAACTTGTTGATCATAGAATAATTTAGAACAACGGTTGGTTGGACCAATGAAATGGAAAGTCCTTGTTTATCTGTTCTAACATCCAACCAACAGATTTTGTTAAAGAAAAATATGAGTTTCAAGCATTTCAATTACAAACATTTCCTTGGCCCGCCATGCAAGTTTAAGATGTAAAATAACTTAAACTCACCTGATCCACTGTTCCATTGGTTAAGCCCAGAACAAATGGTTCAAAAAATTCAGAGCGCCTCCGTATTTCACCCGAAGTTACAAATCTGAAGAACATCACAACTAGCCAAAAAGAGCGTGTCAAGGAAAACAGTATAGTATAAGATATATTCAACTGTCACTGTCTCATTCTCTCACCGTAGTCAGATATCAACTGATCTCGACTCCTCTTAACAAGCTCATCATGACTGAAAACAGAAAAGATAAAAATTGTATTGGTTTGACTTGATAGAAAGAATTCCATCTCCTTGAGAGCAAATAGAAATCATTATTCTATTTTTCATTTCACAATTAACAATACAAGGTCAATTCCATCTCCTTGAGAGGAAATAGCAATAGTTAAAAATCTCATTTAATTCCATTTTTCATTTCATAATTAGCAATAACAAGGAGGTCAAAAGGGTTACAAACAATCACCTTATGGAAGTTTGTTTTCCCTGTAGTACACTTTCCAGCTGCTCGAGGAATAACTGAAAATTATGGTTACAAGAATCAGATCAGAGAGATTATTATTGGAGTTATTTACACACTAGAACTTATGGAACCAATCTCTCTCAAAGATTCACAATGCAACCATCTCCATCGATGCTATTCATAATGAAGACAAAAGCTATGCAGGAATTATTCAGTTCTAATACATTATGGTGGTAAAGATGATCTAAAGAAACTGCCTTCCCCCTCACTCCCACCCTGCCCAAAAGGGTAGACTAGAGTACAGAAATGGTTCAGGCTCAAGGATTGCCTTGATTATCTAATCTAGAATTGTCGGAGCATCCCTGATGCAGAGTCAGGCCCAGCAGCCAGGCCCAACTTCACCCTCTTTGTTTTAAAAGGGGTCTTAACCCTAAGGCAGAGGAAGGAAGGATGGAATGCTATGAAGCATGGATACTCTGAAACCATTCGAGTATCCGTGTCGGATACATTTCCGACACGGATACGGCTCGGATACGTATCCAATTAAATAAAACATTTTTTAAATACGTATACGTCACGGATATGACAGTAGACACAAAGGGACACCGCGGGACAGGGGACACGGGAGGCTGGACACGGCACGGGATACGGCAGGATGGGAGAAAAGGGGAAAAAAAATATATCTTTTCAGTATTATTTGTTTAACCTCAATAATCATTCACATATTGTATACTGTAATATTGTAAATATTTTTTAAACATATAATATATATTGTATTCATTATAATATAAAAATATAATTTTCTAATAATTTTTATCTCATAGTAGAATTTATGATATTTTTTGTAAATGTCTGAATTTATTTTGTTGAGATATATATATATATATATATAATAATAATAATAATATTTTTTTAATTCGGCATGTCTCTCCGCACCCGTATCCTAGTTTTTCAAAATTTGCCGTATCCCCATATCGGATACGTGTCGTATCCGATACGCGTACCCGTATCGGTGCTTCTTAGATGGAATGAAATGAAAGAAAGCTTGAAGCCTTAGCCTCCATGATGTGCATGGTGATGATTTCCAATTGAGGGTTTGGTGTGAAGCCAACTGAATCAGTTCTCCTATCTTCTCTTTCACCTTTCCACATCTTCTTCAGGTATTCTTCTCCCAGTATCCTTTCTTCTCTCTTCTTCTTCTTTTACCTATCTCTTTTCTTTCTTCTTTTCTTCCCCTGTTGCTGCCGAAACCAGCGAACCCAACTTCATTGTGCCGCCATTCCAGATCTGCTGTCCTAACCTATTTCACGACCCCTTGAGAACCCCTCTTGCTTCCTCCCCTTCCCAGATACTTCCTAAACTTTCCACATACCTGTCCTTGACCCTAATCTGTCCTCTCTTGCTTCCAGCAAGTCACTACCCCATCAGTCCCACATCTTGCTGCCGCAACCCATACACCCATCGCCATCTCTTCAAGCCTCATTCGCCTCTTCCTAAAACCCATTCTAGTGCCTTCGTTCCTCCCAAATACCTGCCCTATGCTACCGTTTCCCATTCTGAAGCCTTTTTCCACGTTGCCGCGACCTCTTCTAATCCATACAGTACCATCGCATACCTCCATGACTTCCGTGACCTCTTACCCCTTCCCCTTTGTTTCCGTTATTATTCTAAACCCCTTCCCTAGTGTCGCCTACTCCTTGTACACTCAACAGATCAACCGTGACACCCTTGGGCCCATCTATCTTACTTCTTAGCCTTCTTAAGCCCCTTTTTCTGCCTTTAAACCCCATTTACCTATTAATCATTTACTTTAGATTCCAAGATTTGTGTGATTACTTGTGATGAGTTTATATTAATCAATTGTTAGTATCAATTGATTATTTAATTTCAGCCCATTTTAGCTTTAAAGTGCATTATTTTCATCCTCTTTAAATTTTAGGGAACCACATTTGGGCATTTAGGTTATCCTATCCCTTTCCCTGCATCAATCTCTCACTCATAGCAGGCGCAAAGATAATGATTAGGATCTAGGCTAAAGATTAATATCGGATAGAGCCTTATTGTAGGAATAGGAGTGGAGGAAAATTTGTTATTAGTTTTCGCAAGAGGTGTAGGCTGTAATGTTGGAAAGCTCCCATTAACTTATTTGGGTTTGGCGATTGGCATTAATCCTCATTCCAAGAAAATTTGGGATCCGTTTGTGGGGATGTTTGAAAAGAAACTTGGTGGGTGGGCTAGAAATTATTCATCTTTGGGGGGTAGATTGACTCTAATAAAGGCCACCTTATCTAATATGCTGACCTACTACATGCCTCTATTCAAAATAATAGTAAGTGGCAAATAGGTTGTAGAAGCTCCAGCAGGATTTCTTGTGGGATGGGTAGAAAAAACTAGAGGAAGGCGGCTTAGGCTTGGTTAGATTTAGGATTCGGAAGATATGGGATATCTCCTTAAAGTTAAAATCAAAATGCATAGTGGCACAGGGTTCTCGATGTGGCCACGGAGCTTTTTAAAGGTTTAGTTAATCCATGAGTGAGGAAGTAGGAAAGATAGCTTCATAGATAGTTAAAGATATTTACCCACTAGTAGGGGTATGGGTTCCATGGGGAAGTTCATGTGAGGGGATGAGGTTTTTAGTAGGCAAATGAAGTAGAGTGTGTTGTAGATATGGTGTATTTTTCATAATTTAGACATGTATATTTAAAGTTGACTTTTGGTTGTAATTGATGGTAACTTATTCCTCTTTCCTTTTTTCTTAGCTTGATTAGCTCCTTATATTCTATATATGCATCTTATCTTGAAAGTACATGTAACGCCCCGTCCCTCCAGCACAATATTGTCTGTTTTGGGCCCACACGGCTTGTATTGGCGAGCCAACCCAAGGTTGCTCCCAAAAGGCCTTGTGCTAGAAGGAAAAGTCCCAACTTATATACCATGGTAGTCCAACTCCCAACTGGCGATGTGGGACTTTTAGCGCCCCATCCTGGCGCTTCTCTCCTACACCGCCCCAAACACTGAGGCATCACAATCCTCTCCCCTTAAGACCAGAGCCGTCCATGACTCAGTCCACAAACACACCCACGTCCGAGAGTTGAACCGTGTTCTGATATCATTTGTAACGCCCCTTCCTCCAGCACAATATTGTCCGCTTTGGGCCTACAAGGGCCCGCACGGCTTTGCATTGGCGAGTTAACCCAAGGTTTGCTCCCAAAAGGCCTTGTGCTAGAAGGGGAGAAGTCCCAACTTATATACCATGGCACTCCAACTCCCAACTGGTGATGTGGGACTTATATACCTTTTGTCGCCGCCTTTTTGGGTATTTTATAAACTTCCTATAGCCTCTGGGGTATCTATCTCCCCTACAGTCTTCTCCTTTCGTGGTTGAATCATCTCCTTGCCATGTTCACAATTTTTTTTCAAACTGCAAGAAGCCTTAACAACAGTTTCAAGACCAATTTTATTGTTCGCCTTCAAACCGTGTGGATATTGTTCATTGGCCTTCGAAACCATCTCAGCCCTAATCGTTTTTGGTCCTCCTTCTATCCATCAGGTGATTCCTAGGGTTTGGTTCCTTGTGGGGCCCCTTTTCTGCATTCTCCTTTTCGTGTCTTGGATGCCCAAGAAAAATGTTTTCCACCATTTTTTTCCTTAGATATGCAACAGGGATTTGCAGATCTTGTTGGAAATCATATTGCTACAGTTGTCCAGCGCCCTAGTTTCTTCTTCCTAAGATTTGTGGGGCCCATTGTTGTTGCTACTATGTCACTCCTACCTAGTCACCCTTGCACCCTTTTCTTATCCCACTAATCGGTGGCATTGATTTGTGACTGTGGGGCCCATTTTTTGTTGCTCTTGTGCACAATTACTATAACAGATCTGTTTTTTTCTGCATATTATATTTAATGGCCTCCTTTAATACTTCAAACATGCTTGGCAACACCTCTCCTGATTCTACCTATATTGAGAATATCATCACCGCCTATTTAAATGAGACCATTACTTTCAATGGTCTCATTCGGCCAAAATGTTCATTGATGGTAAGCAAAAGACTGATTATATTGATGGTATTGCCACAGAACTTGCTAAGGATGATCTAAAATACAAGGAATGGAAAGCCAATAACTCATTGGTTCAAACCTACCTCTTACACTCTATAGAGGATCATGTCCAAGGATTGGTGTATACACTACCCATGGCAAAGGATGTATCGGATACAGCCCCAGCTTTATATTCTAATGATGATAACTCTACTCGCAAATGAAATCTATCAGGATGTTGTCAATCTTCGACGAGGGAGTTCTCTCTAATTCAATATTACTCAAAACTGGAGAATTGTTGGTTGAAACTTGATCAGCTTGAGAATCTTCAATTTGAAAAACCTGTGGATACTCTCTTGCACATGCATATATTGAAAAATGGTGCAAATTTGACTTACTTGCGGGCCTTATCCTAATTTTGAGCCCATTCATGTTCTAAGCAAGCGACCTCTTCCACCCTTGACTGAGGTATATTCTATGTTGCTTCATGATGAGAGGCATCGTATGGTTATGTTCCATGTCATTGTGCCTATTAATCGGTCGGCTCTGGTCTTTAAGGAGCCTTCTTCTCTTAAAATGAAGGACCTTGTGCTTGATGAACAACGGGATACCAAAGGGCCAAAGAAAAAAGGTACTCAATTTTGTGCATACTGCAAAATGACCAATCACTATGTTGATTCTTACTATAAGCTTCATAATTGACTACCTTCTAAGCAAGCTAATCAAGCTGAAACTCCTTTCTCTGCTACTGAAGAATACATCATTCGAGTGTCTAAACGCCACTTGCAGCAAGACTCTTCAATCCTCCGAGGTCTCCCATGTTGCTACAAATCAGTCAAGTACTATGCCACTTGCCCTCCATGCTTCATCTAATAGTTCATGAATTATCGATTTCAGACCTACTAATCATATGGTTGGCATGTCTCATCTTTTTTCCATGATTTCTCCAATTTCTCTTCATAAAATGGAATTAGCTAATGGTTCTTTCATTGGTATTGTTGGTAAAGGGACTACCCGTTTGTCCTCTAGTCTTGGTTTATAATCTATCTTACATGTTCCTTATTTATCTCAAAATCTCTCATCTGTTAGTACCCTAACTAAGTCATCGAATTGTTTCCTACCCACTGTGTCTTCCAAGACTTGGGAACGAAGCAAAGGATCGGTGGTGATCATAAAGGCAACAACTTATATTTCTTCAATCCTTGCGCTGACAATCACTTTGAAGCTTATTTTACCTTGTCTTCTCAAGATATATGGCTTTGGCACTGCCATTTAGGACACCAATCAAATAAAGTCTTGAAGCAATTGGTTCCTTCCTTGTCTTTTGATAAATTTGAGTGTGAAAGTTGCCAATACAACAAACATCATAGACCTCCGTTTCCAATTTCACTTAATAACAATACTTCTACATTTTGTTCCCTTATTCACTCTGATGTTTGGACGTCTCCTCTTGTTTCACGTACTTTTTTTCGTTATTTTGTTACTTTCATCGATGATTACTCTCGTATGACTTGGGTATACATCCAAGGTTTTTAATCACTTTTGCACGTTTTACCAAAATATATATAAAATAAAAAATTGTAAAAGTCAGCCAATGTTTTCAATATTTGGGGGGTAGAGTGGTTTAGAGTCAAGAGTTTAAGTGTCCCCTTTCAAAGAGTGAAACTTGGGGTATGCCAATCTTGTCTCTAACAATTATTTTATTTGCAGGAAAGTAAAGAACATGAGGTTGTGGACATGTGATCCTTTAGGGGACTTTACTGTTTTTTTTTTAAATGGTTTGATTTATTTATTTATTTATTTATTTTGAAAATTAACTTTCATTAAATAGAAGCCAAAAGAGGAGCAAGAAATACACTAAGCTAGGGTAAAAGAACCCACCATACGCAATAAACAACCAAAAACCCTCCCAACCCTTCACAAGAATTTGTTTACAATTTATGTAGTCAAAATTAACCCTGACGCGCCATCTCATCAGCCCCGAGTTAGCTAACCGAAGAGCCCAAGCAATAGTAAAATCATATGCCGCCATGGAATGCCGGATCCTCTCAATTTTATCTAAGAATATCTACGGACAAAGAGAACCCATCGCCCACCCCACAACTACCTTCGAATCACCTTCTACCAAACTCCCTGTTACACTTAACTATTCCAACTCCAATATTTCTCGTCATAAAGCAAACAATTCAACCTCAATTATCGATCCATTAGGAAAAGGGCCCGCAAAAGAGATCACAGTGGACTCCTCATCATATCATTACAAATAACCCCACCATAATCTGCAAACCCAATCTCTCGAATACAACTACCATCAAAATTAAGCTTGAGAAGCCCAACTGCATGAGGAGACCAAGGAACTTGAGGCCTAAACTCCAAATGCTGCAAAAGAGATCACAGTGGACTCCTCATCATATCATTACAAATAACCCCACCATAACCTGCAGACCCAATCTCTCGAATACAACTACCATCAAAATTAAGCTTGAAAAGCACAACTGCATGAGAAGACCAAGGAACTTGAGGCCTAGACTCCAAATGTTGCCTAGTAGACTCCACTGAAGCCCAATTCCTCCAAACATCTGAAATAGATAAACCCTAAAACTTCATCGACCCAACCAGCCATCAAGCCATTATAAGCTTAATAACTTCAATAAGATTCACCAAAGAGCATTCCTTGCCTTGAAAAATTCTTCTACTTCTTTCTAACCAAATGGACCAAACAATATTCAAAATTTTCGCTTTCTAAAGACTCTGACGAAAATAACTTCCAGACATCATCACATCTTCATTAAAAAGCACACTCCAATCTTGAGGAAGACAAAAATCAACACCCAACAATTGAAGGAAGTGCAACCAAATCTGATAAGAGAATCGATAATGAAATAATAAATGATTTACCGATTCTACATTAGCTAAACACAACGGGCAAGCATTAACAATAATCATCTTCCGAAGCCGTAACTTATCAATAGTCAAAATCTTCTGCAACCAGCAAGCCACCCAAACACCTTTACCTTAAAGGGAGAAACGCCCTCCCAAATTTTCAGATGAACAGGAGGAACCTCTCCTACCCTCATGAGATGATGACAGAAAGACCTAACAAAAAAGAAGCCATGAGGATCAAGCTCCCAAATTCATCTATCCTTCACATAACCCACTACAAAAACACTTTCCAAACGATTCATTAAGGACATCCAACCTTCCGCCATCTAATCCTCCAACTCCCTCCGAAATTGAAAACCGGGGTATTACAATCCACCCCCCTTAAGACCAAAGCCGTCCCCGACTTTGTCCACAAATACGCTCACAGACAGAGAGTTGAACCGTACTCTACTACTATTTGTAACGACCCGTCCTACTAGCACAATATTGTCCTCTTTGGGACCGGATTACAAATGGTATCAAGCAACTCTCGGCTGAGGATGTAGGCTGGTGCGAGTCTCAACCAGCTGTAGAGTCGAGGGTGGCTCTAGTCTTAAAGGGGGTAGGTTGTAGTACCCCGCCCCAGAGGGGGGTCTTGCTGAGAGACCAAAGGACGCCAAGAGGAAGGATAAAATCGCCAGTGTGGGATTAGCGCCATTGGGCGTGTGCAATAGTCCCACATCGCCAGTGAGGGTCTTGAATCCTCAGTATATAAATAGTTGGCTCTTCTCCATCTAGCACAAGGCCTTTTGAGGGCTCCCCTGGCGTGGGTCCTCAAATGCAAAGCCGTGTAGGTCCAAAACGGACAATATTGTGCTGGAAGGTCGAGGCAGGTCGTTACAATATTGTCCTTCTAGCACAAACGGGATTTTTTAAGGTGAAGATCAAATTAGTGCAAGATGGAAGAAACTCTAGTCCAAAAACGGTGAAATTCAATGTTGATGAGGCAGCAAGGAGGAAGTCTGGGCCAACAACAATTTGTGGCATTCTTCACGATTCGAAAGGCCATGTGCTTGCTTTTTTCTTAGGATTGGTTGGGATTGTTGACTCGAATAAGGAGAAGTTTAAAGCTATACAAGAAGTGCTAAAAATCTTCAAGTGTTATATCAATGGCAAGCTTCTTGTTGAGGGGGGCTCCACCAACGCAACTTGGTGGGCTTGGGGGAAAAAGAAGCCCACTTGAAAGTTTCTACCTTTGTTTAGGGAAATGGAGAGTCTGACTAGAGAAGTGGACGTATCCTTCATCGTAGGCAAAGATCAAATGGACTTGTGGACTTCCTAGGTAAGCAGGCCATTTCGAGATCAGATTTGTTTTTGGATTTCTCTCTAGATTGACTTTCGATTTCTTTCCTTGTTTATATGGGCTTTCTTGGTGGGTTGTGATGTATCCACTTGGGACACATGTGCCCACTCTTATTGTTTCCTTTTATCAATGAAATCTTGTTACCTCTAAAAAAAGGCATGTGGCAGCTTCCTAATTTAGCACCACCCAGGTTGAAAATTGAATCCAACATGGGTCATGTTGCACAGACAAATAAAGTTAGTGATACCAAACACTGCATGGTAAGCCACTAAGCCCACATGGTTGAGTGGGATGTGGAAGAAAACAAATGGATGGAGGGTAGATGCAATTTACCCCAATCTGATTATCCAAGATTTATGACTACGGTCTTCTAAAATTCAATTGCACTGGACCTTTCATGGCTAATCTCACAAGTTTAGAAGGATTGGATGGGCTGGAACTTCACTTTTTGTGTATTCGTATCATGTTCCATATTTCCAACCTGGCAATGTGGCCCCCAATGTCCACAATTCAGTCTTGATAGGTAGCCAACCAAGTGTGGTCTCATAGGAAGCTCTGCACACAAAAGGTGTCCCAGATTCATATGCTTCCCATTACATGTGCCATACTCAATCCATATAAAACTGATGGATTTGAAGAAGTCGGAGCCAAGTCAGCTCAGCTGATTACAACAACATATATCTTGGTTGGGTCTTACATAAAGAGACTGATTCCTGTATTTTGGGACCAAAACAAGCCTGGACTCAACTTGAACATGGACAAGTCCAAGTCAACTATGTGGCTATTAGCTGATCTTTGAAACCCTGGTTAAATTCTAACCTCAGTTTTTATCAGTGAAAGAAATTATATGCAACACCAATAGAAGAATGTAAGATTTAGGCTTACCAAAAAGAAATCCTCAAAAGTAAAATCTGCATAACCCAAACTTTGAAGTGTCTTCTTGCATTGCTCAACACTGGCAGTTATACGGTCAACCTCTGGTTTGTCTTGTGATTCCAGAATATGCTCCTAATTCCGTAATCTCACAATCTTTTATCAGATAAATTGAGGGCACCTTACTCAGCCAAATTACAAACAACATAAGACTTTTGAAGGTTTATGCATTTAAGATAATACCAGGTAGGCAAACATAAAGCATCGAAAGAAACAATTCCCATCTCCACGTGTCCGCCTGATGGCAGCATATTGTTCACTAAGCATCTGCATATGGGACAGTATTTATGAGCTAAAATAGCTTCTAGTCCAAGACTTCTTTCTAAAGAAAAACAAAACTAAATTAAAATGTCAAAAGAAGAAAAAAGATAGCACTCATGGAAAACAGGTTTAACACACCCTAATCTTTTCCTGCAAGATAGGACTGCCTGACTGATATTCAGCTGCCAACGCAGAAAGAGGTTCCTGCAGAAAAAAGAAAGAAGAAAAAAAGAAAGAGAAAGAAAAAAGGGGGAAACGTCATCTATGTGCATGTATTCATCTAAAAGGCCACATGATAGATTCAACAATGGTAAGAAGGTTAGAAATAATATACATCAAGGGGCCTGGTCCATAGATGTGTGTTCGTGAGTTGAGATAATCACCAAATTGCAAAATTGAATCATATCATAAAATCATTATGTTAAAGATGCATTGCATCAACGAGCAATTGATCCCATTTATTTGGGATCAACAAGGGTCTTCATTTGATAGAAGTTAAATGTGTTTTTATGTAAGGTAATCTGTAACTTAAACAAATAAATACAACCTCAAAAAGGATCCTTGGTGATGTCCAAGTGGAAGCTCCACCATCTCTTTGCACGACATTCTTACACTGGCTGTTATGTTTTCATATCTATCTATTATAACCATAACACATTTGTTAAAGATGCATTCCATCAACGAGCCACTGATCCCATTTAGTTGGGATCAACAAGGATCTTCATTTGATAGAAGTTAAATGGTCTTTTTCATTGATTCTTAGGGGAAAAATGAAATCAGTTAGACGTTGTTCATTGATTTCCTTGAGGAAAACAACTCCGTGAACAAAAAAAAAAAAACATTTCGGTTCAATCCACGTCATCCGGAAAGTGTCTTGAAATCCAATTTCGTGTTGGTCCCTAGAAACCCAACATTTTTGTTGATTGGGTCAAAACCTTCTTTTTTCTTATTTCTTCTTTTTTTTTTTTGTCTTTTTTTTCTTTTTTTTTTTTTGAGAGTGAACAAAGCATTATCTTGCTAAGTGAGGAAAACCTCCCTCCTTTCCTCATTAAATTTTCCGATCCCCCCTATAAGAAATGGATTCCTTAGAAGAGAAAGAGAAAAGTCGTATTTTTTGTGTTATGGACAAAGAGTCCTTATAAAAAAATTAAACAAAAAACTAAAACAAAGAGTCATTGTTCCATGGAAGAAGAGAGAAAAATCTCATTTTCTAAGCTCTTCCTTTTCCATCAACGGGAAAATGACAATCAGTCCCTTAAGGTTTCATTTGCTAGAAGAAAACTCAGTTATTTCTTTTCAAGAGTTGTATGTGTGTGTTTGTATAACCATTACATGTTTTGAAATACTGTGGAACTTAAAACCACTGTTGTGAATAGGCCTAGGCAGCTAATCCCTTGAGCATCTATGGGTCGGGTGGTACATGTTTCTTTGAGGTGTTCCCCTGGCAAGTGGAGAATATGCTTTGTCATCCGATAACCATCTTCCCAGGTCCAACTCTGGGATGCATTTTGGATGGGTGATACCAAACTTGTCTCGTTGGCAGAACTCCCAACTCCTTACCTGTCCCACCCCACCCAGTCTCCAATTGCATTTCTATCCATAATAAGCATGCCCCAAAATAAATAGTGTTATCACATTAGATGACTAATGTGATACATGTTGGGGTGTGAACAGGAGTCCCACGTGGTTGTGAGGGAGAAATCTAAGAACTTATAAGAGACTGGGTCACTCCACCTATCATTTTGAGCTGGAAGCTCAACCCTAACCGTGGTATCAGAGCTAGGTCCCAAAGCCACAACATGTGGGCTCAGGGATCCCCTAGCCGAATAAGATGGTTGGCGATGTTCTATCACCGGAGAGCCTCGTTCGAAAGGGAGATTATTGGGGTGAAAAAGGGAGTCCCACATTTTTTATGAGGGAAAAATCTAAGGACTTATAAGGGACTGGGTCACTCCACCTATCAGGCTAGTCTTTAGAGCTGGAAGCCCAGTCCTAACAATACAAAATACCACCATCACAAAAACAGCATCCAGAATGGCATTTAATAACTGTATAAACACACATCTTTAATGGGTAATGGGGTAGAGGGGCCTCCCTAGGCCCAATTTGATAGCCCATCTATAGACCAGAAAGCTCCCCCACCCTACAGATCGAGCAGTTTGAATTTAAAAACCTGATAACCCAAGTTCTAGCTAATATAATTTGCTCACCGCTGTTAGAGAGGACGGATCGTCAGATCGAAGGATCCACACGTGTTTGAAAATCCTACGTAGATCTAAGATGATTAGACAATGTCCAAAGGGATATATGAGGATTCAGATCTGAGATCTAAGATCATCAAATAGAAATGAAAACAAAAAATGAATGGTTGAAATGATCAAAGAAGAGGAAATGAGAGAGATTGCCTTGTCAGCGACGAAGGGCATCTTCTGGGCTTCTTCGCTTCGGATTGCAGAGTGTTGTTGCATGATGTCATCGTCCCTAATGCTGTCCCACTCCTCGTCTATTGCTGGTGATATGGGATCGTGGCTCGACGAGACGCAATCCGTCGCCTCGTCTGATGGGGCCGTAGTCGGGGCCGTAGCCTTCTCTTCATGACCCTTCCCCTCCTGCTGCTGCATCTCTCTTCTCCTCTACTCAATCCCACTCACCAATCCTCTCTCTGTCTCTCCCTCGCGGCCCGTCGGTCGCTCGATGGGTCTTCGCCGTTTGTAAAGGATATTTGAAAAGAGTACCAAATTATTTGCTTAATTTGGAAAAACGCTATCATTGTTTTACATTTTGAAAAAAAAAAATCCACTATGTTTAACATTTATGAAATAAACTTGGTCAAATTGAATCTTAGCTTTTCTTTTGAAATATAAATAGGGTAATGGGATAATCCAATAGAAATTTTGTATCATTTTTAACTCAACTAAGTTGAATTCAAGTTTTGCATAACTCTACCAACTTAATTGTTCAAATTGTATATATATACACCATATTTTTATATGATCTTTTGTTTCCTTTTAAAATGTAACTAATTATAATGATGTTTCAAAAAAACATTTAAAATAATTATATTTTAGTAATAAAAACTTACTTTGTGGACGTATCTTTATTTAAAATTTGTCCAAAACAATATAAATTATATAAATTCAATTATTTATGTAATTACATGAGATAATCCTTGATTCAATTTAAGTCAACTCACTATGTTGACTTAAATTAAAATTAGATTAAGTTATTGTTTGGTCAAAGTAAATAATTTAAAATAAATATGAACAAGCTAAAGTTACTCTCAATCTTACTTACTACTTAAGCTCAGTATAAATCTACTGTAAAGGAATAGACAATTTTTTGTCAACAATGAATCAAGCAGGAGTTGAGTTTTTTAGCATGTGTAATAAATTGGTGTAGCATATATATATATATTATTAATTTTTTATTGAGTTCTGTATATAATACTTCTTTTGTTCCAATTTAGTTGTCTAATATAGATTTTAGAATTGTCCCAAATTAGTTATCTCATTCATATTATAGTAGCATAAAGTGTATTGAAAATAAATGAGATCATATATAATGCTCTAGCTTATATATAGAGTTCCTTAAAAAATACAAATATTTTAAATGAAACAACTAACATGAAACAGAATGAGTATATTTTATACCCTCACTTAAAAATAAAATCATCTTATTAAAATTTCACATTTGAACATTAATGTGGATTTTACATTATCTTAAATTAAAATGTGAAATTAAGCTTATAGTGAACTTTAGACTCACCTTTGTCAAAATTTGTTGATCTAAAAATAGGCCCCAATATTTGAGCTCAATCTTCATCTATTCAAATGGTAAGGCTTGGATTTTAAGTCCAAAAAGCTTGATGAGCGGTCCAAACGGTAAGAATTCAAATGAGCCGAGGCTCGAGTAAATGAATGCCATCCCTTACCCAGTCCATAGACATCTTCATTACTTTTTATTAATAAGATCTTTTCTATTTATATTCAGCATACATTATACAACTTTCAATCTATTATTTTTTAAAACTAGAATTAAAAATGATTATGGACCTCATTCATATATGATAAATGGAACAGTTTATATAAATTAGTTACAATATCAAAATTCAATACCATATAAATTAAATTATGATTGAAGTTAAAATTAAATTACTACAAATATTAAAATTTGTACTTCAAGAATTTATAGGTCCTATTTATTTTTACAATACTATGAGGCCTACATCACAATTATTATGAAATACTCAATTAAAATCTAAGAGGTATGTGCTAAAATGGGTAATTTTGTGTTGGCCATCGGTTCGACTGAAATAGATTTTGGGAAAAACCAAGTATATCCGATCTTGGTTGACTTTTCACCCCTAGCCACAAGTCATCTCCGTACTTTGCAACATACGTGGGTTCAATCCTCTAAGGTCTGTTAAAGCTCTCTTCAAAACTGCTCATGGCTAGATGTGATCATAAATATGTTTATGATGAAATTGTGAAAATTTTGTTTGTATGGCTTTACTTTTTAGCTACAGAAAAAAAAAAAACCCTTAGATTTCTAACCAAAGGTACAAATTCCTGTAGAAATTACCAAAAAATTCCGGACCATATTTTGGTTATATGAGGTGAAATTTGTAAATATGTAAAATCACCAAAATTTAAAAAATATAACCAAAGTTTGACCGAAGAAAAGGGTAAAACATAGATTAGTAATATAGGACCAATCAAATCAATGTCTAAGAAAAAAGGGTAAAAGATAGATTGTTGACCACTAGTTCTAAATTATAAAATTGATCTAATTTCTTAGATTTCTCTTTACATACTAATAAATATGTGGATATGAGATCCGATTCTAGTTTGGGTGTGTCATTCCCGGAAAGTCACCTCAATATAATAAAATAAAATCAATGTTGACCGTTGTCTGCGGTTCAAAACGATTAAAAAAAAAACACCGACACACACAGACGATCTTATGGAATGGTTTCAGACAAATTCCTTAGAAATGAGTTTGGACGTGCAAACTTCCATGGCCAAAACCATTGGGTGGGCGAATTTTCACTTTTGTTTTCTCATTTCTTCTTTCTATTCTAAACAAATAGTTACTGTGACACACAGATAGCGACGAAGAAAACGGGGCAAGAGTGTGAGAATTTTGAAATTTGATGGAATTTACAGTTTCAAGGTTCAAAACTGATAGACAAAAGTCAGATTTGAAACTTTTGATACCATTTAGGAAGTCTAAACTTTAAAGTCAGCAGCAAGAGCTTTCCATCGATGTCAGATATTGAAGCATTGTAAATGTAAAGTAATTGGCCGAGTCAGTCAGGACACAGGCGTTTGTTTATCCAGAGTCCAAACCATACAGTTTCTATCACACTTGGGCGAAGACTATTTTTAATCTATAGCTTAAGATTAAGATAGCCTGCTGCATATGACCCACCAAATAATTTAGGAACCATCCTCTAGTATGGCTACACTGATTGTTGGCAGTGAAGTTTCACTATCAAATCTATCACAAATGAGTGGAGTCTTCCACCGGATCATCACTATCTTTGGTTTCTCAAACATCGTATTGAATAAATGGTAAATACGATTTTTCAAGTTAAACTTAAATCCCCAATTGAATCTGTCGTCATACGATGTGGAATTGTTATGGTCAACATCGTTTTTGAATACAGATTCAAAGAAAAACTTGTATTAAATAAGTATGCATCGTCAAAGATATGAGTAAGGCTTGCATGTGCAGGAATAAAGAGAAGCAAGTTTCAAAGAGAAGACTTTGAATATCAGATAAATGTGACGGTGCCCCATCCCATCACCCATGTTACTACTGACAGAGTCAGCTTACATACACACTCAAGCCCGTGTCCTTATATTTGCCAAAGACAACCCTTGCCCAGCCTTGACGTGCTTGTTTCTTCATTTATTATAGTGTTTGAACCATTCATTCCAGGTATTGGCTGATTGAACCACCCCACCCATTACGACTCTACCTTCCTCATTCACCCAAATTCATGCACATGTGAAATCATTCTAACTATAAATTCAACGAATTTGGATCATCTACCATATGTTGTCACCCATCACCTGCAGCCGTGAAGAGGTTTAATTGGTAAATAATAAAAAATTATAACTTTCGAAATGATCAATTTACCCATGAACTGATCCATATGACACAAAATAGATAAATGGTGACCATCATGATCCAGATTCAACTTTAACTCTCCAAAAATACGAATTTATTTGGGACGTATCTAATGCATGTAAAATTTTTTAACTTATCTGTATAGGTAGGTAGCCCACTCATGGGTAACATGATTTTCTCCATATTGGTTTTTGGGTTTTAGCAAAATTTAGATTATCATTTTAGGAGATTCTTAATATTGGAAATATGGAGCAAGTAAGAATCATAAAAGGATTGGTGCTACAGGTCTTAAGAGGATCTGATCTAATTAGATTATCTGACCACTTTTACGAAGATTGTTATTCGTATGATTTAAAATAAATAAATACATGTCCTATTTATTTAAGAAGTTGGAGGATTCCCCTCTTCACATCTCAAGTCTAGGAGAAGAGCAAGGAAAGAATATATCCAAATCAATGTTGTCCATTCCCTACAATATCCAACATTTGGATGCGGCCATCTGCACTGCACCCATTCAGGTATTTAAAATCATGTTTCATGTTGATCCATCTTCTAAAAATTTTAAAAAAAAGTTTGCACAAGAGAGGAGATTCAAACGAAAATAAAATTTGATGCAAGCTGAATGGAAGAATAGAAGACTTGTTTATAAATTATAACAAATCATATTTTCCAACCACCGAACAAGGGCAGAAATGATGTCACACTTCATCCGAGCCAACACATCTTCCTTTTATGTAAATAGATAAATTATTTACAACACACCCACTGGTTATTACCATAAATAGAGAAATTATTTATGAAAATCAGCTCATTGTGGATTGGAAGTCAAATTTATTGTCATTATTTTTCTCCTCTGCACTCATTATTAACTTATAACTTAATAAATATTTTTTGAGTCTTATTTATAGAATAAATTAATTTAAGGATCCAAAACTATACAAGTCATGTATCAAAAATTAATTGAAACAAATTATTCAAAGTATATATTTTTTTATTATCATTGTGACTTGAGCTTAATTTTGAAATATATGTTATCTGGACATGAATTTCATTATGAAAAAATAATGAGTATTAAAATTAATTGTGCATTTAAAAGCCGGGCCATATAGATATCCGACTTTTCTGACTCTATACATCTGATTTCAAAAAATCAAGTGAAAATGCTATTTTATCCTTCCAGCTTTTATCACCCGAACGATCTTCTCTGTGTAGACTGTGGAGTGAGATTTTCAAATGAGATCGTTTCTCGACCGATTTTTACAAACAAGATATCAAAATTCATCTACTTTGAATTTTGTGAACTCCGAAATTGATTTTAAATGAAAAATGTATACTTTTTTACTTAAAAAATTGTACCCAAAGAATTAAGGAAAAATGGTCTTCCCTCTTAATTCTTTAGGTACGATTTTTAAAACTCAAAAACTATACAATTTTCACTTAAAATCACTCTCGGAGTTCATAAAATTCGTAATAGATGAATTTTGATACATTGTTTGCAGAATTTGGTCAAGAAACCACCTCTTTTGAAAACCCGAGCCAAACGCACAAAGGTGACAATTGGCAGAGAGCCGGTTTCTCAACTTATTTCTACAAATAATGCATCAAAATTCATATATTCTGAATTTTATGAACTCCGAAACTGATTTTAAGTGAAAAGGGTATATTTTTTAGCTTCAAAAATCGTACCTAAAGAATTAAAAAGGAAGACCATTTTTCCTTAATTCTTTGGGTACAATTTTTTAAGCCCAAAACTATATCTTTTCACTTAAAATCAGTCCCGAAGTTCATAAAGTTCAAAGTAGATAAATTTTGATACCTTGTTTGTAAAAATGAATCGAGAAATCGCTTCTTTTGAAAACCCGAGCAAAATGCGCAAATGTGACGGTTGGCAGGGAGACAATTTCTCAACTTATTTGTACAAACAATGTATCAAAATTCATCTATTTTAAATTTTATGAACTCCGGGACTGATTTTAAGTGAAAAGAGTATAGTTTTGAACTTCAAAAATTGTATTTAAAGAATTAAGAGGGAAGACCATTTTTTCTTAATTTTTTGTGTACAAATTTTTAAGCTCAAAAATATATGTTTTTCACTTAAAATCAATTCCGGAGCTCATAAAATTTAGAGTAGATGAATTTTGATACATTGTTTGTAAAAATTAGTTGATATTATTTGTAAAAATCAGTCGAAAAATGACCTCGTTTGAAAATCTCACTCCACAGCTTATATAGAGAAGATCGTTTGAAGGATCCGAATGATCCTATACAAGAACCATTTTGCACTCGATCTTATCATCCGAAGAAATGTAAAATAAACTGATAACTCGTTCGGATGACAAAGGCATTTTCATCCGAATTTTTAAGATCAGAGTATAAAGGAAGAAAAGTCTGTGTCTATACGACACACCGTTTAAAAAGTAAATGATTTATATAAGAGATGGAACCTTTTATCATTTGAAGCCGCAGTTTAGCAAAGAAACTGCTCAACTTTCACTCGAACCAGAAAAAAAGTTTGTTCGACGGTAGAAATCCGATGGTTGGATTAGTACTTTTACTGTAATGTGGGCCATTGAACAGGAATCTCCTCAAATATAAAACCCACTCAAATCTCCCTTTCATCCATCCTACCAACAATACAAGTATCCAAGACCTTTTTTTCTCTCCTCCCCTTCTCCTTCTCCTTCTCTATATCTCTCAGCACAGCAGTCTCCCATCTTCTTCTTGAGTATGTACCACAAACCCACCTCCGATATGTGGCTTTAAGCCGATAGGTACGTCCAAAAGGTGGACCGTAGGCATGGAAAGAGTTGTGAGCATGAAATTTTGACGTGATTGGCTGGCATCAACAACATTGGAAGAATGGCTACCGGGTCCGGAAACCCGATACGGGTGCCAGAATCTCAACAACAAGGTATTGTATTGTATCACACTGCTAAAATTCGATATATGCAATGACGTAGAATCTGGTAATTAGCTACCATCAATTCCTCTCTAATTTCATTTCATCTTCTTTCTTTCCCACTGACATAGATTGACAGCTCTAACAAGACCTCTCCTTCGAAAATTTCATCACTTAGTTGATATGTCCAACCAATTTATCACGAGTAATCTCATCAGTTTGTTTTTCTATTCCAAAGAAACTTCCAAGAAATATCATAGAAAGCTTTAAATTTTACTGGTATAACTTTACCATGTGACAGGAACATTCAGGGATTAATAGCTCAAACAAACGTCTTGACATGGGATGGAAGAATCAACTCATCAAATACAGAAACTTTGTCAATCAAAGACCTGCATAAAAAAGCACTCATAAAAAATGAACAGCTTGATTTAAAATTTAATAGCTTATATCATCGTTTTAAGGGTGTAGCATGACTGCTCACTTTATCTAAGTTTTTAAGATTAGAAGAGACGTGTTCAGTTCGACTTTCTTTAGACTTATCAGACACATGAGATTTACGAATGATTACGTATGTTTTAGAATTAATCTTACTTTCAACGTAGTATAAAGATCGTAATATTAAGAAAAAAAATTATTTGAAATTAGTCTTACTTTCAAGTTGAGTGGCAATGCTTGTTTGTTGCTGCTATTTCTTCTTCATTGCTGATTGCTCCTTGTGCGCTGCCGTGTCGACAACACGCCAAACCATTTCTGAAGAAAAGATTTTTGCAATCTCCACCGTCCATTTTGGAAAAGAAGAAATAATTGTAATCAGAATTGATATTGCACATGGACCAAATGCAAGGGCAATACAACCAAATGACTTGACTTTAGTTCACGCTTGCGGGGTGGGGCCAAAAGAATTTAATAAAGATGTCATACTTATCAGGTGTTTGGCTTTTTCTTTGGTTTTCATGACCATGAATGAAGTTGCAACATCTGATCATGTGACATTTCCTTAAATGAAGTTAAAAGTGTACCACTACCAAGGGAGGTCTAATTTAACTGTGGGTTTTTACTTTTTAGTAATAATTTTTAAATAAACATTTGTTTCTAACCTATGTCCTTGTAAAGAAGGTCCAAGAAGGCATTATAGAGGAGTGAGGCAGCGGCCGTGGGGCAAATGGGCAGCTGAGATAAGAGACCCAAACAAGGCGGCCAGAGTTTGGCTTGGCACCTTCGACACTGCTGAAGATGCGGCTCTTGCCTACGATGAAGCTGCTCTGAGATTTAAAGGAACCAAAGCCAAACTCAATTTCCCCGAAAGAGTCCAAGGCCACACTCAAGTTGGCTTCTTCTACCAAGGCAGTGGCAGTGGCAGTGGCAGTGGCACCCACCAAACCGAGGTTGGACCAGATGCTTTCATTCCACAGAATTCATATCCAGACCAGATTCTTCAGTATGCGCAATTGCTTCGTAGTGGGGATGAAGACCTACAACGTGCAGCTTCTACTCTATACAATCAAGATATCTCAATGACTGCACCACTCTCAACTCCTACCGCGCCCTACTTCCCATCTCAAGATGGAGATGCTCAATGGTTTTCTTCGCAATTCGGTGGGAGCCCTTCATCCACATTTGGCCCTGGCCCTGGCCCTGGCCCTCCTCCTGACTACGATGGCAGTCATCCAAGATATTATTAGCATTATTCACTCTGTATCGTCAGACCAAGTTGGGTTGCGTCTTGTATCGTTTGAGAGGGCTTTTTATGACCTTCTATTTAGATTGCCCTTTATCTCCTGTCTTTAATTTTTAATTTCTGTTCTACTCTGTTTCCTGTGAATCCCAAACATATGTGGGATAAATGGTTTTAATGTTGATGTTATTCCCGCTTTCTTCGTAGCCTATCAAATCTATAGTCCAAAAATAAGTATTAATGAATGCTCTACTTGTCTGTCATAGAGGAGATTGTTTCACCTCTTTATCATCGACCATAAATAAGTCTTCCTTCTCGTGAGATTTTTTTTTTTAACCTTCAATGTAGGATGGAGATACCTATATTTTAAAAAAAAATTATCCCTCCTGTACTTCTAACCTCTTACCGTGCAAAATCATTTTTTCCTTACTTCCATTTATTTATTTAAGATTATTCCACTTATATTTCAACGTTATCCTCACAAAGTCCTCTGTCTATCACATGCATGACTGATTCCTTTATTCCTCACCAGTCACCACTAGAGGGTCAGGATTGCGTTGGTGTTCATTGTTCAACTTCAAGGAAAATGGAATGGTATTGGTAAAAAAGAAAGTGGTAGAGAGAGCTGGGTTTCAACTCTGAAGCTTTTCCTTGGTGCTTTAACGCAAGATTCAAGGGCTATTCTTTTTCTCACTGTGCGATTAATCTGTAACAATCACCAGGATCTCTCACAAGGATTTATATAGTGGCATTCAACTACATATAAAATGTTTTAATAGTGAGAGCTGTAAGAGAAATTCACCATTAAAGATTGAGTTAGATGGATTTAAAAGAATTACTAGTGTTATAATATTTATAAAAAAATAAATTTAATTGAAAATTTCTGATCATCTTGAGATTGACTTGATAAAGTTACCCTCTCATCTATGCAATTATTATATATCATAATAGCTTTCTCAAATTAGAGAAAAACTTTGAAAATAATATTTCATCTTTCAATTTTACATTTTTTAAACCCGCGCATAGAAAACATGCATGGCTTTATTCTAAAACATTGACCATAATGGTTTCCATTCTTCCCATTAAGTAATTGTATAATAGGAGTGTGGGTGTTTTGGAATTCAGTTGACGTGTTTTATATGACTAAATTTCTGTTGAATATTCTAAATATTAGAATGGAAAAATATATTATTAAGATGATGAGAAAAATCTATTCAGAGTTTTAGACGAACTCGATGAAAAGTGATAGTCACATGAAATTTTGTTTTTGTTTTTTATATACTCTGGGCACAGATTTTTTACAATGTAAAGGACATAAATCTCTTATACGAAGGATATTCAAATTTTTACTATTCAAATTTAAGTTATTTTTAAAAGTCTTTCAATTCTAAAATATGAAAGATGTTATGAGTGGAGAGAATTGTACCATAATATTACTCTAGGATTGATTGATGTGTCAAGTCATAATTGATTTTCTTGGGCGCCCCATATATACACCCGAAAAATCTGTCTCTACACACCCAATTTTAAAAAAAAATCGAGTGAAATTATCATTCTACCCCTCTGTGTATATTCATCAGAATGAACTGTCAGTTCATTTTCTGTTCGTTCGGATGAATATACTCATCCTAATGAACACATCAATGTAATTTCAGTTCGTTCAGATGAGTATATTCATCTGAACAAACTGAAATACACTGATGTGTTCGTTCGGAGAAGTGAACTTATATATGATCATTCGAACGAATGTGCCTTCTCATTCACTTCCTCAAGCTTGTCCTCTTTAGACTTGGCTCATGTTTTGGCTATATCCCCATATTCCTCAAGTTTGTCCTCTTTAGACTTGGCCCATGTTTTGGCTGCATTCCCATATTCCTTAAGTTTATCCTCTTCAAACTTGGCCCATGTTTTAAGATGTACCATCAAACATGACACTGCTTTCCTTTTTCAAGATAGAATCTGAAATAACACACCAAGAACCTATACTGCAGGAGTTGCCAAAATTACTTTGAGGAATTGCTGACTGATACTTGGTATCTCCAGAACTAGCTCTCCATTGTGTGTCTTGTGCACCACATTTACTCTAGCATTCTTTGGCATTTACCACGTCACATTATTTACTCATCAAAAGAACATACTATTGTTAGGGTATATGTAAACTGATCATTCAAACGAATGAACTTATATATATTCATTTGATGAGCATATTCGTTCGAACGAACAAAAATTACACCGACAGTTCATTCGAACGAGTATATTCATCCGAACGAACTGAAAATGAACTGACAGTTCGTTCGGATAATAGAACACGAAAGGGTAGAATAGTAATTTCACCCGATTTTTTTGAAATGGGTGTGTAGAGGTAGAAAAATCGAGTGTCTATATTGGGCTCCTTTTCTTTTGACAATTAAAAAGAGAGAAGGGAATCAAGCGAATTGTGAAATCAACTAATAAAAATAAGAATACAATTTTTTTAAAGTATCTAAGAGGTGGTTCCTTGATTTGCATTAGGAATTCAATTCCATTAAAAAAATTATATTTTGGTTCGATCCATGTCATTTTATAGGCGTTGTTAAATCTAACATCGTATTGAGTTGTAAAACACAATGTTTTTATTATTTGCATTAATATCTTTATTTTCGTTAAAATTGAACAAAATGTTGTCTCGTTGATCTGGTGAGAAATGAATTTTAGAAGAAGAGATAAATGTCTCAATTTCTTGTATTTTTGACAAAGAACCATTGCACCATAGAAGAATAGAGAAGAGTCATTTTTTATACTCTTCAATTTTCATAAATAAAAAATGACAAACAATCCCTAGGTGTGAAGTAGATGATCAAAGAAAAAAAAATTGATAACAAAGTGCAATTCGCAAGAACAATTATAACTCATAGAGTCAGTTTAAGATGACTTGAAATTGAAAGACAAAGGCCCAACTTTTTCTAATTTCAATCTCTCCTTTTTCTTCCAACTACATTGAAGAAAGAAAAAGGAAAAAATCTACATGGTTGTCTGCTACTCTCACTTTCACTTTTCTTTGGGAAATGAGAATGTTGGTGTTTCTCGAGAGCATGGCTTTATCTTGAATTCACGATCGATCATTTCCACATTCCTTGTTCTAAATTGAAATTCTACTGCTTTACAAAAAATGTGTTGGTAATGACTGGGTCACCTCCACATGCCAAACTTTGTGCAGGTGTGAAACGGATTTGGTTCGTTGGGTTTAGTTTGGACCAGGTCTAAAATATGTCCAAATCGCAACATTAATGGGCCCAGTGTGTCACGGATTCAGGCCCATCAAATAGTATTTGAATTGATCAGGTAAATATTGAGCCCCGAGCACAGAATAACTATATGGCAATAGATTTAAAATTTCAATTAATATTTTTATATATCATTGAGATGACATATATATAGTTCCATATATCAAACACATATATTGACGAAAAAGAATTCAAAACCCTCACATTTTTCAAGTACAGAAGCGTCAGACAAAATTTGAGATGCACACAGCCCTGCATTTTTTTCAACGGATATTTATAGGATGGATCCATTAGACCTACCTGACCCTGACCAGTGAAACTCTGAAATACCTCCAAAATACAGATTGAAGGATGGTTTGGTTTGTTAGTGGTGGTAGTGGTAAATGGTAATGGTACTACATTATAGATCCGACTGTAGAATTTAAAGGAAGATGATAGAAGATGGAAGGAATAGTTGCTCCAAAAATTGCAGATTCCAAGGGGCTTTATTTAAAATCATCACTTTCCTTTACATATCGCGAATCCCATCACATTTAAATATTTTATCCTTTAAAAAGTTGGATTGATAGGCTTCCCAGGTACGCCAAACAAGTTTATTTACCTTCTGTCACCAACCGTAGAAGCTTCTAAAATGGAGTTACAAAATAAAAACTGTGATTTTTTTTCAAATTGGAGTTAAAGTCTTCTTCGTAACAACAGATGATAAAAGATGTAAAGACTTGAGATTACAAACAATGGAATTCACTCTTTGAATATAAAAACACTATATACCTAATTCACATGTGTGTAATTCAACTGGTTGAATCCCACTTAAAGAAACAGAAGATTGTGGGTTCGAACATTTATAACCTAATTTTGGTGTACTCTAGCAAAATTTAAATTTTTTTATTTAAATATTATATTTCTTAAAATTTTCTACCAGTCCATCTGTATGTAGTAGAAAAAATATTGTATTAAAGACTTGGTCGTTTTTTCATTTTTTAAATTATATTTATTTTTCATTATAACTTCTTTAAGATATTTTTAACCAAAGATGAAAAGCAAAATTCTCAAAAATGAATTAAAAAACGAAGGTTATAATAACAATGATGACGACCCTTGTCATTTGTGACTAGTGGGGTCTAACATGCATGCAGACCTTTAAAAATTGTAGCCACAATTCTTCTTTTGATTATGGACTATTTAAATTCATTGACAAAGGTCTCCAATGTGGATGGAGTTTTTTTTTTTTTTTTAAAAATAAAAATAGAAACTCTAAACTCATATTGATGAGAGTTTTTTTTTTCCATCTGGCTTCTACAAAAAGAAAAAAGACAAATCCTGGGAGCTTATCTACACTCTGCCAAAAACAAAAAAGACTCGAGAAGAAAATGGTAGCAGGACCTTTCATTAGTTGACAAGTAACATCTGAGACATTCATGTGGGAATGATTTGCTAGTCTCCAGCAACATATATTCCATGATCGCTTGCTGGAATAATATTTATGTGGCCCCCTCATGTGTAGAGTGGGCCTCAAATTATTGATTGTCACCTTTACCTGTTTGGCATGATCATGAATTCGACTGGTAAATCCTGAAAAAAATATTAAAAAGAAATGCAGTGTGCCAGTCTCCATCGCCATCTCATCCATGATGTGATACTGCCATTGGTGGGGTCAGACATTCCATCATCTACACACTTCTACTAATGTGCCAATCAATGACTGAACATCCAGGCCTATCTCTTTATTGATGAATCAACTCAACTCACTTGATGCATAACCCATGACAACTTGAGTAAATACATCACTTATGTAATTTATAAATTTTGGCTGGGACAAAGGTTCTGGTCTCTATCTAGATTAAAAAATTCTTTAACATATGTTTAAAAAAATAACCAATATTTGGAAGAAAAGAAATGTATATTGGAATTTGGAACTTGGACTGAGGCGAAGATTTCGATGGAAATTTGTTCATAAAGACTCACGGGGCTGGTGAAGCTTACTGTATAAATTGATACAACCCAAGTGAATTGACCTCCCACAGGATCTGAGGCTCATTCTCATGCTCATGCTCATGCTCATGCATGATAACTTAAACTCAAATTTATGTTGGATTTAATGAACTGATTTGAAGTATGACTTGGGATCTTTTAACTTAATAAAATAAGTGACACTGCAAAATAAAACTCAAACTCAAACTATTGAGAATTCATCCATCCATTTCATTCCACTCCAATCCATTCTATGAGGCCGTTGCTTAATCCAAGAGCGTGAGAATGTGAGCAACGGTAAAGAAAAAGGCTGCTACTGCTACTGCTACTCGTTTTCATAGCAAATCACAATCGCTACTAGAAAGAAAAAGGACCACGACACGTGTACGTCTCGGGCGCATGGTGACGTGGGCACGAGCAACGATGCGGGCGTGCGGGCGTGCGAAGAGAAAAAGGTGCGATCGATCATGATTGGAACTTGGAAGGGAGGGAGGGAGGGGCATGTATGGTAGGTATTGTATTCTATTCTAGTGTAGGACCCACCCGTCGCCTGCCTCAATGATCTCGAGTGGACCCCACTTCCTTTATTTAATAAATTAGCTCGAGTGAGTGTAGATGATGCAGAGCAGCTGCAGGACTCCCTTTCTTTGTCCTGTCCCTTTTTTTTGTCGTGTTACTAAACTAAAGAATCGAAAGAAACTAATTCAAGATTTCGACGCTTTCGGTTCGGTGTCAACTTTTGCGGCGGCAGGCCTTTTCTTCCGCACATTCATTCTATTTCGTTTGATGGCTGTACTAAGTTCAACATAACCCTTTTTCTTTTTCTTTTTCTTTTTCTTTTTCTTCTTTTTTTTTTAAAAAAAAAAAAGAATAAGAAAAATAATTGAAAACAAGAGTAGGCGTGCGGAGCGTGCGTGCGTAAATGATGAACTAGTTACTTCCTTCATCGGTTAAAATAACACAAAAATAATATAAATGAAAAATAAAAATGATTATAAGAAGATATCGTCATTCTATTTGTCCATTAGTTATACAAGTGACAAGTGGCTATCAAGTGAAAAAATGACTGACAAGTGTATCATAGTTTCTTAATTTTTATGATAATCAATCATGCTTCCCTCATAAAAAAAAGGTAAGAGAACCGAAAGTTATACAAGTGACAAGTGGCGGTTGTGATATATCTCAACCACTCCTGAGTGTTCAATAATGACGACAACCCCCACAATTGATAGCTTATCATATTAAGTTTCAAACATATATTTGGTATTTTGTCATGTGAGCTCAGCTAATTATTTTCTAAATTAGAACTAACAAACATATCCGATGGTCATATCGGAGGATGCTCTGATCTTTATCACTGTTTTAAGTTTTTAGTCAACTTCAAATACAAGAAATAAGAGTTCATATCAGAATATTATGATGACAACGATAATGATATTATAACAATGATGATTATATAATAGAGAGTCACAATTAGAGTGTCTACGACTGTATTTTAAATTTATACTTGTAAATGTACGAATTATTTATAATATGAGAGAGATAGTCGGCTTATAAAATAAATTTAACGAATCTAATTGTAAATAGTAATTTTAAATTGATGAAAGAAATGATTTCGATAACAATGATGTAAATTATATTGTCTTTTATCAATTATCATAATTCAACTATAACCATTGCATCACTTTTTAAGATAGATTGTATACAACCCATCATATTTTATTAAAAAAAAAATTAAATTATAGTTTTAAAAGCATTGTCCCGTTGATGGGTAACATAAATAAGTAGTTTGAGTCATCATCTAAGTGACTCTGGCTCCCAACATAGGATGAAACCCATTATATTAGCATTCCACCAATAAAACAACGGCCACTTTCAGGCATCTGCTTTGTAATCTATTGCTGCAAGTCTGTAAAATGAACTAAAAAACGCAATCCCTAGGAAATTTAAGAGGCATATTACTTTTGCTTTTCTTCACAATCATTTTATTTCCACGTGTAGAGAATTGGAACTAAAAAGCATTTTTAGCAAACACTTTCTCTTCTACTGTTTGCAACATAAATGGGGGAATTTTAAATTACATATGATCCCAATTTTGGGGCTTATTTTGGAGAGTGTAGGGCCATTAATGTGGTATTGTGGTGTACCACATTATGAATATTATATCCCCAAAGCCTAAAAATATTGAGTATTTGGGTTCACCACAGTTAGGTTCTATTTTATAGTATAAAATTCTCTAATAGTTTTCACTATTTATAAAATTTAGTAAATTTTCACTACATATTTTGAAGAGAGAGAGAGAGAGAGAGTTTGGCATTTTGCTGGGTCAGCTATCAAGATAGAAAAGTTGATTGGAGAGAGTGGGGCTACTGCCATATCTAAGACATGATTTTGAGTGTTTGTTAGTGGTTTGCTTTAGTTTTGAGTGTCAAAAAATAGATGCATGCACCCGTGCCTTGGAAGATCTTTGTGCATGAGTGCGTGGCTCGTGCTGTCTATTCATTAAGAAAAAAAGGAAAGAGAGTTTTCTATGAAAGTTTCGATTAAAAACTGAAATTGAGGAATCAAGTAGGAAACTCCATACCCTATTCTTATTCTTCTTTTTTTTTTTAAAAAAATGTTGGTCATTCTTTTATCCCAGTAATGGAGCTTAGGTTATACCATAACTATACATCTGTGAATGATGGAAAGTGTTGTTGTAGTAGAAGCCAACTGCAATCATTGTGACAAATACAATTCTCGAAATATTAACGGCAATTAGTAATAACGAGATATTTTTAAATTCTCAGATTTTTATCGGGAATTAACGGGAAAATCTCGCTGAAATTATAATATTTAAAAAATAAAAAAAATAGAATAAATAAAAAAATTAATGAAATAAAAATGCTATAGGGAATTTACTGGGAATTTCTCGGGAATTTACAGGAAATTTACAAGGATATTATCGCGTTATTAACGTTTATCGCGTTTTTAACGCGATTTTATCGGGAATTTACCGGAAATTTATTGTCTGGCAATAAAAATGTGTTTTTAACGCGGTAATGATATTTTGCCGATAAAAATGAGGTAAATTTGAAAATACCGCCGATATTTGTGACAAGGACTGCAATAAAATATATTCATCTTTTGGCTCCCGCAGTGCCACTTCAGACTTTAAGAGAACCCCAAATTAAGATTTCATTATGGATAAGGTCCCTCAAAATTATAATTAAGTTATTTGATTTGTAAGGAATAGGGCTGCAACTCGGGTCGGGTTAGTCTAGAATCAGACCCGACCCAACCCGAATTCTGAACATATTTTAACTTAATCGGGTTGGATTAGCTTTTAAAATCCTCAACCCGGCCCGACGTGAATTTCATACAGATTTTTATCTTCTCAATCCGACCCAACCCGTTGATCCGGAATTCTTGACCCGACCCGCATGATTTCTCAGGTCGCGTCATGCGGGTCGGGCCAAAATCCGACTCGAGTTGTAGCCCTAGTGAATGATGGAAAGTGTTGTTGTAGTACAAGACAACTGCAATAAAATATATTCATCTTTTGGCTCCCACAGTCCGACTTCAGACTTTAAGAGAACCCCAAATTAAGATTTCATAATGGATAAGGCCCCTCAAAATTATAATTAAGTTATTTGATTTGTAAGGAATAGGACACATAATCCATCTATCAATCAAATCGTAGGACACAGAGATTTTACGTAGTTCATCGATGAAAGCTATGTCCACGGAATTAATACTGCTCAATTGTATTATAGAAAAATTCTAGACAACTTGTTATAAAGATTCCAACTCTTAACCGTACGTCCTCTTTTCTCTTTTCTCTCTGTTTTCTTTTCTTTCCTCTCTCCTACACTGAGAAAGTCTCAACTGAAACTCTAGAGAGAAATGAGTCCTTATTCACTAGGCATTACAAAATACAGACATGTATCCAATAACAGACCTTTTGAGTCAAACTCAACATAATTGTCGGCCGAAGGATTAACAACATAAACATGGGTCAAATTAATGGAACTCGAATGGGCCAAGCTTGCTTCATTGTGACATTGGCGCAACCTAATTACCTCGCTTGCAGGACTATGGATTATTCAATCCAAGTGTTACTTGGGAAGGGGTAAACAATTCTAGCCTCCTATTGCACTTTAGATTTTAAATTTCTATACGGGATGAAAATTTTCAATGATAATATGAGTTATTTCTTTTCATTGATTTTTCTGGAAATTCAAGAAAACTCACCTCCAATGTGGGATGAGGATACTTTATGTCATAAAAATAAATTTAATATTTTTTTTAAAAAAATTGAATTTTAACCAATGTTTGAAAGTGATATTGACTTCGAAGTTGAAAAAATTAATAATAAATGAGACTTGGATGCATCCAATTTAAAAAGAGAATGAGATGTTGGATTGTTGGGTTTGGATCTATCCCTCTTCTTCACGCAAAATTAAAATTACGAGCATTTCATGCACTGCTTGTTTTGTTGGAAACTTGAAATGTGAAGGTGTTTCCACCCTTCCACTTCCTGTGCTTATATCTTATGATCTCATTGCCTTTCCGTTCATTGAGATACCTACGTTGATTGTATTGAAAATCAAGAACCAGAGAAATGAAAGATATGGGGGAAAATAAGACAAATGATTCAATGCAACTCCTGCATCTTCACATCCATTTGAAAACTCTTTGTTCTAAAATTTAAAAATAAATTGTGAAGATATGGGAGTTGAATGATTGAGAAGAGAGGATAAGAGAAGTAATTGAGGAAAAGAGTGAGGTTTTCTTCTCGCCAAGATAATGCTTCTTTCATCTATAACGAAAATAAATACTTTAACACAAAAAATAAAGCATCAAATTTCTACACTCCAACACAAAGTCAAATTTCAGAACACATGCCAGATGAATGAATTGAATCTGAACATAATTTTTCCCCAGACTTGATTCCCTCACTTCCAATTGTTCATTTTACCCTCGAAACTTGATTAAAGAAATATCAAATTATCAATAACTTACAAAATTTAAAATCTTAGACCAAAAGCAAGAGGATGGAAAAGTATTTCAATTGATACTTTTGTGTGGCCTTAAATTTCAACAAAATCAGGGGTCAAAAAAATGGCCCGGTCGATATGCATATCGGCTGCAATATCAGCCGATAAGTTTCTCTCTCCTCCGATATTAGCATTTCTCTTTCCTCCGGTATTCAAAATCGTGAAAAACCGCAAAAAACCGAGGAAAACCGTATCAGAAGAACAGTAAAGAACATCAAAAAACCGTGAAAAACCGCAAAAAACCTAGGAAAACAGTATCGGAAGAACCGTGAAAAACCGTAAAAAACAGTATCAATTTTTTTTTAAAAAAAATAAAATAAATTTTAAATACCAATATTTATGCATATCAGCCGATATGGTGACCAATATTGCGGAGCGAATATCGGCCATATCAGCCGATAATAGTTTTGTACGGCTGATACATATCGTATCGGCCGATATCGTTCAGTTTTAAAAAACCGATACATTGATATTTCGACCCCTGACCAAAATATTTTTCTCGATATTTTGGCATTTTATTACTAACATTTCAATATTTTTATCAAATAATAAAAATATTTCAACAATACTACAATGTTGATCATGTCAAAACTCGATAGAGTTTGGGTTCGGTATTGGATTTTGGCCTAGTCTTTGAAACTAGACTTTGAAAGGAAAAGATATCGATGCAAATATAATGTAGAAACCTGTGATTCAACTTCCACTCAAAATTCAGTCCAATGGCTCAGAGTTAGAAGAGCTAGCTGATTCACTTGAATTGTAATCCCAAAAATCAATTGACTTGGTCTAATCCTATCAAGTTTTCGCAGCATTGAAATGAAGGTCCATTCGCCGAGAACCCAGCCTATATTCTATTCTGCCCTGTAAAGTAATTAAATGTAATGTGATTCTGACATTTATATAAGAGACAATAAAGGTAAAAACTAAGTTCTTTTTGGGAAAATTGAAAGGACGTGAGAAAAAGGGATACAAAAGAGATTTAAAAAGTTAATTCACAATCATCATTGAAATCATTTATCATATTAATTAGGTGTGCAATTTACAATTGAATTTTATATATTTCTTTTTTTATACGTTAATTGTCTAACATCTATTGGATTTGAACCTACAACTCTTAGTTTGTAACAATAAATACTTAACAAAATCATGGTTGGCAGGGATAAAGAAGAATATAATAAATTATAGGATTACAATAGGTATGGTTTTTTATAAGATAGAATGGAAGAGATAAAGTCAAAAATTTCAGGCTGAAATTTCGGATTTCAACGGATAGTTTTATTTGAGAGATCAGCGGATGCAAACCTGCATCAGCCCATTAAAAAGATCTTTTTTTTTTCTTAATTTTCTCTAAAAATCAGAAGATGGACAAATATGCCAAGTCGGCCCCTATCAGTTCATAGAAGGATAATTGTCCTCCCATCACATGTATCATGATCAACCTAATAGCAAGTATGTATCAAATAAATAAAAAATCTAAATTTGAAAAAAAATAAAAATTCTAGTGCTCTGAATTTACCATTAAATTAGCCCCACATGGGGCCCTTGTGCCTAGACGAAGAAAACACCCAGACGTTTTCCAGCTTTGCCCTGCATACTCATTTTGGGCCCAGAAAGGGACAATCACAGAAATGCTTACATGCAAATTTTAGAAAGAAAAAAGACTTAGCTCTAGAAATCTTAGAAAGCCTTGATGAAGAGATGATAAAGAAAAAGAAAAGATCAAGGTATCCCATGGTTTCCCACACGTAAATTCAAAAAAAATTAATTATACAGGAATATCATTACCAGGATCTTCAGCCTAATGTAGCAGCCATTATTCTGGATACCATCCCATTTTTAAAAGCATGTTACAAATGGGATAATCCCTTTAGGAGCCAACTATTAATGGTTTTAATCCAAAGAATAAAATACATTAAAAGTAAAAAAAACTAGAGTTGCACTTAACGTCACCACTTTTGCAGTCTAAGCGTTTATTTAATCTACATTCAAAAGAAATCAAAGGCATTCACTCATTTTTATGTTAAAAAAATCTTTCAACATAAACTGGTCAAGACTGAAGACGGCCAATACATAAAATAAAGGCTTTGGCCCAAGCGAATATTGTGAAAGATCATCCCATTGGTGATTGCTACAACTGCAATTCCCCAGTGCTGAGAAAATTTCCACTTAAAAGTGAGATGAATTCAACAAATTTTTGGTAGAAAATGAGATAAGAAAGCACTTCAATTCTCAAATGGGCAACTCCAAGTTTTCCATAGAGCGATTCGGTATGATGTATACCATCTTCCTTCCATGTCCGGGTGGCTAGTCTCAATTCTCAACTCCCATATGCCATAGTGTCTCGAGATGCAATTGTATGTCCAACTCTAAATTTCAACATCAAGGCTAAGTTGGAGAAGTGCAAGCCTTGACGATGTGTACGGTTCTAGTCTCCCTAACTTATTTATAGCTGGTGCTAATTTAGCATCTTCAATCTGCCTCTTCCAATAAATCTATTTTAACAATAAACATCACTAAGCATTCCCTCCCTGAGGGATCTATCAAATATGTTTGCACATATTCAAACTCTACAGTTACCTCGCTGAGAGTAATTCTCACAAAAATCCCGCCAAAAGAATATTTGCCAGAGAAATGAATTAGCTTAAAAATCCAATTTGCTACAAAGAAATGTATAATTTGTATATTGCAAGACCAACCTACTGAATTCCAAGACGACAGATTTGGTTGATCTTGATAAGATTGAGATCCACCTGCAAAGACAAAAGGACATCAGTCCCCCATATCACAAAATACACTTCATGAATTTCAAAAGAAATAATAACATATACCTTGTGTCCGAAAAGATCTCGGATGTTGTCAATACCATACAATATCATAGTGGGCCTGGTTCAGAGAAAAGGGCAGTCCCTGTCAGTGCTCTACCCACATAACAAACTAACAAAGTGAATAAGCAGTCTCCATCAATGCTCTACCACATAACAAAATAACAAGGAGAATGCTCTCTGTCCCCACCTCCGCACATGTAAGCCCACCCATGGTGAGCAGCATGGGTACATTGAGAAGGTTTACGCTTGGATATAAGGGCCATCAAAAATCACCTTGACCAATTAATCAAAACATGTTTCTTAAGACTACAAAATTTTAGAGGTTACAATTATATTTTAAATGGTCAAATTTTGGAGAGCTTAAAAATTACTTGATTGATCAAATCAAAGTGATTTTTAGTAAGCCGCATATTCAAATATAGACCATTCAATACATCCATCATCAGAACCATTGGCTGACCACACAATGTGCGCAATGGGATGGGATGTGTGGATTGACATTTGTAAAAGTTAAATAGTAGAAAAAGTGCAATATATCCAGTGTTAAAATTCAATTTTGGGCATTAATGATAGGTGTCAAATTGGGATAAAAGCAAATTAACATGGGGTAGGCCATATGAGGGTTTGGATGATCATAGGTTAGTATCGTTGTATGGTATAGATATTAGATTTGCCTTTTACTAAAAAACCTTTTAAGGAATTAAAGTTATAGATGACATGGCATTCTTATCTTGTAATACATTTGAACTTAGAAGTGTACGAACTTCAGCTCCAAGGAGCCATCGAGCTGGAGATCCACTATTTAATAGGTTGGTCAAATTAGAAAAATGCCATTTCCATCACCTACTATGCAGTGAACAACCAGGCCAAGAGTCTTTTGGAATGGGAGACATATAACTACTCTTTGGACAGACATTGTTGGTTCATGTGGTAAACTAGCAGCATGCCAGCATTCTGTACAACATTTTTTCTTTTTCTTTTAATTTTTTTCTGAAATTACGTGTATGTGATTCACAACCTATCCATGACCAACACCGAAAAAACTGACAATTCTGTAAGAAAAGGTATAATAGATCCAAGCACGCATCTTCTTCTTAAGGATTAGAGCTAAGTAAGCTGCAAAGCTCATATGCTTAAGAAATAATAATAAATAAATAACTCTTACCTTTCAAGAGAAAGGCCCCATGCAATCACAGAAACATCTTCTGGCAACCCCATCGGAAGTAGCATTTCAGGCCTGAACATGCCAGAATTCCCCACCTCCACCCATTTCTTGAAACCCTCATGATAGCTGATAAATGGAGGAGACAAGGCTATCAATGCAAGGGCATGCAAGTTGTTAACAAAACATATAGACAAGATATACTATGTCTCTGAGCCAATGCATCTAGGAGGGATTCCGAAGTGGAAGAGCATCAAAAGGCACAAGAACAAAGGTTCTTGCAAAAATAGTTTGACACGGGCAAACTTTATTTTGCACCTGAAAATTTCCATGCTGGGCTCCGTGTAAGGATTGTAAGCAGGTTTAAACCGCAGCTTTGACATACCTAGAACAAGACGAGAACACAAAAATATCAAGGATTCTTTAGTTTATAACTTAATGAAAACAGATGATGAATAAGCTCAGTGAATGTCTAAACTCTCTTCTTGACTTAGGCATCAACATTTTGGAGAAACCTGATGAGTTATGGGGTGGAACAATAAAATCCTTCCTTGGAAAGATGGATACTATAATTCCATCACTTGTAGGAAATGGCTAAAGGAATTGAGGAAGAGAATCCAATTATTTCTTTTTGAGCAAATAAGCATGCTCTTAAATTAGATTCAAGTTAACAGCTTCTTTTCCATACAAGTCCATTTGGTAAGTTATGGTTTTTTGTTGACCCAAAAAATTTCAACTCTGGACCACCTAAAATCCCACTACTTGTTCAAAAGATCTGTTTCCTTCGTTGGACAAATGAGGAGTCCGAACACTGATCATATCTTTTCACAGTGCCCTTTCAAGCCACTTTATGGTATGCATACTTTGATATTTTTGTACCATGGATAATTCCAAAATCTGACCCCACGTAGAGAGGTGGAGATCCAGCCCTTTCGAGAGGATAGGTTGAGTTTTAAAAAAAAACAAAAAATGGTACGACTTGCTATAGACGTCAGTAGTCCAGAGAAGAAAAAAAAAACAGAAGAATTTTCCAAGACAGCAGCAAGCATGAGAGCATTAATAATTGCAAAAATCACATGCACATATTTTTGGGAAACACCAACAAGATCATTATCTCGTCATCAAAGCCTTTGTACCCTCTATCAAGGACCGGCTTACCCAATTCTACTTTTCCACTCAAGAGTAAAGCATTTCATTGATGAAGACAGATTTACATCTGTACAGTACATGAGAGGTATACTTAGAATATTTACAAGAGAAACTAGCCCCTAAATTATAATGCAAATGATACTTGGTGAACCATCCCCAAATGGGCTTTGGGCTATCCAATCTAATGTGAACCCTACAATTTTTTTTTCCTCTCGGGCCTAACACCCTATTAGGCCAAGAAGTCTACTGTGGAATTAACCAATATCCTCATATGATAAAAAGATACACACAATAATTATATGCTCAGTTGTTTAGTGGCATTTGGGAGCAAAGAAGTTAATGGAATTTCAGCATCTGATCTGTATGGGATTGGAGACATGGTTCAGTGTTAGGCACTCACTGGTCTAACAAAAGGGTAACTTCTTGATTTTATCAGTCCTAGACTTCTAGTGAACTTCGGTTCCATTACTTAAGCTCACTTACAGTCCACTACCTCTTGTGCTCTCTCTCTCTCTCTCTCTCTCTCTCTCTCTCTCTCTAGAAGAAGAAGAAGACCAATTGCCAAGTAATGAATCAAAAGCAAAAATAAGAGAGAAATGAATCAAGTCGAACTCAAGCTGACTACTAATTGTCAAGCAGCACAAAATGAATGCAAAATTTTAAGCAGTCAGCTATTAGATTTTGGTTGCAGTAACTTACCCAGCCGTGCAAAGAAATCATTCAATACTCCAATAAGATCACCTAAAGTGAGCCCTCTATCACAAACAAGACCTGAGGCCAACAATGGATGAATTGAAATCATGTCCATGGTTAGACATAAAACACAAATAACAACTCACACTAAGAAAATCATTCTGCCAACAACTGAAATTCCATGAAGATTAGAGTGAACTTCAATTACAGGGATAAGTACCTTCAATTTGGTGGAACTCTGCTAGATGAGTTCGATCTACAGCTTCATTTCGAAAAACACGATCTATGGAGAAATACCTTTTGGGACTAAAAGGTTTCTGGACAAAGTAAAAGCATCACTAGTAAGCACAAAAGTAAGAGCAGCGAAAATATACAGAAACACAACAGTGTTTAAAAGTAGATCAAGTATGGGGGGGGGGCCGGTGTGGGGGGGGGGAAACCTCAATGAATCAAGTTGAATGATCATCTCACAGGTTTAAGGTCATTGTAGCTTGTAAAATAACAGTCTCCTCCAATCAACCTAAGAAGAAGACAAAGTACCTAGAGCTCTTTTTTTTCCTTTAAAAGGACATTTGGAAAGATATTTATGCAATTCCACTTGGTTCTCTACTTTGTGTGAGTGCATGTGTGTGTGTGTGAAGGGGGGAGAGAGAGAGAGAAAGAGAGTCCATTCATCCAAATTAGGTGGTATAAATCAGTGACTCAGTTTTTCCTCAAAACAAAGAAGAGAAGAAAATGGGGTAAAAGATTTTGAGGAAAGAGTTCTTTCTTTTCTTTTTTGGGCAAAAAAAGAAAATTCAGTTGTTGAAAGTAAAAAAGTAGGAATATCTCAAGTCATCTTCAGACTTTAATAAAAAGGAAAAAAAACATAATAACTCAACCCATTTTCAAATCAAAATCATGTCTCAAAGTTTTAATCCATGTTGAAGAAAGAGGAGAGATTTTGGAGACAAGAAGCATAAACAAAATAACATGAACAGTTTTAAATTTGATATCTGTTGATCCATCAAATATGTTGACCCAGAGAACTTCATCTTCTCTTCTTAGACTAGTCTTTATATGCACAGACATTATGCTAACCTAACTCAAATCCACAAAACCTTCCAACTGTGGTATGGTTTCTCGTTTACCCTTTCTACATTCTCAATGTAGCTTTTTGAAAAAAATATACATTCACATGTAAATAATATTTATCCTAACACAATCATTAGTGCTTACTGTGCAGCCCTGAAGGCTGTGGACTAAAATCATTTTACCATTTATTTGAGTTGGGTGGGGGAGCGGGAGAAGAGAGAGAGTAGTCAAAGGCGCATATGCACATGCTGGAATGGGAATTGATTGTATTCCTTCTAAATACCAGATGAAATTGGAGAAAATGTCTTCTACTGAAGGGGAATTCAAATGATCACTTGCTTGAACAGTACTCAGAGAACCAATGGAGATTTCACAGCTGTCAGTACCTGGGTGAGCAAGTAAAGCATCCTAGAAGAAACTGCAGTAGTATGGGTCCGAAGCAAGTTTTTATCTGCTTCCTCCCTTTTCCAGTTGTATCCATATCTACAGATAAGTAGGATTATGAGTAACATCAACAACAGGATGATGAGAGAACCACATACTAATAACATACCCTTTAGATCCATAACCGCCAAATTCATGAACAAGCTTTACCCTCTCAACATAGTCTTCAGGCAGCTTCTTTGTAGTGGAAGGAACTGCAAATTTTGTTGTCAAATGAATAACCCACAACCGGAAACCAAAACAGTAAGTCGCCAAGTTCATTAGGTTCATAAATTAACCTTGTAGAAAGAATGTATCATGAGAATCACGAGCAGGGTGTTGCTGTGGCTGGAACAGGGCATCAAAATTCCAAAAGCTGAAAGTAGAAATTAAATTAGACTAACATGATCAGCCAGGATAACAAAAGCTTGTCAACTGACAATATTGACGACTGTTCTTTAACAAGACAACCACCCTCCCTCAATCTCTAAATCTCTCACACTAGAAACAACTACATGAGTATGAAACAAGGAAAAGAAGCTATCACTCAAATAGAGAAGACAACATACCTGCTCTCGACAAAGTTATTGGTTGGCATCTCCTCAAAACTGCATGTTTTCATATATAGAATTACGAGTAATCAGAAATTCCAATATTTTCTATAATATTACTTATAGAAAATTCTTTGACCAGCTAAAATAAATTGCCTCACCCCATTTCAAGGAAGATCTTTCTGAATTGTTCCCGCACCTGAAATATTCATTAAAAAAAGAGAGTTAAGCACAAAGCAATTGTGAAGAGAAGTGAAAGAATTGCTCATTCCTATTCATAATCATGGACCATTTGCCAAATGCAACATTAGAAATTGGATAGAACTTGAAAGTATCTTAATGTTAGATCATCATCATTACCACCATTTGCAAAAATCTCATCTATCGAGGGTTGGCTTTTCAATTTTTAGTTCTCCACTTGACCCTATCATAAACCATAAAGTCAGTCACTCTACCATCTACCATGTCTTTCTTCATCCCCTCTCTCTGTGCTTTCAGTGGTCTAGCTCTCCTCTTGTTGTGTGCAATTTTGTAACCTCTAGACTCTATGTACTAGGGCTATTTTTAGTCTTGTACTTAAATGACCAAACTACCTCAAACGAGTTTCTCACTTTCTCTTATTTTATCATCTATTGGGGCTATTTTTAAACCATCCCTAATGTGGTCATTCTTAACTCTATCCTTTACAGTTAATTTATCAATCAACATAGCATGAGCCTCTCAGTTACCCTACCTTTGTGTCTATTGTCTTTTCTCCATTGCCAAACACTACTCCATAACGTGTGGAAAATATTGTGCATGCACTTTTCACATGTTATATTCCATGGATGACTTATAGTTGTAATTGAATGTAAATCATTCTTCTTTCCTTTTTTGCCACATTAATTGGCTCATTGTATTCTATATATACATGTATCATCTTTCTTTGAATTACAAAGGAATACAATACAAAATATTTATCTCTTTTCTTCCTTTCTCTTCCATTATTTTCTTCTTCTTTTTTTCTATTTTCCTTCAAACATGGTATCAGCCAGAAAGACGGTCCCTAATTTTTTATTGCGACTTTGTTTAGAGAAGGTCTCCTCTCCCTCATCTCCGAGCAAGGTTTTTGTTGAGTGGTTCATAGGGCAATCTTTCTTTGTGCCCTTAGATCTGTAGCATTTCTATGGATTTGAACTTACAACCATACAATTCTACTGTCCTTTTTGGCCCTACATCACACCTGTCCAATGCGATTTTGGGTTTGAGTGCTTGTGAACCCTTTTTGACCTGTTTTTGCAAACTGCTACATAGACGTTCGAAAACCCAATCTTTGGATTTACACCACTAGATCTGAGTGTGTACTCATCCACTCCTACTAAAACTTCACACCCACAATCGCCCCTAGCCCTAGTGTCTATCCATTCTGTAGACGTAGGGTTTTGGTCAACACATCCTTGTGCTTCTGCACAGTTGTAGAGACGCTTGGAAACCCAATTTTCCTTTTCTTTTTCTTCGATCTGTCACAGGGACTTGCAGATCTAGTTGGAAACCATATTGCTACAGTTGCTCAGGCCCTAGTATCTATCCCTTTGGCTTCTACTTCTTCCCGAGATTTGTGGCGCCCATAGTTGCTGTGTCGCTACCACTGAAAACTCACTAGGTTTTCTTCTTCTTTTTCAGATTTTGTTCAGATTTGGAGCATGAGGGATTGGATTCACATCGAACCGGCTCTTACACCGTTGCCCTACCTCTTCTCATCTTACTGATCGGGGGTGTTGGTTTGTGACTTTGGGGCCCATTTTCTGTATACTACTGTAGCAAATCGAATTTTTTCTGCATAATGGCCTCCTGTGATTCTTCAAACATATCGGGCAACATATCTTCTTATTCAACTTATATTGGCAAGATCACCACTGCCTTTTTAAATGAGACCAATTACTTTCAATGGTCTCATTCGGCCAAAATGTTTCTTAATGCTGAGCAGAAGACTGATTATATTGATGATACTACCATGGAACCTGCAAAGGATGATCCAAAATATAGGGAATGGAAAGCCAATAATTCCTTGGTTCAATCCTGACTCTTACACTCTATGGAAGAGCATGTTTGAGGATGGTGTATACACTACCCATTGCACAGGATGTATGAGATACAACTCAAGCCTTATATTCTGATAATGATAACTCCGCTCGCATCTATGAACTATATCAGAGCATCTATGAACTATAGTCAAATCAAGCTTAAAGCTTCAGAACATGCGAAGATTGAAAGACAGTGCACTAAAATCGGAAGATCCTCATGATTGCCAACTATCACAGGTATATGGACTATAGGACTGACCTAGAAGCCTTAGAAGCCTTTTGGTTAAAATTGGAATAATACAAACAGGGTTTCTAAGTCCACTCTCTGCCCTATGGAGAGCTCTTGCTATCTACCAAATATCTCCATATTTTCATATGTCCTTGCAATCTAAAATGTTCATTATAGTTAAATCTAACTGATTGCAGAGAACACTCATGAGCTCTCTATGTCCACGTTTTTCACAAAATCTCAAGTTCCCAACACTTGGTGGAAAATGGTTTTTCTAGGCATATCGGAACTTCCAAGAACATGATCTCGAAACGTCGGAGAATATTCCTTCGGACGATCCAAGATGAAACATTCGGGCGTTCCGAACCCCCGAATTCCAGGGTCCTTCAGACGTTCTGAAGCATGTCCCAAACAGTCAAACTATCCGTTGCAAGGTCAAAATAGTTGTTGCAATATGACTGTTGAGAATCCAACTGTTGCAACCTCGGAAGGTCCGAAACCCATCTTCGGAAGGTCCGAAGATAGATCCGTTGGAACTTTTCTAGCCTCTAAAAGTAAGGCTTCTTAGAGATGAAAAAGTTGATGACTTGAGCCCAATTTTTCCATACACTCCTCCAAGCTTCCGAACAACTTCCAAAGCTTATATACTCCTTAGTGAAACACTCTAATCTTTGCAATCTTAATCTCAAACACATTCAAAGCTCTCATAGGCATATTTTGAGCATCTTATGCTCTAAATTGAATGTATTAAGGGGAGATTCTCTCTAGCGTCTTAATCCTCATAGGAAAACCATTATCTACCCTAGACCTCCTTGCTACCATCTTGGTTGGACTTCATTGGAGCATCTACATCAAGCCAAGAAGAAGAGGACATTCAAGAACAAGCCCAAGCTACTTCAAGTAACTCAAGGCTAAGTTCTTGGTATATTTCAAAGCACAACTTCTTTCTATTACTTGTGAAATATTGTAAAGGGTTGGTGTAACCCTATTGGCTTTCAAGAGAGGTGTTCTCTTGGTGATTAGGTCAATGTACACCCGTGAAGTAGATCAAGCATTGTAATAGGTTTCTTCTCCACCCATGAAGGAGAAGGTTAGTGAAATCCTCAAGTGGTGTACTTGAGGCGTGGATATAGACAAGGTTGTCGAACCACGTAAAAATCATTGTGTCATTATTCTCCATCTCTTCTCATCTCCTTCACCTTATTTTGTGCACTTGCTTTAACTCACATCTTAGTTTACTTGAATTTAATCTTGCATATAAATCATATTGGAAAGATAAATTGAGCAAATTTGTAGTGATCATTCATTAAAGTGCCAAATACTTAAATAGAATTTAAAATTCCCCATAGTCCTATTCACCCCCCCTCTAGGATTATTCTAGACATTTGGCTAACTTGACCAACAAATATTACTCAAAAAGTAAAGTTAATGGTTGGAACTTGATCAGCTAGGGACTATTAAACTTGAGCATCTTGCAGATACTTTATTACACATGTAATATGTTGAAAACGACACACATTTGACTAACTGACTGGTCTTAATCCCGACTTTGAGCCTATTTGAACCCAAATTTTGAGCAAGCGACCTCTTCTGCCCCTAAATGAGGTATATTCTATATTGCTTCGTGATGAGAGGCATCACCTGGTTATGTCCTCTACATTTGTGCCTACTGATTGGTCGGCTCTTGTCTCTAAGGGCGCCCTTCCTCTCTCAAAAGGAAGGAACTAGTGATTGATGCCCAACGGGATACCAAAGGACCAAAGAAGAAGGGTATACAATTTTGTACATACTGCAAAATGACCAATCACTATATGGATTCCTGCTTTAGGCTTCATGGTCAGGCCTCCTCTAAGTAGGCTTGTTATACCAAAACCCCTTCAGTTGTTGCTTATGATGATATCATTCGTGTGTCTAAACATGAGTATACCTCTTTACAGCAAGATAGGTTGCAACTAAAGCATCTTCAATCCTCTGAGGTCTCCCATGTTGTTACAAATCGGTCAGGTACTGGGCTACTTGCCCTCCACACTTCCACCAATAGTTCTTAGATCATCGATTCCCCATATTTCTCTTGGCAAGGTTAAGTTAGCTAATAACCTGAAGGGTTGGAGTGATGGCCAGGAATCCACCTCAGGAAGTAGGAGTCCTGAATTCAATTCCACTCCACCTCAAAGGGCCACTCCTCGTAGAGTTACCCGGTGTGTGTAGGTATGGAGGCTTGCACATGCCCTGAGGATTAGTCGGGTGCTCTGAGGCTTGGATACCTTAGTCGTAAAAAAAGGGGTTAAGTTAGCTAATGGCTCTTTCACTGATATTACTAGTAAAGGAACCATCCCCGTGTTTTCTAATCTTGACTTGTCATCTGTCGTACATGTTCCTCATTTATCTCACAATCTCTTATTTGTTAGTGCCCTTACTAAGTCATTGAATTGTTCAACAACTTTTTATTCTACCCACTGTGCCTTCTAGGACTTGACCACGAAGCAAACGACTGGTGGTGGTCGTGAAGCCAATGGCTTATATTTCTTCAACCCTCGAGCTGACACCCACTTTGAAACTTGTTCTACCTCCTCTTCCCAAGATTTGTGGCATTAGAATTGTCATTTTGGGCACCCATCTAATAAAGTTTTAAAGCAATTGGTTCCTTTCTTGTCATTTGATAAATTTAAGTGTGAAAGTTACCAATATGGAGAACATCATAGACCTCCTTTTCCCCTAACCCTTAATAAGAGTACTACTACTTTGTGTTCTCTTAGTCACTCTGATTTTTGGTTGTCTCCTCTTGTTTCACATACTGGTTTTCGTTATTTTTTTTAGACAAAAAAAAAAATAGTTGAACAAGATATTGTTTTTCGTTATTTTGTTACTTGCATTGATTATTATTTTCGCATGACTTGGGTATACATGATGAAACACAAATCTGAGGTTTTTAATAATTTTCACATGTTTTATCAATGGGTCAAATCCAATTTGATTGACATATCAAAATTTTACGAAGTGATAACGGGGGAGAGTTTGTCACATCCATTCTTACAATTTTTGCAGGACTACGGTATTGAATCTCAAAGCTCTTGCCCTCACATGCCTCAACAAAATAAAGTTGCCGAAAGGAAAAATCGTCACCTTCTTGAGGTGGCCCGTTCTCTGCTATCTAATTAATCAGATACCCTCACGTGTGAGGCATACAAATCTTCAATTGATATTGTGTCTATATACAAACATGTTTCCACTATTCTTTTACATGTCTTTGGATGTGTTTGCTTTATTAACTTGTTTTCGATAATCTCTCCAAACATTCTATAAAATGTATATTTTTGAGATACTCTCTATTCCAAAAAGGGTATAAGTGTCTTGATCCCGTCACTGGTAAGACGTATGTTTCCATGGACGTCGCCTTTTTTAAACACGTTTTCTTTCTTGATCAAACTATTTTTAACTCTTCAGTTCCTCCAGTTCTTCTCATTCTCACAGATGATGTTGCTACTCCTAAAAAATCTAAGCCTATTCGTGTGTATCAATGAAGAAAGGATAAGCACACGGCTCAACATGACACTACTCAATGGTCTACTAGTAGCTCAAATCCCTCTTCCATTGGACCTGAACTTCCTATTGCCCTTCAGAAAGGTAGACATGCTTGCACCAACCATTCTATTGATCGATTTATGTCCTATCACTTTGTCTCTCTTTCTTATCGCAGCTTCTTGACTGCTCTTGAAAACATGCATATACCTTAGAGGATTGATAGGGCTCTCTGTGATCCCTCTTGGAAAGTTGCAATGGAAGAAGAATTGCCGGCACTCTGACAAAAATCATACATGACAGATGGTTTCTCTTCTTCAGGAAAAACTCCCGTCGGTTGCAAATGGGTTTCTACATTGAAACATAATCCTAACGGTTCGATTGCCAAATATAAAGCTAGATTAGTTGCCAAAGGCTTTACACAAGCATATGGGGCTTTATTATCAGGAGACTTTCTCACATGTAGCCTAAATCACATTTATTCAGATCTTGGTATCCATTGCTACTACGCATCAATGTCCTCTTCATTAGCTAGATATCAAGAATGCTTCCTCCTCCTGGGTTTGTGAAACAGGAGGGAAAAGGGTTGGCATGCAAACTTAAGAAGGCTATCTACGGCCTCAAGTAGTCTCTAGGGGCATGGTTCAATAAATTCAACAATACCTTATTGACGTATGGCTTTTCATGTTATCAGTCAGATCATTCTATATTTGTCTATCGTGACAACTCTATTATGATCTTATTAGTTATTTATGTTGATGATATTGTACTCACTAGGTTGATATCAAAGATTTGGAGCCACTCCGCTGTTTGTCCATGTAAAGTTCTAATTCTAACATTAGTAGTCACACCATTGCACATATCCTAAATAATCTCTAAATATTCATTATGAATACATTTACTTTTTAATGTTTATCATATTATTTTCCCTAAAACTCTATCATAGGCCTTTTCGGGCTCAATAAATACAAAGAGTAGGAGCAGGTTCTTCCTTTTCTCCTTAAATTTCTCTAAGTTGTCTTACTACAAAGATAGCTTCTATTATTGACCTACCTAGCATGAACCTAAAATTAATTTCGAGAGATACTTGAGTCTTGTCTCAAACGAGCCTCAATTAGCCTCTGCAAAAGTTTCATATTCTTGTCTCAAACGAGCCTCAATTAGCCTCTTCAAAAGTTTCATATTCTTGTCTCAGACGAGCCTCAAGTAGACCCATGAATTTGCACAATAATTTGTCCAACTCCAAATATCTACTTGTTCTTATAAAAAGAGACCCTTGTACTTTAACAGTCATTAGGCATTCTTTTTTAGTTTAAAATGTTATTGAACAATTGGGTCAATCAACACACTCCAATTTCATCTAGTACAATTGGGTCAATCAACGCACTCCAATTTCACCTAGTACAGTCCAAACCTTGAAACGGGTACTAACAGGCTCTAGTGCTCTACGCTTCTTCATCTTTTTCAAGGCCATGTTTACTTCTATTTCTAATATTTTATTCACCATCTCCCAAATTTTCATAGTTTCATAATGTGATTTTCAAGGCTATCTTAACGTTAGATGTAGTTTTAAATAGTAAACATGCAACAACAATAAAAGCCTCCACCCACTGAACAGCTTATGGGCCTGAAAGTCAAACCTCGGCAAAGTGCATATGCAAACCATTTAGTCCTGCTTGTGTTAAATATAACAGGCTATCTAGTCAGGCCTTCATTGATAGTGACATAAGACTGACCCACTTATCAGAATGGAAAACTAGGCTTGAGCCTGCCAATGGACCTAAAAGATCAGTCTAAAGCAGGAATGGACTAGGGACCAAGGTCAGATACAAAGGCCTTCTAGAAATCAGTTTCACAGTAGTTGTACGCAGAACATGCTTGTGATTCGAAGCTCCTACACAATAAATTAAACCTCATTGTTATCATCAAAGTCATTTATTCCATCCATTTGGGATTGGCTTTTCGAGTTATATTTTCAATAACATAACTCATATATGGATATGACAAGATGTATCCATGGGTTGGCTTTCTTTCCAAAGCCCACCAGTCTTTTACCTGGCTTCGTACACACGCATAGAAAACCAACAGATGGATGAGTTCCAATTGGGCAAAGAGATCAAAATTTTCTGCATAGAAGTACTTAGCTTTTCCAAATTCTTGTATACCTTTCATAAAGAATCTTTTCTTTCTTCTTCTGTTGAAGAGAATAATAGTACCACCAGAACATTGTATGAAAGTGCAAAAGAAATAAGAATGGACAAGCTCATACCTTAAGAAGAGGGTGGAGATGACCACCTTCCATGGATGGGCCCCGAGCATTGAAATTATACTCCTTAAATTCCAAATCCTTCCAGTCACCCCTTAGAATATCATGCGATGGAACAATGATTATCAGCTCTGATAAATTTTCAATTACCAAATAACAACAACAACAATTATAATATCCAAGTTTATCTAAAATAGATTTTAAAAAAAAGGTAACCATAATCTTGCAGTTTGACAGCCACCTTTTGTAATGAATAAAAGACGTGTATATACCCACATAATAAATGTTCAGATAAGTGTTCATGTAACATTCATCATCACTGAAGCCTTATCCTGTCTGACCTATGAAATATAAAAAACTGTACATATGTTTCTGCATGTCTCTTTCTATAAATATGTACAGCTATAAATACATGAATTTACATATTCATATCAGTGTTGTCAAAATTGTGCAGTGCATGAGGTGAATCATTCGATTCATGCGATCCACTAGTAGAAATGATATGGCATCGCTGTAAAAATCGGAACTTAGTGAAAATTGTACAATTTTTTGTAGTACTGTAAATAGTATGACACGAATCATAGGAATCGTTCGTTTCGTTAAAACATCCCATTTATGGCAGCGATGCACCATTTACCATTTTACTGCTAATGTTTCTTTTCCTTTTCTATTAAAATACAACAAGTTACACACATGTAATGTTTTAACCTTGTTAAGAGCCCATGAGAATCTCCTGGGAACTCTCTCAAGAATAGATTTCTTCCATGGAAGAGCTAAGGTCTAAGGGAGACGAGATCATGAGTAAGACCTCTCTGTAACAGGCAGAAGAGAGAAAGACAGATCTCACACTAAGAGGCCAGGGAATCCTTATTTTGTTGCCCACTTTCTCGAGATAGGTAAGTTTCTTCTGCTTTCATTGTTGTAGCTTTTGTTATTTTTTTACTTAAATTTATTTTATTTCTTCTAACCTTTTTTCCTCTCTCTTCGTTTTTTCTTGCCATTGTCAGGATGTTGCTTTCTTTGTTTCTCTATTCTTGTTCTTTTGTCATTTTTGCTGCTAACATTATTCTCTCTCTTTATTTTCCTCCTTTTTTAGTGGCTGGGATGCTGCAACTTCCTTTTTCCTTTATGTTTTCTTCTTGTTCCTTCTTTTTTAAATGATTTCTTGTTCCCTTCCGTTGCTGTTGTTGTTACTGTTTCCTTTTACCCTTTTTCCTTCTTATATGTAGCTTGGCAGCTAGTGTTTTTTTCTTTCCCCCTTGCTTGCTTCATCTTCTACTGTTGTTGCCATACACCCTGCTACTGTTCTAATTTTCCTTTTTTTTTTTCTTCCCTTCCTCTTGCCCCAAATGTTGCAACTGTTTTTGCTCTCTTCTCCTAATCTGCTGAGATTGAGTAGTTATCTTTTGTAATAATGTCTTCTATCACATGCATGCATCTTCACTTAATATTGAAAGATTATTGCAGATTTTTTTTTTTGAAAGGTAAAGATTATTGGAGAATTGCTTATTATTTTTAACATAACTTTCTATTATTTCATATGTGTGTATATTTAGGTGGGTGGGTCAGGGGATTATGAATCTTACAAGTCTATAGTTTACAATCAACAGTTCAAAACATGAAACGATAAACGATGCAATTTGATTTTGACAACATTGACAGCTTGTATATATATACAGTTACAAATGCATGCCCACACGTCCACACATGTACAAACACATATCCAGAAACAAGCTTTTAATGAGTCAACAATTGGTGTTGGTTCCTCATACCATTTTCATCAATAATATTCATGAAACGGGCAATTATTCTTTCGACTATTGTGTTTTATCAAGAGAGAAGATACCAACTGGAGAAATTTTTTACGAAAGTCAAGAATCATCAGGGACATGCAGATTGCATCATACAGGTTTCTATACATTAATCCTTTCAAGTACTGCCTCTATGTGGAGGTTACAACCTTTAGCACAGTTGGTAAGTGCTCATCTTTGCAACCAAGGTTGTGGGTTTGTTAGGAATGAGTTTCTTCCCTACTCACTGTGTCAAGGAAGCCGAGTATCAAGTGTATTCATTAGCTAGGCAGAAGCTTGAATTAAGAAAGTTCTGTAACTAAAGTAGATACACAACTCATTCCCTTCCCCTCATCCTTTTCCTAGAGTGAATTGCTTAGCCACTTATTGGCAGCCACAGAGATCCAACCACAATTTCTAGAGCAATTTTCAGTGAATATTCAGGTTACCAGATAGAACTTTTAGCTATGAAGCAGAAATTCATTCATCTAGTGGAGGGAAAAATTCAGGTCAGCGGCAAAAGAGGAAAACAGTACTTAAATATCTAAGGCTCTCTACTGTTTCTTGCTTGTGAAAGGCCAACAATCTCTTGGCATCTTTCTTGCCATAATTGATCCATACCACATAGCTCACCCTAAATAGATGAAATAAGGCTTCAAAGATGATAATGATGATGAACTGATCTATATACAAATGTACATGTGTGGCCAAGAAAGTAAAATATACAGGTATGCACTCAATTATTCGGTTGAAATCAATTTTCCATCTCTAGGAGGACCAAAAAGTTTAGGCTGATATTCAGCCACACATCAGCAAAATTAATGAAATTTGACCAAAATTACCAAAATTTGGAGAAATTTTGGCTGACAAAATTTGGTCAATACAGTTTTTCCAAAAAGTGCCAATATTACCCATATTCATGTTTCGGCTTGGAGCCAGGCTGACAAATTTTGGCCAAAATTTCAGATTTCAGCTGAAATTTATAACTGAGGGTATGCACATCTTATAAAGATGCAAGTGAAATAAAATATACCCCACTATCATTGTGCAAAAAAAAAAAAAAAGGAGTTGTTGTAGCAAAACCAATATTGCATAAAGCAGCATATCAAAGTTAATCTTTAGAAATCTAAGATGCTCTCTGGAAATATATGCCGTGAAAGTTCGTATTCATAACTTTAAATAGACAGCCTTCTCTTTTAACAAAAGAGGCTTGCAATATTCCTGAATCTGGAGACTAAAGCCATCACATTGAATGTTGTTGGGTCCATGTGATGAGGCTTCCTCTGTCAATCATGCAAGCCACCACAAGACTCCTTGATGATAACATAAATGAACCATTAAAAAAAAGTACCTCTGTAGCTGTTCACGAGTTAAATCAGTTGCAGCCTTCACCCTCTTTAGAGCATAATTAGGACCTTTTCGTAGTGAGTAGCCTTTCCATGTCCTGCCATGACCATGGCCAAAATCAAATACAGTAAAAACATATTCAAGTTATTTGCTTCTTCCTTTTTTGAAATCAATGGGCTCAAACTGTGACCATGATGATTGATAGTAAGCAATTGTCAGTAATAAATGGTGCCATAAGCTTATTAAAATGAAGGAGTTCAATTTAGGCCAGGCCCAGCATAAGCCTGCACGAAAGAGCCCAGAAAAATAAGGCTCAGGCTAACCCAGACTTAGACCAGGCTCATTTGTGGGCCCAAAATAGTAGACTCAAACTTGAAACTGGGCCAGTTGGGGCTAGTGTACTGAAAACTCAACTCTGACATAAAAGCCCTAACTCAACCACAACTAAAAATAACCCAAAAGCCTGATTTTGCTCAAATAGTATTTTAGCTGACCTTCAAACTTGTGTTTCAATAAAAATGCATTCATCATATAAATTTATATTTTTAAGATTTGATAATATAAGCCAAACAGCCCAACATGGCCCAAAAAAGCCTAAACCAGAATTACTTGAAACATATAATTTGGATTTAAAATTGGTCCAATCCCAGCCCAAGCTTGGGTCAGGCCATAAGTGTTTACAACTTGGGCCCAGGCCTTCACAAGCCCAACCACCCAAGTAGGAGAAACCATATGTCAAGATTAAGTTTCATGGTAGCTTTGCCAATCTCTATCTTTCTCATTTGTTTTCTTTTTTCCCCGAGGTAGAAGAGGGAGGGTGAGCAGCATCGTCAATGTCAAATTCCAGTAGTACCAAAAAAAGGGTAATAGGTTTCCAAAATTCAAGCAATCAAGCATAGGAATGAATATACACAAATTAAAAGTGAAGAAAACAAAGCATACTGTAGAGTGATCAACTTTCTTTTTTTCAGATCCTCAATATCCTTCACATCAATCACCTGCAGCAACATTCACAGTACCAATATTAAAGAAACCAAAGAAGACTGTCTACTTATTGATGATTTCATTCATTTATTCTTAGAGAGAGAATAATGGTGATTTAATTGTAGTTGATACATTCTTATAACAAACAATGGGGCTTAGTTACAATCAATCCAACCCTCACAAACACAAATACAAACCATTGAATTAGGACACACGCACAAGACAGCTGGGTGAGAAATGCCATGATGAAAAATTATCCATTGAGAACCCTTAAAAAAATCTCCTTAAGATCCTCTCTACAGTACACGTTAAACTACGGAAATGGATTGGTTGGAAAGATCTATGATAGGATTGGGATATACTAGCCAAAAAGGTTAACAATCCAAAGGACTTGAATTTATTCAAATAAGGTGACTAACTGGCTTGATCCCTCCACTGAATAAGCATCAAAATAGGATAACTTGAGAAGTAGGAGAACCCAAAAGTGGGAGCCTCCGGTGGAACTTGAAACGTGGGGATTCTCCTAAAGCAAAAGAATCCCTTGTTTTAAGTTCTCCTCATCCAACAACGGACATTAGCAATTGCCATTGTCAACTACCAAGAGTTGCATGTATTCACTCAAACATGTTATTAATTTAGAAATGTCAACTCGAACCCCATAGTCATAGCAGAAAATGCACCCCTACTAAGCCTCTCTCTCTCTATAAACTAATTGTTGGAAAAAACATGACAATTAATTTCATTCAGTTAACATAGCAATCAATAACATACACAATATGCACCTGTCCATCCTGTATTCGTTTAAGCAAGTCCTTCACTCGATCTTCCACATTCTCGACCTACAAGAGTGAAACAATGGTAAGATCATAGAAGATAAAATATCAGCACACATTTATTGTGAAATAAATGTGAAAAGCATGTAACTCCTCTCTTATTGACATGTATGTGCACAAACAACAACTTGTAGGTGCATCCAACAACCACATAAAGAGAAATAAATTTTTTTGAAGATGATATACCTATTAAAATATATATGGCATGAAATTAGTCAAATTGTTAATATAAACAAAGCTCAACAATTTTCTATAGGTAAACTGCAAAAAACGCTGTTTCTAAAGAACTTCTGTTTCAAACTTTATTTGTTTATTATAGCTATTATTATTTTGATCAAGCAAATATTTTGCCCGAGTATGAGTGTAAACACAACCCTATAGGAACTGGGAAAAAAGGGCCCTAAGGCAGGGTAAAAGACAATCAAGACCAAGTTACGATGTGATGTAAATCCACCCCTTCTTATGCTCAACTTTCAGCCTTAATAATAATGTGAAATATATATAAGTAAAGAATGTTTTATGGCTTCAACCAAACAAAATGTACATGAGAAAGATGGTAACTTGTGCTGGATGGCATATCCAACTTCTTCTGAGGATATTGCATTCAATCCGTTTAGTTAGAAAAGGCACAAAACAGAATCAACTAGTGTTGGTGAAAAGTTATAACAAATATAGTGTGTTCCAAGATTTTTTTCCTGCAGATCTAAAGAAGTGAGAATATTACGAATAGATTTTAAATACTATTTGATCAGCACATAATTCACCAAGAAATGGAAAAGGTAACTTTTGCACAAAACATTTATAAGAAGGTTAGAACTTGTCTAATTTTGAACAACTTTCTCACTTCTAAGGACCAGAACCAAAGTAGCTTCAGATTATAAGTGGAAAGCAGATGAATAACTCTGAACTGCATTACCTTTCTTGATACATTTGTTTTCCCCATATCAATCCATTTGTTCTTTATAGCCTGAGAGCATCCAATTTTGTAAATAGTGGGGTCGACCTTTTTCTGCAATAAAAATAAAAATTTCAACCACAGGTTGGCAATGAATAACTAATTTATGATGTGTTGATCAACAGTTAGAATTAGAAGGAAATGTTAATAGGTTTGCATCATAGAAACATGATAAAAATGACTCATTTAATATGAGGCCGATACCTTGAGTTGTGGCACCATAGGATCAACTCCAACATGGTAATAAAGTGATACAATAATATGACTTGATGGTGTGTGATCAAGACCAAGTTGCATGGGTATAGGTGCAAGTGTCAGAGTTGGACAAGGGTGCAAGGTGTCAGACCCAGCAAACCAAAGAAAAAAACCCAAAAGGATATGGGGACATGGCACCATATTTAAATAAATTTAAATATAAATTTATTTTAAATGAAAATAGGGTACAAAAATAATACTAATAGAAAATAATGCACTAGTTCTGCTCTAAACAATTAAGTAACAAACATATTGATATACCCCAAGGGGTTGGCCTAGTGATTAAGACACAAGACTTCAGGATTGAGGTCTTGGGTTCAATTCCTATTAACTCCAATGAAGGGCCACTCCCTGCAAACTTACCTGGTGTGTGCGAATTGGGGTGTTATCACACACCTAGGGGGACTAGTCGGGTGTGACGCCTAAACACCTCCGGAACTCAAAAAAAAAAAACATATTGATATTTTAATAATTAAGTAACAAACATATTGATATTTTAATTAAGTTTAAGAGGAGAAATATGTAGTAATATTTTAAATCATCTTGGAAAACAATGTTAGAAAGCACTAGAAGAGTCCATAACGAGTGTCAAACACGGGCACGAGTGTCTACAAGTGTAGGTTCAAGATCATTATTACATTTAACTCAAGAAATTCAATCAAGAATTTGCATTTTTTTTATACATTTTTAAACTTAAGAAATATACATTTTTTTTATTAGTAAAACTTTAAAATTTGTAAAACAGTTTATTTCGACCATGGTTTAAAAGGGTATCATATAGGCAAGAGGCCCACGGAAAATAATTTACTAAATCCAATTATGAGTGTTGACCTCAAATACATGAGACTAATGGCTCTAATGAGTAATGATAATCACAATGATAAACCACAACTCGAAAAGCTTATTTTAACTCTACATTGTGTTGGTATCTCATGGTGTCCTGGTCTCAACCCAAATAAAGAGTACGGGCCAGGCAGATGATCAACTCAGAGAAACTTTCAACCCCAAGGCGATTCCATTTTCCATGGTTAATGTTGTTTCAACCAATAAGACATGAAATCAATTAATAATATGCTACATTTGTGGAGAAAAGTACTCAAGGTTAAAGGCATGAAAAATAGTAAAATAAAGACAAAATACATGGAGTCAACAAGTTGATCTTAGCACAACAAGTCAATTCGAAGTATCTTGCAAAAGTACATTTCTCAAGGGGTGGGCAATGAAAGACAATGAAATTGAAATCTTGAAATGAAGTGACAAAGGCACTAAAAGAGAGGGGAAAAGAGGAAGACAAGGAAAAGTACATTGCCTGAAACAGCCAACCAGATACTCCAACTTTTTTAGTTTACTTAAAAATGTGGTACATTTTTCCCCACATTTCATCTATCCAAATCAGCCCAGCATTTTTCATCAGGGTGATAAATTGTCAAAAAAATTTACTTCAAGATGTAGACATTGCACAAAAGGTTTAAGAGGCCAATCACATACTGAACTGAAACGGGTCACGCAGAATGATAGTTACAATGAGCCAAAATACAGAAAAAATCACCATAATCATCATATAGTCACTAATCTAACACAACCAACATACAGTAAAAAGACCCAGAAAACCTGAGACAAAAAAAAAAATCACAATCCATACTGTTAGCCAAACATTGAATTTACCACAAATAATTAGAATGACTCAAATTTATTTGTGTTGTAGACATTTCTATGGTAGACGTAAAGAATTCGTTAACTAAACAAAATTTGCCTAAGTTTGTTTTTATGTGGGCCTTACCCAAAACAATGGAATGCTAAGGGTTTGGTAATGGCTTCAATTGAGGGGCTAATGGATGCTCACCTGCAGCTGTTCACGAGATATTCCTTCAGGGGGCACAACCATGAAGAACTGCACCTCAGGTGACCCAGCCACTGTATATGAATTACCTTCATCCGTCAGTATCCACCTCTCCTTCTTGATATCCTGCAAACATGAATTTATTTACAATGAAAATGGCAAAAATGACCAACATAATTGAGATACACCAATGCACTAACAGGCTCCATATTATTTCTAGTAGAATTAACCAACATAAAGAAGACAGAGATAAGTTAGAAATATCAACCACAACTCAGCTATTATGATTTCAATCTCCATGATCACGGATTTTCCTTCTTGCTGCTTTCCCTTCAATTGCCATGCCTTTGAGATTGGCTTACTGCTGTTTCTTTCTTTCTTTCTTTCCATTTATAATAAATATTTAAACCATGTAAGCAGGCAAAAATTGTAGTTATGTAGAAACTGGCAAAGAAAGAACTGTATTTGTATGGTTTTCATCTCAAATTAGCATCCATTTCAATAGAAGGGAGGAGGACATAGAAAGAGAAAGAACTGGAAATTGCTAATTTTCCATTTGGAAAAAATTTCCGCCCAACTCATTGCAATGCATTCAAATAGGAGGCTGAAAATGGTTGTTTCCCAGTTTAAGTAAGTGGCTTACTTTCAATGCAACCAAAAGAAGCCAAAAATTACGTACAGGGAACTCTGCTTAATTAGTAAAAAGAACCTGATACGAAGAATTAAACTCCTTGCATTCATTTATTGGAAAGAAAATACAAACCCAATTGAATAGTAAATTTGCAAAATGCTTCTGATCTTATTTCCAACATGCACGAATATCTCCAACTGGTGGATTCTTAAAGGTTAAATTTAGATTAATGGAATTTGAGGTTTGGAATAGATAGATACATAGATAGATATAGACAGAGACCTGAGCATCAACAAGCCTAAAACCGTGGAGGCTCTTGATGACATTGACGATATCGTTGTGATCGATCCCTACACTCGTTGCGAAATCTCCTGAATCCGAGATTTCTTCGTTGGATTGCAGAAACTTTAGAACAGCTTCCTCCGCCATCTGCTCTCTCCTATCTTCTTTTTACTTCACTCTTTCTCCTCTCTGCATTCTAAAACCCTTGTCCCCGAGTGAGTGCGTTGGAGAAAAAGAGTTGGGCTAACGAGACATCCGCAAACTACGGCTAAAATGAAATGGTATTTTTAATTTTTATTATTTTTACCATTATCATTATTATGGTCTTCTTTATTTTTATTATATCAATGCAACGTAATTACCTATAGCTCATAATTTTATCTAATTATTATTAATAAAAAATAAAATTTATTTTCTCAAATGAAAGAAAACATAATCAATAAAATAAATTTCATTTTGGAGTTAAAAACTTAAAATGTAGGTAAGTAGCTTTCTTGATTTGGCTTTAAAAAAATAATAATAACTAATTACATTATTAATTATAATGGATTTGAAAGCTAAAATTAATTTATAAGATTCAATCAATGATACTGTATAATAGACCACTCATATATTTCAAAAATATTAGTCTACATGTATATATTGAAATGTTTTATACTTTACAACGTAATAACTAGTGATTATTAAAACTTGGAAATCATGTTGTTTTAAAAAGAATGGTCAATTTTCAATTTTTTACAACACAGAATTGAGTATCATTTGAAAAAAGAAAAAAAATTATAAGAGTTTTATTTATATAGAAAAAGATTAATTAATAATCTAATAATATTTATAATATTATATTCAAGGTAGGGTTTGACCAGGTTTGACCATGGTTGAACCCTGTTGAGCCGAACCTTCTTCGAAGACAATTTGGTAGACTATCCAGTTATGATAATATTGATTTTTAAGCACTGCTAAAATTCTTAAACAATAATAGAAATTCTTTATACTCTCCAATTAGAGAGTTGAGTGTATAATCAACATCGTTTAAAAAAAAAATTGCATATAAATATGTATTCTTGTAAAATTTATTTTGACTAAATTAATTGTGATATTTTTGAGTTTTCTATGATTTAATTAGATTTTTTTTTCATTCTTAAACTTTTATAGTCTATTTAACTGACTTAAAAGTTCTAGACATATATATATATATATTGACCACTTTAACTTTTTTGTTGTTGAACTTTCATCTTTTTGATCAATAGTTAAATATAGGGCCTATAAGAATTTCTATTGTTGAATCAATTGAACTATATTTATTATTTTATTTTTTAACTTTGTGGCCTATTTACTTTGACTTAATCAATAAAACAAAAAAAAATTAAAATTAATATCTTCATTATTTTATAATCTTTAGAGTTATATCGCCTATTTGATATTTGTTAGAAAGATTGACATTTTAATATCATATGCCAGTAATTTAAAGAAAAAATCATATAGAAAATAAAGAAAATAGAGAGAACTTACAGATTTAACTAATGTTGGAGTGGTGGGGGAAATAGACGCAAGAGAGAGAGCAGAGAGAGCAGTGAGAGCAGCCTGTTTTTTTAGGGTTTGCGAAAGGCCTCTTTTATTTAGGGTGTAAATAGGGGTATAAAATTTTGCCGATACGATAGCTCGGGGTTTTGGACGCTCGAGATATCTTGGTCGATATGGTAAGTCAGTTCAAAAAAAATTTCGAGCGATACGGTCGAGATCTCGGTCGAATATCGGCCAATTTATTTATTACAAAAAAAACAAATATTGGTTGTGGGCCTGGTAGATATCTCGGCCGATATTTATATTATTATTATTTTTTTAAAACATCATTTTTACTTTTTTAAATGATATTTTTTCAAAAAAAGGCCACCGAGATTTAAAAAAAAAAAAAATTAAGGAGAGAGAAAAATCTTGGCCAAAATCTCTGTTCGGCAGAATTTTCTAGACCTGGGTGTTAGCGGCCATTTCTTTACGGAGTGGGGGTTTCTAAAAACAAGGCTTAAGAGGCGTTTTTTTAATTAGTGAGTGGGACTTTTTTTAACACGAGGCCTAAGGCACAGACCCTTTTTTATCGTTAGACCGGCCCTGTTAATATGATCTTGCAAATTATCTTGATTAGATCGATCAACATATATTTTTATACTTTCTAAATTTTAATTTTTTAATTATTTTTCAATTTTAACTTTTTATGCCTTGGCTAAGCAATATTGAGGTTTAATTAGCATGCATTTAGCATTGTAGTACATCTATATATGAATAAAAATGTCAACGAAATTTTATTTCATAAGATAAAGAAATATAACAAAAAATCAAATATTTAAAAAAGTTTAAGTCACTTAATTTAAAGAGTCTAATAAACATAATTTAATATATCTAGTCTTGTGGTACCAATGTAGCATATAGTAGTTGAATGAAAAATCCAATCAAAGTTTATTTCATTGGAAATGTACCTAGGCCACAACATTTAAGCAATTTAAAATAATAATAATATAAAATTATAAAAAATTGAAAAGTCGAATAAACATGAATAATTGAGTAGTTGTTTGGTATCATGCAGTAAATGAACATGAGAAATTATTTTAGGGTTTTACACAACAGTTTTCTGGTACATCGATTTTTTTTTTTCTCGAAAAATCTTGTTTTAACTAGTGTTGCGTCATTTTTTCATTTCTCGTTTTCTCATATTCCCTTTCCAACACATGAGAATTCAAATCCTCTTTTTCTCATTGGCTGCATCTCTCGGCCATGCGTCTTCTACTCCCTGTTTCTTACGTGTGATGGTCCGCACTCCGGTAGAGGGTGTATGCCTGACGTGGAATACACGAGAGAAGAGGAATGTGGCTCGTCAGTAAAAAGAAGTTCCACATTCTCGGAGAGATTGTTTGGATCCTGGACGAGATGCTCTTCCTTCCACTAGCACGAGGTCTTTTGAGGTATATATATTGCACGCTCCTAATGCAAAACCGTGAATGCGTGTATGAGCTTAAAGTGGAGAATATCACATTAGTTAGGCCAATGTCTTTACGTTGTCCCAACTTTCTCTCTCTCTGATTTCTTGTTCTATCAATCTTCATCAACAACAAGGGGATGGGAATGACTAATCTTCTTGGGTGAATCCACCCCACTTTCGAGCAATTTGCCACTTTTATTCTATAATCTGGGACAATTACAACGATTAGAAGACAAAGAGCCTTTTGAGAATGCTTGCACTAATCCACATGCGTTTGACGCTGGTTTAATTGAGTCTATCTGCAACAGAAGGAGGGAAAATGAGAAAGTCATACATTAATGGGTTTGAAACTTTGGATATTCTATTGATAAGAGCAAAAAATAGAGAGTCAAACAAATATTTAAGCATGGAATGGAAGTAAGGGAGGATTAGATTAGACTTAGGACTTGGAAAAAGAAGGAAAAGACTGGTTCTTTTTCCTTTCAAATGTGAGATGGGGAGAAAATTATGGGAGTTGGCCTGGTGGTCAAAATTCAACTTTTTTTTTTTAGGAAATCTTGTGATTAAATCTTTTCAAAACAAAAAAGGCCACTCCCTATTGTTCTATCCAACGCCGACGTATGCAGATTGAAAGGTTTAGATGTACCAAATCTCCTCAAAACAAAAAGGGTCACTCTCCTACGTATGAAGATTGAGAGGTTTACACGTACCCTAAGGATTAGTTAGGATGCCTTGATCTTTAAAAAAAACAAGAGAGAGGAGAAAGAGCTTTTAAAAGGCTTTAACTATGGGATCGAAGGACAAGAAAGAGAGAGAGAGGTGAGAGAGGTGAAGGCGACGAAAAGGATATAATTGATAGACAATCTCTCTAACTAGGGAAGCTTAAGTTGTTGCCTCGTTGGAAAGCAAGGGCCAACGAGCCCCAAGCATCGGCCAAGAGGGTCAGCGAATCCCGTGAACGCCAACGAACCTTCAAAGTCTCGTCTTAGTTTGAATTTAGCCAATTCTTAAAGAGGGCTATATCCCTCGATGTGGACTCCAAATATGCCAAATGATTCCTAATACAATAACCATTGGTAATTACAATTGAGTAGATACAACATGTTTTGTATATTAAATTGTTGACTTAGTCATCAAGCAATCCCTTTTTTTTTAAAATTTATTTGGACTCAATTTTTAATGTATATAGAATTAGTTTTAAAACTAATATATCTTAAGAGAAATGATAGAGATACCTATATTTTTTTATAATAAGGAACATTGGTAGTACCATTTCAAGTCTTACATGGTGACAAATGGATTAGAGGACAAACTTGAAATCTCATAGTACAAGAAACGCCGGTTTTCTTATTGCTTCTCTCTCTTTTATATTCAATCTGATATCTATAAATTATAGATGGCAAAATCTTACTTGACTCGTATGTCTGACTATTGGAACTGACCCATTTTGATAAATTACCCAAGCAAGATCATGTATTTAAGTCTTCTGCTGAATCAGAATATAATCTAAAATTGTGTGGTTGAAAATTTTTGTGAAGTTATGTTCGTGAGTCCGGAGAGAACACAGGTAACAAAAAAAGAAACCTTAAGAGAGACAGATATACTTGGTTTGAAAATATTGCCAACGCCCACTGTCAAGAGATGGGGGTTCTTCACTTCAAATACCATCAATGAATTGCAATGCAAATTTCCATTATTTTTCCTTTCTTACCACTGGGCTTGCCCTCTATCGAGAAGATACTGAAGGCCAAGCATTCTCTTGTCATGCTCTGCAATGCCTGGAACATTAGATATAGATATTATTAGATTAACATTAGATAGATATAGACATCATGATCTTAAGTTGAGACAAAGTTTAGATGATGAGGAGGAAACATTATGGAATCATATGCCATAAATAACCATAGATAGGTCAATGGGGTTTTGGGAGGTGGGTTCTATGTTGGGTTGAGCTTTGTTAATGTGGAGGTCCATTGCTGCCTCACAAGGAATGGAATTCACTTCTTGATTAATGTATGTGTGTCTAGTTTACCTTTGATGAGGTTCTATTGCTTGTCTCATGGCGCATTTGATGAATCTCATCTAGTGAATCATTACAAGAGATTGGATGGTCAAGTTATTTTGTCTCTGATATTAAGGGAAACATCTTGGGATGAGGGAGTTACTAATTGGATCTCTTGTGGGATGGAGTTCTCATTCTATTATCAGGGGAAGACAATAAAATTTGGCATTTCAATCCTTCATTATTATTCTCAGTAGATCTTTTTTTTTTAACATGGCTAAGGTGAAAGGTGGAGCAGCCATAGGCATGCGTTGCTATATGGTCTTTGAAGTTTCTACAAAGAGTGGCAAGCTTTTGTTGGATTGCAAGTTTGGTTTGTATCTTAACCCATGATGACCTCCGTAGTATGCATCATTTTTAGTGATTGTCCTTTTTATCTGAGCAATGTTAAGTGTTTGAATCACTAGCTTCTTCATTGTCATCTTGCGACATAATGATTATTTGAGAATTGAGAGGACTAACAGGGCATGGAATGATTGTATCCTTTTCCTTCTTGTGAATCCCTGTTTGTTGGCATTCTATTTGCAACTTGCATGCCTTAGACTCCCTTTCTTCTCTTTATTAATTTCTTTGTTACCGCTTAGAAATATAAAAAAGAAAGTTTCATTGAAGGAAGTTTGTTAATGGATATGAGTACAAGGAGAACCTCTTATGCATGGCTCATCTAATTGATAATAGTACCAAATTTCAAATTTCATAAGCGCATGTTTGTTTACTTCATAGTGAAAAAAGAAATAGGAGATTTTTCTTTATGCTTGTTTACACGCCTAACATTGTAATGAGCAATAATTAGTAAAGCATAAACAAACCACATTTTGTCAATCCATTTCATTCTCTAATTTAGAGTAGGCTTTACCAATGCCCATAAAAAGTGCATGGTACCCACACACGTGGTTCAAAATGGAACTGTAATCAACTCATGTCAGCCATGGAGTACAGTACCTTTACAAAATTTAATCACATAATCTAAATTACCCATCTAAAAAAAATGAACATGAAGAAGGCAACATATGGAGTTCGGGTTTAAAATTGGGCTCAGGTCTCACAGATAATTTGATTTGAGCTCGGGTTTACCAAATCGAGCCAATGTGAGCCTCTTCTTGATCCCTTAAATTGAAAAGGCATCTTGGCTGAAGCAGACCAGGCCCACAATCTGGCCTGCCTTTCTTGAGTTACAAGCATAGAGATAAGGTGGACTGAACAAATGCAAGCTTGTCGAGTTACCATGTGGAGGAGAGAGCTGTTTTGATTATAAAGTGGGTGATTGTATATGATGGGTGTGGTGATATAGGGAGCTAAATGTTGTGGGATGAGAATAAGACTGGTAGCTAGGTATACTAGTGGTAATAGACGTACGCATGTCAAGGTGGATGAACGAAATTGCATTAAAAGATAGAAATAGAAGTATTTGCATTAGAAAAATCTAAAAAGTGGTTCCAATAAATGAGAAGATAAGAGAATGGCATTTAATCCTTGCAGAGTTGAGCTGCCTACTTTGTCACAATGTGATGATCTTCCTCTTGCAAGCCTTGCCTGGAGGGTGCATTTGCTGGCAAGACATTTGTGCGAGAGATGACATGTGAGGGTGGCTGGTCAATGGAGGCACAGAAAAATAATATGAAATGTTCTGATTTCCTTCAAAATCCTCAGGTTATGAACGTAAATGAAGATCTTTTGTAGGACAAGTTTTATTATCATTTGCTGCTCGATCATTCTCTGATCACTACTTTTATTAGTTGGATCCATTAGGTTGTCTGTTCCATGTGAGAGTTATCTAATGATTTGATCTCATTGGGCTTAAACAGCTAGAATTTTTTAAACATGGAATTTTATTCTCACTTGACTCAAAAGAATAATTACTATATACTTCCTGAGTTTCATGGTAGTCCCTGTTCAAATTTGTTCCTGTCATTTTGTAGGGTAAAACAAATGCTCAAAATGATATGGCTGGATGTTGTCTATTTCCCCATGCATTTGTTGCTTTGCCAATTACAATGGATTGTTGTTACAAGTTAGCAGAGAACTAATGAATTTAATCGAATTGCTGAAATGGAAAAAACTGAAGATAACACTTGAGTCGAGTGAGAATATAAGCAATTCTGCAGATAAGTTGGACATCCTTGCCGATGGTGAGAATGAAGTTGGTTTGGACAATCAAGAAATGCCAGCATCTATCATGAGGTTTCATTTATTGTCATGACCTTCTCTCTATTTCCCCCCTTTCTCAACCGATGTGGGACTCATTTGCAGCCCCTACAATCCCCCCTCAAACGAGGCTTTCTGACGGATCAAACATCGTCGCCAACCATTTTGTTCGGCTAAGGAATCCTAAGTCCACATGTGTTGGCTTGGGACCCAGCTTTGATACCACTTGTTGGGCCTGAGGTTCCAGCCCCAAAGACTAGCCTTATAGATGGAGTTGCCCAGCCCCTTATAACTCTCTATTTTCCCCCTTTCCCAACCGATGTGGGACTCATTTGCAGCCCCATCAGTTATATGGGATGATGGTACCATACGACAAACATATTTTGGTCCCTTCAAATCCCACTCTATTTGGAGGGGTCTAGATGTTAATGGATCACTAATTCAAATCTGACTCGATCTGTTTTCATCATTACATTAGATACTTTTAATTTCAGCCCCATACTTTGATTCATATTGATTTCTTGTTACACCTTACTTGCATTTAGGTATTTAGGGTTATCATATCCCTTGTCCTGTGTCATGGGAGCAACACTAATAATACACTAGGTTCACGATAAACAATCAAGTGATGTACATGTCAATATTTTAGTTAGGTTTCAAATGGAGAAAGGTGTGACTATTTTTTTGATATAATGGAAAACAATGTTAAAAGTTACTAGAAGAGCCCATGAAGAAACCATGAAAAGATCCATGAGTGTCCTATGCAGAGAAGTGCCCGAAACAGGGGTATTACACGTTTTGAGGAGCCTGTGCAAAAATGCTCAAGCATTCAACTGAAGACCCCAGACAAAAAGATAAGCAGTAACCATGGGCTCTCAACAAAACAGGTAAAATCCATTTAACATTAGCAATCTCAAGTTCCAAAAATGATTTCAACCAAATGACAATATATATCTAGGATAGTATACAATCAGGTTTATTCCATAAATGCAAAAGGTTTAAATAAAAAAGGATGAAAAAGAAACAAAATTATTTTCTGTAAGAATCCTCCAATTGGAAGGAATAACCCAAACAGTGCAGGCATATTGTAATAAATAATTAAAACATTGAAATCAATAATTACATGCTGATATTTGTCAAAGAAGAACCTGGGTCTAAAGGCTGAATACTACATATGCTCAAAGGAATGCCGTCCAGAGAACGCAAACGCTTGGACAGAACATCAAATGCCCCAAATAGACCTCCAGAAACTGATATTGGATCTAGAGAGAGAGAGAGAGAGAGAGAGAGAACTCTTTATTAAGCTATTATACATGGAAATTGCTTAGCAAATAGGGGAAAGTTCTACCACAATGGTAGAAATATATTATTACCTTTATCACCATGAAGGCAGAAATCAAGTTGATCTGCCACATGGAACATATCCTCACTCAACAATGAAAGGTGCCTTGAAAGAACAAACTCCGTAATTCTTTTTATGATTAGATGCTTTTCCCACTGCTTGCATTCCCAGACTGTCAAAATGGCATAACATGAATCACAAATCAATCATCAGCACCACCACTACCACCATCACCATACACACACAGTGAAGACTGAATTGCTGACCTCAACTGTATAAACTTGAGGTCATCAGCAATAGGATGACTCACAAACCAGAATATAAACATTTTTTTGAAAGGTATCCAAAATATTAACATTCAAAAGAGCCATGAACAATGTATCACCTGTGCTTTCTGCAATAATCCCATCTTTAAATCTCCGAAGCTCTGCCTTGTCTCCCCAAAATTTTCTGAATTTGGCAACCTATTACAGGACATGAATGTCGTCTTGGTAAATGAAAATATTTGAGGTTGCCTTCGCTCGTTCCATCTCAGGAAGACAGATGCTCGCTGCAGCTGTAAGAATTCTTTCAACCATTTTTTTAGAGTTCTATAACAATATAAAATACCACTTCAGATTTTTTTTCAAAAAATACGATTAATGGTTGTTTTTTACACCATTGGGTCTCAAGTAAGAAGTGACAATGTGCCTGTGTACCATGTCAGTGGTAAGTATCCCCTATAATACGAGATGGAATCACTTGAACTCAGCTTTCAAAAAGTTCCAAGGTCCTCCATCTCTCTATCAACTCTCAGATTTTCTTTCTTTTTGTTAAATCCCTTTCTTTATTATCCAAATTGTACAGAAAAGAAGAATTAAAATACCTCCTGTGTTTTCAGCATTAGGACCAACATCAACCACACAGAAACACTTCTCAAAAGAACTGGCCATCAAACCGACAAGCATTTGACCACCACCAAACTTTGAAAATCCCTAGGAAGAAAAGACACCTTAAAATGAGTTGATTATCTAAATTGTCAAGGTATTAAAGGATAACAATGTCACATACATCTCTTATATTCCATTCAGAGGGTGTGCTTCTCCAGTTCACACGAACAAGTTTTGCTCTATCTTTCAGTCCCTGTTCCAGAAGTAAGTTTACCTTATCTTCAACTACTCTCCAACATTCATCATCTAAGCAAAAGCCTGATTCGAAGATCTTACTATTTCCCATTAAATTAATACTGAAAACAGTGAAATTATGAAAATCTTATAAGAAAAGGAACATGGAATCTGTAATAAGATAATCATTCAGTGGTTCCTTGAGTTAATAACTCTAGAAGATCTGAATAGATACTTTTTACACAAACATTTCAAAAAAACCATTTCAAGAAATGCATAACTAGCTTGTTGGCAATGACTACTCTTTAGAATGATGCAAGCAAATTTAATAAGCAGAAAGAATAAAAGTGAACCCAAGCTGGACATGCAAAAGATATTAGAAATTTGGCATAACATGCTCTAAGAATTAAAATCAACATAAACTTTATTAGAATATCTACCAAATGCCAATATATGTAATTCTTTAAGAAACTCCGATATCCAATTTGTTCAAAACAAGGATAAGACTGAATCCATTAGGTATAACCTCTGTTGCGCAGACACTTCCATTTCAAAAATGTGTCTGTGTCATACCCCATTTTTATGTGTAAAATTTGTGTCCTTGCCGTATCAATAGTGTCCATACCATATCCACCATTATCCGGGCATCATAGAGTGCAACTAACACAAACATATGTCCATTATTCTGGTGGGTTTTTTTGAGAGCTAGATTATGCAAGTCTAGACACAAAAACCACCTAGACTCCCAAAGAGTATGGTATTTAAAATGAACTAAAATGTTGGAGTTCTGATTCAAAGCAATAGGTTGATAGGCTTGATTTATCAAATGAAGATAAAGGAGATTCACATGGCCACAGGAAAGAAGAAAGCAACAATGTAGACACTTCACCAAAAAAATTAACAAAGTTTGGCATGCAATCTTCATCAACTTTTTCAATAAACATGGAGATCCAACTACAACAAAAATCTAAAAAAGCCCTAACTGTGAGATTGTCAGCTGAGGAAAATTATAAACATGCAGACTTCAAACATATTCCATGACTTTTGAGTTTTTTTATATTTACTTGTAGAACTGCCGATATTCATCCCCCTAACAAAAGAGAAATATAGTAAATACACAATTCATAAACCTCATATGTGAAAGGACTTATGCAAAAGGCAATCTTTATACTCTCTGGGCACTGGGGATGGAAACAGGCTGGGTCCATAGCATGCTCATGCCCAACACAGGCTTGGTATATGAAGCCCAGATCAAGAACCCAATTTACCCAAAAGGACATTTTTTTCCTGTGTTAGGCCTTTTTTCGCAAAGGTAGATTTTTAATGGTTACGGCAGCTAAAAGATGTGAGGTTCTGGAATTCTGCCCATTTGGGCTGAGCAACATCCAACAACTATGTTATGTATGCATGGAGGTGGAGTCCATTATTTACAATTCCTTTCAAAACTACACATATGATTTTACCTCCAAAGCTTCAGCTTTAGGGCTAGAACATGCTTAGGCCGAGTCCAATCATCATCATCCTCTTCAAGCTATTTATCCTATCAATCTGGAATTGGCATTTATTTTTGGACTTGGCACATTGTTTTCCATAGGCCAACTGCCTATTTGACACCCCTGAGACTTGACCCCACAACCTTTAGGCTGCAATAATGAGCCCTTGTCAGTAGTACTATGAGCTTGGGTCCAATCCCAATTAAAAATTGGATTCAAAATCTGGGCCTAAATCCAAGTTTAAGTAGAAATTGAGTTGAAAATCAGTGCCCAAGTCCAATCTTTCAAGGCTTGGCCTTATGTCAAAGTTAACTAACATATAACTGTACCCACTAAATAAACAGCAGAATTTAGACTACTTGTCAAGATGTGAGACTTCCCAACTTCAAGACTACAAGGGCAAGCAACCACTTGATATTTCAAGCTAGCTAAATGATTGAAAGAAACAAACACCTAAATAATAGTAGTTAGTTAGTGTTTATGAGAAAAAGATGATAGATAGTACCTTATGAAATGATCAAATTTTGTGGGAAAGTCCACCTTTGTCATGAAAAGCTCTTCAAATCTACCATCTCTACATTTGTCCATGCAATTGAGTGCTCATGCAGCCTCATCCCGAAGCTAATTTAAATAAATCTCATCAATAGGTCAAATGCCCCATAAACTGAAACCGTAAAGAAAACAAAGAAACCTACTCAGATAGGCAGACATTATTTACAGATTTTCAATTTTTTATATTGTGTGCGCATGTGTGTGTGAGAGAGAGAGAGAGAAAGATCTGAAAAATATTTTCTTTCGAAATCTGGGGAACTGTGACTTCTTTTCTAACAGCAGGTGAGATACTACTCTCTCTGCACTACAAAAAACCCCATTTCAACCTTTAGATATCTGATTTTTTCTCCTTATGAAAAATGAGGGAAATGTGGTAACTGTCGTTAAAGGGCTAAATGAGAAAGCTTAAAGTATGATTTCAGATTTTTCCCACAACCTTTGGCCAAAAAGGAATGCACATCTATATCTTCATGGCCATAATCCAACATAGTTTGTGCTATTTCCTCACGACTCCACATTAAAAGAGGAAAAAGACTTGTTCTCTTTCTTCTTTTAATTTAACAAAAAAATTGTTCCTAAAATAGGATAGAAAATTAGTGATCTAAGAAGAGTAAAAAGAAAAGAAAGAGAAGGTGGTAGTGATTAATCTTTTAAGCATCACACCTGCCAAACTTAGAATCAAGACAGAGGTGGTTTAGGTGAGGGTAAATTGATCTGCCAAACTAACTTAATTTATTCAATTTACCAATTTTACCATTTTGGTCAACAGGTTATCTGAAATATTCAAAAGCATTTAAGTATACTCAAACTTTCCTAGTCTTGTACAAATTGACTAGTACAGAATGTTCACCAATCCATATTATTGATGCCTATGTCAACTCTAAATAAAAGAAATACCAAACCCTTAACACTGGCAGAAACCAAGAAGAATAAGCAACATTAATATGGAAATACCTCCTTGAAAGCACTATGTGACATCCGGAATGCCAGGTTAAAATAGCAAGAAGAATCCCATAAAGCCACACCAAATGATTGCAAAGGTTGCTTCCTTTCCTGAAATTACCAACTTCTCCATCAATTCAATGTAAAAACAATTTTTACCAGTACCAATGGAAAACGACTTACTAGATTTTTCCTGAAATGCTAAAAAATCATTTAGAGTTGTAGTGACAATAAGATCAAACATAAGACATGATTTTCTGAAGAATATTATCTCTAGAAGGTAGTTGGATGGACTGCCTTTTCTTTGAAAGACAATGGACACAAAACTTGACATAAAGAACACTAAATTTTTTTAGAACAAGCTCCAAGATGAAAAGCCTTTTTTTCTAGGAAGAGAGGAAAAAAAACCAATTTTCACGTCGAGGAAAAAGAGGAAAATTAGATCTTTGAGTAATTACCAGTCCTAGTGTCCTGCAACAAGATCGTACAAGAGGTTACTATAGTTAGTATCCAAGCCATTGATATGATGGGCCTCATGGAGATGAGAATTACCCAAAAAAATCTCCTATAATGGACATCCCATCCAGTGCCATGTGTTTGTGTTGACAATAGAATTCTCTTACAGAGAAAGGTGCAAGGAGAATAAGGAGAATGGCCTCAAAAAATGACCATTGAAGCATATAATTAGCTGGAATATGTAAAAAAAACACATGGATAGTGATGTAGGACACGTCAAGCAAAGACCCCAATTTTAGTATTTTTAGTAATTTCGTATTTTAGTAATTCCTTTATTTTGTTCAATCCTATCTTGGATCTAGCGTCCTTATTTTAAGGAAGCTAGGTCGGTGGCTTTCCTAGTTTGTTTAGGAGTCTTAGATAAGTTTAGAAGTTGAAAAAGATTTGGAAACCACTCATGTGGCTTCCTTAATTCGCATATTCTATTTACAGTTCTTAGTTTTTCTTATGTAATGAGTTGAGAAAACAACTCTTGATGGATATTCAATGAAAATTATTAAGGCATAACCTTTTTCTTATTTTTTTTCTATCTTTCTTCTTCCTACCTAGTTGCAGGTTGGTTCCGCATCAATTGGTATCAGAATCAGGTTCTCTGTATCTCTGTTATACAGAGATGACCCTGTTCGGAGACAGGTCCTTGCATTATCAGAGACGATCATGGTCTTGATTCGTTGTTAAAAAACAACAAAAAAAAAAGAGGTTTTTTTGAAGAACATGTGCCCTGCTGCATCGTCTTCAATCGTCCTCCATCCCCTCCTCCTCCAGCTTCCGCCTCTGCTGCCCCTCTTTTCCGCTGCAAGTCTTTCACCCCTAGTTCAGGTATTGTTTTCCATCTTCTCTGCACTTCTCCCTATCTCATGCAGCCCTTTAACAGCAACCACGCCGAACCCACTTCGCCTCTTTCTCCCTTTCGCCAGAAACCCAAGGGGAAAAAAAAAATTGAGTCCCACCCAGATCCTGCCCTTCCCCAACTTCCGCTCGATTTACCCTTCGTTAGCCTCTTCTCCTTTCCTCCCTCCCATCTTCTCTTCGCGAAACTCCTTTTTGCCTACTTTCTTTTCCGCCGCTTCCAACCCTTGTCTCCAGTTGTTCTCGTTTTCCTCTTTCCCCTGCCTCGACAAAACCCAAACAACTTCTTTCTATCGCACCTACCACCCTTATTTTTAGTTTCTGAAACACATGGCCTTACCTACACCATTCCTTTCGCCACAATTCTGTCCTTAAACCCTATTCCCTTCGTTTCTTAAAGCCCAACCCAATACCCCTTTCCCATTTCATGACCCATTTACACCTTCCACACCCTTACCACTTTGCCAAACTTCAATACATGTCCTACTCGTAGGTCCCACCTCACCCATCCATTAAACCATTTACCCGGTCCTCCTCATACCCCTCAACTAATCCCATCCCATACCCATCTAACCGATTTAATGAACTTTATCACTCCCACTCCGTTCCCTTTTATTCCCATTTGCCTGAGTCACCAAGTTATTTCCAACCCCCGACCCACTCCAACCGTCGTGTCTTGGACTCTGTCCCCGATCTGATTACCCGCATCACGCAGACCCAATAGCATCCAACAACAATGGTGATCAATATGTCAACAAATCTGAGTTCAAAGAATTTAAATCCGAGTTCAAAGCAGTTATATCTGAAGTTCTATCTGACGTGCGATCTGACTTTCAAGTTTTTTTATGGCAATTTAAAGAAATACTGCATGATAGAAAATACATAGACACGACGAAGGTGAACAAAACTCGAAATGTGTGCCACTTCCTCGAGATGCGTGTCAACTCCTCCAGGGTCACCATCGGAGTTCGCGCCTGCCCCGAAATCAGACTCGGAGTTTATGCCTGCTTCTCCATAAGTTGTGACCCCACAGACATTGCCTATGTTGGAGAAAGAGCCAGTTGTGTTGTCAGCGCCACAGTTGATGCAACCGACGAGTGTCGATCCCTCTCCACCACCACCACCTCTGTCAATTCCCCAACCCTGTCCCATATCTAACCCCAAGCCCATTATGGATACCAAGAATTCATCTATGGTTATTCGTCCATTATCATGCTCACCTCATATCCTCTCTTTGGTGCCTCGTCTGACGGATCCTCAAGACCGTGTGATCCCTCTAGTGTCATGTGAAGACCCCTTCGTGATCAGCTTGGTTCATTCGTGCTTGAGCCCGTTTGCGGTCCTTGGCTTCTTCGTCCCACAGAAGGCAAGCTCTCATCGTCCTTGTATTGCAAGTCGTGCAAGTACAAGCTTCGTCATTCGCATATACAGCCTTAGTTTTCATCGTTGTTTAGTGCTCTGTGATTTTGCTGATTTCAACTCGATGATGAGTTCTTTTCAAGACCAAGGGACTGATGTAGGACACGCCGAGCAAAGACCCCAATTTTAGTATTTTTAATAATTTCGTATTTTAGTAATTCATTTATTTTGTTCGATCCTATCTCGGACCCAACGTCCTTGTTTTAAAGAAGCCAGGTCAGTAGCTTTTCTAGTTTGTTTAAGAGTCTTAGACAAGTTTAGAAGTTTTAGAAGAGTTGGAAACCACTCACGTGGCTTCCTTGATTCGCATATTCTATTTACAGTTCTTAGTTTTTCTATATAAGCTATGTAATGAGTTGAGAAAACAACTATCAATGGATATTCAATAAAAATTATTAAGGCATAGCATTTTTCCTATCTTTTCTATCTTTCTTCTTCCTACCTAGTTGCAGGCTGGTTCCGCATCAGATAGAGTGTGGGTGAAGTTTCATGCTTATTGAATATCTCACATCATCACATGAAATTTTAAAGGATCATGATTCACAAGGCAAATTTATCAAATAGAGGTATAATTCCACATACATGCCATTCATGTAATCTTCTACAAATTCATTTGATCATGTAGCCCTAATCACTTTTTAATATCAATCTCCATATCTCATTCTCCTTAATCCATTCTCCATCACAAGGCTAAATTATCAAATGGATCCACATACATGCTATTCATGTAATATTCTACAAATTTCATCTAATCATGTAGCCGTCTAATCACTTTCTAAGATCAATCTCCATATTTCATTCTCCTTAATCCATTCTCCATGGAGTTTCGCACATTCTCCTTAACCCATTCTCCATGGAGTTTCTCACATTCTCCTTAACCCATTCTCAATTCTCCATGGAGTTTCTCATTGCATAACCCCCCCCCCCCCCCCCCCCATCCATGTTGGGAGGGATCAGATCTAAGCCTATTCACGGACCAGGCTTTGTCAAAGAAAGTCCGAGCCAGTCCAAAGCACATCGGGCTTTTAAAGTCAAAGCCTGAGCCTGTTATTTAAAGTCCATTTATTTGTACCTGGCACTTTGTTTTTAGGTTTTTTTTTTGTAACTAAAAAATCTAATTGTACAAATTGAAACTATACTTAAATACCTACCACTAGTTCAAATTTCAGTCTAAAATTCAATTTTTAGCCACTTGATCTTAATAGTGAAAGTTGACAAACATCCTTGAAAATATACAATGCATGGTGATTTGAACGTTAAGATTGAGTGGTAGAACCTAATTTTTGAGATGAAATTTTGCAAATGGTAGACCTTTAAGTCCGCTTTCATATTTTTAATTTACAAAATAAGTAGGCCTAAAAGCCCGACAGTCCTTGACGGGCTTTTAAGTAAAAGTATGAGCCCGATCTGTCGGACAAAATCTTGTTCAAGCCCATAACTAGCCATGTTCGGACAAATGAACACCGCTAATCAGATCAGCAACTGAAATACCAAGCCATAGGCCTAGCACTCTAGTAGGGAATCGTGCAACATGATATTGGATATCTACAATTCAACATCTAAGACATGGTCAAGAAATATATGCAGCAAACCTGATGGGACCACCACACGAGTTTCCATATTTAGCAAGTTTTTATATTTAGATTTAGGATTTTCAGCTTTTCATAATTGTATTTTTTCCTTCATTTATTTGTTTAGTCCAATAGTTGGTCTTGTTTGGAGAAATTTAGTGATTTTACATGTAATTAGGGTTTTCTAATCATTGGGGGTAGTTTGATATTTGTTTATTTGAGAGTATTTTGGTCTTTTTCATGTTTTTAAGTCATTTTATATATATATATATATATATATAACCCCTCCATACGGGATTGACACTTAATCAATGAAAAGAACAACTTTTGCTTTGTGCAAACTTGCCTCCATCATAGGAAGCATGGTGAGAAGCCAAGGAACCCTCTTGAGAAACTAGAGAAGGCGAGAAGCCACAGGAAAATGTGAGAATCCTCTTCCAAGATCCAGGTTTTTATCTTTCTTCTCTCTCTCTCTCTTTCTCCCTTTCTGCTCTCTTTGTTGCCCTCTCAAACCCAGCCGAACTGCTGTCCCAGAACCATCCTATTGATGTCCCAGATCTGTCCTAGAAAAATCCTTTTTTACCATCCCGACCAGTCTCAGATCCCATCCAGACTCGTCCCCATCTGTCCCGGATCCCATCCAGACTCGTCCCAAGCCTTTCCCTATCCCAAACAGCCCTATAAACTGTTTTCCCAATCCATAACAGTCCCATATATGACTGTTACTGCTGTCCTATCCATTGAGATTCCCTATTTTGCTGTCCCATACCGTTAAGATCTCATATTACTGTTGTCTTATCCATTGAGATCCCCTATCTTGTTGTCTCATACCGTTAAGATCTCATATTACTGCTTTCCTATAATTTCTTCTTTCCAAACAGCCAATTTAATTCCTATTTCTGATGATAGATCTACATATTTATGGGATTTGACAAACCCCTTTGTTTTGAGGGACCCTTACTGCAGATGTGACTTGGTTTGGATTGTCTTATAATCACTTATATTAGATTTCAAGAATTTGCATGATTCTTTGTGATAAATTTCTATATTAATTAGTTGCATATATTAATTGGTATTTAATTTCAGCCCATTTTAGATTTAGGGTGCATTATTTTCATCCCTTTTAATCTTTAGGGACCACATTTAGGCATTTAGGTTACTCTATCCCTTGTCCTGCGTCAATTTGGTATCAGAGCAAGGTTGGATTGTTTCCTTAAACATCCACGGTCCTAGATTTGCATTTACTGTAAAAAAAAAAAAATTTTAATTAATTAATTTAAAAAAAATATTAAAAAAAAAATCATCGTGGCATATAGAGTTTAGAACACAACATTTAGAATTATCTAGACATGTCAAGAGAACAACTCCCAGCTTGGTTCAATAAGTTCCTCACCCATGACTACCCAGACGACTGAATTTCAAAGGAGACTGGAAGCCATAAATACTAAATTCATTCATGTTCAATCCAAGAGCACCCAGTTGACTAACCTCCGAGGAGTTGATCGTGGTGAGTACCATCAGCCTCAGGAATTTACCAAAAATGGCGAATGTGCCTTGAAGACTGTTCCCATCGTACCCGGGATTTTGATGGACGTCTAAAACCCAAAGTTTTTCTCGATTGGCTATCGTACATGAAACGCTACTTTGAGTGGCATGACATGTCAGAAAGTCGACGAGTCTGTTACGCCAAATTGAAATTGGTGAAACAAGCCCGAACTTTTTGGATGTCGGTGGAACAGAAAAGTAAGAGGTTAAGAAAAGACCTCCTCAATTTGACTTGGGACGAAATGAAAGAGTTGTTAACGGAGAAATATGTCCCTCTCAAATACAGGTAGAGACTCAAAACCAAAAGTCAGGAGATACCTCTTTTGATAGGAGAATCTCCCAGGGATGAAAAACCTGAGGAGACCAGAAAAACTCCTCTTGCTTTGGTTAGGTGTGCTTTCACTCCATCCCAGTCCATAGATCCCATCCCAGTGTTAGTGTCACCTAGTTTGTTTGAGTCTGTACATGCATTTGCACAGCACATTCATGATTCGCACGCTGAAATTAAAAGTCAAATTAATATAAGCGATGGAAAATATAAGTTTGATGTAGATACTCATTGCAAGTCCTTTTATGAATTTGGTGTGGATGATCATGTGGAGGACCTCACACCCTATCCTGATCCAATACCTTCACCTCCAGGCCCCACCCCACATAAGCATGACCTTGTCCCACGTATTGGCCTTCCTGACCATCCTATTGGCCTTCTTGACCCACAGCCTCACCCTGGTCTTATTGGCCTTCTTGATCCACAGCATAACCCATGTCACCTACCAGTATAGTCCCTTCAGCCCTTATCGGTACAGTCCCTTCAGCCTTTACCTGTGTCACCATCTCAGCCTCTACTTTTTGTACCTCTTGGCCTTCCTGATCCATTCCATGAACCATGCGATGTGCATGTCCAGCTAATTCAGCCTGTACCTCCCCCACCTTTTCATAGCCCAACAGCTGCACCATCTAGCCCACCTTCACAGTTTAGAGTTGCCTTCAATCCTAATCATCACATTGACCTTCCTACTAGCTTTCCAAACCCACTTCATAACACATGACCAGCACCTATACAGTTTTCACCGATCCTACCTCCCTTACCTTCTTTGCCACCCAAAAGAGAAAAGATAGAATTTATCTTGGTCGAAGAAGTTATTCCCACAGCTGCAGACGTACATCAGATATATCCTTTGACGTGGAAGCTCAGGTCCATGACTGTTGCCACTTGGGTGACCACGAGAAAGCTACAATGCCTTGCTCTGGATTTACTGGAGAGATTTCGGAGTCTTGTCTCAGCAGAGGAGCGTTATACTCACATCTTGCATTTGCCACCAACCAGAGTCGATCGCAAGCATTCTTCTCACATCTTGTTGCTACCACCATTCAGAGTTGTTCGTAACGTCAGTGTCGGATTCCATGTATACCATCGATGGCGGGAGAGAATTGATCCAGCATTCTTATTGTGGTCAATCCTGATCCGTTTGGATTACACTTTGAAGACCTCACACTGGGAAGACGCGTGCATGGGTAGATTTGTGTCTTTTCATCTGTTTGAACTCGAAGTCGAGTTCTTTTTCAGATGGGGAGATTGATGGGGACCACCACACGAGTTTCCATATTTAGCAAGTTTCTATATTTAGATTTAGGATTTTTAACTTTTCATAATTGTATTTTTTCCTTCATTTATTTGTTTAGTCCAATAGTTGGTTTTGTTTGAGGAAATTTAGTGATTTTAAATGTAATTAGGACTTTCTAATCATTGGGAGTAGTTTGGTATTTATTAATTTGAGGGTATTTTGGTCTTTTTCATGTTTTTAAGTCATTATATATATATATATATATATATATATATATATATATATATATATATATATATATATGATGTAACCCCTCCATACAGGATTGACACTTAATCAATGAAAAGAACAACTTTTGCTTTGTGCAAACTTGCCTCCATCGCAGGAAGCATGGTGAGAAGCCAAAAAACCCTCGTGAGAAACTAAGGAAGGCGAGAAGCCACAGGAAAATGTGAGAATCTTCTTCCAAGATCTAGGTTTTTATCTATCTTTATTCTCTCTCTCTCTTTTTCTCTTTCTTCTCTCTTTGTTGCCCTCTCAAACCCAACCGAACTGCTGTCCCAGATCTGTCCCAGAACCATCCTATTGTTGTCCCAGATCTGTCCTAGAAAAATCCTTATTTACCATCCCGACCTGTCCCAGATCCCATCCACACTCACTCATCCCGATCTGTCCCAAATCCCATCCAGATTCGTCCCAAGCCCTTCCCTATCCCAAACCACCCTATAAACTGTTGTCTCAATCCATAACAGTCTCATATATGACTGTTACTGTTGTCTTATCCATTGAGATTCCCTATTTTGCTGTCCCATACCGTTAAGATCTCATATTACTGTTGTCTTATCCATTGAGATCCCCTATCTTGTTGTCCCATACTGTTAAGATCTCATATTACTGTTGTCCTACAATTTATCCTTTCTAAACAGCCAATTTAATTCCTATTTCTGATGATAGATCTACATATTTATGGGATTTGACAAACCCCTTTGTTTTGATGGACCTTTACGGCAGATGTGACTTGGTTTGGATTGTCTTATAATTACTTATACTAGATTCCAAGAATTTGCATGATTCTTTGTGGTAAAATTCTATTAATTAATTGCATATATTAATTGGTATTTAATTTCAGCCCATTTTAGATTTAGGGTGTATTATTTTCATTCCTTTTAATTTTTAGGGACCATACTTAGGCATTTAGGGTTACCTTATCTCTTGTCCTGCATCAAAACCTCTTTTGAGAGATCGGATTCGTCCAGAGGCCAAAGTGAGAGGCCTTTGTCCCATAATCTTGAATTTGCTAAGGGGAGAAAAGAAAACAAAAGCAGTTAATCACACCACACATGCATTTATTTGACAAGCAAGAATAAATCGTATTTTACCCAATTAAAATAAAAGTCACGTTCGCAAAAGACTTTCATAGTTTCACCATTATCATCAGTGAAAGTATTAAACCTTCCACATAGATTTTTTTTTTTTTTTTGAATTTATGTGTGAGAAACCATGGGATACCCAGCGTAAAACCCCCACGGGTGAGCCTACTACCCCTAGGGCACACCAAGGTTAGGCCATGGGGGCTCGAACCCGCAACCTCCCGCTTCTTGAGATGGGAGGCAACCAGTTGAACTACACCCATGTGGGTAAATAGATTTGTGACTTCTCCACTCACTACTATAAAATGTCATGTTTCCCTTTACTTGAGAAATCAATAATCAGCTAAGTTTGAGTTCATTCTAACACTAGATAAAGGAAATTGCATTGGATTTGCTGTAACTCAACCAGCCGAACTAGCTCCAACCCAATCAAATCCTACACCATATTCACCAAGACAGTGCAATTTAGACGGCCAAACATCACAAAAATTGGAGATTGTAAAAGCCCCATGTCACGCCATCTCATGGAAATTGTTAGTTTGGGAAAGCTAGAGGAAAGTCTTCTTACCATGGAATTTGTAAATGGGCCACACCCTGCTTCTTTTGATCCACAAATAGAATCGATGGTCCTAAGTTGCATTAGGAATCTAATCCAAGGATCTTTGCAGTGGTACCCAAGTCTTGGGCATATTACCATCATGAGTGGGCCCCATATTGTGCTTTTAGATCCACAAATCTGATCGACAATCCATTTCATTCCTAGTATCTGTCAGACTTTAGACACCTAATTGATCACCTTCAGAGCATCTTTTAAACTATCCATGGCCTCTTTCTGATCAATTGAACAGTATAAAATCCAAATGATCATGATCTTTTCCACATCTTGTTAGATCTTCATTCAATGGAAGTGTAAAAAACCCATTCCAACATGATTAGGATTGCATGTAGCCCAGGTCAACATGATTGGATGGCATAAAGTCCAGATCATCACGATCGTTCAGGGATCTCATCAGATCTTCATTAGATTTCATCAAATAAGGGCCAATCAACACTTCTGGAGAAACAGATCATGTAAATAATGCTATTTAAGACATTTTTAGTGTATGTTTGGTGACACAATATCCTGCAATATATTGCAAGATTAAATTTCTTTCCTTGTGAAATATGTAAAGTATGCTTGGATAACATAGAAATATTTTCAAATCTACAAGTTAATGCAAGGTATGCATCTAGGCCCTCATCCTCTTACTGTAAATCTTCAGAGTAAGAAAATTACATGCCACATTTTTTGCCAATGTCCAAAAAGAAAACAAACCCATCCTCCCTTCTCATTTTTCATCTGTGTTGCATGCCCACCTAAAGGTGGGCCGATCAGCCCACCAATGTTTGTGATAATGGGTTTAATTGGAGACAGCACTTGGTGCCCAAATTGGAAGGACATTGTAGAAACCCATATTCAAGTATAATTTTTTATATAGATTAAAAATTGAATTTTTAGTAAATTTTAATTTAATATAAAACTTTTTTAGTGATTTGTTCTTTAATTTGACTATCACTACAAATAACAATATTTTAGTCTGATACGATCTTCAACAGCTACCAAATAATTTTTCAGTCAATATCTAATCTGTTAACATAAATGTTCTAGGCTCAAAATTTGATAGTTAATGTTTTGCATTTAAATTAGTTATTGAAATTAAATTTGATATCTTTAAATGAAATTCAAAGAAACTTGTGTTATTTTATACAACCCCAATGACATGAAAGGAAAGGTAATCATTTTGTAAACAATTGCTTTTTCTAATTAATAAATACATTAAGTAACACTCATCTTCACTATGAAAATTTTCAAATATTTTTAATTTTAACTAAATATTTATCTTTTAATAATTTCACATTTAAATCTAACAATTTTTACCAAACACCAATATTTTATCGAACATGATCTTCAACAATTGCCAAATAGCAATATTTTTATCCGTAATTTTTTTTTATAATTGCTAAACAACAATATTTTTTTCTGACAATATCTTCTTCTAATATAATATGTTAAGAAAAAAAATCTATTAGGCTTAGAATCTGACAGTTACCAAACACACCCTTAGGTGTCAACAATAATAACAAGAAAATAGTGATCAAGCAATTAAAATAAGAACCATGATGCAATTAAAACTAAATATAGTATAGATGTTCTTTCGTTATCCATTCTTAAGTGTGTGGCATCCAATGTATGCAACTATATTTAGTTTTAATTGCATCATGTTGGCCACTATGTGCCAAACTCAATAGTCAATCCTACCATTTGGTCCTCGAAAGCCCCCTCTGGGGTCATCAATTTCAATTGGCTTGCAAGTTTTGGAAAGATCCTCATTGCTGGCAACATCCGTAAGAGGCATCTTTTTATGATTCGTTCTTGTTCTCTTTGCATCCAAGTGGCAGAAGATGTGGATCATCTACTCATCCATTGTCATTTCTCATCGAAAGTTTGGGTATTTATCCTTAACCTTTTCAGCGCCAAGTGGGTCATGCCAACAACATTCAATCAGCTCTCATACTCTTGGATGTTCTTCCATAGTGCTTCTAAGTTTTCCATCCTTTAGCATATTAATTTCTTTTCCATGATATGGAGCGTTTAGTGGGAAAGAAACAACCACACTTTCAGGAAGAAAGCCAAGACTAATCAGGTTGTTGAACTTCAATTTCAAACCAAATGTATTTCTTTGACTTCCACTCTCAATGAGTTAGTAGAATTCCCAAGTCTGATTTATTCCATGCTTGGAAGGCACAAATTGGCATTGGTTATTGGTTGTTGGTTGTTTCCTTTTTGTTCATGTGAAGGTGATGTTCTCCTTTTTCCTTAAGGTTGTTTCTTTACTCTAAGTTCATCCTGCTTTGTATCCCCTCCTTGTATTGGCACACTTCTTGTGCTCTCTTGCAGAAAAAAATTGTACCACTAAAAGAAATTAAGAAGTTGCAACCAGTCAACTTGGAACACTTCAGTGACTGAGGGAATCTCAATGAGTCAATAACATCAATTTTAAACCATGATGAAATGATACATGACAATATGACATAAGTTCAAGTTGCAAAGGAATTAGCCCTTGGGAAAAGCTTTGGGTCACCCTACTCTCCTTTAGGACTCACATGGAAGGGTAGGGGTCAAGCCCTTTCAACTGGAAGGGACAGTTTTTATGTAAAATAGTACCATTAGCCATAGCTTGGCATGTGTGGAAGGCAACGAATCAAGGCACTTCTCAAGATATAGCCATTAGGTGAGCAATGTCAGATATTGACAAGGATCAGAGTGAGATCATTGGGGGTACTTAAGAGGAGATTGCTAGTCCTCGTTTTATATACTGTTCTGCCCACTTCCCAAATGAAAATCAGTAGTTGGTACAGCTATATTCAACTTAATAAAATATCAGTTGATTCTCCAAAATAAAATAAAATACAATAAAAAGAAGGTTAAATGCAAGTAAACATGCCATGTAAATAAATTAAGGTCACAAGGTAGAGATTGAAGAGAGGCATAATCAATTTTCTCAAGTTTAATTCTAAATGGAGCAAAAAAAAGTGTTGAACAGGTAGCAGATAAAGTGTTTAGCAATGATAGTTGAATCGAATAAAGACTCAAGTGAAGTTGAAGCCAAAAAGCTTTTAAAAGGATTTTTTTGTTCAACTTTATTAAACAACTTTTTATAGGAGGTGAATCTACAAATGCCGCATAATGGGTACTGAATGAATAATTGGTCCATCGTAATTACATGCTTCAATGATGAGATTCAAGATTGACGAGCAAGTCCAGACTCCAAACCTTGTCAAATCATTTCTTGGTTTTTGCCTATACTTTAAATGGTAAGACTCTCCTTTTCTTGGCCAAATTAATAATTTTTTTCTCTGTGAGTAAATTAAAATGATTTAAAGGTGACATTTGAGAGCTTCACAAATATCAACGAGGACAACGAAAACCGATTAAATGATTTTTTTTAATGATGACATCAGTCAAACCCACAACCTTTTGGTTGTAACAATGAGCATTCACCAATTGTACTACAGGCTCTTATCCACACTACTAGAATGAAAGTTGCACCAAAATTTTCCAAGAGAAAACCCAAAATGCTCAAGATTTCTCAGAACTTACTTTAACCAAATGCAAAGCCTCTCCTAGATCCTTCCATCCAATAAATACTTTCTTGATAAATGCTGCATTGTCCTCTAAGAACATGTCTTCCAATATGCTGCAATTGTACTTTGGTGTAGCTTGTGTTGTGCTCCCTTCCAAGTACAGCAGAAAGTGTGAGAATCCAGTTGAAAAATATCCTCAAGAGTGTCTGAAATTTAGGACATAAAAGTCAAAAGAGCACGATGCATAAATCTAATGATAACCTTGATTTACAGAATGGACATTGTTTTGAGTCAACTTCAATTTTGATATGTCAAACAACAAGGTTGCAGTCGGAATCAGCCTTATGAAAACTTCTAAGGGTTCACTGAGATCAAGAGCTGCTGCTACATCCAAAGGATAATTTCAGAGTATCATTCACTAGGTGAAACTGACAAAAGGAAAACAACAGCATGTCCATTCATTGTATCAAGATAACCACATAACAGTTAACAGGTATAATTATGCCCGATCTCGAAAATAGCCTAAGCTTAAGTCTGCTCATAGATCACTGGAGTACTTTTTGGATTTTCCAAATTATCAATGCACCTATATACTTGAACAAAAAGTTCAAGATCTCAAAGGTAATTTGATACATTTTGTCAACTATTATATCAAATTTCTAAGGTCCAATAAAATAAATTTTATACATTAACTTGTCCCTAGCACCAGCTGGTTTTCGGGCTACTCAAATGAGTTTTCAAAGATTGACTTCAACTGGACAACAACTTAATGATTTAAAGCATTGAACCTTAAAATAATAATCAAGATGGTTCATGAATTACATAAACGAATCATTTAACAGGAAATTAGTAGCAGGCACTCTTGAAATATATCGAACAAAATAGAGCCTGCAGTATAACAAAACAGGGTATAGTATCAGGATAGGCTTTCGAGCCTCATCTTTGAAAGTCGACCATTCAATCTTACGAACAAGAGAAGAGGACCAAAGATGTTGCTCAATTACGCAGTGGTAGAGGCATCTCTTGGCATGATAACGATGGTTCAAGTAATTTTCTCATGGAAGCATTCCTGCAAAAAAAGGAGCACCTCTGAATTGGAACAAAACAAATGCAGGGAAGAAGCAATTGATAAATATAAGTGACCAAAACAAGCCTACCTTGGGCATTTGGATTAAGATGTCAACATTGGTAAGAGGTTTCAAAATGGATCGTACTGAATAGCTGCCAAAAACATCGAATGATTTTGGCTTCCAGAATGTGAAGGTGAATTTCTCAGGGGATGGGACACCAATGTCTCGGACAAATCCAGGAGCTGCATCAACACCAACCTGCAGCAGCATAGGAAATTATCCAATGGGTATTCCAATCGAGGAAGAAATACAATAGCAAATGAACAAAATCAAAAAGTAGAAAAGGCATGAGGAGAACATGTTACTGTTTAGACTAGAAGAAATAGGGTTGTGAAATTTGTCTACACTAGGAAATGGGGGGCTTTGCCCTCTTTGTGTGCACCTAAATGGAAAACAACTGCACCACTTAACCAAACTGATCTTGGTCCTAATCTCTACATAAAAGGAACCATTTATCCGCCACACTTTCTCCAGGAATGCCAAGCAATGGCAAAGTAGAGACTTCTCTCCATTCACTAGGGAAAGTTGTGTTTTCACTTAGTATTTGTCAAATTCCTGCCCAAGGATCATTTTTGGGTTCGAAAATAAGGCTCTCTATATTTTCTCAGTAAATATTTTTAATGGAAAGACATTCAAAAATTCAAAGATAAAAACCATGCTCCAAGACACTTTTTTATGAGGAACAACCAACACATACATCATTTCTAAGAACACAACAAATGTTGAGCATGCTTTGTCACCTCATTTTCCATTAGTAAAGCATCTGGAGAGAAAATTTGGCAAACAATACCATTAGTTGTACTTGTATGATGAGAAATGAGGGTGAAAGAACCCATGTCCCAAAGAGAAGTCATTCCCTATTGGATGTTCTTTCAGTAAAAAAACATGGAGCTAAAAAGCACCCCCTTTCCCACTTCAAATGGATATCAGTCTTCCTCCAGGAGGGTATTTCATTTATTCCCCGCCCTTGTGCTGTTCGGTCCTTTCCAATATCTTGATAATTGTTGGTTGTTAACAACCAAACAAGAGCAATCTTGAGACACCATTTAAACCTTATTCTTAAATACTTCTGAAATAATTTTGGAAAAAAAATTGGTCTAAACATAAACCATAATATACATTTTTCATAAATCTCAATAAGTTTTTGTGAACATTGCGAATATTTTTATATTTTATCTTTGTTCTTATGTAAATTTAAATGAAAATATCCATACTTCACAAATAACATTTTTTTTTTTAAGGTATAGTACATTTTGATTTGTAATTATGGATTCTTAATATTAATTTTGTCTTTATGAGGCTGCTTGGATTTTTTATAAGTTATTATATTATGTATTTCACATCATCAATGAACAAATTATGAATTTTTATGAAGAGATGTATTATCATTTTTAATTTATTTATTAGGATTTTAAAAAATTATATATAAAAAATGTTTTTCTTCCTATCACTTTTTAAAGTTGAAATACAAGTGCAAAAACTTTATTTTAAGTCATAACTATAAAAAGGAATTCATAGAAATTTCATAATTTTATTATAAAATATATTATTAATTCTACGTGATACATAAGTTTATAAAAAAAATTATATATCCATAGAATTAGTCTCCCCCCAGTATAAAATAGTAATACAAATCTTTTTATAAAACCTTTTATTCAAATCTCATTATCTCTCTCTTTTCTCATTTATTTTGAATTTCTCTTCTATATCCTTTATCTTCTTCATAAGTATGGCCCCTATACACAAGTATTAAATCAAAGTGACCATTGAGCTAAAGCCTGAGTGGAGTCCATTTTTATTTTCCTACAAATAGACTTAATCTAGAAACCCAAGTCCAAGCCCAAATTTCCCAAGAAAGAATGCTTAAAAATTATTAATCAAGTTTCTACAAGCGCACCGAACTCGGGCTCTGACATGCTCTACTTGTTTTGAGCAATGTTATCATAACCGGATCATCTATCAAACCGTCTTCGAAGAAGGTTCGGTTCAACCGGGTTCAACAATGGTCAAACCCGATCAAACCCTACATTAAATATAATATTATAAATATTATTAGATTATTAATTAATCTTTTTCTATATAAATAAAGCTATTATAATTTTTTTTTTCAAATGACATTCAATTATATGTTGTAAAAAATTGAAAATTGACCATTCTTTTTAAAACAACATAATTTCTAATTTTTAATAATTACCAGTTATTACGTTGTAAAGCATAACGCATTTCAATATATGCATGTGGACTAATATTTTCTAAATATATGAGCGGTCTATTATATATTATCATTGATTGAATTTTATAAATTAATTTTAGCTTTCAAATCTATTCTAATGAACAATGTAATTAGTTATTATTATTTTTTTAAAGCCAAACCAAGAAAGCTATTTACCATGACATTCTAAGTTTTTACTCCAAAATGAAATTTATTATAATGATTATGTTTTCTTTCATTTGAGAAAAGAAAATTTATTTGTCATTAATAATAATTAGATAAAATTATGAACTATAGGTAATTATGTTACATTGATATAATAAAAATAAAGAAGACCTTTTAATAATGATGATAATGGTAAAAATATCAATGTTATCATAACCAGACCGTCTACCAAACCATCTTCGAAGAAGGCTCTGTCACACCCCGCCTTCCAACACCTGGACCGGCGTGATCTGACTGTACAAATTTAAATCACCTGTTGCCCTAAACGGGTCTTACATAAAAATCTGTGGCTACATTCAAGATAAACATAATTACATTCACAAGCCTCCAAGATTTCTCAAGTCCACAACCTACTTGAAGACATAACATCTCATTTGATTGAGTATATCTATTGAGCATAGCATTCTTATATTCATAGCATTGGGTATGAGGGTGCGATCCATGATTGTCACAAAGACCACAACGGTGGTGGTGTTGTTAGCCTCTCTTTAAGTGGGAAGACCATTATGGTAGATGAGATGTGATATCCGTGACAAGACATGAGGGCTGTTATTTGGTGGTAGGTTGTGTTATCCTCACTTTGTGTGGGAAGGCCGTTAGGGCGATGTGTTATCCTCTATTCGTCGGGAAGGCCACCAAATATCAGTAGATGTAATAATGGGTTGGAATATGGCATTTGGCATTGAGCATTATATTTTGCAAAGGCATGAGCACGTAATGAATTGTTATGCTTGCTTATTTGAAATATCATTGAGGAAGTAGGAATATCATTGAGGGGCAAATTCACAGATGAGGGACAGCTATGGTTGGCAAGGTATCAAATCTTGAAACAGAGAAGAAAAAGGAAAATAAGAGGAATCAAATAAATAATTGCACCTACTTGATACTGTCGCGTGGAGACAAGGATGGGAGAAGCTCATCCCAAGATGATGCTGCTCCTCTTGGTGTCGTTCCTCTTGGTGCTGCTGTAGGAATCGCAAGAAATGAGGCAAGAAGAGAAGAGGATGCTGGTAGATGGAGATAAAAAACAAGTATAGGAATCCGGGTGAAATAGCATGATTTATAAGGGAAAAGAGTCGTATTTGGGAAAGGGATTTGAGTCCCATTGAAGAATGGAAAGAGAAGACATCCACCGGAGAGGAAAGTCTTGCGATTCTTTCGATCGGGACTCTAGGGATTTGATTAAGGAAGGAAGGAAAAGAAGGAGAAGTTTTTGGGAAATTTCCCCATGGGATACAGCAATGAATAAGGAATAAAAATTGGAATTTATTTATTGATTTTGAAATTTTAAATAAAATATTTCCAATTGAAATTCTAACTTAGGGGAATTTAAAAATCTAAGTTGATAATTTATTTTCCATTCCATTAATTTAATTCAAAAGGGGGTAAATTTGTAAACTCTCGTTGAGGAGAAAGTCTCTGAAATAGGGGTCTATTATTCAATCCCTAAATTAAATTGTGTTTACCCCAAATAAATTTATCAAATTAACTAATAAATCAATTTAGACTAAAAATAAATTTTACCCGCCACTACTGACCCGTTACTTCGGGTCGGGTCATTACAGGTTCAGGTCAATCGGGTTCAACCATGGTCAAACCCGGTCAAACCGTACCTTGAATATAATATTATAAATATTATTAGATTATTAATTATTCTATTTTCTATATAAATAAACTCTTATAATTTTTTTTTTTCCAAATGACACTCAATTATGTGTTGAAAAAAAATTGAAAATTGACAATTCTTTTTAAAACAACATGATTTCCAATTTTTAATAATCACTAGTTATTACGTTATAAAGTATAAAGCATTTCAATATATACATATATACTAATATTTTCTAAATATATGAGTGGTCTATTATAATTATCATAGATTGAATTTTATAAATTCATTTTAGCTTTCAAATCCATTCTAATTAACAATGTAATTAGTTATTATTATTTTTTTAAGCCAAATCAAGAAAGCTACTTATCATAATATTATAAGTTTTTAACTCTAAAATGAAATTTATTATAATGATTACGTTTTCTTTTATTTGAGAAAAAAAATTTTATTTTTCATTAATAAAATTAGATAAAATTATAAGTTATAGGTAATTATGTCACATTGATATAATAAAAATAAAGAAGACCTTTTAATAATAATGATAATGGTAAAAATATTAGATGATAAATATAATATTAAATTATTGCAATAAGGTAAATAAAAGAAAACTTATAATTTTTAGTTTTAGCATAAATAAATATTATATTTAAAATAAAATTTTATTACTTTCCCTTTAAAATAATTTTTTCACAAAATATTAGATTTCACGCGTGAGCTCTTTAGTAAGCTCACCCGAGTTCCTTTTCCAAAAGACGGGTGTTCACTTACAAACCCTAATACCCTTCTTTTGATTTACTTCTGCTCTTTCCCTCCGCTCTATGCATTTTTCCCATCAACGAAGAAGAAAAAGAAGCAGAGAAGAGAAAGGAAAGCAGGTGTAAGCGATTTTTTTTTCTTCAATCTTTTCTCCATAATTTATTTTTTCTCTTTCCATTCTCTCTGCGCCGTTTCATTTATTCTCTTGTAGGGAGGGTAGAGTCGCAGCCGCCGGCGTTTTCTTAAAAAAAATTCTCTAACTTTCCATTTTTTCCAAAACCGCGGCTCACGGCTCACGATTGGATTAAAGAAACCGATTTAAACGGCGGCTTGAAACGGTTTTTTACGGCTTAAATTATCAGAAGGTTTTTTAATCAGATCGGACCGAGAAGATGACGGCCGCGGTCGAACCTACGATCCGACCGCGGTTCGATTCTGATAACACTGGTTTTGAGGTCGGTCTTTAACAAAGTCACAGGTTTTTTCTAAGGGTCCGGTTAAACTGGTAAGAACAAAGATTCCCAGCAACGCAGGGATGAAGCTCGCAGGTCTCAAATCTGTGGAAAACGGGCACGAGGAGTCCATATGGACGGTAACATGGGTTCCAGCCACGGACGCCCGGCCGGCGCTACTGCTGACGGGATCTTTGGACGAGACGGTGAAGCTCTGGCGGCCAGACGAGCTGGTCTGTGAGGGCACCAACACGGGGCACTGCCTTGGCGTGGTATCAGTTGCTGCCCACCCTTCTGGTGTTATTGCTGCTTCAGCTTCTCTCGACAGCTTCGTTCGCGTCTTCGACGTTGACACCAATGCCACTCTTGCCACTCTTGCCACTCTAGAGGCCCCGCCTTCTGAAGTCTGGAACATGCAATTCGACCCCAAGGTACTCTCACCCCTTTCTCTCTCATTCTTTCTCTTCGCATGTCCGTTTGGGGACTCTTTGGTTGGAAGGGAAGTCTTGGAATTTATTTCTCCTCAGCCTCAGTGATTTAATGTACCACTTCTAAGAGCCTGTTTGGTAGACCGTAATTCATCAGTGGAACTGGAGATCGAGTTCCAGGCTACCAAAAGAAGCCCTTAGTAGTCTAGACCGGGCAAAGTCTGACCCGACCTGACCCATGTAGTAAATGGGTAGACCTAATCCTGGCCCGTTTAGTAAATGGGTAGACCCAATAGGAACTCATTTATAATTAAATCTGATTGACCCGACTATTGCCATGTCTTAGATGCAACACATCTAATCATATGAGATCTACACGGATTTAAGGAGTGGTCTTGGTATTGAGTCTCGTTGGAAAAGTCTCCTTAGTAACTTAATAACATTAACATTAAAGGAAGGTAAGTCTTGTAATTTTAATAAAGATAATTTACAAGCTATAGTATACTACCAATGCACCCGTGAAATGAGGATTAGCATTACATTGTTCATATGTTCAGTGCCAAAATAATCTGATTGTCATAATTATAAATCCAAACAACTAGTAATTATGGCGAGGAGAGTGTGGAGACCAACTAGTAATTCTTTCAACATTTGAGTACATCTTTTGAAGATATAGTCAAGAGGTTGATATTTGCTATGGGGTCTATTTAGACCTCCTTTTGGTGGAGGTCAAACTCGAATCCCTATCTTTGTGAAAGCTATTTATCAAAGGATTTAGGCGAAAGTTGGCTTCTTGGAAAAAAATCATACTTGTCTTTTGTTGGCTAAATCACATTCATCAACTCAACACTAAATAACCTACCTACTTACCATATATCCCTTGTCAAGATTCCACTCAAAGTAGCTAGAATACTTGAAACGATTCAATGAGACTTCCTATGGAATGGAGTTGGTGAAAGGCATTATATATCTAGTTAAGTGGGAGAAGGTTAGCCGAAGGACAATGGAGGTTTTGTTGTGATTCGGAGAAAATGCACTTGAAATGTTGCAATAGGAAAAACGAATAAATTTATATCACATAAAACATAAGACACAAGGCAAGGCAAATTTAGCGTAGTTCGGCGTTTGATGCATACATCCACGAGCGAAAAGGAAGATGGCTTCACTAATTAGAAGAGAAAAAATGAGAAAATTACAATGTGCTCAGCACAAACCCAAAGACACTCACAAATCTTCACTTACAAAGAACCCTCAAAATTACATGAGAGAGAATTCTCACAAATCTCTCTCAAAAGAGACCCAAAGGACTGAATCCAAATTTCTGTGTTACAACTAAAGGCCTAAGCCGCCTTATATGGATTTTGGATTCCCAAAATTACGAGCTTAAAATGATAACAAATTAATCAAAAGTGAAAAGAGAGAGATGAAAGGAAGTCTTGGCAAAATAAGGGAGGTAGGCATGTGCTGTGACCCTGTTTCACCGGCAAAAGAAGGTAGGCATGTGCTGTGACCCTGTTTCACCGCCTCCTATTTTCAACAGGTTGAGGTTTGGGAAGCATGGTAGAGAGAAATTGGTCTCCCATGGCTAAAATTTAGTGAAGGACTGGAGGTACATAAGAGAGGGGAGCTTGGTGAGAGAGGTTACAAAAATAAATTTGGTGAGATAGAGATTGATTCGCAAGAGGGGTAAATCATAGAGGTGGATCTCGTTTATGGAAAGACAGTTCAGGTCACTGTGACATGTTGTAGTGAGAAAATAAAGGCTTGAGATTGATTGTAGGGGATGGTTTAGAACTAGTTTTTGGGAGGATTTTTGGTTGGGAGATCAACCTTGAAGTCCACCTTTTCCATTTCAAAACCAAAATGAAATGCTCATTAAGGAGTGTATGGAGGTACGGAGAGGAATAGTGACATGGCTGTTAGGAGGAACCTTATAGTGGACTTTGAGATCTTGCAATTGGATCCTTCCAACCTCCTTTTAGGCTCTCAGTGGTTGGGGTTTGGGGCATTCTCCTTGGAACAAACTTTGAGGAAATTGTACCCTCAACAACTGCTTGATATTATTGAACATATCGGGCTAAACATCGTTCACTGGGCATTGATAGGGAGAGTCTTCATGGGTTATTGGGAGGAGCAGCTCAGTGGAATAAGTCAAGGATCATGTAATCAGACATATGTTTCTGTAATTGTTACTCTGTTTGATTGGTGTATATTAGCCATGGTGAGCTGAGTGTTTCCTGGCCCACATACTCTTTTGGCAGTGACTCAAGATGCAGGTTTTTAATTCTCCTTATAAATACACTCTCTTAGAAAAGAACAAAAATAAAGGATGACCATCTAAAACAAAAATGAAGACAAAGCCAAATGAAGAAAGTAAAGCATTTGGATCCAATTCTATACTTCCAATTGTGGCTTTTTATGTGCAGAATTGGGTTCAGTTAATCAAATTATTAATAAAATTTTGATCGCAAAAGAACTGTAGATTCTCCTCTTTCAGTTTTGATTTTCAAAGAATACCTAAAGAATGGAGAAAGAGCATTATGGTCCCTCTTAATAAGAATAAAAAGAGAGACTTACAATTGTCAAAGAATCAAGTTATCGAACTTTCAAGCCATACATTTTTACTTTTGATTGATAAAACAACTTCAAAGTACATGGTATTTAGAGAACTAGTTTGGCAATGTGCATCAGCCCTATATTCAAGACCTTGATCACCAAAGTTATTGGTAGTCATTTTTCTGTTAGTGTGATGTGATTTCTAATCAAAATCCACCCTAGCAATTCAATGGTAGTTTTCTAGCCACAAATCTCCAATACATTTTTTGTACTCATAGGTCAGATGGACCTTATTTGCTTTTGTGGGGCAGCTTCACAATAAGCAGCCCAGTTTTAACCAAACTACTGAAGGATTTCCTCTTTCCACTCAATATTGCTTGTTGATTTTGTTTTGATCCACTAGAAAAATGTAGAGTGCAAAATATGTGGATTGAATGATCAAGCCAAGAAAATCTTTAAAAAAAAAGGATCGAGTCCAGAAACACATGTACCTGTTATACCCGTGGTCATTGAAATGGATAGAGCTACTCCAATGGAACTTGTAGTAAGAAAAGCCAACAATGATTGGGTTCAAATGAAGCTTCAATCTTGTTTTGTTTGATAATATCTTTAAAAGCACAGTACTACAAACAATTACAATGCAAAAATTCAACATGGTAAGGAAATGTGATGCAGTGACCTCTCATGTGAAGCTCAGGACCAGGTATGAGCCTTGTAAATCCATTTATTCAAGTGCATGACCAAGCCCAGGTGACAGCCCAGTCAAGTTGAAGGTCAATTGACATTTCTAGATTACTCTAGATTCTGATTCTTATTTATGGTTTGAGTCAAAATTTATTCTAGGAGTCTCTTTTTAGTAACTTGTTGAGGCTATCCAGGAGACTGGTCTAATCTCATTCACTAATAAGTTATAAAGCTAGAATTTTTTTTTTTAACTTTATTTTCTCATTTTCATTTAGTCTAAAAAGACCACTTAACAAGGATTGATCACTGGTTTTTGTTATGGGATTGATTTGAGTAGAATGAGAAATGACGAGAGGTTTAGGGAAATGGAGTTCTATCTACTTTTTGGGCACTGAGATCCACTTTATAGATCAAATTTTATACTCATTTGTCAGTGTAATCCTGACCACCGATCAAGGGTCATAGATCTGCACCTTTCAGCTTTAGTTTCTTAATAGGTTTCGCAGATCTCTATTTCTACAAGACTTGCGTTTAATTTTTGAGTGATTGTTTTTGCAGTCAAAGTGGTCATTATTCTGGTGTTATGTAACTGTCTGGCTTGTCATGTTCCTAATGGATCCTTTTTTTCTTCTTCTTTATCTTTTTTACAGGGTACTGTTCTGGCAGTCGCCGGTGGTGGAAGTGCTTCAGTTAAGCTGTGGGACACTGCTACATGGCAGCTCATTGCCACCCTTGCAGTCCCCCGACCGGAAGTATCCTCCAAGCCCTCTGATAGGAGTGGCAGTGGAAAGTTTGTCCTGTCAGTTGCATGGAGTCCTGATGGTAGGCATTTAGCTTGTGGAGCTATGGATGGTATGATCTCTATCTTTGATGTGGCACGTGCCAAGTTCCTCCATAATCTGGAAGGCCACTTCATGCCAGTGAGGTCGCTAGCGTTTTCACCCATAGATGCACGTGTGCTGTTCTCGGCCTCGGATGATGGGCATGTCCACATGTATGATGTTGAGGGTAAGAGCCTGATTGGGGCCATGTCGGGTCATGCAAGTTGGGTATTGAGTGTGGATGCCAGTCCTGATGGCTCAGCCATTGCAACAGGTTCGAGTGACCGGACTGTGCGCCTTTGGGACCTCAGCATGAGGGCCGCTGTCCAGACAATGAGTAACCATTCTGACCAAGTCTGGGGGGTGGCATTCCGACCTCCTGGTGGAACAGGCATTCGTGCTGGTCGGCTTGCAAGTGTTTCAGACGATAAGAGCATCTCACTGTATGATTATTCATAAGAGTCCGTAGACACATTTTGGAGGATTGTTGGTATGCGTTTGTTTTATTTATCTAGAGAACAAGTAACCAAACGAACCACTGTAACAATTAGTGATTTGTTTTATCGTCATTTATAAGTGTTTCAAAAGATTATTCCAATGGCTTCATTCTTCCTATGCTTGCAGAAACACGTTGCATTCAGATTTATGTTGAGATGCAAATTTTATGCGGTTCCATTGTATGCTGACTCTTGCTTCTGGTAAGAGAATCATATGAGTGAGGTGAAAAAACAACCAGAGCAATCACTTTGATCGATGCTGTCTTGCAAGGCCTGGTATAGACCCATCTAATGGGCTGGAAAAAAAAGTAACTAAAGGTTATTCTATTGGACGGGAGATATGGGTGCCATGAAAACTAATTTTCTCGCCCATTACTGTGGAAAATGGGTAAGCTTAGGGAAAATTGCTTTCTTGGATGAGAAAACAATTTTCTACAGGATTTATTTAAAATGATGAAAATATAGTTGGTTTATTTTTTATTTTTAGATAATATGGATATCTCCATTTCACATTGGAGGTGTGACTAATCCCACGGAATCACTCTCAGGTTTTGTGTATCAAGTAAGTCTGATAAAAATCAAATTTAAGACCTCTAGTCTAATTCTAGAAATTTAGATCAACTGAGCTATAACATGTGGGTTAAAAAGATTGATAACTCTCAGCTTTTTCATTTAAGGAGGTTGTTCGTTTAAAATTTTATTAAGTGGTATAGGCACATTATTGGTTAAGATGTGTAGAAAAGGGCAAGTATAATTAACGACTAAAAATTAAATCTGCTACGATTATTATGACCTTCTGACTTTGTATCTATGAAATTTAATTATTGCAACTTGTAAGTCTCTGATTTTTTATGATTTTATCTCTCAACTTTAATGATTGGACGGCCTTAGAGAAAATAAATAAAAGGCAACCAATGACAGTATATGGAGCTAAACTTTATCAGTATATCCACATCACATGCAGTGTTAAGAGTGAACAACTTTTTTTTTAATACCAAGGTATCCAAGTCTCTTAGAGCACTTGAGTAATTCTTGAGCCATGTGCAAATTTCTATATCCACACATATTGAGTAATATTAAGACCTTACGTATCTTAAGTGAGTTCTTGATTTTTTTTCACAGTATTATCACCGAATGGTGAAAAGGTACAAGGAGTGGTACCTTACATGCAGCGATATCTTTTGTAAAATTTTAATTACTCGCAAGTGCAAAAATCAAATTATAAAACTATACAAGTGCAAGGTCGAATCCACATGAGACTAATTGAATGGAAATTTTTAGTTTAGGAGAATGGAAAAATTGGATTGAATTAAATTGATTAAAAATGGTTATGCAAATAAAATATTTAAGGCTGGTCATGTAGATACCAAATTTTCCTGTCAGCAGACACTACTTTTCGTTTTTAGGTATGAAATTACCATTTTGTCTTTCCATTTTAGATCGTCCGAACGAACATCCAGTTCATTTTTCTTTCGTTCGGACGGTTTCATCGTCCGAACGAATATTTCAGTGTAAAATGTGTTTGTTCAGACGGTCCTCTCTATGTGATTGTGGAGAGAGATTTTCAAATGACGTCGTTTCTCAATCGATTTCTACAAAAAAGGTATCAAAATTCATCTACTTTGAATTTTAAGAACTCCAGTATTAATTTTAAGTGAAAAGGTATAGTTTTGGACTTCAAAAATCGTACTCAAAGAATTAAGGAAAAATAACATTCTTTTTTAATTCTTTGAGTACGATTTTTGAAGTCCAAAACTAAAACATTTTCACTTAAAATCAGTCTCGGAGTTCATAAAGTTCAGACTATATGAATTTTGATACATTGTTGTAAAAATTAGTTGAGAAACCGACTTGTTTGAAAATCTGAACCAAACGCGCAAATGTTACAATTGGCAGGGAGGCAGTTTCTCGACCGATTTCTACAAACAAGGTATCAAAATTCATCTACTCTGAATTTTATGAACTCCGGAACTGATTTTAAGTGAAAATGTTATAGTTTTGGACTTCAAAAATCGTACCCAAAGAATTAAGAGGGAATGCCATTTTTTCTTAATTTTTTGGATACGATTTTTTAAGTCTAAAACTATACAATTTTCAATTAAAATCAATACTGGAGTTCATAAAATTCAGAGTAGATGAATTTTGATATCGGTAGAGAAACGACCTCGTTTGAAAATCTGGACGATCTAAAATGGAAGGGCGAAATGGTAATTTCACACCTAAAAAAATGAAAAGAGGTGTCTGTTGGCAGGAAAGTGTGGTGTCTATATGGCTAACCTAATTTAAAATGCCACATTAAAATTACTAATTTAACCTTAATCTAGTTCCAAATTGACAAGGATGAATTTAATAAAAAGAAAATAAACTAATTCTAAATAAATATATACATGTGAATTGATTAACTGGCCAAGAGATTCAATTTATTCCAATAAAAAAAATTAATTTTAATTCCAATTTTAGAGTAGCAAATTTTTTTTGAATGGTAAAGTTTTTTTTTTAATAAATAAAAAGAGAAAACTCCTTCCAACGAAGTATAAGAACGCCATCTCGAGAATCCCAAGAATGGGATGGGAAACACCAATCACCGGAAGATGATCACCTAAAACCTGAAAATAATAACAGCAAAACCCTCTGAGAACGGGATTAAAACTCCATATTTTCCTTTATACTCCTACCTCTCATCTCCAGAATTCTGAAACCCAATCATATACGAGAAAAAATCAACGGGAAACACCTCGAACCCCCAATTTCTTTCTCATTCTAACTTGTTGGCTAAAATGGATCGGGTTTGCCACTCTTTTCCTTTTAGGATTTGAATGACGAAGCTTTGTCCATGCAATCAACCCAATGCAAGTCAGAAAGAGCTAGATTGCCAAAGCTGAATTTAATACCCTGAGTTTTTCCTATCTCCAGTATATCTGTATAATCTTGTTGTGAGTATCCATTTTCCTTTAGAGATTGTAAAATTTAATTCTCATTTTGACTGGCAAGTTGAGTGAACTCTTTCATCCGTCATTGTTGATGTAATGCCCCGACCCGATGGTGGGCCCAAAAGACTATTAATTTTTTTTTTTTTTAATCTTCAATCCACTAACATCATATCTGGGCTGGATTTTCATGTTTGCCAAAAAGCATATTGTAGAAAATGTCACACGTGCTCTTCTCACGTGGATTCAAACATGAACCATATGACCTCATATATGGAAATATATTACACAAACAGAAATATCCATTCATCTCATCAGAGTTACGAACGAAAACATAATGATTTACACATGTTTAGATTTATAATACCACAGACAGTACTAAAATCAACAAGATATCATTTGAATGAAAATAAACATATTTCCCATCATCGGGAAATATGATTGACTGCAAGGGCTCCCTCATCCTAAGTCAGCGGTGGAGGTTCCTCCTCCTCAGGTGCTAACTCTGCAATGTAAGGGATGTGAGCTCCAAACCAGTGATAAGATCTTAAAATAATACATTCATCAACATGTACAGGTTAAACAATGCAGTCCAATCATAATAATAATAGCGGTCTACTCTTACCATTTAAAACATAGTTGTCTACTCAGGAATTGTCTACTTTACCATACTTCCCAACTTACCATAAATGGTCTCATATATTATTTTACCAAATTACTACAAATGGTCTCATATACCATTTATCTTACTTGAATTCATAATTGGTCTACTATACCAATTTATCAAGTCACCATCACTGACATACCATTGTTATACCACTGCCATAACACTGACATACCATTGTTATACTGTTGTCATGCCACTGACATATCATTGCCATACCATTAACATACCACTGCCCAATGGTTTTGCATATCCTTTATCCTACTTGAAGTTATAATTGGTCTACTATACCAATATTTCAAGTCATTCGTGATACTGTTATGCCACCGTAACACCAAAGCACTACACTGACTATAATGCATTAAGTTCTGACACGGTTAAAATGCAGCATCTTACAAGAACATCTCCGACGCACTACATTGACTATATTGCATTAAGTTCTTTTCTACTTAGTGACAAAGTTAATCGCTCAACTCCTGATAGCTATCGGACTGCGTTTCCGCTGCGCCACAGATAGAGAGTATCGGTCTGGAAGTGAATACACACACACACACACACACACACACACATATTAGGATCAAGATTTCAAAAAATCTTAACTTTAATAATCAAAACACAACTTAAGAAAAATCAGTTCTGGGTTCATCGGAATATCCTTCGGAACCTGATACCGTGGCTTCGGAACTTCTGTAATACCCTGCCCCAGATTAGGCGTGTTTTAGCTTAATAAATCCTGTTTAGCCGGTTAATCTCGAGGATTACGGCTAGGGCTTCGAGGGAAGCCCAGTTGTGGTCCAATCCGAGCTCGTGAGCTCAGTGATCCAGCTCGTTCAGCTGGAGGGACATTTTGGTAATTTATCTCTTGTTATGTTTATTTTTATAAATTATTGTTGATATGTGTATAATATTGGTGGATAATATTCTCCTTAATAAAGGATTTGCATTTCTGATTTTAAAATAAATTTATTTTCAGAAAATGGTATTTAAATCCCTCCCGTCAAAACCCCGAAAGGGAGTATTAATTATTTTAAAGGGTTTTGAAAATGAAATAAATTTTAAAACTAGTATTTTGTGTTAGACCATTTTAAGAATGATCTAGTTATCCTTTGGCACCCCAAAATGAGATTTCTAAATTGTTTATTTAAGTAAATAGTGTAAATTTATGTTTTTTATTTAAATAAATGGTTTTTAGTGAGAGTTAAATTCTAAAATTTTTATGGTGACTAAGGTTTTTAAAACCCAACTTATCGGTAAAGTTGGATCAGAGTTTTTGAGCTTTTAATATCTTGTTTTAGTTAAAAATCGGCTTTTATTAAACCCAAGGACTAATCTGCAAAAACTAAAAATTATAAAGGGCTGATTTGCAAACCCTTCTACCGTACTGTAGCATACGAAAGCCACCACCGCATGCCGCTGCATGCAGTGGCTGACCGGCTCCAATTTCCGGCCTTTTTTCTATAAAAGGAACCCTCCTGCTTGCAGACCAAACTCCCAGCAACCTTCTTCTCTCTATCGCTCTCTTGATTCAGACCTAACCCAGCCTTTACAAGCCTCTGAATTTCTCTATTTTGCCAGCCGTACCTTAGAGGGGAAAGATTTTCAAAATCAGATTTCTAAGCCCAGGAGCCCGAGCAAAGGTATCCATTGCATTCTCCTTTCAATTTCAGTAAATTTCGAATCCAGAAAATCCGGTTTTGGCCATGTTTTCAGTGAGAAAGTTCAGTTTGAAGTTTTAGGAAAAAACATGGGTTTCTTGTACCCGTGAGCTTTCAAGTTTAAGATTGGATGGCCCGGTGAGCCTCAAAGCTCCAAACCTCTCCCTATGGAAAGAGGACTCCCGGAGGAATCCATCGGACCGGTCAGATATAAAAACCGAATCCAGAAAACCCCCCATTTATGAATTCATTTTTCACATTTTCCAGCCGTTCACTGTCTGTTGCAGACAGTGAACGGGAGGAAGAAGAAGGGAAAAAAAAAAAGGAAAAAAAAAACCAATTTTTTTTTTTTTAGATTATGCTGATACTTGTGTTTGTGATGTTGGTTCCCTTTGAAAAAAAAAAAGAAAAGAAATAAATAATTAAATGATTGAATAAATAAATATTATTATTTTATTCAATTATTCAAAAAAAAAATTTTAAATTTTGTTAGATTATGTGATGTGATGTTATTACCCCATTTTGTTAATTAAAATTGTACTAACCCTTTTCTCTTATTACTTATAGTGTAAATACTATTGTATTCGCTTTCCACGCCGACCCTATTGGTCGGGCACTGAGTGATTCACTTTCAGGCCGACACTATATAGTCGGGCACTAGATGACCTCTAGGCCTAACTCAAAATGTCAAATCTGGTCGTATCCAGAAGACAACCGAGAAGTGACCCGAGGATTTAGACCTAACTCAATAAGTCAATCTGGTCAATGCCTAGAAGACAATATGAGTTTTGGACTGAACCCTTTTTTATTTATCATTATATTGTAGATTATGATAATTTAAAAGGATAGAAACCAAGTAGGAGACTCAATTCCATGAACCCTGGATATTTTGTGGGAAAACGTATGATTTCCAAATACTACGTATGTGTACGTATTTGTTATGTATATTGATTGTGCACTTGTGTGTTATTTGAACAGAGACTGCGTAAACCACACATCACGGTGGGGGAACTTAACTCTGCAGATTTTGTAAACAGGTTTTATGATGAGATGAGTATTGAGCAATGAGTGGTTTCAGTTTTGATGAACCCACTCATGTGCCTAGACGTGATGTACTATGGTAAGAGTGCTGATGATGATTGTGATATTACGATGTTGATCGTATGAGTATGTAAGACTGCTTCCACGTACCTGGGCTATTGAACCAATATCGGCCATATGGGAGATGGTTTATGTCTACTGGACCATGGGCGGACCATGATGTCGTTAATTGCTGACTTGAGAGTGTAACGCCCGCCCCTTTTCACGGAAAATCAGAGTCTATTTTTTTTTTTTTTTTACATAAAAGTGACAAAGGGCGCGGACGTCACGACGCGAGTTAAGTCCGAGCTTCTAAAGCCCGGCCCTTAACTGGCCAACCCTACGTGTGCGTGGAACGAAGTCCACGGAGAATGATTCACACGTAGAAGTAGCTTGCGGAATATTAAACTACGTGCGGAATTACAATAAGGACTGTCCTACAAAATTGAGATAGCAGGGAAGATACATTCATTTAATTACCAAAATACCTCAACAATATAATATCCAAAATGAAATCCAAAACATAGCAATTAATCTAAAATATTACATTCCAACGAGTTAAGCTATCAAATACATTTCCAAATTAAACTGAATAAACTAAATAGTCTGTCTCCCCAAGCTCCTAAGCTTGGCTCCCGTCTCGTCCTTCTGCTCCGCCGTTTCCTGCGTCATCAGCTAGGGTAGAAGTAGGGCATTAGACCACGCGCCCAGTAGGACTCCGAGTAGGGCTAACACATGGATTAGTGATAACAAAGCATATAAATAATATTATAACGAGAAACCATAAAATGAATGCTATGCCATGGGTGTCTGTGTTATGGACCCCACCCATCATCCATACCATCATGCTGTCATATCCCCCTTGACGGCAAAACCTCGTCAAGATATCATCCCCCTGGACGGCAAAACCTCGTCCAGGTATAAACAATCACACATCACCCTCCTTGATGGAAGAACCATCATCAAGGTATCATAATTACATACAACATCCCTGATACATCAAACACATCAAAATATCTCCATGTCTGTTTATCGGTCTCCCCGACGGAGCATGGACTCCGGTTTCATTTCATCCTTCCCCTGTCATATCCCTCCCATGCCATGCATGAGATGTAGATGCCATATGCCATGTAATGAATATAATAACAAACCATGACATTTAAAAAAATGCCATCAATAAAACATATAACTTAATTACCCAAAATAGATCAAGCAAAGCCTCAATAATCACATCATAGCATTAAAACCCATTTTAAACCAATCATATGCTTACCAGAATAAATCAAGTAAAAAACTCTACATAATGCATCATTCAAAACCAATCTTAAAACATACCACATAATTTCCAAAATAATTCAAGGAAACCATCACTCAATCCATGGCTTACAAAAAGGTTAGAATCCTACCGAATACCAACTAGCGTTCTTTCTTCCGTTTCCGTCTGAAAATTCGGCTACCGACACGCGTATCGCTCGCGATATCCAATACCTTATTACATACACAAATCAGTCCAAGTTTTAACCATTTTTAAGCCCATAAATCATTTCCAAGTCCATATGAAAAACCGGTCACTATTTAGGTTTTGTGGGTCCCATTTCATCTATTAAAACTTTTAATCCCATAAGTCTTAAAAATTGGCCACCTTAGGCTTGATCAATCACTTATAAGGTTATTACATTAAAGCCCCTAAGTCCATGATCAATCTCCATGGAATTCTTGAATTTGGCCATTAATTACGGTTTTGCCACTACCTTATTTTCCATGATTAATCACTCATTTACCCATGCATGATTAAATCCCTAATTGATCATGAACTTAGATCTCTAACTTAGGTCCATTAATGACCCATTGAACCATGTCATGACATCATTAAAATTAGCCTTTTTATTAACCTAACTCTTATTCATTTAAACCCATACAAAACCCCACATTTAACCCTTTAGATGGGTAATGGATCATGGTTTTAAAATACCTCATTCATCAACTCTTCCCATGGGATTTACTTCATACATTTAAACTACAATGAGTCCCTTACCCATTCATACCCTTTGGAAAGCATAACATCTCTCATCCTCCAATTTAACCCATCAAAATGGATCACAATTGGGCCATACTTGGGCCTTTGTCCAAATTTTGGCCCATTTACCATTTATTCCACCAATTTTCCAATTTTCATCATTAAAATAAATAATATTCCCATTTATATTAATTTTAAAAATTCCGGGCCCTTACAATACAATCCTCTTTTAAAATTTTCGTCCCGAAAATTCGAGCGAAGTAGAGGTTCAAAACATCGACACAAAGAGTTCCGCAGTACCCTTTGTTCTCTCCCGATCACTCTGATCGGCTTCTCCACACACATCACGTCGCTTTGTACATCGACGTCTTGTACGTTCAACACCTGTGAAGGATCAGGGTTGTATTTCCTCAACATGGACACATGAAACACATCATGTAAAGAGGATAACTGCGGAGGGAGCTCCAACTGATAAGCTACCCCCCACCTCAAATTCGAGGAACTTTCTCCTCTTGTCGGCGTAACTCTTTTGTCGGCTTTGTGCAGTGAGCAGATGTTGCCGTATCAATTTAATCTGCGCTGTAATTTCTGCAACCAACTCCGGTCCAATCAGCGCAGACTCACCAACTTCTGTCCAACACACTGGTGATCTACATGGCCCACCATATAAGGCCTCAAATGGATCCATCTGGAGGTACTGTTATTGTAGGAGAACTCCACCAGTGGCAGGCAATTCTCCCATCCACCCTTGAAATCCCGCATACATGCTCTCAGCATATCCTCCAATATCTGTATTGTCCTTTCCGACTGTCCATCAGTCTATGGGTGGAATGTTGTGCTGGTCAACACATCGGTCCCCATAGCCGATTGCACGCTCTGCCATACTCTGCTATTGAATCGGCCATCTCTGTCGGACACAATAGTCCGGGGTACACCATGTAGTCCGATAATATTTCGGATGTACCGTCGACCCATATTGCATCGTTGCCCCTAGATGACCTTAGTAGCCCTATTACAAAGCTCATGGCTACATGCTCCCATTTCCACCCCGGCACTGGTAAGGGTTTGAGTAAACCCGGTGGCTTCCGATGTTCCGCCTTATCCTGCCAACAAGTTAGTATAGCGAGTAACAAACTCTGCCTCTCTTAAGTCCATGTCACCATTAGTGCCTCTTAAGATCCTTGCACATCTTAGCGCTGTCCGGATGGGTAGAGAGCTTGGTTTGGTGTGCCTCAACTAACAATTCCCTTCCACAGCTCTTAGGTACCTCCGTCCTACCTCGGAACACAAGACCCTATCCCGGTCGTAACTCGAATTCTGATACTACCTCACATGTAGATATCTTGGTCCAAGTCTCCTCCATTTCTGGGTCTATTCGTTGTTCCCATTCAATCGTGTCAAGTATCTCTTACTCACATCAACACCACTCATATCAACCTATGAGTTTCATTTTTGTGAAAATTACTCTGTCTCCTGCTATCTCTTTCCCTCACGAACCCATTTGCGATCTTATGCAGAATAATGTATTCTATTTCACTTTACCTGCTACCAAGATATTTCCCATCCGTACTCATTCAACACATTCTTTCGTCTACTCTCTGTGTGAAGTAGCCTGCCAGTACGAGCCTATGCTCAAGTCATTGGCTGATTCCATTTCAACTAGGTTTCTAGCTGCACTCTCTTGGAACTCCATCGGCTAACTACAGAGTCAGCTAGCTAGACTAACTCGGCAGTCGCCCATAGCTTCCCATTCGAGTTTCACTAGACTTTTTATCTTTCCCATCAATTACATCTCCAAAACTTAACACCTCTTCATTTGCACACAAGTCACTATGTGACTAACCCTTTTTGTTCATAACTTCTACAACACCAGTACCTGACATCAATCCAATCCACCATGGGATCCCCCATCCATGGTTTATAACCATCCATGAATATAACCCTCCTATGGGTATAATCCATTCATGGGCTTAACTAATACCTTCGTAGAACTATTCTGTCGATCATAGGGCTAGCAGGTCTAACATACGACCCATGCGTTGACTACGAAATCAAAAATGTCTATCATAATGCCATTGTCCGGCATCAATCCAAATCATATAAATACTAATTTCCTACCCCTCTGAATTATTCAACACATATTCATAGATTCCTAAAAATAGTGGTCTAAGCTTACTTAGGTTATGTCAAATAATATCCATTCACCACTAAAAATATTCCCAAGTATTACAAATTTCACCAACTACCAATACTCCCCCAATTTATTTTTTTTTTCCATGATTCCAAAACACCTAAGTTCACCAAAATTTCTCCATGGTTTTATTTTTTTTTTTAAAACCCTATTTATAATACCTAAACTCCACTTAAAACAATGCACCCTCTCCATCATTTTTTCCTACTATTACACCCTTCAAATTTACAACTACATAACCCTAGGGTTCATCATCCATTCATGCCTTTTTAAGGCCACCAAATCATTCGCATCATTCCTAAACGCCCTCATAATTCTTTTAAAATTTGCAACATTTAATCATTAAGCACTTAAAATTCTTAACCATTCTTCATGGTTTTAAACCTTAAAATTCCCAAATTTCTTTCCATGTCTTCCATTCTTCACAACCTTACTAAAATCATTCAATCAACCACCATGGGGTTCGTGGTTCATCATTCATTGGTCACATTTAAGATCATTAGAAACCTTAACCTTCAACCATTAACTTCCACAATTTCACACCCAAAAATCATTACAACACCTCACTATAGGGTTCGGCCATTCACCATGGCCGAACCCATGGTTCATGGTCAACCATTTATTCATGTCTTTTAAGACCATATAAACCACTTTACATCTTCATGAATTTCTTCATTCAAGATCCCTAAAAGAAGATATCACTACACTTAATCATTATGAGCCTCAATATCCTTGTAAACTCTTACATTTGAATGCTTTATTGAAAATCATTCGAACTTTCATCACATTACAAGGTTTGGTAGGGTTAGCACAAACCTTTTATAACGTATCCACAACCTTTACAAAATCTTTTCCTTTTCCCAGACATTTCCTTACCCTTTCTTATCCTAATCTTCCATAGAAGACCCTGCATCATCCTCAAACACAAAGGAACTGTCAGGGCATGACACCGACATGTGACCCAGTACTTCACATGTCAACCAAGATATTATCCCTGGTCCTCCAACATAAGGACAGTTAGTCTTTTCTTTCCCATGTCCATGTAGCCCACAAACCGGGCATACCACTTCAAAAGGGTAGGGACAATATGTGCAATTGTGCCCAACCTGGTTACACAACTCGCACATATAACTGGGTTCCAATTCCCCTACCGACTATCTTATCATCAGAAAGTCTTCCACATTCTCTTCAGAAAGAGATGTTAAATCCTCTTCATCTTCCTCGGGAGGTCCCTCCTGCATGTCCATGCTAACTTCTATGCTGGAAGCAGACACCAAATCTATGAGACAGTTATGGGTTCCCTTATCCCATAATTCCGTACAGTCCCCTTCATTTGACATACCTGTATTCATAGAATACAATAGAACCCAAAAATCATCAACTGCAATTTCCAATAAAACCAATCTCAGTTTTGGGGAATTTCTTATGTATATCACAATGTATTTGGTTTGGGGAAAGTTGCCAAATAAACACACTTGTTTTTCCTTTGTTTCTGGTGGGGAATCTCTAAATTGCTATTGTCTGTTGTTCAAATTGGGGATACCGGGGAAGTACATCCTACTTTACTATGTCTGATAAATCTAGTACTGTTTCATCAATTTGGGGGAAAACCTAGATGTTTTCTCATTTCTGGGGAAGTAAACCCTATCTTGCTATGTTTCAATAAATCTCTCCTAGAATGAATCTTTCTTCCCTTGCTATCATTCCTTTCCGTCAATTGTTGTTCTCAGATTAAACACTTCCGTTTGAGTCAATCGAAGTAAATTAACCCGGCCCCCGTGCAGCGGACTCCGAAGAGTCGGTCGGTTGGGATTCTTAGCCGTCAGTGAGACGTGCAACCGTCTTAAATCTTACTTCGAGAGATTCATTCTTCCGAATTCGCTCTGATACCAACTGTAACGCCCGCCCCTTTTCACGGAAAATCAGAGTCTATTTTTTTTTTTTTTTACATAAAAGTGACAAAGGGCGCGGACGTCACGACGCGAGTTAAGTCCGAGCTTCTAAAGCCCGGCCCTTAACTGGCCAACCCTACGTGTGCGTGGAACGAAGTCCACGGAGAATGATTCACACGTAGAAGTAGCTTGCGGAATATTAAACTACGTGCGGAATTACAATAAGGACTGTCCTACAAAATTGAGATAGCAGGGAAGATACATTCATTTAATTACCAAAATACCTCAACAATATAATATCCAAAATGAAATCCAAAACATAGCAATTAATCTAAAATATTACATTCCAACGAGTTAAGCTATCAAATACATTTCCAAATTAAACTGAATAAACTAAATAGTCTGTCTCCCCAAGCTCCTAAGCTTGGCTCCCGTCTCGTCCTTCTGCTCCGCCGTTTCCTGCGTCATCAGCTAGGGTAGAAGTAGGGCGTTAGACCACGCGCCCAGTAGGACTCCGAGTAGGGCTAACACATGGATTAGTGATAACAAAGCATATAAATAATATTATAACGAGAAACCATAAAATGAATGCTATGCCATGGGTGTCTGTGTTATGGACCCCACCCATCATCCATACCATCATGCTGTCATATCCCCCTTGACGGCAAAACCTCGTCAAGATATCATCCCCCTGGACGGCAAAACCTCGTCCAGGTATAAACAATCACACATCACCCTCCTTGATGGAAGAACCATCATCAAGGTATCATAATTACATACAACATCCCTGATACATCAAACACATCAAAATATCTCCATGTCTGTTTATCGGTCTCCCCGACGGAGCATGGACTCCGGTTTCATTTCATCCTTCCCCTGTCATATCCCTCCCATGCCATGCATGAGATGTAGATGCCATATGCCATGTAATGAATATAATAACAAACCATGACATTTAAAAAAATGCCATCAATAAAACATATAACTTAATTACCCAAAATAGATCAAGCAAAGCCTCAATAATCACATCATAGCATTAAAACCCATTTTAAACCAATCATATGCTTACCAGAATAAATCAAGTAAAAAACTCTACATAATGCATCATTCAAAACCAATCTTAAAACATACCACATAATTTCCAAAATAATTCAAGGAAACCATCACTCAATCCATGGCTTACAAAAAGGTTAGAATCCTACCGAATACCAACTAGCGTTCTTTCTTCCGTTTCCGTCTGAAAATTCGGCTACCGACACGCGTATCGCTCGCGATATCCAATACCTTATTACATACACAAATCAGTCCAAGTTTTAACCATTTTTAAGCCCATAAATCATTTCCAAGTCCATATGAAAAACCGGTCACTATTTAGGTTTTGTGGGTCCCATTTCATCTATTAAAACTTTTAATCCCATAAGTCTTAAAAATTGGCCACCTTAGGCTTGATCAATCACTTATAAGGTTATTACATTAAAGCCCCTAAGTCCATGATCAATCTCCATGGAATTCTTGAATTTGGCCATTAATTACGGTTTTGCCACTACCTTATTTTCCATGATTAATCACTCATTTACCCATGCATGATTAAATCCCTAATTGATCATGAACTTAGATCTCTAACTTAGGTCCATTAATGACCCATTGAACCATGTCATGACATCATTAAAATTAGCCTTTTTATTAACCTAACTCTTATTCATTTAAACCCATACAAAACCCCACATTTAACCCTTTAGATGGGTAATGGATCATGGTTTTAAAATACCTCATTCATCAACTCTTCCCATGGGATTTACTTCATACATTTAAACTACAATGAGTCCCTTACCCATTCATACCCTTTGGAAAGCATAACATCTCTCATCCTCCAATTTAACCCATCAAAATGGATCACAATTGGGCCATACTTGGGCCTTTGTCCAAATTTTGGCCCATTTACCATTTATTCCACCAATTTTCCAATTTTCATCATTAAAATAAATAATATTCCCATTTATATTAATTTTAAAAATTCCGGGCCCTTACAGAGAGTGTCAGTATCGGCTAAGTCAGAGCCGGAGATGTACTTGCAATGATGTATTTTGACTGTGTCGGGACTTAATACTGGTCTCAGCATAGTCGGCAGGCGTTACGTCGGATGATAGCAATAATTGATGATGTTGATGCTTTACATGAGATTATGCTTATTGTTATCAAGCATGTGATATTGAAATGTTGCTAACCTGTTATTTTTTACTTAAACTGCATTGTTATATTTCCTTCACTGGGCTAGTTAGCTCACCCCACTCACCTTTCAGGTGATGAACCCGAGGAGGAGGACCCTCTTTATCAAGCTTAGGGTGGATAAGCTGAAGCAGTGTTTCGGGATTCCCCCGGAGGGGAATGCCCTAATCTTTTCTTGTTAGTTCTTGGAACCATTTACTTTTATTAAGTACCGGATGTGGTACCTAATTTGTTTAAATTTGATGTACTGAACTATGATGCCTCTGTAATGGCTTGAATCGATGTTTGTAATAATCAATGGTTGGTTTTGATTTGATCATGCTATGTGTTGATATTATTATGTCTCTTTTGTGGGGTAGGCTTATGGTATATGTTTGAGTCTACATATTGGGATCATGTGTGACCTCTGGGCCTAACTGTTGATCCGGCCCAGTCAGAGTGCTTGTGAGTTGGTTTAAGTTTATCTTTAAAAAAAAAATAAAAAATAAATCAGTCGCGTTCCGGGCCCACCGTTCGGGTCGGGGCGTGACAACTTCTGAACCATTGCCTAAATAATGGGTTTAATAGAACCTTCGGATCATGGGTTCACCCTTCGGAACTTTCGAGCTTGTTTCGAACAAAAAACAGCAAAAATAGGAAAACATTGGTCTTGATCTGTCTCAGAACTTGCCAAGGCCTGCTTGGATCTTCTGAGAGGTTTGGATCGTCCGAAGATGTCCTCGGAGTGTCCGTGTCTTGTCCAGCAGAGGCAGAGAAAACGGTTGTCCTCTGCTTGCTTTAGAACCCCAAACAGAAGTTCGAAACTTCCGATAGTCGTCTTCTTCATCCAGTCAGTTGCAGACTGCTGTGACGGGACAATGCACTTGAAATATGAATTCAAAAACAATGGGCTTCCTGAATTCATTTTTCACAACTAATAGGTTAGATATGTTCTACAATCAGTCTAGTATAATTTTGAAATAAATTAGACAATCAATAGATAAGAAAAACCTATGATTTTAAGAATAAAACTAGTAAAATACATGAAAAATCAAAGTTTCCATTAACTTTCGAAATTGATTTTGAAACTCAAATCTAAACCAAATTTAACTATGTTTGATCCGGAACATGTTAAAATTTCAACTCTTGAAAATTTACCACTAAAAACCAGTCGCATGAAGTTTTGAATGAAAGAAAGAAGAAACAAATTGTTTTCGGGAATGAAGGGCTTATCCCTTTTTATAAGGAAAAGAATGAAAGGATAAGCATTATCCAAACTTTTGAATAAACATTAATTAATATTTTAGATGATGTTTATCCAAAACATTATCCTTGATGTTTATCTAAAACATTATCCTTGATGTTTATCCAAAACATTATCTTTGATGTTTATTCAGGTATTTTCATTTTTTGCCCCTTACAATTTCAACAAGTTGGATCAATGAGTTCTCGAACTCAGATTGAGCTAAATTTGGACTTTTCAAAAAGCCCAATTCGTAACCTTTATGATTAACAGATAACAAAACATGATTATTTGCACAAAAGCACACAATTAGGTCTAATTTTGGGTCAGAATATTACAGCTAAGACTTGACAGAAAGTCTCGCATCAAGACCATCAGTGAAGTGTAGTCTAATGGGTCTACAGAGAGATAAAACTAAGACCTTGGTGAGAGAAAAGTGCTTGATCCAAAACTTGCTCCAGTAGATTAGACCAATCAAAAATTGATGATTGGCAATCAGATCTCTCTTCTATCATCTCCCGAGTTGACTGAGAGGTGATCGGCCAAAAAAGATTCACTGATTTTTCAAAATTTATCATAAAAGCACATCACCGTTAAAATCGAAATTACTATTCTCCCTCAGCTTCTCATAATTATTCTCTAAGCATTTACTGTTTTAGGTTAATTTTGTTCACAACTGATCAAAATATTACACAAAGCATCGATGTACCTCCATTAACTCAAAGCACAATAAATCAAAGATTATTATTATGTTATTTTAATCCTCCAAACTTTTAATTAATGAAAATAATTTCAAGAATTAAACGAAAACAAAATCAACAAATTCGAATTTAATAATTGGAAAATAAAATTCAAACTTTAGTCATGGAATAAATTTCAGAATATGGAATTACAAAATAATAAAAGAAGATTTAGAAATAAGAATAGAAACTAAGAATTATGAAGCTTAAAAGATCCACACGCCCAACCTCTTTCTCTTTCTGCTCTAGTCAAATCCTCTTATCTTTGGCGCATCAATTGAATTTTCCTCAGGGATGCTCCTTTATTTGTAGGACCAGAGGAGTTGAATTTAGCAGTGTCTTCAGCGAATTTGAGAGAGAATCTCTCCATGATTTTCTAATCCATTTGGATAAGGAATCTCTGTGCTTATCCCACTCCGACTCAGTCTGCTCTTTTAGAGATCTTCCTAATCCAATCCAATCTAATCGTCTTTTCTTCGTCTTGTAATAATTTATCTAGTGGAATATTGCTTTATAAGAATTCAACAAGTCCCATTTTGCTTCATACGAATTTTAGGAGATGGGTTTTGGATAGACTTTCTTCATAATTTTCTCTCTTCCAATAAAATTAGCAATATTTCAATTCTGAACATTGGACACATGGCATCCAGTCATCCATTTCGTCTATTCGAATTTATCCTATCTCTATCCACGTCATCCTAGCAAAATTTGAATTTATGGGCTTCAATCCTGAGCTTTTGAACTTCATTTGTGGGCTTGGGCGTCGAGCATCGCCTCACTTTTATCTCCACATGTGTTATGAATTTACCATATTTAAAATTAAAACTTCAAAATTATTAGCATAATCCAAACTCCCATAAATAAATTTGAATTATTATAATTTATAATAAATGCCAAATTTATGTGGTAAAATTTACACCCTTTCCAAAAATAGCTTTATTGTCCAATTTTCTGCTCTTTTCTTCTACTTTAATTCTTTTTCTCTAAAATCTCCATTTTTACTTGAAAAGTTTGAAATTCTATTAATTTATTTCATCTATTATACCTCAAGTGCTAACTAATCTAAATTACAAAAGCAAAACGGTCATTTTTCTTGATTTATGGGATACAATAACGAAGCGCTTGAAGTGTCCTGAGCGGTGAACCACATTTTTATTAGATAATTGATCCCACTGCATAAAGGGGAATAAGACCCAAAGTCAAATCCATTATTAGACATTATTTAACAAGTAACTTTGTCCAAGTACCCAAATAATAGATAAAAGAAGAGAAACTTTTAAATTGGTGAAGCCTAAATGTCCCAGTTATCTGTCCACTGTAAATTGGATGTTCATTGGTTTTGGTCTCATTACGAGCAATACTCAGATTGACGTGCCTAAGTTATTTTTAACTGGTTTTAACATGAACATTTCCATCTAATCCATATGAGCAGTATATTCCAAAGTAATTTCGTCGGGGCGCTTGGAAAAGTTCAGGATTTAAAATTTAATTTTCTAAAAATTCTCAGTAGTGTCCTAAAAATGAAAGTAGAGAGAAAAGTCGGTCACAATGATGGCTATGTGTCCTCAATTTAGAAAAAAAGTGGTATTATTACTATTTTTTTCAATCTTTTTACATTTTTTTAATGAAATATCTATCCATCTCCACAGTATCTACTAACTAAAAATAATTGAGCGGTTGGTGGAGATCATAGTTCATTGGTGGGACCCCGAAAAGAAGAGATGCAGAGAGAACAGATGTCAGGCCAAAATTGATTATTTAATTTAGGAATCTGAAAGTTTAAAATTTTAATGTAAAAAATAGAGTTTAAACATTTATTTATAGTATAATTGTTAATTTGACTCAAACTACTTTAATTAATACTATAAGTGTCTATGGGACATCGGGTCCATGATAACTGGATCGAGATGATTTCAAACGAGAAGTCCGAATGAAATTTATCCGTTCATTTCACATATCATTTTCGTCACATTCGCATGTACGATCAATTTTTTTTCCATTTCTTAATTTAAAACCACTCCAATTTATATTTTGCGTCTGATTTTTGTTAATTAATCAGCATTTCAGTTTTGGGAGGCTTGAACATTTCATTTCGTGTCTTAGGAAAGACCAACGCTCCACTCTCCTAAGAAACGCACAAGGGAGAGCAGGCTTCCTAGCGTCAGCTACTAACTCCATTCCGCTACCAGGTCACCAACCGAGAACCTACTTTCTGAAAAGCTTCTTTCACTGTCTTTGATTTCTATTAAAATCTTTTCTTTCAATTCATATCTGGAATTTCATCCTTTCAGTTACTTTTCGAAAAGAATAAATTCATCCTTTCAATTGAAAGGCCCTTCTACCGTTTAACTTCAAGTGAAGACATGGAAAAGAAGACCAAAGATATCATACGTTTGGAGCGCGAGTCTGTTGTTCCCATTCTCAAGCCGAAGCTTATCATGAAATTAGCTTGCCTCATAGGTATTGGATAGGGATTTCCTTTTTTTTTTCTCAAGAAGAGGGGTACTGTTGTGTGATGTGGATGATTCTGGTGAATTTGAAGTTCTGTTCGTATTTTTTTCCTTTTTGTTTCTTGAATTGATTTGGGCTTCTGGGTAGTGTTTGTATTTCATATTCTGCGTTGTTTTGGCGCACCTTGTTGGTATGAAGCTTATATTTGATTTTTCATGGCCAGTTACTTTATCCGTTCTACTATTTGAGTCTTTGTGGGGGTTTTATGTTTTTGTCAAGGTAGTGATCGTGTCTGTGTTGAATTTGAAACGTCTTGCTTCTATAATGAATAAGATAAGATCAGGGTAGGCAAATTGTAGACAAGCTAGTGGGGTCTTGTGCGATAAAAGAGCCCCCCTTCACCTAAAGGATGATTTTATAAAACAAGTATTAAATCTGCGATGCTTTATGGAGCAAAGTGTTGGACAACGAAAAAACAACAAACAAATAAAGTCCGGACAATGGAGATGTGTATGCTACATTAGATAAGTGGTCAACCCTAAATGATAGAGATAGAAACGAACACATTATGGATAGTTTAAAGATACCTCTGATAGATGATAAATTGAGAGAAACTCGTTTTAGATGGTTTGGTCATGTTAGTAGAAGACCAAACACAACCTTGGTGGGGAGAGTGGAAAGGCTACGGATTGAAGGCACTTGGAGGAGAGGGCGACTTTCGAAAACATAGCTGGAAGGAATAAAAAAAGACATGATAGACTGTGGAGTGACTGATGGTATGGTTTATTGGAGAAGAAAAACTCATAAAACTGACTCCAGATAGATGGAATTATTGGCTGATGATGATGATGATGAAAGTCATTGGATAATAGGAAAGTATTAGAGCTGTGGAATGTTCAATTGTCCATGGGGAGGGTAAACTAATCTGAAGGATGACTTTGCCAATTTGCTAGCATGAGCAAAAGTTAGGAAGAATAGGAAGTTGATTTCAAAAACTTTGTTTTGGGAAGGATTTTGAGTTCAAGTATGTAAATAGAATCACTAATAGGCTGGCAATTTTCAAGCAAAGGCTGGAGTCTAAGAGATTTGAGGCATTTGTTGGATTGATGTGATTCTGTGTTAGCAGCCTCTCTTATAGTGTTAGTGACTAATAAGAGGTGTAATTTTTTCTTCTAAAGCTTGCGTTTTCTGGTTTACATGTTTTTCTCTTTTTAATGACATATTACTGTTGCTGTTTAAAAAAAGGTTATTTTCAATTGTAATCAGTTCATCATCTTTACTCCCAGATCCAGTAAAGTTCAGTGTTGAGATATAAATGCAAAATGCTACTCATCGTGTGCTTCCATAAACCGATAGTGGTGGGGCACATTAGTTGGTTGTTTCCCTTGTTCACAGTTTTGGACTCATTATGAAGGTGAAATCCAATTCACACATCAAATTTGTATACTGCAAATGGACAGTAGGGAAGAACATTGGCTACAGTCTATATTCAAAGTTTAATCAACTATTTGGATAACTCAGATATTTGGTTTGTGCAATATTTGAAGCCTATATAATTAGTTGACTTATACTGAGCAATTATAGAAGGTTTCATAATGCTAGTACTTAAATCAATTGAGAGTTAGAAGGTGAAAACCAGAAAATAGAATAAAAAACTGTACCAATACATAGGGTGGGCTTTTGATGGTGGTGATTTAATATGCAGACTTAAAAAATTATGGTTTTATTACTAGTTATACATGTATTACAATTTAATTTTCTAATTATACACCTCTTGCAATTTACTTTCTGTAGATGTTTAAGAATCGAATAATCTCTCCATTCCATTGGTATGTATTTTATACTCAAATTACAATCCCTAAAGAGGGAAGGAATAACTCAAGAATCCCTTGATTAGTGAAAAATACAATTTAGGAAAACACAAATTTGGGAATGTCTGTCTGTGAGGTGGCTTTCTGTTTATACTCCCCCGCAAACTCAACAGTGTTGAACAAATGAGTTTAGAACTTAGCATAGAGAAGTGCTGTTTCGGCAGTCCTTTAATGAAGATGTAAGCGAGTTGGTCAAGATAAGAAACAAACTGAATCCGATGAGTGCGGGCAGCAACACGTTCACGTATAAAATGATAATCGATCATGATGCGTTTAGTGTAGGCATGAAACACGGGATTGGCTGTAATGTAAGTAGCAATGAGATATCACAGTAGAGTAGCGTCGGAGAAGAAGGGAGAAAGCTGAGTTCACCGAGAAGATTATGTATCCACACAGTGTCGGCACAGGTACAGGCGCGTGCCCTGTATTCGGCTTAAGCACTGGAGCGAGAGATAGTCGGTTGTTTCTTGGTACACCAGGAGATTAAGGTAGAACCAAGAAAGACACAATAGCCAGTGGTGGATCGACGAGTATATGGACATCCCGCTCAATCAGCATCAGAATAAGTGATCAATTGTAACGGGCAAGTGGTACGCTGGATAGGGATGCCACGACCAAGAGACCTTTTAAGGTAGTGAAGAATGCGCTTAACAGCGTCGAAGTTGGACGTGCGTGACTGACTCATAAATTGAGAGACAATATGTATCGCATATGCAATATCTGATCTAGTAAGAATGAGATATGGAAGGGCACCGACTATAATGTAGCGGAAGCGGGAATAACAAAAAGGGGAAAAACGAAAAGGGGAAAGGCAGTGGAAGAAGGAGAAGAAAGTGGCGGAAGAGGGAGAAGAAGAAGAGAGATCGAAGGGGAGGAGAAGAAGAAGATGAAGGAAGGGATCAAATACCTGGTTTATGGATGGAAGGTCACGCTGATAAGAGAAGATCGAAGGTGCTGAAGCAGAACTGTAGCAGTAGAGATGATTTTAATGGCAGCAGGGGGCGGAAGACTTGTAACTGAGATAAGCATGGGATAAAGCCCAAGGCAGCGACAGTAGGGTATCTCCTCTGGGATTAAGCCCAGAATCAGCGATGGCCGGAACAAAACCAGCAATGAAGGTAAGGTTTGCAACTCGGCAGAGATGATAGAGGAAAATAAGATAGTAAATCTATATCAATTCATATATTCGAAAGAGGTGAGTCCCTCTCTTACATGCATTGTATTTATAAGAAAAAAATAAGAAATCAAAATAGAAAAGGACTCCTAAATCAAAATAGAAAAGGACTCCTAAATCAAATAGGAAAATGACTCCTAAATCAAATATAAAAGGGCTCCTAAATCAAATAGGAAAAGGACTCCTAAATCAAATAGAAAAAGGACTCCTAAATCAAATAGGAAAGCTACCGACCTAGCTTCCTTGTGACACAATAATTCTAAATTAAAATAATGCGAAAATAGTAAATCCTAAGAGAGATGGGTCTCCGACTCCTAAATCAAATAGGGCTTAGCGTCTTGTCGACCCGACGTGAGTATGTTTTCAAGAATTTGTCGGCCACTTGTTCTACATCAGACTAGCTGGCAGTACAGAGTAGGATCAGAGAGCAAGTCACCAGTGGCATGGGATAGTTGAGTTTTGGCAGCAGTAGAGGTAGGACATGGTTCATAATCAAGGAGCTGGCTGCGCTTAAGAATGTCCAGCGTATACTTGTTTTGAGTGAGATGAAGGCTGCATGGTATTGGAGTGACTTCAATACCCAATAAATAATGATCCTTGATTTCAAACACCGTACCTAACTGTGGATGAAGGAGCAAAGTAGAGATAGGGTATTCCCTATCAAGACGATATCATTAACTTATAGAAGAAGCACCATATAGTGGAAGTCGTGATGAAATGTAAACTTGGAGCTGTCAGCTTTGCTCTAAGTAAAGCCATAGGAGAGAAGAAAAGAGCTAACGCGTTGAAATTTGCAAAGGTGATGAGGCCGGTGGGGATCAACAAACCCTGGAGGTTGAGCCAGATAAACTTCTTCTGTGAGAGAACCATGAAGAAAGGCGTTCTTGACGTCTAATGATGAAGAGACCAAGCACAAGAAACAACATGAGTGAGCATAGGGCGGATGTTGGTGGGCTTCACGACCGGGCTGAATGTTTCATCATAGTTAATACCAACTTGTTGATGGAAGCCTTTCTCAACGAGACACGCCTTGTATCGTTCAATACTGCCGTCAGAGCGCTGTTTGATTTATATACCCATTTATAACCCACGGTGTTGACGTGAGGTCATGGAGGGACAAGAGACCAAGTGTGTTGGTTAAGTAGAACATTGAATTTTCATTCATGGCTCATGTCCATTCTGTGGATTGCTTGAGTATAACAGGTAGGCTCAACGTTGGAAGAGGAGACTCTAGAATCAAAGGCCTACGGTAGAGGATGTCATCTTTGGCCTTGGTCTACAGGGGATGAATATTGACTGTTGAAGAGGGAGCATGCGACTTAGAAGCGGAAGGAGCAGTAGTGTAGGATGGTGCCGCAGGTGTAGATGACTCAACAATGGCCGTCGGGGAAGATGGCGAAGCTGGAGGAGATGCTTGTGTAGATGGTGGAGAAACAGTGGCTGTAGGCATTGTAATAACTGGGATGAAGGCCATATCCAATGAAGAGGAGTCAGTGTGTAAGTCTCGGGAAGCACATGGAAATGCAGCTTCATTAAATACATGCCGTGAGATGTAGACCCTGCCAGTGGAAAGATGGCATCTGTACCCTTTGTGACGACTGCTGTAGCCAACAAAAACAAACTCAACAGATATCGGTTGCAATTTGTTAGTTCTGTAATCACTAAGATAGGGATAACAAGCGCATTTGAAAGTGGGAAGAGACATATAGTCTGGTGTAATGCCATACAACATTTGAAAAGGAGAGGACCAATTGAGGAGAGGGGTCGACAGTCTATTAATAAGATACACTGCTGTACTCATGGCCTCAACCGAAAGGTAGTGAGGGAAATGAGAGGCAATAAGTAAGGTACGTCCCATCTCCGAAATATGACGGTGTTTCTGTTCAGTAAGTCCATGTTGTTGAGGGATACGGGGACATGATAGGCGGTAATATATTTCTTTTTGTGCACACATATGATAAAATGCAAAATTATCGTATTCTTTACTGCCATCACTTTGAAAAGTTTTGACGGAAGAAGAGAATTGATTTTCAATCATGGTAAGAAAATATATAAAATGATTAAAAACTTTAGATGTAGTACGCGTAGGAAATATCCAGGAGTACCGTGAAAAGTCACAAGGAAATAGTATATAATAACGAAAACCAGTGATAGAAGGAACATGTGACATCCATACATCTGAATGAACTGAAGCAAAAGGTGTAGTAGAATGGTTTTTGTTAATAGAAAAAGACAGTCACGTGGACTTACCCAAAGCACAATGAGTACAAAATCTAGAAAGAGAAAATGTAAAAGAACCTAAACATTTTTTTGAAAAAAGAACTTGAAGAAAGAACTTTAGAAGACAGATGTCCAAGACGCTGATGCCAAAGAGAGTGGCCGTTAATGCATGAGGAGGTGCACTAGAAGATTTGAGAGGGTAAAGAACAGATTTACAGCGTCCCGGAAACAAAATAGCACATGTTTGTAAGTCATTAATAACAAATCCCCATGGAAAGAAGGTGAATCTAACAGAGTTGTCCTTAGTGAATTGACCAACTGAAAGGAGTTTTTTATTCATGTGAGGGACATGCAACACCTTAGAGAGATAAAACAAGATGAACCGAAGGAAGATATAAACTACCAGTGTGCGCAATAGGGAGAGAGTCACCGTTGCCTAAGACAACCCGATCCATACCTTCATAGTGGGAGATGTTGCTCATGTAATGTGCTTCGCTAGTCATATGATTGGTCGCACCAGTGTTGGGATGCCAGTTAGGGTCAACAGGTTGAGCAAGCTGCATGCCGACGAAAGTAGATGTAAGATTATCTCAAACTGACGCTCTTGGTGGTAGCGCTGGTTGCAAGTAGCAGTAGTATGACCAAAGTTGAAGCAAATTTGACACTGGATAGCAGGAGGAGAGGGGTGTCCAAGAATTCCTGATGAGGAAGGGGCACGCTTGCGATTATTGTAGCCACGACCAAAGCCACCACGACTAGACTGAGATGTGGGCAAAGAGTCAGATCAACCGCACCTACCATGACGAGTATGACCACCATGAGGAGATCGCCCGTGCCCCCAAGAAGAGAAAAGAGCCTTGGGATGTGGTCGGGGACTGTTGACAGAAGAGTCACTCGTAATCGGATGAGAGATATGGGACTCAAAGGATAAGAGTCGAGCCCGAAGATCCGAAAACACTTGTAGCGGTGGGAAGTTGATGATAGTGGTGACTAACGTGGAGTAATCAGATCCAAGACCCCGAAGAACGGATGTAACGAGATCATTGTCCTTCGCATGGGCATTGATTGCAACTAGTGAATCGGCAAGTGACTTAGCATGCTGAGATACTGAGAGATAGATTAGTCGCCTTTGGACATGGAGAGCAGTTGGAAGCGCAGATGAGTCGAGTTCGCCAAGGACTGCTGTAAAAATTTGCTGTGAAAAGGAATGCTGGGTTAGCGGGCAGATGTCTGGATCTCACAGCTGGCCATCGATAGGTTGCTGCTAGACTTCTCAGATCTAACTTCTCAGAGAGAGGTTGTGAGCAGAGAGGAGATTTCGTCTAGGTAGACAAATAAAGGCAGTGCTTGGTTTCGAATGAGTAGAACTGAGGTAAGGATCCATTGTTGTGGCTGCAATGGACAAAAGAGGCACCGTCGGTGGAGACCGAGATGAAAGAACCAGATCTGAGAAAACGAGCTCTTGTAGAAGAGAAGATCGGTACTGTAGTTGAGAGAAGCGAGAGTGGAAGCAGAGGACGCAATCAGACGAAAGGTAGCAGGAGGAAGATGCTTGTTACTCTCGTCGGGGTCCTAGACTCAGATCGGGTTGGTGGATCATCCAACCAAATAGATCTGGACTCAGATTTGTACAAAGATGACAGTCTGGCCGAATAACTGGCGTGGCACGAAGAAGAAGAAGAGATGCTGGGTTTTCAGGTAGCAGAGGAAGAAAGAGAAAAGAGAGGGGGTTATGGAGATTTTGAGGAAGCAACAGAGGCGTCTTGTCGTCCGTTCATGCCCAGAGAGAGAGGAAGCAAAACTCCTTAGTATCATGAGAGCTTTGACTATTTGGGTAGGGCTAGGTGGTGGAAAATTAGTTATCGAGAGAGATTCGGCAAATGCCATTAAATGAGCGAAAGGCTTGAAGCGACCCCATGGAGACCGATCACTACAGTTAGGGAGATCAGGACACTTGTTAGGGGAGTCAAGGTCTCCTTGTCCATGTCAGGAGCTCGGCTAATGAGGTAGCAGATTATTTTGCAAAGAATGGGGTAGGCAGACTTGTTTTTGGCGTCTTCCATCTTTGGTGTTTGCGAGCTTATGCTGCTCAATTTTTACTTTCCATCTTTCTTTTCTTGTTGTTGTTTGGGTCTAAATCTCTTAGACCTTTTCTCTTGTAGCTCAAAAAAAAAAAAAAAAAAAAAAATATATATATATATATATATATATATATATATATATATAGAGAGAGAGAGAGAGAGAGAGAGAGAGAGAGAGAGAGAGAGAGAGAGAGAGAGAGGAACGGAAACTGGAAGAGACTCAGAGAGAGGGATGAGACAGCGAAGAGACGGTAGTCTCGTTCAGAGATAGGCACAAATCCATAGAACTGGAAAAAAGTTCGATTTTAGGGAAAAGGAGAGGAACCCACGCTTTGGCTCGATACCATGTATTACATGCAGCCACCCTCTCCCATGTTGGGAGACAACAAAAGCTTGCCTTTTGGCCGTATGCATTGGGGAATATCTATCCGTCAGGTGGCTTTCCGTTAATACTTTCTAATTGAACTTTGACAACATTGATTATTATTTTTCTGCTATTTTTTAGCATTTGACCTTGGCATCATTTTTGTCATTCTTCAAATGTCTTCCCTTTCATGCTGATTTGGTTTAATGCATTTGACATCTCCACGTGCTATTTTCTTCTTAATATGCCATTTCTTTTTGACATTTTGGAGATTTTATCAGTCATTTGTCATTTCTTGTTTTGTCTCTCTCACAATCTTCCTTCTAGTCATGTTGGTATTGTCCATGATTTTATTGAATTTGAAGTGGTTCTTTGACATTTTGATCGAGTTTTGAGATGGAAAAACTAGACTTTAATGCGTTTTATTCTTAATCAGGACTAGAAATCATGTCTTTAAATTCCTGATTTTGTTGTAGAACATAGTTCGGACCAGACTGAGTTTCTGAAACTGTGCAAGAGAGTTGAATATACAGTCCGTGCTTGGTATCTTCTACAATTTGAGGATCTGATGGTATGCTAATTTTCTGGATATGTAAGAATTGTTTCTATGTTAATTTTCAATGATTATAAGTGAAATGATAAATATGTTCTCTTGGTAGCAATTGTACTCTCTGTTTGATCCAATTTATGGTGCTCAAAAGTTGGAGCAGCAAAAGCTATCTCCTGAAGAGATTGATGTTCTTGAACAGAATTTCCTTACATATTTGTTCCAGGTCATGCTCTAATGATTGAAATATTCTTACTTATGTGGGTTTTTATTTTGGGTGGGGGTGGGGGTGGGTGAGGGGTTGGATGTGGTGTATGGGGCTTAGTTGATGAAGAAGGAATTTGTTTTTTGTTTTAACCATATCCAGGTAATGGAGAAGAGTAATTTTAAAATAATAACTGATGATGAAATTGAAGTTGCACACTCTGGGCAATACCTCTTAAATCTTCCGATCTCAGTGGATGAGTCAAAGGTTCGTGATTGGTTTCTCTATCTGTATTACTCTCACAATCATAATCTACTTCAGAATTTCCATCTTCAGTCTCAGTTATTTCATGCCTTATTTGCATTAAAGAGTCCTTATCTTGTTTTGCATGAATACAGCTCGAGAAGAAACTTTTGCAAAGGTATTTTGAAGAACATCCTCGTTATGATCTTCCAGAATTTCATGACAAGGTATTGTTTTTTTTTTGAGCAGTAACAGAGAAAAATTTCATTAAAACAAAAGAGAAATACAACGAAAGATCCAAGAACAAAGAATAGGGTCTAAAAGGATTAGACCAAAAACAAGAAAAACGTCGTCTTTAATTTGTTAGGTGAGGGCCTGCAGCACAGTTGGCAAGTGCTTACTATTGCAATGTAAAGGTTGCATCTCTGAGTCATATGGGTGACAAATGGGCAATTGGTCCTTGATAAAAAATGACTAAAAGTCTAATTATGAGTGGGTATCCCAAATAAATGGGATAAATAGCTTTAATGATGGCGACAATGACGTGAATTTAATATTTCAAATAGTGCTTCTCACCATTTCCAGACCACAACATCAAGTCTCATTGTTTTGTCATTTGTCTTTTCTTTATTTTCTCGAAATCCTTAAACTAATATGGGAAGATGTGTTAATGTTCAGTACATAATCTTCCGCCGGGGCATTGGAATTGATCGCACGACTGATTTCTTTTTCATGGAGAAACTGGATATGATCATAGCTCGCATATGGGCATGGTTTCTTAGAGTCACCAGGTATGATACTTTGTTCATGATCAGGGGTTTTTATGGGCCAAATTTGGGATGGATTGAGCTTATCTGCAGTTGGGTCATAAAAGTGGTCTGGACCATGTGCTGGGGTGGGACATCAATATAAAAAGCTGTCATACCTAGACATGGGCATAAAACTGTTTGTTATTTGGGGCTGAGAGTATGCATTTAAAGATCTCTAAGCCTAAAGCAGGCCAAACCCATCTGCTATTAGTTGGCATGAAAGTGAATGGACTTTCTAGATTGATGGGTAACGAGTCACGGTTAATCCTATGAAAATTGTTGTTGGTATGAAGATTGAGACAGATCTTTCTGTGTGGGTTTTGATGCTTTCAGACTGAATTGCATCCTTTCTAGGAGGACAAGTAGACAAAGTCGGAAGAATTCAACAAATACTGATGAAATAACTGCTGACACAGGGGAGGATGACCTGTTTGTGGAACGAATTAGAATCGAAAACATGGAGCTAAGGTTCGAAATCCAATTTGATATCTATGATTTACTTTTTGAATGGGTGATGGTTATGATGATATAGACAAGTGTCCTTGATGATAATATGATATTTTATCTGTCATTCTAGTCACTTTTTGTTTTATTGTAATCATTGTAGACTTATCCTATTCATTTGCAAGTTTATGCATCATTTTACATGCGTTTTCTAATTTTGTCTCTCCAGCTTGAAGAATCTGCTTAGCCAGATCTCTATACAAGAACCAACTTTTGATAGGATGATTGTTGTCTACAGGTATTATCCCTTTTTAAGTATTTGATTGTTTGACATGGCATGGAAATGAAATGTATGATTGGCTGGGACCATTTTCTTTATTTTTTGTCGTTGCAAATATAGAATTATGTTCATATTGGATGCCAAAAAAGCCAACCCCAGATAGATGGGTTAGTGGCTTTGATAATGATGAAAGCTATCGTGAATGTATTTGACGTCTTTCCATCTTGGGAGCACAAAAATTTCAGTTAACTTGATGATTCTACTCATTAGATAACCGAGAAGCTAAACATTGTCTTCTTTCAAAAGGAGGAGAATATTTACTAGGGTGGGTTTTGGTGTAGCCAAATATCACTGGTCTTGATTATTTACCATTACTATTGTTGTTACTACTGAAACAATTCTGCTTCTAGCTCTTGTCATAACCAGGCTTCATTGTTTTGGCATTTGGGGCAGCTTTAAATGTTGTTGGTTGCATTAGGTGTGATACTATTTTTTTTCTTTCGCTTCCGAGTCAATATTAGTGGTTGGTGTTGAAAATGAGTTAGATTTATGCCTGCTCCAAATGCAGAACAGAGTATATAGTCACCTTTAACTATCAAAATCTAACAATTGTGCATTGAAATCTTTCATCAGGGTGCTTGGTTATTTTGGTACGATAACTTTTTTTTTTCCTCTCCCCCTCCCCCTCCCCTCCCGCCGACCAAAGTCAATACTTGTTGTAAAAATTATTTTGATTTGTGCCTGTTCCAAATGCAGAACAGAGTAGATAATCATTTGGTATAGCACAATATTCGAACTTCCTATTATTTGGGGTGCATAAGAACACTTCTAGATTTGGTAGAAGAAGGTAATACTTGCTTCCACCGCTGCTCTGGTTTCTGAGCCTCCTTTCTTCCTATTCATCCATGGACCATATTTCAACTGAGGTTTATTTTGACCTGATTAAGCTTGTACCTTTTTATTGTCATGTCATTCTTGGATATCTAAGTTCTAGAAATACAGCAAATTAGTTGTTTTATATAGATAAAATATAGATGAGATAGTGGCTCTGATAATGATGATGATGATGATATAGATATAATTACTTATGTTCATCCCTATTAATTTTTAGATGCTTTGTAAGTTCTTTTACTTCCTATTTCATTGAGAACTACTAAGATCTAAGCACATTGCTTCCTATTTATCTGCTACTGTATCCTAATCCATTCTATCTTAGTTTCTCTGTGTAACTATGTTCTCTGTGTATGAAAGATGATGAAGGGATTTTTTCTCTTTTTTTGGGCCAACAATAGTACAGGTGGAGACACTGCTTGAATAATCTATGCTGTTCATTTGCTGGGTGGGCCACATATTGTGATTGGCCATTTCCTAGTAACTTTCCCCTGTCAAATGATCCAAGATATCTGATTTGTGGCTTGCAAGTTGCAGACAATAATTGCAATGATTGGGATCCTCCTCCTCATGGTGCAAAGAAATTTAACGTGGATGGAGTTGTTAGGGGTAAACCGGGGCCAACAGGCATAGGTGGAGTTCTTAGGGATTATAGGGGGAAGCTGAACTTGTTTTCACAGAAGATGTGGGGATTAGAGACTCAAATAATACATAACTGCTTTGTATTAGGAGGATTTTGACTATCTGGAGAGTTTATGGGCAAGGTCCACTTGTCATAGAAGGGGACTCGGCAAATGCAATTACATGGGCTAAGGGACTCAAGTGTCCTCCATAGAAATTGATTACTTTAGCTAGGGAAATTAGGGGTTTAGCCACTGGAATGGAGGTTTCTTTTGTTCAAGTGAGTTGCACAACTAAATTTGGAGTCAACAACTCAGACTCCGGGGTCTTCCTACTTTGAGCTTGGGGAGTTTTGTTTAGAGTTTTTATTTTGTTGTTGTTTGAGGGTTTTTTTTGTTGTATCCCTTTGGGGTTGGTCTAAGACTCTTAGACCTCTCTCATGATGTATCTATCTTCTTTGTACTTGATTTTCTTATTTAATGAAATCTTTTTATACCGCTAAAAAAAATAGTTGCAATGATTGGGATATCTTGTATCATTGATGGGGATATGTTTGTGTCATTCCTATTGGAGGACCATTTAGGAATGAGTAGATAGTATAATCAAGTACTATATATTCTTTTCCAATTAATGTGTATATGTACTCATTTATTTTTCTTAGTTTTCATCTCATCCTGAAAATGTAGTATTTTTTTAGGAGGGTGAGTACCAAGACAAAAACAGAGCGAGGAATTTATGTAAAGCATTTCAAAAATATTCCAATGGCTGATATGGAGTTAGTTCTGGTGAGTCTTTGTGCTGCATTTTTTTCCCCACCTGGAGGAGCACTTACTGAAATTTTTTAGCTGATTTGCCCATTACTTTTACAGCCAGAGAAGAAAAATCCAAGTTTAACTCCTATGGATTGGGTTAAGTTCCTTGTTTCTGCAGTTCTTGGACTGGTCTGTTTCTGATGTCCTCGAAGTCAAATAAATTTACTTAATCTCTCTCTCTCTGTCTCTCTCTTCCTTGTCATTTCAGATTCTACTCAAAATATATCTTATCCACCATTAAATTTCTTTTTAGGCTGCACTTGTTGGTTCACTTGAAATGCCTAAAGCTGATATTTGGGTTGTTATTGCTATTCTTTCTGGACTGGTTGGATATTGTGCTAAAATCTACTTCACGTAAGTTGATGATGCAACTTCTTCTGATTACTGTTTATGTTTGTTATACTTTAGGTAAGGAAAATTGTTAATACTATGGAGTTTGAAGATTATTGTGATTGTTAATATGTGGCAATGGACTTGTGCCCACCTGCAGTCTTTTAGGCGTAGAGTTTAGGCCCATGGTGAACCCATGAAGTGGAACTGAAATCAGGGCTTTGGATTGGACTTGGACTGGGTTCACTAGAGGACAAGGTTTCTGCCAATTCTGGGTTTTACTTGATAGTTCTGAAGTTTTGGCCTAGTAATCCCAACATGCTGTGTGGGCTTATTTTAGTTGTCATGGCTATATTTATGTAAATAACCATTCACTGCCATGTAGGTTTCAGCAAAACATGGCAACATACCAGAACTTAATCATGCAGTCAATGTATGACAAACAATTGGACAGTGGCAGAGGCACACTTCTTCACTTGTGTGACGATGTGATTCAACAAGAAGTAGGTAGCAAATTTATTAGATATTTTGAGAAAAGTTGCAGCTTTTGTCACTTTTTTTTTTGAAATAGTTAAAGCTCTGAGGTATCAGTTATCGTTTACAAAATATGACATCCAAAGATCTCTGACAGCATTTTGAGTTTTACATTTTCAGAATTTCTATAAAAAAACATATTATCTGTCAATTCACAGTTCATCATCTCCTTAAGCCTTAACTCTATTGAACCAAATCTCAACTCTTAAAAGGCCTCCCCATTCCCCTGGTGCCTTCCACTTATAGCCTTTCAATTCTCTGTATTTAGGCTGTTTCCCATTGGTATGCATATATTTGAACCATCTTAAATGGCATTCCCTCATCTTCTCAGCTCTTTCGGCTATCTTTAAGGTTTCTATATG